>CM075985.1:8535361-9173282 GCA_038087875.1 Malacoraja senta | reverse complement strand
CACAACTATTCCCTGCATTTGTAAATAACTTAGCTGGGGGAAAGCAAATTACATTTCTAAGTTTGTCAATGACACAAAGATAGGTGACACCCTGAACAGTGCTGAGGGAAATATTGAACGATAAAGTACTATTCATGTATGAAGTGGATAGACACCACTATGGAAATAGATCGCATTCCGGACAAATGCAAGGTCATCCATTTCGATCTGAATGAACAAACAGTGATGGTTCAAAAGACTTGGAGATCGTGTACATTGGTTATTAAATTGTCACAGGAGCAAAATAATTTGAGGGCTGAGGATTACTGGCTTTCCTATCTAGAAAATTTGAATAAAAGGGGGTAGAATGTAGGTTACAATTATACAAAGCTCAGTTTCCACCACACCTATGTCGCCATGGCAACAAGCCTTATGTTGAGTGTGGTTTAAGTTTGGAGTTCTATTATTCAGACAACAATTCATGCTGTCAATTGTTCATTTCTAATTAACAATTGGTCACAATCTTTTTCTCAAAGTAGAGGAGCCCAGAACTAGAGGGCATAGTTTAGGCTGAGAGGGGGAGTGATTTAAAAGAGACCTGAAGGAAAATGTCTTCAGGCAGAGGATGGTGCATATATGGAACAAAGTTGTAGAGGCGGGTACGTTGGCAACATTTCGAGAAGTACATGGATAGGAAAGATTTAGGGGGATATGGGCCAAATGTAGGCATGGGACTAGCCCAGTTGTAAAAACCTGGTCGGCATGGATGGGTTGGGCAGAAGGACCTGATTCCGTGCTGTAAGGCTCTATGACTATGCCTCGAATTTCCTGGCAGCTGAAGGTATTACGGTTCAGTGGACACAGTGGGTGCATGACGCTTGGCCAGGAATCTGTCAGGCAGTTCAAATATTCCACATTTCAGGATGTGTATCTTTATTCATATTTCTCCCCAGGTGACGAGCACTTCCTAATTTAATTTATGAACGGCCCCTGTCCAATTTTACTATTACCCCCATTTGTCCTGATTTCTCTAATCAAAGTGAAACCATTAAATCTCTCGATCCAGCTAAACTCGAATGCGTATACATCTTCTAACTTTGTGCATGTTAGCCTTATAAATTTTAGCCAGCTTAACCAATCTTGGTATCCAGCCTTCTCTGTCCTGGGCATCTGAAATCCTGAATGGTGTCCCAATTGCCTTTCCCTGAGGGGTTCCACTATTCCCCATCCTGGTTTACTAGTCCAGTGCGGTCGCAGTGATGCCACCGTTCACATTTATCACACTGAGCATTGCAAAGGTTCGGCAGTGCAATGGATCTCAGGATCATACTGACTATAATTTAAAATGGTTCTGTCCAATTTATTCTTAATATACATGATGGTGTTATACTTGAGCTTGATTCATTGCCTCATTTGGTTTTTACATCTTATTGTAAGGCCATAAGCTATTCGATTCAATCAGCATCTAAAATACCTGTGATGGTATTATTTCCCCTGTATTTTCTTTCCACTTTGACTGATGCATCATGCAGATAAGATCATCAATCCAGCTGTCCAGCATCATTAAAAAGACACATTAAAAAACTGGAGTAAGAGTTCTGTAATATATTATTAATATTTGATATGCTTTTGAACAAAACAAAAATATATTACATTTTGTTCAGAATGATTCCCAACATTGCTCACGTAGACACATCATTAGAAACTCACAACAGGCACTGGGAAACTGTGGCCAGGGTCATGATGTGCGATTATCCCACTGACACTTGATCCAGTCCAGGACACACACAAGATTTCACCCTATTTACTGCAACTGGCTGTGTCCTTTTGCAAATCTTACCTGGGGGGGCTATTTCTTGAGTGGCTAGTACCAATCCAAGCCAACCAGCACTGATTAAAGTCAAACTGCCACCTCCTAAAAGGGTGCGTTATGGCTGGAATCAAAGGCATTCCACACTAATTGGGATTTGTTTAGAAGCTGCGGCTGAACATGAAGATCCTGATTTTCCAACCAGGAGCCATTTCCCATTAGACAGAGGAATTTCTCTACCTGAAGGCCAGGTGACAATAAGGCAAACTTTAAGAGTGGCCGTGGGAGGCGCCAACAGCTGGACCTAATGCTCCCAGGACTTGAATGTAGAGCAGGAGAAAGTTCAATGACCTCACATGCATGGCCAACATCAAATGATGCATCTTTAAATCCCACTTCCACCATCTGCACCACCAGCTTCAAACAGCAGAATACATGGGATTAGAGTTCAGTCGATATGGTGCTCATCTACCAGTCCAGAAGTCTGGACAAATGTTCTGGAGATGGCATTTCAAACCTCACTGTCGCAGCTGTAGAAATGAAATTCAAATGATTAAATATTCTGGGAATATTTTTGATATATATTGTTGTTAACCATTGTTAACCTTGTTGTTAACCATTAGCAAGGTTATCACCAAACCATTGCTGATCATGGGAGCATGTCCATGTTTCCATATTGGGGACGATCAGCCATGATCACAATGAATCCATGGCTGATCGTAGGGCCGAATAGCCTCCTCCTGCACCTATTTTCTATATGGTGCAGCGATTGTGAAATTACCAGAAGATTATAAACCCCACCTGGCTCACTAATGTCCTCACTGACCCTTTTCTAGTTTAACCAGTATGTGACACCAGGCCATGGCAATGTCATTAACTCTTAACTCCGATTTGCAATATTTAACACGCCAAGCAATCAAGTCTAATCAGGGGCAGGCCTCAAGAGTGACGCATACATTCTATAAATGAACAAGTAAGAACCATTACACCATCAGTCTTTGGTTGCCTTATAACCAGCCACACCATGCTGCTGTTCAGGGACTATGCGCTGTCCACGGGTGTCCTGGGGGATTTCCGTGACCGCTAGGCACCGCGGAGGGTGGAATGTATCCTTGACAAGGATTGTAATATAGCTGTTTAATGCTCAGTATATTTGATATTTAAGAATATTTGTTTTGCTTTGTACTGTGGTGGTGGGTTTGTTGGTATTGTTTTTGTATTGTACAGATTATTCTTGTAAATAATTGATTACATTTATTTTTGGTAAAAATAAAATGCTGTCGTTCATGGAGCGATATCTAGTCTAAAGCTGTAGCTTAAAATATAAGAACATAAGAAGATAGGAGCAGGAGTAGGACATTCGATCCCTCAAGTCTGTTACATTATTTAATATGATCATTGTTGATCTACTCCAGGCCTCATTTCCTCTTTTCTGCCAATTCCTCACATCCCTTAATTCCTCCTAGTCTTTGAAAAAGTATCTACATCCTCTTTAAAAGCCACCAATGATATAGCACCCACGACAGCTGCCAGGACAGCTCTGTTCAAAGGAGCTTTGAGGGTGGTATCACACTCCAGAAATCTGCTCTCCGAAAGATCACAGGGATTGCTGATGTACGGGCCGGGAGAGCAGTGGGTCTTTGCTGTTCTCTCTCAGGGTGGCCGTATTTGCCCGCCTATCCCTGACAATCTGCTGGTGTCCTTGTTGTTAACCATTAGCAAGGTTATCACCAAACCATTACTGGTCATGGGAGCTGGTCCAGTCCGAAGTTGGATCTTTTATGCCAAGAGTTATTGAAGATCAAGTGATACAACTTCCTCCTGCAGGCCAATTTAGCCATTCAAAAGCACTGTTAACAGGGATTAGCTCAGGCAAAGGCAGAGGAACAGACATTGGAGGGGAAATGTAAGTGAGTTTTGTTTTTGAGTTTTGTGCATTTGCCATGGTTGGATGTCTAAATATGTTTTAGAATACTGATTCGTTTGTTTAATTTTATTCTGCCATCAGGGTCTAGTGGACATGAATAGCAGCAAAAAGGAGAAGCTAAGGTAGGAATGAGATGGAAAATTAAGGTTGTATTTACAAATTACAGTTTGATCAATTCATCTCATTCTGAGATCGAATGAGGGCTTTCAACATTATCCCCTCCCTTTCTCCTCTGCCACACCATCCCCTACTGCTGCAAGCATCATGTCACGTTACAGCCATGTTACAGATCATACGGGTGTCAAAGGTTTTGGGGAGAAGGCAGAGGAATGGCGTTAGGAGGGAGAGATAGATCAGCCATGATTGAATGGCGGAGTAGACTTGATGGGCCGAATGGCCTAATTCTACTCGTATCTCTTACGACATTATGACCTTATGACAAAACATCATCATAGAAGCCTGTAAAAACAAGGAACTGCAGATGCTGGTTTACAAAAAAAATAAAGACACAAAACATTGAAGTAACCCAGCGGGTCATGTAGCATCCCTGGAGAACATGGATAAATGACGTTTCGGGTCGGTTCCCTTCTTCAAACTCAACATGGAAACCTGCTCTGCTGTAGACTGTGAGGCACTTTCATATCAATTCAGGCACTTGGAGTTTCACTAGACCATCAACTGTCCTCTTGATGAGGTTGCAGGAGACAACATTCTGGGCAAAATCACACATGAGTGAAGGGTCAGATGGTGAGAGGAATGCCCCGAGGCTCTGAACATTAGATACAAATTTATAAGAGGAATGGACCACACAATTTCTTGTCTCTGCCCCATCTGTCAACAAGAACACACCAGTCTTTTACCTCAACACTACATTTTTGTACTAATCCTTGATTCCCTTAACATCCAATTATCCAGACTTACTGTTCGTCTTCTTGTTGCCCTTAGGATCAACGCGTCTGTCAGTCTTTCAGTCATATTAGTTTATGGTCAGAATTTTGCAGTTGTGGAGCTGTACAGCAGGAATACAGGCCTTTGACCAATCAAGTTGCCAAACCAAGCTATTCCCACTTGCTGTGCCTGGCCCATATCCCTTTTCAATTTTTCTGATCCATGTAGCTGCCCAAGTGCAATTTAAAATTTGTAATTGTAGCTGCCTCTACCACCTCCCGCTGGCAGATACACACCACTCTCTCTGCAAACATTGTTCCTGGAAGTATGCGCTTGCACTCTTAGATATCCATATTCTACAATGTTCCCCAGGGCCCTATAATTTACTGTGCAAGCCCTGGTCTGGTTTGTCTTACCAAAACTCAATACTCACATTTATGTGAATTAAACTCAGCTGCTATTTCACGCCTGTTACCCAGTTGATCAAGACCCCATTGTAATTTCAGATAACATTCTTTACTGTCCACCATGCCAACATTTTTAGTTTCATCCACAAACTTACTAACCATGCCACTTACATTCATCTCCAAATCATTGACATAAATAACAAACAATAGTGGATCCACTGTGGCCTTCAGTCCAAAAAACCTACACTGTACCATCACTCTCCGTATCCTACCTTCAAGCAAACTGGCTAACTTACCTTGGATTCCACGTGATCTGATCTTCCAGACCAGCCTGCCATGTGGTGGCTCGACAAAAGGCTTACTAAAGTCCATGCAGACCACATTATCCACACTGCCTTCATCAATCTTCTAGGTCACCTCTTGAAAGAACTCACATTTCTGAGGCACAATTTCCTACGTACAAACCCAGACTGCACATCCCTGATGAGTCCTTACCTTTCGAAATGCAGACACAAGGAACTGCAGATGCTGGTTTGCAAAAAAAAGAGACAAAGTGCTGGAGTAACTCAGTGGGTCAGGCAGCATCTCTGGAGAACATGGATAGATGACGTATCAGGTCGGGACCGTTCTTCAGACTGATTGTCGGCAGAGTCAGTGGCCCCAGTCCACAGGTGGCTGGGGAGCTGCAATGGCAGTGACCCAGCCTGGGAGTGGCCAGGGACACGGTGAGATCTGGCACTGGTGTGGGAATCGGTGGGCTCGGCCTCATGGGGCACGATCTGGCAGTGGAGCCCTCCGGCCTGTGGGCGGTCAGGAACGGGGCTGGGTTGCAGAGGGTCCGTCATGGGCCCGGGGAGCTTGTGATCCTGGGTGGAGATCAGGTAGGTGAAGAAGTGTTGATTGAAAGGCATGAATCTGGAGGAGGATAAAGTTTCTCAGCTTTAGAGGTCAATTGCAGGTCTGGGTGAGTGAGGCCGAAGCTGTGGGAGGGGCAGAGCGGGGGCCTGCTGGTGCTGGCCATGGCGGAGAGTGTAGACTGTGAGGGGCAAAGAGGGAGAACTGCTGCAGGAAGCCGTGGATGGAGCGTAGGTACCTGAGATCCTGGTTGGCCCCGAACTGGTGGCGCAGGCAAGTGCTAAGACTGCAACAATTGGATTGGTCCTATCCTTTTCCATAACTATTTGACAACAGATAGATTTATGCACATTGGTCCCAAAGTACCACCAACCCCCTTGCCTGCACCCTCCCAACTCCCTCTGCAACCCCACCCCCTTCTCCTGCACCTCCCACTCCCCCTCCCCTGCACCCCCCACTCCCCCTCCCCTGCACTTCCAACCCCCCCCCCCCCCCCTGAAATTCTCTCCACAAAAATACAATTGCAAGTGCTTAATAACCAATACAACCAATAAGGGGCATCCCATGCTTTGAATAATTAAACGTTCATCCAAAAGAGTATGTTTTAAAAAACAATCAAAACTTAATAAAGAAGATACTTGGAATTCTATTTGAGTTTTCACGATTGTGTGCCATACTGTATGTTTGAAGATTTATACTATTTCTCCAAGGTTCCAGTGCTACATATCACAGCAGAGTACTGTAAACTGTAATGGGCCTGTCCCACTATACGAGTTTACCCAAGAGCTCTCCCGAGTTAAAAAAAAAATCAAACTCGTGGTAAGCACGTAGAATGTACGTTGCGGGTACGTCGGAGCTAGGAACGTCTCTTAGCGGCTCGTAACGCTAACGGCAGGTACTCGGGAAACGCGGTAAGCTCGTGAAGACTCGTGAAGATTTTTCAACATGTTGAAAAATGTCCACGAGAGTCCCGAGTACCCACGAGCGGCTATTACCATAATTCTCCGAGTTTGAATCAGGGGAAACTCTGGAAAACTCTTGAATTAGCTTGTACAGTGGGACAGCCCCATAAGTCTAGAGATATTAGGGGCTTGTGATATATGCCCTATAATAACCATGGGTGATTCTAATTATAACAGAGATTGCACAAATTGGCAAGGGTAGCCCCGAGGACAAGTTCATAGAGTGTATTTGGAATGGTTTCCAAGAGCAATAGAATGAGGAATCATCCAGGGATCAGGTTATTTTAGATCTGGTTAGAGTAATGAGACAATATTAATTAATGACCTTCTATTAAAATATCCCCTAGGAAAGTGATCACAGCATGGTAGAATTTCAAATTCAGTTTTGAAGGTGAGAAACGTGGGTGTGAAACTAAATGTCCTAAATTTACCTAAAGTAAACTAAAGCAATGGTATCAGGACACAGTTGGCTAAAGTAAGTTTGAAATAGAGTACAGAATAAGGTGACAGAGCAGCTGTTGCAGAGACTTAAAGAGATAATTGTTAAATCGCAGCATGGTGTATTCTGGTCGCTAACTGCAGATGCTCTGAATTGAAAGAAAAGGCGTACATCGTTGTGCAGATTGGTGGTAGGTTGGAGGATTCCCCCTCTCTCCCTTGAGCTGTGAAGGCAGTCAGTGAGTATGTTCAAGATGGTGATTGAAGGATATTTAAACTATAAAATGGTACAGGTAGAGAGAGCGGAAAGGCAGAGTCAAAGCTGACACTGAGCTGGGACATTCTTACTCCCCTTTATTATTTTCCAAACTATGACAAACATGAAATGTTTGGGTTTTTGTTTCAGTTACTTCACAAACCGAGAAGCAGCAGTGAAATTTCAACGGCACAGAGCCGAGGAATACAAGTGATCTTGAGATACTAAAAAAACACTTAATAATAGAGCCCAACCCATTTGGGAGCAACATAACAAGTGATCTTGAGATACTAAAAAACACCTTAATAATAGAGCCCAACCCATTTGGGAGCAACATATTTAAGGAAGCTTTTTTTTCACACCGGTGTGTTGGAAATTTTTAACCATGCCTTGAAGTATTCAAGAGAGAGTTAGATATAGCTCTCGGAATCAGGGGATATGGGGAGAAAGCGGGAATGGGGTACTGATTTTGGATGATCAGCCATGATCATATTGAATGGTGGTGCTGGCTCGAAGGGCTGAATGGCCTCCTCCTGCACCTATTTTCTATGTTCTATTTTTCTATGTCCTGCAAAGAATGTGGGTTCTTCTTCTTGCGTATGGCGTGCACAGCCTAAAGTTGTAGACACCAAAGCACTACATCTAATTGTTTGTGCACGTCGGGTTTGTTTGCCATTAGTCGAAAATTAGTGGACCACGTGAAGGTTGCAATCTTCCATCCCAGAATGTGGGTGCTGCACGTCAATTAAAGCTTTCAAATTGAGATGGGCAGATTTTTGTTGAACTGTGTATCAAGAATAAGGAGTGAGAGAAATGATATGAATTTATGTCAGAAACCAACCACAGTAAAAAACAAGAACTTTCAGGTATATATTACCTTCTGTAGCCTCAGTGTTTTGCAGCTAATCAAAATGTAGTCACTATTGCGATGGAGAAAATTAGCAAAATGCAAAAATACTGACCTGATAATAAATAGCAGTCTGTTTGGTGTTATGAGTTTAGGGATAAATAACAATAAAAATACAAGGGAAAACTCTGCTCTATTCAGAATAGTGGCGTGATGTCCCAGTTTAACATTGCATCTGAAAGTTGACACCTCTGAGAATTCAGCATCCCCTCTGTACCGAGGGTAAGTGTCAACTTTGAACTTTAGAGTGGGACTTGAACCCACAAACATCTGATCCAGAGGTAGGAATGCTTCGCACTGAGCCGAGGCTAAGCAATGACCTGCTTCAACCGCAGAGGAGGCTCAAGGAGCTGAACGGTTTTGGCCTGCTGCTGTGTTTCTAAGGGACTTCAACACCGACAGGTTGAATAAATGGAGGTGAGACACCAATGGGAAATAAAGATCATTGTCTGGGTTAAATAGATGATGATGTTACGCCCGTGCTCCTGAAACTGCTGACTGCAAGCAAGTGCCACTTAAAGGCTGACAGCGTCACTGCTCCACAGTGCACCGAGAAGCGGACAAACCAATCAGGTAATATATACACCCCGGGGCACCTGGCAGACAAGTCCTGCTCACACTGCAGTTATGCACGGATCAGATAGCTCCACAGGGTATAGAAGCTGGACATTAATAAATGTTAATTGCTTTAGTAACAGTTTGAAATGATCTGCTTTGTTGAATTCAGGCAGAACCCAGATTAGATCCAGCAAAGCATGGAGCTGGTGTTCTGCTGTCACCATGTTCTATGGCTGATAATTCATCAGCAGCCCCTTGTCCTACCACCCCTTTTACCCCATCCTCCCATAGACCAGGAGAGGAGAGGGGGAGATGGGGATGCAGAGGTGTAGGTGTAATGAGGGAGCTGAAGGGCTCAGGGATTTGACGGAGGGTAGGTATTGAAATAGATGGTTTGATGGGATGGGATAGGATGGGATGGGATGGGATGGGTTGGCATGGCATGGCATGGGATGGGATGGGATGGGATGGGAAGCAATTGGATGGGATGGGATGCTGTAGGGTTAATAGAGTGGAAGGAAAGTGAGGTGGAATAGTGGGAAGATAGAGAAGATTCTAGAGGATCAGATATTTTTAGGCGCCGGGTTAGTCATGTAGAAATGTATAGTGGGAGGGATGAAGGGGATCATCAGACCACGATCAGATTGTTGATTGAAGGAACTGGATGGATCAGTACTTTGGAAAATCGGGTGGCAAAGAGGTGAGGGGAGGGTTGGAGGGTTTTGTGGTGGGCTCTGGTGGGATGGCATGAATGAGCAGAAGAGTGGGTTTGCAGGGTTGTTGCCTGTTGGGGTAGAGGTGAAAGAGTGGAAGAATGATGGTGCGAGGAAATATCGGCTGCTGAATGGAGTTTGATTGGGGGTGAGGAGGTTAAAGGGTAGTGTGTTAGAAGGCCAAAGTGGAGAAGGGAATGATGCAGAGGAGTGGAGTGAACAGGGAACAATAGGAACAGGTGATAGGCTATCGATAGAGGGAGCAGGTGATGACAGAATGGGGGCATTGAAGCGAAACATGCATCTGCTTGTCTCAGTAACAACATATAAGGTTGGGTTGTACAATGGCAAAGCCTATAGTATTTCCAATATCTTCCAACATTGCAACCTGGACTGACATGGATTAGTGCAACATGGGAATACAGTCACCTCCAAGTTTCATCTCCAAGCCACTTATCATTCTGACTTGTGAATACATCAACATTCTCTCATGTTGCTGAGTGAAAATCCTGGATCACCCTTTCCTATGGCATAGAAGCACTTGCATCCACAACTGCTGCAGTTCAGGAAGGTATTTTCTCAGAAGGAAATAGAAAACGAATATTGGCCTTGGCGACAATATCAGAATCTTGATAATGAAAAACTGGGGCTTATTAAGGCATCAGGTTTATAAAGCTGCGATATGCCACATTTGGCAATTCTGTAGAAGTTGTTCAGGAGATGGTGTGGTCAACACCAACCTGTCTTTATTACAGTTAAATAGTCAGGTTGCTTCATTGTGGTGTTACTGGAAAACCTTAGACACTGAGCAACAAATGGTGAGATCAGGAGAACTGACCAAAATAAATAAATGTTAAGTTGCAACCTTCAGGTGGAGATATGTGATGGAGTGCTGGTGAGAATTCAATGGAGAATTCACGGAGAGACACGGTAGCCAAGGCGACTCTTGGCCAGTGAAGTTGGGGATGTACAAGAAGTGAGATTTGGAGGACTACCAAGATCTGATTTGTGAGACACGACCTCCCACGTACAAAACCAAGCTGATTATCCTTAATCAGCCCTTGTCCATGTAAATGAATGTATCCCATCCCTCAGAATACTTTCTAGTAACTTCCCAACTACAGATGTTAAGCAGATACTAAGGGTTTTGACAGTAATATTGTCACACTGTACCATGGCTGTATCATGAATGGTTTAGCACAAGGAGCTACTATGGCAGGGATATGTTAAAAGAGATATGTAGGAAAGAACTTAAAAGAGATATCAAGAAGCCAATATATAAATTCATCACAGAATAACTCAGTCAAAAAAGATGATACTCAGCCTGCCGCGCCTCTGCCTACTCTCTGAAAGAGCCGCAGTGAAGTCCCACTTCCCTGCACAAACAACTATCCAGAAATGAAGAAGAATGCACGGTGGTGCAGTGATAGAGTTGCTGCCTTACAGCGCCAGAGACCCGTGTTCGATCCCGACTACGGGTGCTGTCTGTACGGAGTTTGTACGTTCTCCCTGTGACCGCACGGGTTTTCTCCGGATGCTCCAGTTTCCTCCCACACTGCAAAGAATTACAGGTTTGTTGGTTAATTAGGCTTTGGGGTGATCGCTGATTGGCATGGACTGGTGGGCAGAAGGGCCTGTTTCTGCACTGTATCTCTGAAGTCTAAAGTCTAAAGAATTGACGGAAAGGGCAGGGCTTTAGATCAATGATAGCTGTGGCTGGCTAAAAAAGAGGCACAGGGACGATGGGCTGAATGGCCTCCATCAGTGCTATATTTTCTATAACTTGATTTTTTGTCTTCCCACATGCTTGATAGGCAACGTGATAATTGCAAAAGGAAAGTGCTGTTGGATTCAGACTGTGAGCAAAGAGCTAGAGGACAGAGCTTCAGAATTAACAAGCTTCAAGCAAGCCTGCAGATTAAGAGAATGTTTTTCCCCACAGACTGGGAATCTGCAAAGCAGACGCTCAGCAAAGCAATGCGTTCTTCAGAGAAGAGTTAGATAGATATACCGGAGCTAATGAAGTATGAAGGTCACAGCGATCCTTACAGAACTATGAATAGATGTAGTGAGGAATATGTGTAAAACCATGGATAGGACCAGGACGGCATGTGGAACCAGAGGTACGGGTAGAATAGGATATAAATATAGATCCAAAGAAATGTACAAACCCAGGGAAAAAATTAGAAAAAAAGATTCACATCTATTTATTTATTTATTTATTTATTTATTTATTTTATTCCGAACAAGTAAAGACATTAAAGACATTGATATTAACAAAATCGAAATTATCAAACAATTGAACATTGCAATCAACATTTACAATTGAGAAGAACAAAATCAAGGTTCCAATGTCCAACTCAGAGTCTGTACAAGCTCGAAAAGGAGTGAGAAGAAGAATAACTTATTAATTTGGGAGAAAGGGGATGGAATTAAGGGTACGTGTAGAAGTAGGCAGCACCATAAATGTGTGTACAAATAGGTATAGAACCAGGAATATGTCTAGAATTGTGGATAGAACTTGAAGATCAAGTCGCAGGTAGATAAAGTGGTCAAAAAGGTCAGAGTATTGAGTAGAGAAGTTGGGAGGTCATGTTGCAGTTGTATAAGACGTTGGTGAGACCGCATTTAGAATATTGTGTTCAGTTCTGGGAATCATGTTATAGGAAAGATATTGTCAAGCTTGAAAGGGTGCAGTTATAGCAAAACATGTGTTGTCAAACAAGTGATCTTTATTAGATTAACACAGAACAGCTCTCAGAACCACAACAGGGGGCAAGGGCGTTACCAGCAGTATATATACCCCAGGGGAGACCCGTGACCCGCTCTTCCCGCCAAACCAAGTCACGTGACCCAACCCCCAGAGCCGAGGGTTCGCACCACGAGTGGCTAACCACCAGTGACTGCCACACAGTAAATATTTATGAGGATGTTGCCAGGACTAGAGGTGTTAGCTATATGGAGAGGTTGAGTAGGCTGGGTCTCTATCCCATGGAGTGCAGGAGGATGAGGGGAGATCTTATAGAGGTATAGAAAATCATGAGAGGAATAGATCGGGTAGATGCACAGAGTCTTTTGTCCAGAGTAGGGAAATCGAGGACCAGAGGACCTAGGTTCAAGGTGAAGGGGAAAATATTTAATAGGAATTCAAGGGATAACTTTTTCACACAAAGGGTAGTTTGTGTATGGAACAAGCTGCCAGAGGAGGCAGTTCAGGCTGGGACTAGCCCATCATTTAAGAAACAGTTAGACAGGTACATGGATAGGACAGGTTTGGAGGGATATGGACAAAGGGACTAGTGTAGCTTGGACATGTTGGCCGGTGTGGGCGAGATGGGCCGATGGGTCTGTTTCCACACTGTATCACTCTATGACTCTATAACAAGGGATTCTGCTAAAATCAGGCAAAAGAAAAGAAGTATTAACTTGAGAAGTTGTTTAAAATTAGGGATAGACCGACACCAAGAATAGGAATAAAATATGGATCCATGGAAAACCTGGAGTGGTAAAAGAACCAAAGATGGAGCCGGGCTTTGTACAGAATCTGGATTAGTACCACACGTGCAGGACGGAGACAAGGACAGAGCCACTAATCCACACAGGGCAGGTATAAGAACAGCTTATGGGATACTAGGAATGCCTATAGAACCTAATAGAGACCCATTGATGTGTGTAGATGCCCAGATATGAATGGAACAGGGACCTGGGGATGGAACCAGAGATAGTTGTGCAACCAAGGGATGAATCTGAAACTGGGAATGTAAACTGTAAGGAATGGGATGGACGATAGAGCAGGGCAAAGCCTGGACATGGAGTGTCCTGTAGTACAGGGTGTTTATAAACCTTCTCTCACAAAACATCATCCATTTCACTTCTGCACTTTTCAATTGATCTCTGACCTCAATGTCATTTGTAATCTTTCAACACAAATCTACTCCACACAACTTGTCTGGCTCTTGCAGCCCAGGCATTGTTCGGCTTAAATCAAAACATTGCTCTGGCATCCAACACATCCTTTCATTACTTCTCCCACGATACCACTGTGATTACACTTCAAAGGTTCTTCAATGGCTGCAAAATTGTTTGGGTCGTGCTGAGGTTATGATAGGCACTATAAAAATGGAAAGTTATTGGAGGCTTTAAGCTTCAGTTTGGCACACCACCCTCAGAATGGGAAGTTGAACTGCAAACGGAGCACCTAGTCTTGAGGAATTACAATTAACCTCCTGGACATGGCTCAGGAGAACAATCAGAGGTGCATCAAAAATAATTTGTAATTATTTTGTTTCCCTTTAGCTCTAGAAACATAGAAACATAGAAAATAGGTGCAGGAGGAGGCCATTCGGCCCTTCGAGCCAGCACCGCCATTCATTGTGATCATGGCTGATCGTCCCCAAGCTCTGGATTTAGTTTAACAATAGTGAGGGAAAACAGCATTCCATGTTTTCCAGTTTTTGGAAAATTAACCCTCCTCATGGTCTCTGGACCGTGACTCCCATCAGTTCTCCAGGAATTGACCAGTTACATGTTCAGGAAGAAACAGGTTAGCTGACCTCCAGAAATATACTGTCAAGAATCAAAAGAGTTAAGAGTGTTTATGTATCATATATACCAACAACGGAACAATGAAATTGTTTATTTCAGCAGTTTAACATGCCCACAAAGCAATGCACATAGATAAATATAATAAGCAAAAAAATAACCACTGTAAGACTACTACAAAAAACACAAAACCCATAGTGCATCCAAAGACACAATGCACTGAAGTTCACAGTTGCTGAGGTTAATGTTGTGCAGTGTTCAAGAGCCTTGTGGTTGCTGGGAAGAAGCTGCTCTTGAACCTGATGGTAGTGCTTTTCAGGCTCCTATACCTTCTTCCTGATCATATGATCATAAGGTCATGTGATAGGAGCAGAATTAGGCCATTCGGCCCATCAAGTCTACTCTGCCATTCAATCATGGCTGATCTATCTCTCTCACCTAACCCCATACTCCTGCCTTCTCCCCGTAAGCCCCGACACCTGCACTAATCTATCTATCTATCTCTGAAATATATCCACTGACTTTGCCTCCACAGCCTTCTGTGGCAAAGAATTCCACAGATTCACTACCCTCTGACTAAAGAAATTCCTCCTCATCTTCCTAAAAGACCGTCCTTTAATTCTGAGGCTATGACCTCTAGTCCTCGACTCTCCCACTGGTGGGAACATCCTCTCCGTATGATGGCAGGAGTGAAATTAGAGTGAGGTTAGGGTGGGTCTGGGCTTTGATGATATTGGCGGCCCTTTTGAGACATCATCTCCCATAGATCCATATGGTTGGTGGTGACGTCAGTATCGATGATGGACTGACAGTATCTACCACTCTCTGTAATCTCCCTCATTGCTGGGCGTTCTGTCCACCTGCGCATGGGAGCAGGACACCCACACCTTCCACAGGGACAGGTAGTACACCTGATCTCCAGGAGCAGCAAGTCCAAGAGAGATTGATGAGTGAGAGAAGGTGACCCATTAGTCCTACAGTAGCAGACCAGCCCCCCATTCTGTAGCATCCACTAGTAATAGACCATCCACCAGAACCCCAGGCTCCAGCGAACATGTGTTGAGCAGTTTCCCCAAGAACGGGTAGGCAGGTCCTCCCGCTGATGTCTGGAGAGCAAACGTCCACCTGCCCCCCCCCCCCACCACCCCTCCCCGGGAAATCAATATATCGAGAATGGTGTTCAGAATTAAAGAAAGGAGGTGAGGAGGAACCTCTTTTGTCAGAGGGTAGTTAATCTGTGGAACTCATTCCCACAGAGAGCTGTGGAGGTCAAGTCAGTGGATATTTTTAAGGCAGAGATAGACAAATTCTTGATGTGTCAAGAGTCACGGGGAGAAGGCAGGAAAATGGGATTAGGAGGCAGAAATCAGCCATGATTGAATGGCGGAGTAGACTCGATGGACCGAATGGCCTAATTCTACTCCTATAACTTGTGAACTTGTGAGATGGGGTCACGGGCAGCAGTGTAATAGCGACTACAAAACCTGATCCTGTGATGTTGATTACTGGCTGATGGAATAGCTTTTCCCCAAGACACCAAAGAACGTTCCCCGTGTGTATTTGAAATTGTGTGACAGGATCATTTGCTTTCCTGCAGCAAGCAGACAGAACAATTTTTTAACATCCCATCCAAAAGATGGATTATAACTGGAGTATTATTCTGCCCATGTAATGCCAAATGTCAAACCAGAGTAACAACCTGCATTGTTATATCCCTGCGACAACGATTTACATTTATATAGCACCTCTACCATTTATTCATTTCTTGGGATCTGTATTTATTGCCCTTACATCATGCAGGTGAGCAGAACGTTAGTCAGCGCTCCTGACCTGTGCTGCGGAGAGGCTGTGATGTTTACATGGCAGATATTTTCATGATCAATGTTGACCTCAGGATGTGAGTAGTGGAGTCTGGGCGATGGTAATGCAATTGAATGTCAAGGGAGTTGGTTCTGTTCTGCCTTGTTGAAGATGGCCCCTCTGGGACTTTTGAGGCTCAAATGTTACTTGTCACTTATTAGTCCATGTCAGAATGTTGTCTACATTTAGCAGTATACAGTCGTGGAGTGTATTTACTGTGGAGCTGCAAATGAACTGAACAATATCTGCAAACATCACAAGCAAACATCTGCACATGAGCTTTTGATGGAAGGAAGGTCATCGATGAAGATGCTGGTTGTGCGGAGGGCACTGCCCTGAGGAACGGCTCAGTAATGCCCCAAGGACTGGGCCAATATACCTTCAACTTTCAACGCCAACAACCAGGGCTTCTTCATGCCAGACTCAGCCAAAAGCTCCCTCGATATCAAAGGTTGTTACTCTCGCCTACCAGTGAAACCAATACAGGGCATCAGTGAATAGATTTCTAGTAGATGCCTGACTGTATTGTTGATGGCAGTTCCCATCACTTGGCCCAAATGTCCCACAGCCTTTGCTGCATCCTGTGCACTCAGCTATTTCTTGATGTTACATGGATGTTACATGGAGCAAATTGATTTAACTGAAGACTGGCTTCTGTGATAGCAAGGATCTCAGGAGGAAGTCGAGATGAATCATCAACTCGGCTTCTCTGGCTGAACATGTTTGTGAGTGTTACAACATCACTAGTAACACTCGCATGCTGGGACACACTTTCATTGAGAATGGGGTTTTTTCCTGGATTTTCCGCCTCCTGTTAATTGTTCAATTATCCACCACTATTAGTAAGACCAGGCTGGGGAACCGAGCTTTGGTCTGATCCCTTAGTTGTGAGGTTACTCAGCTCTTTCTGCCTATGCCAGCAAAGTATCTAAGGCAGTAAGTGCATAGGAAGGAACTGCAGATGCTGGTTTAAACCGAAGATAGACACAACAATCTGGAGTAACTCAGCAGGTCAGAGGGCATCTCTGGAGAAAAGGAATGGGTGAGCTTTTAGGTCGAGACTCTTCTTCAGTGTCTATCAGTTCTTCAGTGTCTTGTGTCTATCTGAGGCAGTAAAGTACCTCGGGGTGCATTAATGAAGTGTCCTCCAGAAATATTGAACATTGAGTCAGAGAGAGATCACAGAGTCCTACAGCATGGTAACAGGCTCAGTAGCCTAACGTCCATAACGACCAAAATATCCCATCTAGACTAGTCCCACCGACCTGATTTTGCCCCCAATCTCTCTAAACCTGTCCTATCCATGTGCCTGTCTAAATAAGTCTTAAACATTGCATTCTATGACCACTGTATATGTCATATATGGAGCAAATAGTCAAAAGCTTGGTCAATGACAGAGGTTTTAAGGAGAGCATTAAAAATTGGGAGGGGGGATTAAACAATTAAGGCAGGAAGTTTAAGTTTCTAAAAATAGATTAATTCTGAAACTCAAGTGAGCAGGATTGGAAGAGTGCAAATATCACAGACTATTAAAGAGCAGGATTTAGTCATGGAAAAGTGGAGCTATTTGAGAACAAGAAAGGTGATTCAAAAATGGAGGATTTTGTAAACTGGGAGCCAGGATTGTAAATCTTCTGAAACAGTTTAGCTGAAGGCACAGCTTGCCTGGAGAACTGGTCTTTGGTCCTACAGCCTAGATATTGTCTGATCCTGTTCATATGATTCATATCCTGCTATTCCCCGCATTTCCATGTGCTTATCTAAAAGCCTCTTAAACGCCACTATCTTATCTGCCTCCACCACTAACCCTGGAAATACGTTCCAGGCCCTCACCACTCTATGTGTAAAAAACCTGCCCTGTACATCCCCATTAAACTTTCTCCCCTCTCACCTTATAGCTGTGCCTTGAGTGTTGGACATTTCTATCCTGGGAAAACGGTTGGAATAATGATATGTGTGACCTAAGGTTGGGAACACCCACACACTCATTTGCCTCATGATGTCTTGGCTGCAGATGAAAGCCAAGAGGACTGTGGACATGATGAAGGAGGAGCAGCGCTGCTATCTCACAGCTTCACCAACGTGGGCTTCGTACTTAAGTTTTGGTCCCGTGTAGAGTTTGCACCTTCTCCCTGTGATTGTGTGGGCTTCCCTTGAGTGCTTCTTCCCTATTTGGATGATGGAATTGATGGTTTTGAGGTCGAGTTTGCAGATGATACCAAGATAGGTGGAGGGACAGGTAATGTAGAGGAAGCAGGGAGTCTGCAGTAGGATTTGGACAGGTTGGGAGGGTGGGCAAAGTGGCAAATGAAATACGGCATAACAAATTTTGCAGTCGTGCACTTTGGTAGTAGGAATAAAGGTGTAGACTATTTGGGCTATTCAGAAATTGGAAGTACAAAAGGATTTGGGAGTGCTGGTGCAGAATTCCTCAATGGTTAATGTGCAAGTTGAATTGGTAGTAAGGAAGTTAGATGCAATATTAGCTTTTATTTCCAGAGGACTAGAATATATAAACAGTGATGTCATGCTTGAGACTTTATAAGGCACTGGCCAGACCGTATTTAGAGTATTGTGAGCAGTAGCAGGCCCCATACCTGAGGACAAATGTGCTGGCATTGGAGAGGATCCAGAGGAGGTTTACGAGAATGATCCCAGGAATGATTGGGTTAACATATGATGAGCGTTTGACGGCACTGGGCCTGTACTCGTTGGTGTTTAGAAGGATGAGGGGGGGAACTCGTTGAAACTTACTGAATAATGAAAGGCTTGGATAGAGTGGATGTGGAAAAAATGTTTCCACTAGTGGGAGAGTCTCAGACCAGAGGGCATAGCCCCAGAATTAAAGGACATACCTTTAGAAAAAAGATAAGGAGGAATTTCTTTAGTCAGAGGGTGGTGAATCTGTGGAATTCATTGCCACAGACGGCTGTGAAGGCCAAGTCATTGGGTATTTTTAAAGTGGAGATTGACAGGTTCTTGATTGGTAAGAGTGTGAAAGGTTATGGGGAGAAGGCAGGAGAATGGGGTGGAGAGGAAATAATTGATCAGCCATGTTTGAATGGCGGAGTTGACTCGATGGGCCGACTGGCCTAATTCTGCTCATTTGACTTGTGAACTTATGAACTTCCCACACCCCTGTGATCTGCTGAATGACAGGTTAACTGGCTGCAGTAAATTATCCCAAGTCTAGGTGGCTCAGTGGTAGGAATATCTGTGTGCAGTTGATGTGCACACACAAGAGAACCCGTTGCAGGAAAATAAATGGAGGAATAGGATTGAAGGGATTGCCCTGAAATCTGCCATAGACTTGATGGGCCAAATGGCCTCATCCTATGTTATAAGGAAAACTTAAAAGGAATTCTGAGAACTGTATACTGAAATTTAATTTCCCTGCTCCTTTTACTACCTCTTTTATTTCTTTTTTCTGTTGTTATCGAATTCCTTCTGAAATGCTATGATTAACTTGGTCTCAATAGTTGGTTTTGCAGGTGGATACTACACTGCACTAATAAAAGTCTAATTGCAAAGAATTGCAGCTCCAACAACTCTGCTACTTTTGAAATTATACAGTATTTATGACTTTTAGACAGTAAAATCAATACTAAAGAAAATGAAGTGTTAAGTTCAAGTGTCATCGTTTCTGTTTAGTTAAAACATATGAAAGTTTGAAAATCTCAGGCCGGAGTCTCGTGAGTCTTTACAAGCTCTACAAGGCTACTAAAACACTTTGATAGAATCCACACCGGAGCCTTTCAGAACCTGACCTCTGCAGTTCATCATCAAAAGACCACTCCTGAAGAATCCATGGCTGAATGCTCATTAAACACTGAATCTCGCCTTCTTTTTAATATTCTGAACTTCATGCAGCCAGAATATAGAAATAAACATCTGCCGCATACTCTCGCAGGGGAAGTGAAAGAAATCGGTTGGTTGGAAAAAGCTAAGAGGGAAGGGAGGAAGGAGGGAGTGATAGAAGGAAAACGGTTCTCCGACCCTTGCTCTCTGTAAATTCCTCATTCGCTGTTCTCTCATTCTCGCACATCTCTCATTTTCTGTCTTTGTCTCATTTCTTCTCCCTTCTCCTGGGAATTCTCTTTTATGCCTCCTCCGCCATTCCACCCATGTGTAAATCTTTCTCCTTCTCACTCTCAGTCCGTAGCAGCCCAAGTCTGAGACATTATTTTTGATGTCAATGCTCAACAGATTGTTGCCTTCAACACAGTGACAGCTGATTGGAGCCTTGCAAGGCCTGAAGGGCAAAGCCTGACCCAGACAATATTCAGTCAAACCAGGAACAGAAGGAGAATGAACATATTGCGGATTTTTCACATCTTGCCCATCGACCTGCCTTGACAACAGATCAACATCTGATGGCATCTCCAGTAGAAACCAACCCGACCATCCTTACATTCTACACCCACTTTCACCTCAGCGGAAATGATGCGGTTTGAGTGATGTAGGTCAAATGGAAAGAAATTACACTGCTACTGTGTAATACACGGACACCATCCCATCTGGATCGTGTATGGAGCTGAAATCCTCTCGTCATAGTTACGGATTTATTTTGAGGAAGTGAATAAAATCAGGAGACAAGGAGAAATATTGAGGACGACTATGGTTTATTTCCTTGGGAAAGAGGAGTTTTCAGAGGTAATTTATTGTAGTTTTTGGGCATTTTTGTAGACCTCCCATGGCGCTATCTGTAGGGTAAATGAGACATTTCAGTGATTACATCTTCAAGATGGTTCCTTAGAGTCCAGCGGAGATGGGGTAGAAGATGCTTGACAGGGATGGGAGCACCCAGCTTGTGAGGTACAGCACTAATATCTCCATTTGCAGTGGGCTTCTGTGCATCCGTGACATAGGGGTCTCAGTGACATCTGGAACGATCCTTCCCCTCTTTGCGCATTGATGGGCCGGTGATTCCCAGGAGATGGAGGAGGTGTTTCATTGTCCAAGGAGGCTCTGAAGATATGCTTGAATCCTGTTGCCTGACCCCCGGTAATCTCTGTCCACGATGGAGCTTAGAATAGTGTCTGAGTTAACGGGTGGCACGGTGGTGCAGTGGTAGAGTTGCTGCCGTACAGCGCTTGCAGCTCCAGAGACCTGGGTTCAATCCTGACTATGGGTGTTGTCTGTATGGAGTTTGTACCTTCTCCCCGCGACCGCGTGGGTTTTCTCCGAGATCTTCGGTTTCCTCCCACACTCCAAAGACGTACAGGTTTGTAGGTTAATTGGCTTAGTGTAAGTGTAAATTGTCCCTAGTGTGTGTAGGATAGTGCTAATGTGCAGGGATTGCTGGTCGGCACAGACTCGGTGGGTCGAAGGGCCTGTTTCAACGCTGTATCTCTAAACTAAACTAAATTTGGGAGCCTGGTGTCGGCCACAGAACTAAGTAAAATATAGGTCTAAATGCTGAGCCTCTTGTGCAAGAAGAGGACCTTGGTATTGTTTCCAGTGGATCTAGAGGATTTTACAGGAGAGCTTTGGTGAGATCTCTCCATAGCCTTGAAGCGCCTGGTGGAGGAAGTCCAAGTGCCATCAGTCTAGGAAAGTCGGGATCAGTGCTGCCAGGTAAACCATGAGTTTTGTGCCAGGTTTGAGGTCATGGGCTTTAGGAGCCTTTTCCTCAGGCATTACTGGTGCGTTGAAGGTTTAGTTTAGAGATACAGTGGAGAAACAGGTCATGCGGCCCACCGAATCCGCGCCAACTTGCGATCCCAATACCCTAGAACTATCCTACACACTAAGGACAATTTACATTTTTTTTACCAAAGCCAATTAACCTACAAACCTGTACGTCTTTGGACTGTGGGAAGAGACCGGAGCACTCGGGGAAAAGCTACGTGGTCATGGAGAGAACATACAAACTCCGTTCAGAGAGCACCCATAGTGAGGATCGAACCCGGATCTCTGGCGCTGTAAGGCACCAACTCTACCGCTGCATCACCGTGCCGCTCCATGAAGGTAATGGTGAATCTCATCATCAAAGCCTGTTTTGATGGAGAGACAGCTCCAAATCTATCAAGAATCTTTTCTTGTCCGAGGGCTGTGTTGTGCAGCGGGGCGAGGATGGGAGAGGACCTTGGTTTTGCGGATGTTAAGCGTAAAACCCATTCTCTCCTACGCTTCAGTGAACAAATCAATGGTGAAGATTGGCCTCTGAATGTGCACAGATGCACGCATTATCTGAGGTCAGGGGGGAGTCTGATTCTGAAGTGGAAGCAAAGTGGATTTGAAAGTTTCCCACTAGATCTTAAATGACCTTCACTCCAGGAGGAAGCTTATTGGGCTGAGGTGTAGTGCTGCATTAGGTGGATAAACATGTTGGACAATGATGCCGCCTAGCTGGAGACCAGTCTAGAGTGGGATTGGGTCTGATGTGAACCATTTGATTAGGATCATGCCGTCATTAAGCAACCAATCATGCTGAGGACATTTTGCAGACAAACCCTGCTGGATGTGGAGTCAGGGGTTCTAGTTTCCTGCTATTTGCCACAGGGCAATTCATCAGCAGGGTGCACCGTGCCTGAAGAGGTCCACAAGTCACAGTGCCAACTCTGCCACCTCCTGGCACAAACTAGCATGTTGTCCTCGTACTTTGTGGTCACTGCTCAAGAGTCAGCATGTCAACATGGCCGTAGGTACAGGCGATCTCCCCATCGAGTGACACAAATTCGCCGTTACAGAATTCACAAATCACCACCCAAAAATGTGAGACACAGAATAATCTTTGCTCTCTTTCTGTGGAAGAAAGTTAATAAATAAACACAAGCATTCTATTTTCATCTCCTGTTTTTTGACGCATATGTGGATGACGCAGCTCCACATGATGCAAGATTGTGATAAGGAGCATTTTATTGGAATACTGTTCAAAATGGGCAAAGGTTTACTGCAAGTCACAGGGAATAGAGTTTAGCTTAAAATCAAATTAGATGAAATATGGTCTCCTTAAATGGCAGAGCAGGCTCTCGGAGCTGATTGGCCTATCCCTGCTCCTAAGTTGCATGTTAGTAAGTGCTAGCTGTTCACAATTTCCTCCTCCCACTCGGAGGGCAAACACGTCTCCCTCCCCTTGGTCAGAGGATCAAACACATTTCCTCTCCCAGCAGACTCACGTGGTCTTTGTGGACAGTGAATGGTCGACATGTAGCTCATCCTGCAGCACCATGAAGCACCGTCTGAAGTGACCCAGCTGAAGTGATTCAACTGCATCTAATCAGGTGGGAAGAAGAGCAATGATTCAATCTTCTCAGAGCAAGTAGAGTACACTGGAGCTCAGAGAGATTTTAGAGAGTTATGGCATGGAAGGAGGCTAGCATCATATTATCATTGAACTGAGCAGTCACGGTGGCTCAGTGGTAGAGTTAGCGCCTTACAGCGAATGCAGCGCCAGAGACCCAGGTTCGATCCCGATTACGGGTGCTGTCTGTACGGAGTTTGTACGTTCTCCCCGTGACCTGCGTGGGTTTTCTCCGAGACCTTCGGTTTCCTCCCACATTCCAAAGACATACAGGTTTGAAGGTTAATTGGCTTGGTAAATGTAAAAATTGTCCCCTAGTGGGTGTAGGATAGTGTTAATGTGTGGGGATCGCTGGTCCACGCCGACCCGGTGGGCCGAAGGTCCTGTTTCCGTGCTGTATCTCTAAACTAAACTGGTTTACTTTGCGGATATAGCAAGGAAACAGGCCCTTCAGCCCACCGATTCCACACCGACCATCCATCACCTGTTCACACCAGTTCTATGTTATACCATTTTCACATCCACTCCATGCAAGCCAGGTTCAATTTGCAGAGGCCCATTAACCTACAAACCCTCACATCTTTGGGATGTGAGAGGAAAACCAGAGCACCCGGGTGAAATCCACAGGGAGAAAGTGCAAATTCCACACAGACAGCAGCCGAGGTCAGGTTCAAACCCAGGTCTCTGGCGTTGTGAGGCAGCAGCTCTACCAGCTGCGCCATCATGCTGCCCAACTGTGTGGCGTTTGGGAAGCTGCTTAACTGATCCCACCAGGGTTGCCGATTGTGGACGGATGAATCATGGAAGTGACAATTGCAGAGGCTGCCATCTCCTGGCCCACTCAACTGTAACATCTTTATAACTAGTGAACAAAACTAGTCAAGGAAATAGATAATAAAAATCTACTTTATTTTGCCAGCTTTTGACGGCAGTGACTCTGAAATGAAACATTAATTGCTGCAAACTGCAGGGCAAACCTAAATGATGGGCATCATTGGCCAATCACTCAACTGTTTCCCCATGACCTTGCTAATCTTAATAACCTTAGCAAATAACCTTGCTAATCTTAATAACGTTAGCAAATAACCTTGCTAATGTAGCAGCGCCTGCTGGCGCATGCAGGTATCGAACCCGGCGTTCGGAAGCCGCGGTCACGTAACTCGGGAGAGACTGCTTTTTTTCGTGCGGTTTCGCTTTCGCGCGGCAGTTGTGTGCTGACCACCGTTGTGGCCAGACGTGTTTGTAAGAACCTGCGAACTAAGAAGTTATTTGTGAAATAAATAAAAGTTGATAAAACTTAGTTGTCGTTCTTGCGACCGCCAAACTAATCTTAATAACTTTAGCAAATAACCTTGCTAGTCTTGAAATCAACAGGGTGTTATTTCAAGAGAAATAAAAAATGCAGAATGCGGTAAATAGAAACATATTCAAAATAAACAACTGCCAAAAAAAAAGCAGTGATTTGAGGAAGTCCTCTTTTATACAGAGGTAGTGGTCTCCTCCTCCTCCACATGTAACAGGCTAACCTTCAACCACTGCAGCAGGATAATCAAAAATAACATCGGACTACTTTCAGAGGCTCCAGGGTTCACCCTCAGCAAGAGCTTCAACACTCGCAGAACGGCTTAACTGGAAGGAACTAGGCTACGTGATGAGAATTTGAGGAGCCACCAACACCTCCCTCCGCCCAGCCCCCAGCTGGTCTGTCAACATGCATGTGCATCCAAGGAACCAGACTGCAAAGTCAGTCTGACACCTACACTTCACCACACTTGCCTCCCCCATCTTGTTTTATAACAGGAATAGTCACTCACACTCTGATTCCCATCTCCGATTTCCCAGCTTTAATGTAGCACCAAGAGGTCAGCCATCTGACTTTGGTTTCAGGTGGACTGTGTCCGTCACTGCCAGATCAGTCCGCACGCACAGACCTTCACATTCACACAACAAATGTGTCAGCTTGACACTTGCCTTGTGCTTTGGCACTTCTTGGCTGCTAAATTATTTTGAACCGCACTCCTGCTCAAGAGGACATTTCTATTAGAGCCCAAGGAAAGAGTCAGTACAAAGTGATTCAAGTCTCCCAACTCAATCCATGTGATTAATAAAGCACACAGCATCGTCAGCATCAAGTTCAAGCTCAGACCCAGGATCCTTCCCACTCCGTCTTGGTCCCTCAGTCCCAGCTACCTGTCACAGCCTCCTTCCCTCAGTCCCGGGCTTCCCTTCACACAGACTCACTCCCTCAGTCCAAGTGACAAACCTGCTTCACTCAGTCCCAGGGCAGTCTATCGCTCAGACAGTACACAAAAGTCGCCATGTTTCCTGTGCCATTTGTATGATTCAAGTCCAAAGTAGTTAAAAAGGTAGTCTTAACTAAATTGTCGAGTCTTGTCCTGACGGCAGCACTGGGTCAGAGTTGCAAGGTGGTTCTGGCCAGGTGATGTTGTTGAAGTCCTCCACCGCTGCTCTGCCACTCCCTGCCCTTCCAGGCCGTGTCCAATCCACATGCTCGGACATTTGCAGCACTCCCTGATCTAACCGAGTCCCAGGCTGCTGCAGGGCCTCCAGCGGCCTACTCCACTGTCACCTTGATCTGGACACGTGGACCCGGGAACGCCCCATTCCTCGCCTTGTAGCCACCACTCAGCCTCTGGGCCCCACGCACCTCCTGCAGCCAATCTAGGAACACCCAGAGCACCATTGAGGCTGCAGGAGATCAGGCCCCAGTCTCCTTACCTGTGCCGTAGTTCTACTGCATCCACTGCCACCGCATCTTGAAGCAGTCGATGCCTCGAGAGCCGAGATACCAGTGGACATTTAAGAGCAAAGTGGGGCACTTTGGGAAAATAAACAAATTAAAACAGCAGCATAATCTCAATGGAACCATTTTGAGATGTTTACAAAAGTAGGTTAATCTGGATGTACAAAGATTAATTAATTCAACAATAGGCAGGTCATGCTCCACCTTCACAAATAATCAGTTAGTTCTCATGACCAATTCTTGATGCCACGCCTTAGGAAGGATTCATAGATACATAGATACATAGAAAATAGGTGCAGGAGTAGGCCATTCGGCCCTTCGAGCCTGCACCGCCATTCAATATGATCATGGCTGATCATCCAACTCAGTATCCCGTACCTGCCTTCTCTCCATACCCCCTTGATCCCTTTAGCCACAAGGGCCACATCTAACTCCCTCTTAAATATAGCCAATGAACTGGCCTCAACTACCCTCTGTGGCAGAGAGTTCCAGAGATTCACCACTCTCTGCGTGAAAAAGTTTTTTCTCATCTCGGTCTTAAAGGATTTCCCCCTTATCCTTAAGCTGTGACCCCTTGTCCTGGACTTCCCCAACATCGGGAACAATCTTCCTGCATCTAGTCTGTCCAACCCCATAAGAATTTTGTACGTTTCTATAAGATCCCCTCTCAATCTCCTAAATTCTAGCGAGTATAAGCCAAGTCTATCCAGTCTTTCTTCATATGAAAGTCCTGACATCCCAGGAATCAGTCTGGTGAACCTTCTCTGCACTCCCTGCATGGCTATAATGTCCTTCCTCAGATTTGGAGACCAAAACTGTACGCAATACTCCAGGTGTGGTCTCAACAAGACCCTGTACAACTGCAGTAGAACCTCCCTGCTCCTATACTCAAATCCTTTTGCTATGAAAGCTAACATACCATTCGTTTTCTTCACTGCCTGCTGCACCTGCATGCCTACTTTCAATGACTGGTGTACCATGACACCCAGGTCTCGCTGCATCTCCCCTTTTCCTAATCGGCCACCATTTAGATAATAGTCTGCTTTCCTGTTTTTGCCACCAAAGTGGATAACCTCACATTTATCCACATTATACTGCATCTGCCAAACATTTGCCCACTCACCCAGCCTATCCAAGTCACCTTGCAGTCTCCTAGCATCCTCCTCACAGCTAACACTGCCCCCCAGCTTAGTGTCATCCGCAAACTTGGAGATGTTGCCTTCAATTCCCTCATCCAGTTCATTAATATAAATTGTAAATAGCTGGGGTCCCAGCACTGAGCCTTGTGGTACCCCACTAGTTACTGCCTGCCATTGTGAAAAGGACCCGTTTACTCCTACTCTTTGCTTCCTGTTTGCCAGCCAGTTCTCTACCCACATCAATACTGAACCCCCAATACCATGTGCTTTAAGTTTGTATACTAATCTCTTATGTGGGACCTTGTCGAAAGCCTTCTGAAAGTCCAGATACAACACATCCACTGGTTCTCCCCTATCCACTCTACTAGTTACATCCTCGAAAAATTCTATAAGATTCGTCAGACATGATTTACCTTTCGTAAATCCATGCTGACTTTGTCCAATGATTTCACCACTTTCCAAATGTGCTGCTATCCGATCTTTAATAACTGACTCTAGCAGTTTCCCCACTACCGATGTTAGACTAACTGGTCTGTAATTCCCCGTTTTCTCTCTCCCTCCCTTCTTAAAAAGTGGGGTTACGTTTGCTACCCTCCAATCCTCAGGAACTACTCCAGAATCTAAAGAGTTTTGAAAAATTATCACTAATGCATCCACTATTTCTGGAGCTACTTCCTTAAGTACTCTGGGATGCAGCCTATCTGGCCCTGGTGATTTATCGGCCTTTAATCCATTCAATTTACCCAACACCACTTCCCGACTAAACTGGATTTCACTCAGTTCCTCCATCTCCTTTAACCCGCGGTCCCCTGCTATTTCTGGCAGATTATTTATGTCTTCCTTAGTGAAGACGGAACCAAAGTAGTTATTCAATTGGTCCGCCATATACTTGTTCCCCATGATCAATTCACCTGTTTCTGACTGCAAGGGACCTACATTTGTTTTAACTAATCTCTTTCTCTTCACATATCTATAAAAACTTTTGCAGTCAGTTTTTATGTTCCCTGCCAGTTTTCTTTCATAATCTATTTTCCCTTTCCTAATTAAGCCCTTTGTCCTCCTCTGCTTGTCTCTGAATTTCTCCCAGTCCTCTGGTATGCTGCTTTTTCTGGCTAATTTGAACGCATCATCTTTTGCTTTGATACTATCCCTGATTTCCCTTGTTATCCACGGATGCACTACCTTCCCTGATTTATTCTTTTGCCAAACTGGGATGAACAATTTTTGTAGTTCATCCATGCAGTCTTTAAATGCCTTCCATTGCATATCCACCGTCAACCCTTTTAGAACTAATTGCCAGTCAATCTTGGCCAATTCACGTCTCATACCCTCAAAGTTACCTTTCTTTAAGTTCAGAACCGTTGTTTCTGAATTAACAATGTCACTCTCCATCCTAATGAAGAACTCAACCATATTATGGTCACTCTTGCCCAAGGGGGCACGCACAACAAGACTGCTACCTAACCCTTCCTCATTACCCAATACCCAGTCTAGAACAGCCTGCTCTCTCATTGGTTCCTCTACATGTTGGTTTAGATAACTATCCCGCATACATTCCAAGAAATCCTCTTCCTCAGCACCCCTGCCAATTTGATTCACCCAATCTATATGTAGATTGAAGTCACCCATTATAACCGTTTTGCCTTTGTTGCACGCATTTCTAATTTCCTGTTTGATGCCATCCCCAACTTCACTACTACTGCTAGGTGGCCTGTACACAACACCCACCAGCGTTTTCTGCCCCTTAGTGTTTCGCAGCTCTACCCATACCGATTCCACATCCTCCAAGCTAATGTCCTTCCTTTCCACTGCGTTAATCTCCTCTTTAACCAGCAACGCTACCCCACCTCCTTTTCCTTTCTCTCTATCCCTCCTGAATATTGAATATCCCAGGATGTTCAGCTCCCAGCCTTGGTCACCCTGGAGCCATGTCTCCGTGATCCCAACTATATCATAATCATTAATAGCTATCTGCACGTTCAACTCATCCACCTTATTACAAATGCTCCTTGCATTGAGTCACAAAGCCTTCAGGCTTGTTTTTACAACGCTCTTACCCCTTATACAATTATGTTGAAAAGTGGCCCTTTTTGATTTTTGCCCTGGATTTGTCTGCCTGCCACTTTTACTTTTCACCTTGCTACCTATTGCTTCCGCCCGCATTTCACACCCCTCTGTTTCTCTGCTCACCCATTTAAGAACCCCACCACCTCTTATTCTCTGTTTATTATTGTTTTCTTCTTTCCCCCCTACATGTTGGGTCTGAGTGCTTTCCTTCTCTGCCTCCTGCCTCACACACTGTCTAATAGCTTTCTCTATTTGAGTCCCTGCCCCCAACCATTCTAGTTTAAAGTCTCCCCAGTAGCCTTTGCAGATCTCCCCGCCAGGATATCGGTCCCCCTCAGGTTCAAGTGCAACCCATCCTTTTTGTACAGGTCGCACCTTCCACAAAAGAGGTCCCAATGATCC
The DNA here is from genome assembly GCA_038087875.1 of Malacoraja senta. Classification (NCBI taxonomy): domain Eukaryota; kingdom Metazoa; phylum Chordata; class Chondrichthyes; order Rajiformes; family Rajidae; genus Malacoraja; species Malacoraja senta. The sequence goes on along the minus strand of CM075985.1, from coordinate 9,143,562 downwards.
AGAAATTTGAATCCCTGCCTTCTGCACCAGTCCTTCAGCCACGCATTTATCCTCCACCTCGCTCCATTCCTACTCTCACTGTCGCGTGGCACAGGCAGTAATCCCGAGATTGTTACCTTTGCTGTCCTTCTCTTTAACTCCCCTCCTAACTCCCTAAATTCTCCTTTCAGGACCTCTTCTCTTTTTTTACTTATGTCATTGGTACCTATATGTACCACCACCTCGGGCTCCTCTCCCTCCCCTTTCAGGATATCTTGGACACGTTGAGACACATCACAGACCCTGGCACCAGGGAGGCAAACTACCATCCGGGTCTCCCGACTGCGTCCACAGAATCGGCTGTCTGACCCCCTAACTATAGAGTCCCCTATTAGTATTGCCCTCCTCTTCTTTTCCTTACCCTTCTGAGCTACAGGACCAGTCTCTGTACCGGAGGCCCGGCCGCTGTCGCTACCCCCAGGTAGGTTGTCCCCCCCAACAGTGCTCAAACAGGAGTACTTATTGTCAAGTTGTACAGCCACCGGGGTACTCTCTAGTCCCTGCCTGTGCCCCTTGCCTCTCCCAACCGTGATCCACTTGCCTGCCTCCTGTGGTCTTGGAGTGACCACCTCCCTGTAACTCCTCTCAATGACTTCCTCGCTCTCCCTGACCAGACGGAGGTCATCGAGCTCCTGCTCCAGGTTCCTAATACGGTCCCTTAGGAGCCCCATCTCGATACACCTGGCGCAGATGTGGACATCTGGAGGGCTATCAGACTCCATGACTTCCCACATCTGACATCCAGAACAGTAAACTGCCCTGGGACTCATACTCCCCCCTTACCTAGGATACAATACAAAACAAACTGCTACAATACAGTACGATCAGCAGGGATCTGACTCCCAATCAGCTGCTCCCTCTTGTCTGCTTCCACCAATCAGCGGCTTCCTTAAGCCCACTTGTTTTTGAAGTGTTTTTGAAGTGCGAGTGGAACTTGGAACGTTGCAGATTTCGGTTCCTCCTCCCTCTGCGACCGCTCCAACGGCTCTCGGGCCTCTGTAAGAAGCAATCCCCGCGCTCCACTTTATCTCCTACCGCTCGGGTGCAGCTCCTCCCTCTGCGACCGCTCCAACGGCTCTCGGGTGGATTCCACAGCTCCACCAAGGTGCAGAGGAGATTTGATATCTGGATAGAAAGTTATGCGGAGAGACTGGAGAAGCTTGGACTGTTCTTGAAACAAATGATGTAGTGGGGAGATCTAATGAAGATAGTCAAACTTGTGAAGAGTTTTGCCAGAATAAGGAGCAAAAACAGAGCTCACACATGAAGGTCACTAAGTAAAAATAATTACAAAAGAACCTGTTGGTAAATGAGGAGAATAATTTTCAATAAATCATTGTTCACATCTGGAACGTACTTCATGAAAGCGTGGTGAAGGCAGTTTTTACAGGACCTTTCAAAAGCCAATCAAATGTGTATTTGTTAAGGACTAATTTTGAAGAAGAATCTGCAGCTGGGACTAATTGGACTTGGACAAGAGGCACCAAGTAGCCCACTTCAACGCTGTAATATCCAATTATTTTATTAAATCTCTGGAACACGAATTCAGTCTGGATCCCTCTGACTTAGAGAGAGGTGTCTACTGGGCCAGATGCATCCAAATGTAACTGGTTAGTACTCAGAGAGCTTTATACTGGGTCTAACCTACTTCCTGAACCATGTCTTCCCTGCTACAATGCTTGATGGAGCCTTTAACTAGTCTCATTTACTTCCTGGGCCTCTGCTCTCAATCACAGACAGAGCAAGAATAGAGTTCCTCTGGACCTCATCATCCACCCCACTAGTATTCAATGGATTGTCCTTCACACTCTCTGCCAACTGTAATAAGATGTCAACACATCTTCCCCTCCTTCCCTTCAGCATTCCAGAGGGATCATTCACTGCAACTTCCTGATCCACTCTTGCATCTTCATCAACACTCCCCTTCTCACACCACCTTCCCATACAAATGCAGGAGATGTAACACCTGTCCTTTCACCTTGTTCCTTCCAACCCCTCAAGGAGCTACACATTCATTCCAGGTGAAGCAGCAATTCACTTGCACATTGCTAATCGGGGACACTGCATTCAGTGTTCACAGTGTGGCCTCCTCTACATTGGAGAAATCAAACACAGATTGGGTGACCATTTTACAGAGCACCCATTCTGCACGGGTAACCCTGAGGTTCCTGTTGTCTGTCATTGTAATTCTCCATTCCAATCTGATGCCAGCAGCCTCCTGCATTGATCCTGAGGGCCCACATCAACTTGAGGATCAATGTCACGACTTCTGCCTTGACATGTTGTAGCCTTCAGGACTCAATTATGAATTCAACAATGTCAGGTAACTCTCCTTCTGTATTTGTATTATATTTTGCCGTTTCTGTTGTAAGTTATCCAGCTGCAAGGTTAACTCTTTGTTTTTCTTTCGCCTAACACTGCTGGATTTCTTGGGCATTTCCTGCAGCTTTGACCTACATTTCCCAGCTTCTACATATTCACTTGTTTAATTTCTCACTATCGTCCTTCCCCCATTAATCTACAAATAGTCTTGGCAGTCCTGGCCCCAACCTATTGAAAACAAAATTCCTTTTGTCTTCTCTGTCCTTCCCCAATCCTTCCTGCAACTTCAAAGTAAGTTGCTTTCTCTCTTTTCCGGTTCTAATGAAAGACTTTCCACTCAAAACATTAGCTGTTTCTTTTTATGCAGATGTTGCCTGACCTGCTGAGTGTCCTCCAGATTTCCATCATCATCCAACCCATGCTCTACCGGTCCTGAGAATGTTTCATGGGGCAGAATAGAGCCCCATGTTGTGTCGGAAGGAACTGCAGATGCTGGTTTAAACTGAAGATAGACACAAAATTCTGGAGTAACTCAGTGGGACAGGCAGCATCTCTGCAGAGAAGGAATGGGTGACGTTTTGGGTCGAGACCCTTCTTCAGACTGATGTCAGGAGAGAGGGAGAAACATAGATTAGTAAGTGTAAGGTGTGAAAATTGGATAAAGGGAATGGAGATCAAAGAAAATATAGAATAGATCATTGTTAGCTGAGAGAAGGTAACAACAAAGCAAACAGAGACAAAATGTAGTCAGAGACAGTCAGATGGGTCAGAGAACTGGGAAGGGGGAGGGATGGAGAGATAGAGAGTTGACAGGTGGAACAAAGAAAAGTTTAATTCTGGATCTAATTCAACCAGTGCCTATCCGAGTGGTGTTTTATGGGGCAGTGTCGAGGGTACTCTACTCTGAATGCAAGCAGGCATGGGGTGTGTGATGGCATTGTTTAGAACCTTACTCTGGATTTAGATTTACCATCATTGTGGGAATTCGGAATTTGATGACAACTTTACACAGGATCTAACCTGTTCTGTACCTGCGCTGTAAGTGTTGTTGGGAAAACGTATTGAGAGCCATAATCAGGATCTAACCTGTTCTGTACCTGCGCTGTAAGTGTTGTTGGGAAAACGTATTGAGAGCCATAATCAGGATCTAATCTGTTCTGTACCTGCGCTGTAAGTGTTGTTGGGAAAACGTATTGAGAGCCATAATCAGGATCTAATCTGTTCTGTACCTGCGCTGTAAGTGTTGTTGGGAAAACGTATTGAGAGCCATAATCAGGATCTACCCTATGCATTTCTATCCTGGGAGTGCTTTATAAGAGATGGAAATAGCTTCATCCTGCAGTAAGTACTTTTACCCCTACAGCTCCAAAGAGCAAGGAACCTCTTCCATTAAAATAAATTGAAATATCTACATTAAATATAACATCTTTGCACCATCAATTGCTGTGACTTACAGGAGATGGCTCTGTAATTCAACTCTTGGCTCAACCCATCTATTTCTCTCCATTACTGTCCCACAGCAGGTATCCGGGGTGATTTAGGAAATCATTAATTCAGCCTCAGCACAGCCATGCCTACAGATTTAGGCAGTACAGGAGATGGGTGTAATTCTCTGGGTACGACATGGTCATTCATCAACTGCACAACTTCCTCTAATTTTCTTTTGGTTTACTTACAAATTAATTTGTTGCCCTCCGCACTTGCTGCAGTGGGATGGTTGAGTCAGGATAATATTTTATTCAGACATTGGGTAATCACTGAGGAATTATATTCCTTGTTCACGGTACTTCAGAATTTGTTTTGCAGTAATGGTTTTATAATTAACTTTTGAACCAGTGTTGGGAAAGCTGGCCGTTCAACCCATGTACGCCGTCTGTTCTAACACTCCCAACACTTGGGAAATGTGTCTTCTTTTAGGGCAGATTATAGGGCCAGGGCGGTGAAGCAAAAAATCCCCAGTCATCTGTGAATTCCCTGGAAGTAAATTGAAGGATTTACTGAGCTATCAACTCCTGTTGCAAGTGATACAGAGTGTTGCTAACAGAGCTAGTGCCTCACAGCTTGAGCAACTCAGGTTCAATCCTGATCTGTCTAGTGCTGACTGTGTGGAGTTTGCATGCTCTCCCTCTGATTACCACCACCTTCTTTAGTCCGAGGGTGGTGAATCTGTGGAATTCTTTGCCACAGAAGGCTGTGGAGGCCGTGTCAATTGATATTTTTAAGACAGAGATAGATACAGTAGATTCTTGATTAGTACCGGTGTCAGGGGTTATGGGGAGAAGGCAGGAGAATGGGGTTAGGAGGGAGAGATAGATCAGCCATGATTGAATGGTGAAGCAGATGTGATGGGCTGAATGGCCTAATTCAGCTCCTATCATTTATGAGCTTATGATCTTATGAATACGCAGGTTTCTTGCAGATGTTCTTGTTCCTTCTCACGTCCCAAAAGGTGTGCGGTCTGGTAGGTTAACTGGCCACAACAGATTCCCCCAAGCATGAAAGTGAGTGATAGAATCAGGGAGAGTTGGTGGGAATGGGGACATAATAAATTGAGGTCAGCATTGATGTGTAAGAAGGAACTGCAGATGTTGGTTTACACAGAAGGTAATCACAAAATGTCGGAGTAACTCAGCAGGTCAGGCAGCATCTCTGGGGAGAAGGAATAGGTGATGTTTCAGGTCGAGGCCCTTCATCAGACTGAGGCACTTGATGGTCAGCCAGGGCGCAGTGAGCTGCAGGATCTGCCCCTGTGCTGCATGAATCCATGGCTCTATAACTTTCCCTTGTACAGTGAGATGTAGTGATCTCCTGCTTCATAATTATGTTTCCATGGTGATGTGATGAGATCTCAAATACGTGTCCAGTCATACTTGGCGATATGAATTTTCAACGTTGAGGGGAAACAACAAGCTTTGTAAGATACACATTAGAATAAAGATGGTTGAAAGAAATGCAATTGTGCAGAGAGAAAGATTTGCAAGCTTCACACAGAATTATCAGGAAACAACACTCTGGTTGTAAAAGGGCCTTTTACATGTTGGGGTCGGAGTTCTCATGGAAGGAAATGATGGATGTGCCAAATGGACTCTTCGATCTAACCTATCATCTTGGCAGGAGGTGAATCTTTAGCTGTACAACAGATTAGCCACTCTGAAATTGACCAGTGTTGATCCTGAAGCATGTAAGGGAGCCACAGCCAAGGAGATTTTATCTCAAAGTACTGGTACAACACTTAAATTAAGCAGCAGGATACACTGCTCTGAAAGGATCAGCACTATAACAGTTTAACTTGGAGACCTTCTAACGAGAGACAACCACTATCAGCATTGAACGGGTATGGATTATTGGTAAAGCTGTCTTATAATGCAACCTGCACACCACTGGGCTAAATACCTAACCCACCTATGGAGCTTTGAAGCAGGAATTAATTCATGTTGCCAACTTTGGTTGGACATATCCCTGGAATTTGCATCTGATGGCCTTCCACGTCAGCAGCCCCTTCCCATGTACCCGCCTTGAACATCCATCTTCATGTGTCCCCCTTTTCACAAGCGTCTGGAAAATAAATAGACTCATCGTTACCCGAAGGATGATTCTTGATAACAGTCAAATGGCCTTTACCCTTCCCCATCACTTAATAGGTATTCATCTATGAATGAAACACAATTTTTTAATTGCCAACTACTTGTCCTGGATAGACACAAAATGCTGGAGTAACTCAGCAGGACAGGCAGCATCTCTGGAGAGGAATGGGTAACGTTTCTGGTCGAATCCTTCTTCAGACTGAGAGTTGGGGGAAAGAGAAATGAGAGATATTGAACAGATGAATGAAAGATATGCAAAAAAAGTAACAATGATAAAGGAAACAGGCCATTGTTGGCTGCTTGCTGGGTGAGAACAAGAAGCTGGTGCCACTTGGTTGGGGTAGGGATGGAGACAGAGGGAATGCAGGGGTTACTTGAAGTTAGAAAAATCAATATTGTTACCATTGGGATTGCAGCAGTGCCCTGGAAATGACCTTAATGCTTGTCGATTAATCTCGGAGGCTTGGCAACCCCATAACTGATAACTGGAGTTGCCATCACTGACCAAGTTTCTGATGCACGGAATTTAAATAGAGAATACCTTCTCTCAGTTTTGGTCAAAGCTGCCATCAACAAAAAGGATTGGTGTTTCACTTACTGGTTTAAGCTTTTTTTAATAAATGATGTGCAAAACCAGTAATCTGAGTAATTTAACAATGACTGAAAAAATAGCAATAAAACAACAACAATCTTTTACACAGATAAGCTTTCTGAAATATTTCCAAAGTCAAGAGAAAGAAATGGATGCATTGGTCAAAGGAGAAACTATGGCAGAAATATGAACACAGGGCAGGGGACAAATGGTCCAAAACTCTCAACGCATTTAAACAGTACCTGGATATTAAACCAAAGAGCTGTGTCTATGGAGCCAGTGCTGAAAGGTGCCATTAGGTTGGGTAGCTGGTTTTAAGCAGCACAAATGGGCTGAACGGCCTCTTTTTCTGTTGTAAACTTACTCTGTTTTCTCTTCTGTTGAAGTGAAGAAGAGTTCTCAGTAAATGGTATACACCAATGTTAAAGCTGTGCAAAATGTCCACAGATTTTCTCCAGTCCTGGCCAACTTAGACTGGATGAATTTCAGGAGGTTCTATCACAAGACATACCGTATTTAAACGATTGGTTGCCCAGTCATGCCCTATCTTCACTGCCTTCCCAAACTCTTCATTACCTGAATGGATGATTCTCTGCATCCCTCCCTCACCCAAGTCCTACTGGCTTCAAAGTCGTCCTGTTGAGTCTCATTGTTGTACTTGTTCTCACCTAGGCCACAGCTAACAATGGCCTGTAATCTTTATCATCATTACTTTTTTGCATATCTTTCATTCATTTGTTCTATGTATAAGAAGGAACTGCAGATGCTGGTTTAAACCGAAGATAGACACAAAAATCTGGAGTAACTCAGCGGGACAGGCAGCATCTCTGGAGAGAAGGAATGGGTGACGTTTCAGGTTGAGACCCTTCTTCAGACGGGTGTTATTTTGTTCTATATCTCTCTGCATCAGCGTCTATATCCCTCGTTTCCCTTTCCTCTGACTCTCAGTCTGAAGAAGGTCTCGGCCCGAAACATCACATAGAAACATAGAAACATAGAAACATAGAAACATAGAAAATAGGTGCAGGAGGAGGCCATTCGGCCCTTCGAGCCAGCACCGCCATTCATTGTGATCATGGCTGATCGTCCCCTATCAATAACCTGTGCCTGCCTTCTCCCCATATCACTTGACTCCACTAGCCCCAAGAGCTCTATCTAACTCTCTCTTAAATCCATCCAGTGACTTGGCCTCCACTGCCCTCCATAAATTCACAACTCTCTGGGTGAAAACGTTTTTTCTCACCTCAGTCTTAAATGACCTCCCCTTTATTCTAAGACAGTGGCCCCTGGTTCTGGACTCGCCCAACATTGGGAACATTTTTCCTGCATCTAGCTTGTCCAGTCCTTTTATAATTTTATATGTTTCTATAAGATTCCCCCTCATCCTTCTAAACTCCAGTGAATACAAGCCTAGTCTTTTCAATCTTTCCTCATATGACAGTCCCGCCATCCCAGGGATCAATCTCATGAACCTACGCTGCACTGCCTCAATCACAAGGATGTCCTTCCTCAAATTAGGAGACCAAAAACTGTACACAATACTCCAGATGTGGTCTCACCAGAGCCCTATACAACTGCAGAAGAACCTCTTTACTCCTATACTGAAATCCTCTTGTTATGAAGGCCAACATTCCATTAGCTTTCTTCACTGCCTGCTGTACCTGCACGCCAACTTTCAGTGACCGGTGTACAAGGACGCCCAGGTCTCGCTGCACCTCCCCCTTACCTAACCTAACCCCATTGAGATAATAATCTGCCCCTTGTTTTTGCCTCCAAAGTGGATAACCTCACATTTATCTATATTATACTGCATCACCTATTCTTTTTCTCCAGGGATGCTGTCTGACCGGTTGAGTTACTCCAGCTTTTGGTGTCTATCTTCGGTTTAAACCAGCATCTGCAGCTCCTCCCTAAATCAAAGAATATTTGTTTCTCATTTTCAGTCATGTAATAGCTTCCCCTAAAATGCTGCATCAAATACTCACAGGGCAGACAAAGTGGAATGTAAAACCCCCCCTATAGCTTCAAAGACACGTACACCTTGGATTTGCTTCAGTAAAACTTCCTCTAAACTCATTCATCCATCACTGGGGGTATTTCACACGTTAAACTCTCTGCAATGTGCCATCAAACATTCCAGGGGTAGGTAAACCACGGGTTAAATTAAAAATAAATATCCCCTTAAACATGCATGAAGTAATCAAGCAGCATCCTCACTGTTCTCTTGAACATTCCCTGGGCATATCTACAGAGGGAACAGGACAGACTAGATGCTGATGATCACACATTTTATAGTGTTCCAGGTCAAGTTGGGGTTAGCTGTGATATTGACTGAAATCTTACATTTCCATTTCTACCAGCAATCTTTCATGAACATCAAAATCTACAATATTTTATATTTGTACGATATTTTACCTTATACTCTCTCCTCAATAGCCCTTATTCCCTCCAATTCAAACTACACAGAGAGTGAACGAGCGCTGCAATCCCCCCCCCCCCCCCCCCCCCCCACACACACACACACACACACACACACACACTTAAATGGTGTTTTGTTTTTAATCTTTTGGGACTTTTCTGTCCCTTGATCCCTATTGATCATTCTTGCTTGTGTAGTCTTTTTAAAATTCATTATTCATTTATTCAAACACACTGCTGTTCTTGCTTGATTGAATATTTAACTCCTTTGCCCCTTTTATGTGAGATGGAAAGTTTCCTGAATTAATGGAACGTTTCATCTTAATGATAATCATTAAAAAAAATACATTTTAAGGAGCATTGCCCATCTTAACACTTTATATTACTTGGAAACTATTAGCCGACACATTAAGTGAAAGAGTAACAAAGGATTTAGTTCTTAAAGAACAAAAGAACTTCATTCATCACATCTTCTGCCATTTGTCTTAAAATGGTCCATGTACTTTGAAAGATGATGATTACTGTAAATGGGCAAATATGGTGATCAATTTGCAATTAATTGAGAGATAAACATGGCCATATCATCAGTAGCCTCTCCTTGCTAGTCTTTATTTAATACCAAGCTCTTCAACAGCTTAGTTGAGGATATAACAGATTTTAGTAGCTCACTAGAAGACAGTTTAATATCACATCCAAAACACATCTATTCCAAAATTGCTTTACTTTGTACCGCAGAGTATCTCAGTCTAGAGCAGGGGTGGAGAACCTTTTCATGTTGGAATGCCGCATTAAATTAGCTGTAATCTAATAAGGCCGCATCCAAGAAACTTCAATTAGCTATACTTCAAAATGTACATTATTTTGTAAAAATCTAACTACTATGTACTAACTTCAAGAAAATGAAAAAAAAATTGTTAATTCTAAAGTTAACTAACCTTTTAATGACTTTTAATGACTTTGTTGTGACTGCTTTTTGTGGGAAGTTAACATACATTCTAGAGTCGCATTAGAACTAAATCATGAGCATAACAGGTGTTAAAATAGCCCTCATGACTTACTAATGTTTTAATTGTGGCCGTCAGTCGGGGAGGATTATTTCGTTGAATCTTCTTTTACTCTTTGGTATTTTAAATACGTTCATTTTAAGATTAAAATTAAAATAATAAAGGCGAACAAAAACATATTAATAAAATTAAAATAAAAGGATTTGTTCTACAAAATTTGGATTCATTCAAAAGGCCGCACTTAATGGCCTAGAAGGCCACATGTGGCCTTCAGGCCGCTGGTTCCCCACCCCTGGGCTAGAGCAAGAGGAAGAGGAGGTGGCCATTGTGTGCCATTAAATTTGATCACAATCTGATCTCTTTTTATTAGCCCCATAGGTCTTGGCACCCTGACCCTTCCCCTCCAGTACTCTCTCACAACTGGTGGCCCTGTCTCACTAATCTCTCATCAGTGCTGTCTGGGAGCTGGGAGCTGATCCCTTTTACAGACACACCTTTATAACTACCTCTTCAGCTCTCTGGAGTGTCCTTTCATACTTCCTGATCCAGGGTTGTTGGCCTGAACAGATCTAAAGATTGGGTGCTACACTTAAAAACCCTCCCCTTTGTCCACTTCCAACTAATTATCTCCCTCTAGCTTTACAATTCACTCCTAATTTCTCCTTACCAGACACCCCGTGGCAATGTTATTTGTCTCTTTTTCATCTCTAGCCTTCGCCACTTTCTCTACCTATCTGCCATCAAATCCTTCTTCTATTACTTGCCAGTATTTGTTCCACCTCTCTTTTACAGCTTCCTCCCTAAGCCCAACCCCCCCCTACCTACCCCTCCCCCCAAACCCCCCCCCCCCCCCGCTCCTATCAATCTGAAGAAGGGTCTCAACACAATACGTTGCCTATCCATTTCCTTCACAGATGTTGCCTGACCCGCTGAATTCCTCCAGCACTTTGTGTTTTGTTCTTGAGGGAATCTCTTTTCTGAGTCTCTGAGGGTGAAAAGTTAACTGTTCAGGTCATGCTTAGACAAGAAATTGGAGAAAGTGCTAAGATTTATATGAACAGTATCAGTGGTGAGTGGGCAGACTGGAGAAGACTGGATATTACTCCTTCAACCAAGTTGCCAAAGGAGAGATTTAAACCGGATGTCAAAAATATGAGGGAATTTAGCTCAAGGGAGAACATTTTTCCATTGGAAAGACAGCAAAGTGAGATAATTGGCCTAATACCTAGAGGGAAAATAAAGAGCATGTTTAGTTGTACAGGTGGTTATGATCTAGATTTGATAGTAATTTGAAAAGGGAAAAAAAGGGATTATAGGGAAAAAGTAGGGGGTGCCGTCCTGTATGGGTATGGCTGCCCAGCCTGCAGCTGTCCGTTTTTTCACCTCTTTTTTTATTTTTAGTGAGTTGAGTGGGTTTTTTTTGGAGCTCTAGTCTTTTTTACGTGGGGGGTGGGGATGGGGGGGGGGAGGGGGAATTTGCTTTTCAGGGACCCTACCTGGTCGGAGAGGCGGCTTTTCTCCGAACAGCACCATCGACCCGTCCTCGCGGCCTACCAGCGGGCCTGGAGCGGCGTTTCCTGAGGGGACCGGCCAGAACCTCGGCTTCGGCGGCAGCACAGCGCTGGAGTGCTATCGCGGAGCGGGCGATGCCTTGCCCAGGTCGCCGCGCTGGAACTCCGGTATGCTGGAACCGTCGATGAAACATTGCGGAGCTGCGGTCTGTGGAGCAGCCAGCCGCGGGCGGCGGCGCTGATCTTTAACATCGGGAGCCTGGGATCTCTCGGCGAGATCGCCAGTGGTGGAGCTCCATCCAGCGCGGCCTGTCGGCCTCGGAGGCCACGGTCTCCGGTAAGGAAGCGGCCGTTCCAGGTTTCCCATGCTGCTGTGAGGATTCTCCCGACGCCGGAGCACCATCATCTGGCGAGAAGGGCCTGGAACATCGGGCCTCCGTAAAGCTGACTGCGGAGGCCTCAATAGGCCCGACTGTGGGTGGACATGGGGATGGGGACTGGACTTTGTGCCTTCCCTCATGATGGGAACCATTGTGGGTGGATGTTTTTTATGCTTAAATTTCTTTATTATTGTTATGTTGTATTCTTTTTTATGTGCTGCAATGGCAATCCGCATTTCACTACACCAATTGGTGTATGTGACTAATAAAGAACCTTTGAACCTTTGAAGTAGACCAAGAAGTTGAGGCATTACCTAGGTGGAACAAATACTGATTTAACAATCAGGAAATCAACCAATAAAGAGAAGCAACATGAAGGAAAGTGAGTCAAGATTCAAGAGAGTCAAGAGACGTACTGTATTATGAGCGTTTGATGGCTCTGGGCCTGTCTTCGCTGGAGTTTAGAAGGATGAGGGGTAACCTCATCGAAACATACCGAATAGTGAAATGCCTGGATAGAGTGGATCTGGTGAGGATATTTCACTATCCGGAGAAGTTAGGACCAGAGAGCACAGTCTCAAAATAAAAGGATGTACCTTTAGAAAGGAGATGAGGAGGAATTTCTTTAGCCAGAGGATGAAGAACCTGTGGAATTCATTGCCACAGATGGCTGTAGAGGCCAAGTCTTTGGGTATTTTTAAAGCAGTGATAGAGAGGTTCTTATTTCGTTAGGGTGTCAAAGGTTACGGGGAGAAGTCAGGAGAATGGGGTTGAAACTGAAAGATAGATCAGCCTTGGTTGAATGGCGGAGTAGACTCAAGGGGCTGATTGGCCTACTTCTGCTCCTCTGACTTATGAACTCACATTGTCATATGTACTGGCAACTGAACAATGAAATTATTGCTTGCAACAGCTTAACAGACATCTAAATGCATAAAACACGTGGATGATATATAACTCTCAAAACACAATCAATTAATACAGTAATACCAGGTTAGCATAATAGTATAAAAACAGAAGTCTATAGTACAACCAAAGAAACAGACCATGGAAGATCAGAGTTGCTGAGGTTAGTGTTGTGCAGTGTTCAAGAGCCTGGTGGTTGTTGGGAAGAAGATGCTCTTGAACCTGCTGGTCATGATTTTCAGTCTCCTGTACCTTCTTTAGACTTCAGAGATACAGGGTGGAGACAGGCCCTTCGGCCCATCGAGTCTGCACCGAACACCCCATACACTCGCACTATCCTACACATTAGGGACAATTTATAATTTTACCGAAGCCAATTAACCTACAAACCTGTCCATCTTTGGAGTGTGGGAGGAAACCGGAGCACCCGGAGAAAACCTAGGTGCTCACAGGGAGAACGTATAAACTCCGCACAGACAGCACCCCTAATCAGGATCGAACCCAGGTCTCTGGCGCTGCAAGGCAGCAATTCTACTGCTGTGCCACTGTGCTGCCTGGTTCTCCCTTCTGCCTTCTTCCCAATGGCAGCAGCGAAATGTGAGCATGGCCCGGGGGTTGTGTGGGCCTTTGATCCTGGTTGCCTTCTTAGAGGCTTCGCCTCCTATAGACCCCGTCAATAGTGGGAAGGTCAGTACTTGTGATGGGCCAGGCAGCATCTACCATCCTCTGTAGTCCCCTTCGTTCCTGGACGTTCGAGTTGCCGAACCAGGCCGTGGTGCAACCAGTCAGGATGTTCTCTATCCTACACCTGCAGAAGTTCGATAGAGTATTTATACGAGTGACATATCATTGACATTGGAACAGAGCCAAAACTTTGACCAGTCAATCAAAGTGAAGAATTATCTCCTCAGTCTGCAAAAAGAAATGGCCCTTCAAACTGACATTGAACCAACGAGAGACAGCTTTTTATTGATCCAGCATGCGAGGAAATTGAAATATGAAAACCTAAGTTGGATAAACATTATTAACCATCTTCAATCTGCGACATCATGTCTGCTGTAATTTCTAATAAGCCTTAAATGTTGTTTCAGACCATTATGTAAAGGTCATGTGGCATGAACTAGACGGCTATTTCAAACCACAATCTACAGACTCCAGGCTAAGGGAGTGTTGCAATGTCAGAGACACTGACCTCTGTGTGAGATGATTCACTGTCCAGGTGAATGCAGAGAACTCCTCCACAGCACATTCACCATTGAAAGAGCCAGTAACCTGCCATATTTCCCTACATTAAAACATCACCGATGTAGGCAAAGCACATCTGGGAACCATGAGTTCATGAAAAGCGTAACAGAATTTCATGTTCCTCTTCCTTTATATGTAATACATACACCTGCAAGTCTAGTGCTCGGTGGAGTAGCCTTGGATACTCAGAGTACACATCATCCTTGCCCTTGCTGAATATCACTTGATATTGGGAACTTTCGAGCAGTCAATCAAACTGAAATGTGTGTCTTAACTGCAGCAAAAGCAATGGCCTTTCAAACAAGTATTGAACCGCTGAGAGATAGCTTTTCATTGTTCACAGCTTGAGCAGAAACGTTACTCTGACATTTCCTATTCCTATTTCTGCTCCAATTTCCTCCTACTTTTATAAAGTGCTCAAGAACAGCGAAAAAATAAATGACTATAAAATACAGTATATCAATGTGTACAAACATTAAAAATACATAAAGAGCGAGATTTGGGAAACGAAAAAGCTCAGTATTCGTTGACTTTATGCAGGCTGAAAACTGACTGGTCTATCACTTGATCATGGGTATAGAGTTATGCAGCTATAGAGACATATAGCATGGAAACAGACCCCTCACCCTGACTTGTCCATGCTGACTAAGATGCCCCATCTGTGCCAGGCCCATCTGCCTGTGCTTGGCCCAGATCCCTCTAAACATACCTATCCATGCACCTGTCCAAGTGTCTTTTAATTGTAGTTATGGTACCTGCCTCAACTACCTCCTATGGCAGCTCGTTCCAATACCCACCACCCTCTGTATGAAAAAGTTGCCCCTCAGGCTCCTTTTAAATCTTTCCTCTCTCAGCTTAAAACTGTGTCCTCTACTTCTTGATTCCTCTACTCTGGGTAAAAGATTCTGTGCATTCAAAATGTGTAGGAATTGCAGATGCTGGGTTAAACCGAAGATAGACATAAAAAGCTGGAGTTAAAGCTGGATGTGCATTCACCCTATCTGTTCCCCTCATGGTTATATGTACCTCTTTAAGATCACCTCTCAGCCTCCTGTGCTCCAAGGAATTATATCTTAACCTACCCAACCTCTCCCTAAAGCTCAGGCCCTCGAGACCTGGCAACATCTTTGTAAATCTTCTCTGCACTCTTTTCAACTTAATGACATCCTTCCTATAGCAGGGTGATGGAAAATGACCACAATAATCCAAATGAGGCTCACCAATGTCTTGTACAACTGGAACATAACATCCCAACCTTTATACTCAATACCTTGAATGTAGTAGGATAATGTATTGAAAACCTTCCTGACCACCCTATATACCTGTGACACCATTTTCAGGGAACAATGTTCCTGCACTCTTAGATCCCTCTGGCCCTACAACACTCCTCAGCCCCCTGCCATTCACCCTGCCTAGTTTGCCTTCCCAAAATGCAATATCTTGTGCTTATCTGCATTAATTTACATAGATACATAGATACATAGAAAATAGGTGCAGGAGTAGGCCATTCGGCCCTTCGAGCCTGCACCGCCATTCAATATGATCATGGCTGATCATCCAACTCAGTATCCCGTACCTGCCTTCTCTCCATACCCCCTGATCCCTTTAGCCACAAGGGCCACATCTAACTCCCTCTTAAATATAGCCAATGAACTGGCCTCAACTACCCTCTGTGGCAGAGAGTTCCAGAGATTCACCACTCTCTGTGTGAAAAAGTTTTTCCTCATCTCGGTCTTAAAGGATTTCCCCCTTATCTTAAGCTGTGACCCCTTGTCCTGGACTTCCCCAACATCGGGAACAATCTTCCTGCATCTAGCCTGTCCAACCCCATAAGAATTTTGTACGTTTCTATAAGATCCCCTCTCAATCTCCTAAATTCTAGCGAGTATAAGCCAAGTCTATCCAGTCTTTCTTCATATGAAAGTCCTGACATCCCAGGAATCAGTCTGGTGAACCTTCTCTGTACTCCCTCTATGGCTATAATGTCCTTCATCAGATTTGGAGACCAAAACTGTACGCAATACTCCAGGTGTGGTCTCACCCAGACCCTGTACAACTGCAGTAGAACCTCCCTGCTCCTATACACAAATCCTCTTGCTATGAAAGCCAACATACCATTCGCTTTCTTCACTGCCTGCTGCACCTGCATGCCTACTTTCAATGACTGGTGTACCATGACATCCAGGTCTCGCTGCATCTCCCCATTTCCTAATCGGCCACCATTTAGATAATAGTCTGCCTTCCCGTTTTTGCCACCAAAGTGGATAACCTCACATTTATCCACATTATACTGCATCTGCCAAACATTTGCCCACTCACCCAGCCTATCCAAGTCACCTTGCAGTCTCCTAGCATCCTCCTCACAGCTAACACTGCCCCCCAGCTTAGTGTCATCCGCAAACTTGGAGATGTTGCTTTCAATTCCCTCATCCAGGTCATTAATATAAATTGTAAATAGCTGGGGTCCCAGCACTGAGCCTTGCGGTACCCCACTAGTCACTGCCTGCCATTGTGAAAAGGACCCGTTTACTCCTACTCTTTGCTTCCTGTTTGCCAGCCAGTTCTCTATCCACATCAATACTGAACCCCCAATACCGTGTGATTTAAGTTTGTATCCTAATCTCTTATGTGGTACCTTGTCGAAAGCCTTCTGAATGTCCAGATACAACACATCCACTGGTTCCCCCCTATCCACTCTACTAGTTACATCCTCGAAAAATTCTATAAGATTCGTCAGACACGATTTACCTTTCGTAAATCCATGCTGACTTTGTCCAATGATTTCACCACTTTCCAAATGTGGTGAAATCATCTTTAATAACTGACTCTAGCAGTTTTCCCCACTACCGATGTTAGACTAACTGGTCTGTAATTCCCCGTTTTCTCTCTCCCTCCCTTCTTAAAAAGTGGGGTTACGTTTGCTACCCTCCAATCCTCAGGAACTACTCCAGAATCTAAAGAGTTTTGAAAAATTATCACTAATGCATCCACTATTTCTGGAGCTACTGCCTTAAGTACTCTGGGATGCAGCCTATCTGGCCCTGGAGATTTATCGGCCTTTAATCCATTTAATTTACCCAACACCACTTCCCGACTAACCTGGATTTCACTCAGTTCCTCCATCTCCTTTGACCCGCGGCCCCCTGCTATTTCCGGCAGATTATTTATGTCTTCCTTAGTGAAGACGGAACCAAAGTAGTTATTCAATTGGTCCGCCATATCCTTGTTCCCCATGATCAATTCACCTGTTTCTGACTGCAAGGGACCTGCATTTGTTTTAACTAATCTCTTTCTCTTCACATACCTATAAAAACTTTTGCAGTCAGTTTTTATGTTCCCTGCCAGTTTTCTTTCATAATCTATTTTCCCTTTCCTAATTAAGCCCTTTGTCCTCCTCTGCAGGTCTCTGAATTTCTCCCAGTCCTCTGGTATGCTGCTTTTTCTGGCTAATTTGTACGCATCATCTTTTGCTTTGATACTATCCCTGATTTCCCTTGTTATCCACGGATGCACTACCTTCCCTGATTTATTCTTTTGCCAAACTGGGATGAACAATTTTTGTAGTTCATCCATGCAGTCTTTAAATGTCTTCCATTGCATATCCACCGTAAACCCTTTTAGAACTAATTGCCAGTCAATCTTGGCCTCAAAGTTACCTTTCTTTAAGTTCAGAACCGTTGTTTCTGAATTAACAATGTCACTCTCCATCCTAAAGAAGAACTCAACCATAATATGGTCACTCTTGCCCAAGGG
This sequence comes from Malacoraja senta, assembly GCA_038087875.1. Lineage (NCBI taxonomy): Eukaryota > Metazoa > Chordata > Chondrichthyes > Rajiformes > Rajidae > Malacoraja > Malacoraja senta. The sequence goes on along the minus strand of CM075985.1, from coordinate 9,125,808 downwards.
GGCACGCACAACAAGACTGCTAACTAACCCTTCCTCATTACTCAATACCCAGTCTAGAATAGCCTGCTCTCTCGTTGGTTCCTCTACATGTTGGTTTAGATAACTATCCCGCATACATTCCAAGAAATCCTCTTCCTCAGCACCACTGCCAATTTGATTCACCCAATCTATATGTAGATTGAAGTCACCCATTATAACTGTTTTGCCTTTGTTGCACGCATTTCTAATTTCCTGTTTGATGCCATCCCCAACTTCACTACTACTGCTAGGTGGCCTGTACACAACACCCACCAGCGTTTTCTTCCCCTTAGTGTTTCGCAGCTCTACCCATACCGATTCCACATCCTCCAAGCTAATGTCCTTCCTTTCCACTGCGTTAATCTCCTCTCTAACCAGCAACGCTACCCCACCTCCTTTTCCTTTCTCTCTATCCCTCCTGAATATTGAATATCCCTGGATGTTCAGCTCCCAGCCTTGGTCACCCTGGAGCCATGTCTCCGTGATCCCAACTATATCATAATCATTAATAGCTATCTGCACGTTCAACTCATCCACCTTATTACGAATGCTCCTTGCATTGAGACACAAAGGCTTCAGGCTTGTTTTTACAACGATCTTACCCCTTATACAATTATGTTGAAAAGTGGCCCTTTTTGATTTTTGCCCTGGATTTGTCTGCCTGCCACTTTTACTTTTCACCTTGCTACCTATTCCGCCCGCATTTTACACCCCTCTGTTTCTCTGCTCACCCATTTAAGAACCCCACCACCTCTTATTCTCTGTTTATTATTGTTTTCTTCTTTCCCCCCTACATGTTGGGTCTGAGTGATTTCCTTCTCTGCCTCCTGCCTCACACACTGTCTAATAGCTTTCTCTATTTGAGTCCCTCCCCCCAACCATTCTAGTTTAAAGTCTCCCCAGTAACCTTTGCAGATCTCCCCGCCAGGATATCGGTCCCCCTCAGGTTCAAGTGCAACCCATCCTTTTTGTACAGGTCGCACCTTCCACAAAAGAGGTCCCAATGATCCAGAAATTTGAATCCCTGCCTTCTGCACCAGTCCTTCAGCCACGCATTTATCCTCCACCTCGCTCCATTCCTACTCTCACTGTCAAGTGGCACAGGCAGTAATCCCGAGATTGTTACCTTTGCTGTCCTTCTCTTTAACTCCCCTCCTAACTCCCTAAATTCTCCTTTCAGGACCTCTTCTCTTTTTTTTACCTATGTCATTGGTACCTATATGTACCACGACCTCGGGCTCCTCTCCCTGCCCTTTCAGGATATCTTGGACACGTTGAGACACATCACAGACCCTGGCACCTGGGAGGCAAACTACCATCCGGGTCTCCCGACTGCGTCCACAGAATCGCCTGTCTGACCCCCTAACTATAGAGTCCCCTATTAGTATTGCCCTCCTCTTCTTTTCCTTACCCTTCTGAGCAACAGGGCTGGTCTCTATACCGGAGGCCCGGCCGCTGTCGCTACCCCCAGGTAGGCTGTTCCCCCCAACAGTGCTCAAACAGGAGTACTTATTGTCAAGGTGTACAGCCACCGGGGTACTCTCCAGTCCCCGCCTGTGCACCTTGCCTGTCCCAACCGTGATCCACTTGCCTGCCTCCTGTGGTCTTGGAGTGACCACCTCCCTGTAACTCCTCTCCCTGACCAGACGGAGGTCATCGAGCTGCTGCTCCAGGTTCCTAATACGGTCCATTAGGAGCCCCATCTCGATACACCTGGCGCAGTTCCTGGTGTAATTCGCTATAGGAATAATTCGCTATTCCTTAGCCCACTTACCCAGCTGATCAATGTCCTGCAGTAATGTTTGATAAACAAGAGCAAACTCAGGCAGTGGGGGCAGGGTAAATCAAACACACATTTCCAGCTGGAATCACTGGATGATGAAATGTGTCGGAAGGGACTGCAGATGCTGGTTTAAACCGAAGATAGACACAAAAAGCTGGAGTAACTCAGCGGGACAGGCAGCATCTCTGGAGGGAAGGAATGGGTGACGTTTCTGGTCGAGACCCTTCTTCAAACTGAAGAAGGGTCTCGACCTGAAACGTCGCCCATTCCTTCTCTCTGGAGCTGCTGCCTGTCCCGCTGAGTTACTCCAGCATTTTGTGTCTATCACTGGATGATCACTGGTTGGCAAACTCCCTGAGTAATCTGAGCACAAACTAAAGCTGTGAGTGAACACAATGTGGGCCGGTTCCTATTACAACTGAACGACTCAGTGATAGCACAACTTTCTCTTGCATTGCCCCTCCACTTCAAAGAAGGACATTCCAGGACCAATTGATCCACCTCAACCAGACTTAAATTAAATTAAAGGCACAATGATAAATCAAAATGGTAACTTGGATTAAAGTGTCATAGTCATAGAGCACAGAACCAGGCCATTAGGCCCAACTTGCCCATACTGACCAAGCTGCCCCATCTTCACCAGTCCCACATTTGACCCATATCCCTCTAAATCATAGGGTTAATCTCAATGTGGCCTGGGAATTAATGTGACCTGGTCGATAGTGACAGTCTGAACTAGGTGTGACCTCTCAGCATACTTTGCGTATTTTTTAGGCCACATTTGAAGTAACAGGGTCAACTTTTTGAAGCTCCATTTTGTTGCTGATCACCACACATCAATCCAATCAACATTCAAATCAATCCCGAGACTCGTCACACAAGAGTTAACCTATAAAAGCCGCTCGTGGATTCCGACCTTTCAGAAGACATTCGGGAGAGTTGATTGAGGGCGGAATTGATCCACGTCTTGAACACTGCGAAATATTTATTGTGCAGACACAGGGTCACTTTAATTAAAATCACGGTGCCACAGGCCTTGATAGAAAATTAATGAGTCTTAAACAAGATTAAAAATTAGATACTTTTCTCTAATCAAGTATTGGATGTGCAAAGTGAACTCCTACCAAAAGTTGTTAACCACAGTGAGTTACTGTTAGGATAACAATGTTTATCTATAAATCAACATTATTAAAACAGATTACATGATCATTGCCGCACACTATACAACTTAGTCCGTGAAACATGATTTCCAAGTTTCCAATTTTAAGGCACAGCAGGTAGTGCTGCTGCCTCATGGCGACAGGTTTATACTTGTCCTTTATTGCAGTCTGTGTGGATTTTGCATGTTCTTCCCTGGACCCATGTGGAATTCCCCCTGGATTCTCCGCTCTCCTTATACACCTCAAAGACATAGAAGGCGATGGGTTAACTGCCTGTTGTAAAGGGCTCTCGGTATCAAACTGGGTAATGGAATTAATGAGAACGTGAAGAGAAAAGGTTACAGGGGAAACTATTGGAGGAATGGGATTGATCTGTGAGACACTTGAAGCATCAGTTGGCCTTCATCTATAAGGGGTGGTGCCATGCCACAGTTAACAAAGCTGTTGCCTCACAGTTGAGTGGCCAGGTTCAATCCTGACCTCCGCTCCTATCGGAGTGGAGTTTGCATTTTCACTTTGTGACCCAGTTAGTTTCCTTTGAGTGCTCCAGTCTCTGCCCACATCCCAAAGCCATGCAGGTTGGTTGGTTAGGTGACTACTTTAAGTTACCTCTAGTCTAGGCATCACATTGGTTTATTATTGTCACGTGTTCTGAGATAGTGTGATAAACTTTGTTTGAATGCTTTCCAGTCAAATCATACTTTACATGGGTACAATCAAGCCATTACTCAAGTACTCGAGGGAGGCAAAGAGAAAATACCAGGGTGCAGAATACATTACAGTTACAGAGAAACATAGAAACATAGAAAGTAGGTGCGAGAGTAGACCACCAGGCCCATCGAGCCCGCACCGCCATTCGCTCATGGCTGAACACTAAACAGACACCCTTACCCACAAACAGTAGACACAAGACACAGAACACAAGACACTACCCTCCCCTTTATACCGCTATCACCCCTCTCCACCCCAAGAACCGCGTGATCTCCTGGGGGAGGCAAAAAACCGGATAAAAACCCAGGTCCAATTCGGGAAAAAAATCCGGGAAATTCCTCTCCGACCCCAATCCAGGCGATCGACACTTGTCCAGGAGATCACTCAGGTCTTACTATACTAACCATACCTAGGTCCATATCCCTGCCCTCTCCCCGTAGCCCCTTATCCCCTTGGCAGCTAAAAAACCATCTATTTTAGACTTAAAATATATTTAATGTTTCTGCTTCCACTGCTCCCTGGGGCAGTGAATTCCATAAATTAACCACCCTCTGGGTGAAGAAGTTCTTCCTCATCTCAGTTTTAAAAGAGCCCCCCCTTATTCTACAACTTTGTCCCCTAGTTCTAGTTTCCCCGATCATTGGGAACATCCTCGGTGCATCCACCCGATCAAGGCCCCTCACGATCTTATATGTTTCAATGAGATCGCCTCTCATTCTTCTAAACTCCAAGGAGTAGAGTTCCAGCCTACTTAACCTTTCCTCATATGTCAATCCCCTCAAAGAAAGTGCAGATAAAAAAGTTCAGGCTCAAAATTCCGGTTGGTTGAGAGATCAGGACTACACCCTTAGTTTATAATCGGTAGTCTGATAACAGAGGGGAAGAAGCTGTTCCTAAATCTGGTGTTACGTGCCTTATATATGTACCTTGTGGTCATTACTTCCGAAGAGTCCACCAGGGACTATACTGGACGTTGGACAATTTATACTGGATAATTTTTACATTTATCAAGCCAATTAACCTACAAACCTGTACGTCTTTGGAATGCAGGAGGAAACCGAAGATCTCGGAGAAAACCCACGCAGGTCACGGGGAGAAGGTACAAACTCCGTACAGACAGCACCTGTTGTCGGGATCGAATCCGGGTCTCCGGCATTTTGCTGTCAGGCAGCAAGTCTACCGCTGCGCCACCGTGACGTTTGTATCTTCTGCCCAACAGGTGAGGGGAGAAGAATGAATGTCCAGAAATCAGAGCCAGAAAAGGGCGAGAAGTCTGGGCAGAGGAGGCGAAATATTATAAAGGAAGAAAACTGTTTTTCAAACCTTTGATGAAAGAAACATCTTAAAATCTGAAATAGTTATCTCCTACAACATAAACACAAACAATTAGGACCGGTCTTCTCCATGGTTAAAAATTGGTGTGCTGTGCAGCAAATGTTAGCCACTGTTTTAAATTCATACCACATCTTGATTTTTATAGATTTCCATAATAACTTTTAATGCCCATATTTATAATGGAAACTGCCTATGTCTTGTAAACGTGTCATTCTGTAATAACAAACATCTACTAGTACTGTTGCACAAAGTTTAAAAAACGGGTTTCCATTATAAATGTGGGCTTGGGAATTCATATTGGAGAAAGTCGGTTGAAATGTGCACAGATATATGATTTAAGTATATTAATAAATTATTAAAATCTGTCAAACTAAATGGAAAACATTATATGATTCATGAAGCACAAAATACTTTAATCTGTCAGCTTTTTAAGATTTGTTCTCCATTGAATAATATTTATTATCTAGTAGTGGTTGGCCATTATTAGATGTAAAGCAATTTAGGGTGTTCCGAAGTTAGGAAAACTGCTATGAAATTGTGTGGTTTTCACTTTAATGTAATGAGCTTGACTTTGCACTCCCTTTACCTTAGAATCTGACAGCAGTTCTTGCAAGGATCATCAACTAAACTCTGGTATTTCTCTGTGTAAACTTTGCCACCTCTAAGTCTCTTTGTTCCCCACTCAGAAATTCCTTTAAACGAAGATGCTGGAGTAACCCAGCGGGACAGGCAGCATCTCTGAATAGAGGGAATGGGTGATGTTTCCGGTCGAGACCCTTCTTCAGACGTGTCTCTTTGGCAAAGCTTTTGGTCATTTGACTTGATATCTCCTTTTAAAGCCAAAAGTCAAATTTTGTTTGAAGCAATCCACTGAAATTGTAAAGCACCTTTATTGTAATAACATACTGTACATGATGCATTGCCCTGAAAAGCTTTGTGTATTTTAGTATGATAAAGGTGCTTTATAAATGCAAGTTGTAATATTTATTCTGTTGTGAGTTATTTGTTCTCTGGAACTCACTGCCAAAACCATCCAAAATCCTTTCTTGCCTTCAATAGCTTTTGTAAAAATGTTTCTTTTTGATCATGCCCTCAATCTCCTTTTCTGCCCAAATTTCTTCCACATCTGGTCAAAAACCCTTTGCCTTTTCCTCCTGAGACCTTCTCTTACATAAGAATTGCCTAAAAGCTGTTTGTCTGTGTCAGGGACATTGCAAAGAGAGGAGATAGCTCAAGAGCATCTCATGACGGAGCCAGCCGACATTGACCCCAGCTTCTCCAAACAGCCTGCAAGGCGTTCAAAGATAAGACGGCAAACACAAAGTAGTCCTGGAACACTCATAGCTTGTCTGAATGAAAGTACTTTTGAACAAAGGAGAGTTTAAAGCCATTGCCGTGAGGGGAAAAAGGGAAAATCGCATGGGAATCAGAGAGTCCATTGTAGGAAGTAATCCATTGTAGGCTGCTGTTAGTTTCATCTCAGCTTGTTCAGATCACACGGACGAACATTAAAATTAAACATGACTGCTCGTCTCTCTCTCAAACACCCTTGTCTCTCTCCTTCCAGAAATCACCATGTACTCTGGGCTATTGTCCTTACAAACTGGAATCAATCATTATTATATATTGAAGTAATTATTAAAGCTAATTATTATAAGGTTGTAATTAAGAGTTGGCAATTAATTGTATGCTTGTTATAATAGCACACCAATGGCCTTCTGCAAACTTTAGATTTCTCAGAACAATTCCATCTGTAGTTTGCTGGAACTCAAAACTCCCGATTTAATGGAGAATTACATAGAAGTTGCAGTACAGAACTGGCCGTCAAATCACCCGGTCTGTGCCAGTGCTTGTACCCTAACGGAGTCTCTACTATCTCACCCTAATGAGCTGGACTTGCTTTTCTTCCCCTTCCCCTTTATCTAGCCTCCTCTCAAGTGCATCTGTCCTATTTGTATCAGTAACTTCATTGCTTTCTTCTCAGTAGCTGGGAACAAACCTCCTCTTAATGTGAATCTCATTACCACAGAGAAGATTCATTGCCTGGTGCTGAGTGAAGGTATAACCTCATCCTGTTTTGGTTGGCAGTTGTGTCACGTTGATGAACAGTGTAAAGATCGTCCATAATTGCTTCCAGAGCATCTTAGGAGTGGGCAGTGAGCTTGTGGTCTTCAGAGTTTGAGGAGCTGTCTGTCAGTCCTCATTCCGACTTTGATTTCAATCCCAAAATGTCAGAAGGATCACCAACTTGTTTAGGAACTGGAAATTTTCCGTTTTTATTTTCGACCTAACTCAGGGGGAGTTTTCCTACTGTTTATTAGTGCCTGGCAGAAATCGAGATTTTCTGTTTTGAAATTCTTCACTCAAGAGATGCATTACCTTTCGATTTCTCCAAGAGCAACTAAATCAAAATCAATAATAATAGTAATTACACACCTCGTTCAGGTTTTACTTCAATTATTTATTTGACCAAATCTTCATTTCCTGTAATGTAATTGTAAACAAATGGTGTCTCTCGCTGTATTTGCCCCTGCTAACATCAGACCCACACCTCACTGATCCGTGCATCTTGTAAACAGGCATCAGTCAGTCTGAAGAAGGGTCTCGGCCCGAAACGTTACCCATTCCGTCTCTCCAACTCTTCCGTGTTGGTAACAAAGCCTATTTATGATTCGCTGACTTTGTTTTTTAACAAAGCTCCTCATTATCCCCGCACCAATCTCCCACTAGTTACTCGTAACGATTAGTGGGATCAAAGCCTGGTTTTCACAGATGCTCTCTTTGTAAGTCTCTGCAGCAACTACAGAGACGGCAGCAGGAGTTATTGTGAGCAATGTTGAGCTTTGCAATGGATTGCTCACGGTGCTTTTTTGTGTGTAATTGAAGAGGTAAAAATGTGTTTAGCAATCAGTCAAAGCAGTTTGAAAACAAATTAAACACTTGCAGGCACAGCTACAGATGCGAGGGATTAGCTAAGCTTTACTTCACCCCGACTTCACCACTTGGGTGCATTGCAGAAAAGATTAATATATGATATTGATAATTGTTATGAGCCCAAAGATCCATAATGTTTCAGATGATAACAAATTCTATAATTTATCTTTCCTGCTAAATTCATTTGGGGCCCCAACACTGTAATAATTCAGAAATGGGTTCTGATCCAGAAGGATTCAATCACCATTTGTGCAGAGCAGTGTTGCCCAATAGAAATTGCTGTTGTCGTTTTGGCACCGAGTAGCTTATCCACATGCACTAATTTCAGCAGCAATCACTTCACAGGCAAACAAGTAAATGTATTTCCCATATGTATATATACTTAAACATCCACTTCCACTCCTTGTCAAAGTCTGTATTACTTCTCCTTCACCAAGGTTTAATACTCTGGAATGAAATTAAAACGCAGCGTGCTTCAGTTCAACTTCAAAGCTTTCGTCCAGCTTTAGCTAGAGGAGACACAAGAGCCTGCAGACGCTGGAATCTTGAGCAGAAAACAAACTGCTGGAGGAACTCAGCTGGTCAGGCAACGTCCATGGAGGGATATGGACAAATAAAATAAAGGATCCCGACCTGAAGCGTCATCAGTCCATTCCTTCCACAGAAGTGCCCACGTGCCTTAAATCCGCCTCCATCGTGCAGGTGCCAAAACACTCCACGACACTACAAGCCTCAACGACTTCCGCCCAGTTGCACTTACTCCCATCATCGCCAAGTGCTTCGAGAGGCTGGTCCTGGCACACCTCAAAGGCTGCCTACCCCCCACATTGGATCCCTATCAGTTTGCCTACCGCAAGAACAGGAGTACGGAGGATGCCATCTCAACGGCACTTCACTCCGCCCTCTCCCAGCTCGACAACAGAGACACTTACGTAAGAATGCTGTTCATCGATTACAGCTCAGCATTCAACACCATCATACCCTCTAAACTGATCACCAAACTCGGTGACCTGGGCATCGACCCCTCCCTCTGCAACTGGATACTGGACTTTCTAACCAACAGACCCCAGTCTGTTAGGTTAGACAAGCACACCTCTTCAACCCTCACCCTGAACACCGGCGTTCCACAGGGCTGTGTGCTGAGCCCCCTCCTCTACTCCCTCTTCACCTACGACTGCACACCTGTACATGGTACTAACACCATCATCAAGTATGCAGATGATACAACGGTGATTGGCCTCATCAGCAACAACGATGAGTCGGCCTATAGGGAGGAGGTCCAGCTCCTAGCAGCATGGTGCACTGACAACAACCTGGCCCTTAACTCCAAGAAGACCAAGGAGCTCATTGTAGACTTCAGGAAGTCTAGGGGCGGCACGCACACCCCCATCCACATTAACGGGACGGAGGTGGAACATGTTTCCAGCTTCAGGTTCCTGGGGGTCAACATCTCCGATGACCTCTCTTGGACCCACAATACCTCAACTCTGGTCAAGAAGGCTCACCAGCGTCTCTTCTTCCTGAGGAGACTAAAGAAGGTCCAGCTGTCTCCTCAGATTCTGGTGAACTTCTACCGCTGCACCATCGAGAGCATCCTTACCAACTGTATCACAGTATGGTATGGCAACTGCTCTGTCTCCGACCAGAAAGCACTGCAGAGGGTGGTGAAAATTACCCAGCGCATCACCGGTTCCTCACTCCCTTCCATTGAGTCTGTCCAAAGCAAGCGTTGTCTGCGCAGGGCGCTCAGCATCGCCAAGGACTGCTCTCACCCCAGCCACAGACTGTTTACGCTCCTCCCATCCGGGAGGCGCTACAGGTCTCTCCGTTGCCGGACCAGCACGTCCAGGAACAGCTTCTTCCCTGCGGCTGTTACACTACTCAACACTGTACCTCGGTGACTGCCAATCCCCCCCCCCCCCCCCCCCGGACACTCCTCCCACCAGGACTTATTAGATTTATTTTTTGCTCATATTTATGTCGCTCTTCTAGGGAGATGCTAACTGCATTTCGTTGTCTCTGTACTGTACACTGCACAATGACAATAAAGTTGAATCTGAATTTGAATCTGAATCTGAATCTGAAGCAGCCTGACCCGCTGACTTCCTCCAGCTGTATGTTTTTTAATTGTTTTTGCCGGAGTTCTTGGACTTCTTGGTAAGAATGTGAACTCACTCAATGTGAAAGATGTGGCTGATGTAACACTAGGTTGCACCGTTTTAAAATGTCTACACATGTCCGGCTGCATTTCATCTCATTCAAGATACATGTATTTGTCACATGTGCCAGATGGCACAGTGAAATGTGTGGTCACCATACAGCCATACAATCAAAAATAACAACACAACACACGATAGAGTTCAACATAAAAACATCCCCACACAGCAGAATCTAATTTTCCCACTGTGAGGGAAGGCACCAAAGTCAGACATCTTCCTCTAATGTTCCCCACTGTTCACCCGTGGTCGGGGCCTCCCCGAGCCCACCGCAGTCGCCGCTACGGGCGGTCCGATGTTCAGGCCCGCTCGCCGGGGTGATGTAAATCCGGCGTTGGGGCTGGGGGACCTCCTCAGCGGCCTGGACATCAGAGTCGGCCACCTCCTACCGGAGTCCACGGCTCCCAAAGTCCGCAGGCCGCGCCGGGCGGAGATGCAGAGATGCAGCGCTGGCGGCCCTCGGCAAAGGGCCCCAGGACTCCGTGATGTTGTTCAGCGCCGGCCGCGCTGGAAGCTCTCCCAAACCGCAGCTCCACGAGCTCCAAGCGGCGATCCAGGTCGGCATCGCCCGCTCCGCGGTGATTCAACGCTGCGCCGCCGCTGTTGCAGCTCTGGTCCGGTTCCCGGTCTGCAGAAAGGAACTGCAAATGCTTGTTTGTACCGAAGATGGGCACAAAGTGCAGGAGGAACTCAGCGGGTCAGGCATTGGAGAAAAAGAATGGGCCATGCTGCTTCAGTGAAGAAATGCGGCAAACCCGTTTTTGTGGCTGGAGTGTAGCACAACAATGCTGTTATTCTTCAGTGTAAGCTCTTCCTCTGTTAAATAAATGACCCTTGTTGTAGATTTGAATTACCGTCTATTTTCCTGTATCTCAGGGAGAGATTGTTAGATGTGGTGTCAGAGATGTGGTTGATATAACAACAAAGTGTAGGTACTGTGGCTGACTTGGGAATATTAAGTACTGGGCAAGGAGCATGCTAATGGTTTGATGCTTGGACATGTGCCCAAACCCAATGAACCCTGTGATTCAACAAAACAGGAGATGGTGGAACAATTGAGGATGCCTGAACCACTGGATATCACAGCAGGTAGATTGTGTAAAAAATGGAAACATAGAAACATGGAAAATAGGTGCAGGAGTAGGCCATTCAGCCCTTCTAACCAGCTGAATGGCCTACTCCTGCCCCTACTCCTATTCCTTTCAATATGATCATGGCTGATCATCCAAAATCAGTACCCCGTTCCCGCTTTCTCCCCCATATCCCTTGATTCCATTAGCCCTAAGAGCTACATCTAACTCTCTTGAGTACACAGACAAAATAGAAAGGAAAGCTTACATTCTTCTTTGAGGGGTTGTGGCAAATAAACCAGATCATATACAAATCAAGATGTTCTATATAATTGTGTAGGAAGGAACTACAAATGCTTAAACCGAGGATAGACACAAAAAGCTGGAGTAACTCAGCGGGTCAGACAGCATCTCTGGAGGAAAGGAATAGGTGAGGTTTCGGGTGGAGACTCTTCTTCAGACTCTGTTGTATCTATCATCTGTTCTAACTAATTGCTCAGTAGAAGAGAGCATTATACCATACTGTAAAACCGCTGAAATGAGAACACATGATATGCATTTTAAGTACATTGCAGGAAGATGTTAGACTGCAATTATGCCATGTGTGAAAGTAGTGGAGCAGATGGGACTGAGATAGGTACACCTTTAGAGGATCATGTAGATTGCCTCAATGCACACAATCACTTCAGTTCCACAAGTTGCAGATGTAACTATTCCTCATGGAACAAGAAAGTACAAGGGAAATGCCAACTCCCCCTAGATGAGAGGAAGCAGCTAGTAGTACACTGACCATTGAAACCAACACAACACTGTCTCTGTTCTCCATCCAGATGATTTTATCAGCTGTATTCCCACCTTCTCCCCCTCCCATCCCTGTCCTCTAACTCCACACCCTGCTTATCCTTTTGAAGACCGAAGTTGACATTTTCTCTTCCACTACCCACGCTGGCCTGCCCTCCCTGTGCACAGAAGACTCCCACTAACAGATACGTGTTTGGAGTAAATTACTTGTTATTCTTGCAATACTAATTTGATCTTTAATTCATTTTGTTGAAATAACGTTTTGATGACATTGACAGTTTTGACAATCAATCTGGAACATTAACTTTCTCTCTCCCCAGATGCTGTGGGATCATCTAGGCATTGACAGGAGTTTCTGTTATATTTCAGTGACAATAACTCTCAGTGAATCACTCCAGTGACAAACTTCATCCCTTAACCTTTGCTAATGAACACATTCTTCTAAATGTGCAGACCTCCTTGTATTTGTGTTGCATGGTATGTTAACACATGTTAAAACCCATCTACACCATTTAGTTAATCTGATTAATTAATTCAAATCTCTTGAACTATTGTTTATTTTCTACATCGGTCCTTGGGCAATTGCTTCCAGCTTGTTTCTCTTCCTCAATCAGTTTTTAGTCCAATTAATTAATGTGATACTAGCTCCAGAAGCCTTAATCATCTTTTAAAGCCTCATGAATGGAATCAGCAACAGAAGACCATTCATCCCTTTGAGTTCATGCTAGCTTCTTGGAAAAAACAGCATTTGTCCGCACTTGCCCAAGCCTTATCTTGATAGCCCTGAACTTTATTTTCTTGCAAATGTTGGTTGCGAATGATTTAATTATCTTTTGAAAACCATAATGGATTCTGCCACCACCATCCTGTCCAGCCCGGAACACTTTTGAGTAACAACAATTTAATCTGGCGCTTCAGTTCTGTTGCCAAATACCTTAAATATGCCCATTCAAGGTGTTGACAATTCCATCAATGGGAACAGTTTAGGTTAGTTTACAGATACAACATGGAAGCAGGCCCTTTGGCCCCTCAGGACCACACCAACCATTCATACTAGTTATAGGTTATCCCACTTTCTCATTCGCTGCCTGCAAATTAGGGACAATTTTACAGAGGCCGATGAATCGACAAACCCACACGTCTTTGGGATGTGGGAGAAAACCAGAGCCAGTGGAAACCCACGCAGGTCACAGGGAGAACATGCAACCTCCAAACAGATAGCACCCGAGGACAGAATCGAACCTGGGCCTCTGGCGTTGTGAGGCAGCAGCTTCACTGTACTGCTCTGTTCTATATTTTCAACACTTTGTTGCATTTCCTTCCAACCATCTCTTTAAAGAAGAACGATACAAGCTTTCCCAACCTTCCCCTGTAACATAAGTCTTCCAGACCCTCAACCATTCCAGCGAATCTTTTCTGCACCCTGTTCAAAACTGAAGCACAGTGACTGGAATTGGGTGCAATACTACAGTTGTGTCAAGGCCATCATTATATAAAGCTTCATCTTGACTATCTGAAGCCCTGGCTCCTGTAGATTTTCTAAACTTGATCTGCCACCTTCATACAGTAGATTCATGCACATTCACTAATGTCTCCCTGTTCTGACATTTCTTTAAAACATCACAGTTTGTATTTTATTACAACGTGATTTTCTGAACAAGTTTATCATGTTCTTTTCTGCATTACATCTTGCGTACCACCAGCTGACTACTCCACTAATGTCTCTCGTCTCCACACTGTTCAAGTCAAGTCAAGTCAAATGAGTTTATTGTCATGTGTCCCTGATAGGACAATGAAATTCTTGCTTTGCTTCAGCACAACAGAACATAGTAGGCATTGACTACAAGGCATTCTATAAATATATACACACATGAATCAATATACTGATAAAGTGCAAATAATAGTTAATTGGCTAATAAAGTTCTGTGTTTTGTCCGAGCCAGGTTTAATAGCCTGAAGTAGCTATTCCTGAACTTGGTCGTTGCAGTCTTCAGGCTCCTGTACCTGTTCACTGTTCACTGGGTTTCCTAGTACTATGTCATCTGATCATTTTGAAATATTCTTGTGAGTACTTGAATCCAGTTATTAACATGTATCAGAGGAAGCAATGGTCCCAGCACTGGTCCCTGAGGAATGCTGCTGTCTCCACTCCAGAAACCACTTGCCATCACTCTCTATTTTCTATCCCTGAGCCAGTTCCTTATTTACTGCCCCTTTGTTTTATGAGTTTCAATTCCATTTGCTGTAATGTTGCACGTTAAGGTCCATATAAATCCACAACAGCCACATGGCCCTAATGAACCCATTCAGTTAGCTCATCAACGGACAATTAATTAATAAAATGTCCTTTTTACAAATCTCTGCCAGATTCCATTAATGAATACATATTCAGCCACTTAACTGTTGATTTAATCCCAGGTCATTATATCGAAGAGCTTCTATCATCAGCGAGATTAAATTGAATTCCAGAAATGGGCCAATGTGACCTGCCAAAGATCTGGGATCATGGACTTCTGGGAAGACAAGTTAGAAACATAGAAACATAGAAAATTGGTGCAGGGGTAGGCCATTCGGCCCTTCGAGCCAGCACTGCCATTCAATATGACCGTGGCTGATCATTCAAAATCAGTACCCCGTTCCGGCTTTTTTGAATTGAGTTGTTGAATTCTTGGATCTCTTGCTGAAGTCAGTGAGAAGCACATAAAATTCATCAGTTTCCTCCTGACTGAGTGTAATTTCTACCCAACAGATGCAACTTGATTAGTCAGGGGATCAAAGGTTATGGGGAAAAGGCTGGAGAATGGGGAATGGGGTTGAGAGAGAGATAAGGGATGATCGAATGGCAGAACAGGTTTGATGGGCCGAATGACCAGATTCTGCTTCTATGTCTTGTGGCCCCTGACCCACCTGAATGACCCAGCAGATTCAGGGAGTTTCTTTCCAGCTGTTATCAGGCAACTGAATCATCCTACCAAAACCAGAGAGCAGTGCTGAACTACTATCTACCTCTTTGATGACTCTCGGACTATCCTTGATCGGACTTTGCTGGCTTTATCTTGCACTAAACGTTATTCCCTTATGGATCGACAGCAATCATGTGTTGTCTTTCTGCTGACGAGTTAGCACGCAACAAAAGCTTTTCACTGTACCTCGGTACACGTGACAATAAACTGAACTGAAGCTGTATTAAGGCCAGCAGGAAGCGCAGTTCATGTGATGAAACATGAGCGCACATTCAGCCTGGTGCTTGAATATGAAAAATGCAAGATCCAAGGCATATAGCAAAATCATGGAGTGTCTGAAATACAAAGTAGCCAGACACATATGTCTATTCATCAAACTCTACTTCATGACAGAAGGCATGGCCTTGTGGAAGCTAAACCTAATATTCATGAAGGAGAAAAAATAGTGATGGCCAACTTTACAATAAGATATGAAGACATCAATTAATCCGTTGAAAAGGATTTTTTTTTTTTTAATTAAATGGATCTTCAGGGTCATTCTTACTTCTCCGTTTGAATAAAAGTATGACACACGCAATCTTCTTTTGAAAAATATAAAATGCCTTCTCAGAATCGCATTCATGATATTCACCATGTATTCGTCAAAGAATGTGGGTGTCAGGGGGTTATTGGTGTATGTTGATGTTTTGTGTTGAGACCCTGCATCATGACAGAGATAGAAAAGGAAAGATTGCCAGTGTACAGAAGTTCAAGGATGGATGCCGGCAGGTGATAAGTGGAACCAAAAGGAGAGGGGATAAATGGAAGGTGTGACAAGAGGGTGAAGGGATGATAAAGGTGAACAAAATGGGGGCAGAAAAACAGGTGGACAGGTTGGTGTATGTGAGAGAACACCAGGGGTGTGGATTGAAATTGGAAAATTCAATCCTCATGCTACCCAAGTGGAATATGAGATGTTCTTTTTCCAATTAGTCTCTCCGCAACAATGGAGAAAGGTTAGGGCTGATAGGAGGGAGAGTTAAAATGATATGCAACCAGAATAATCCTCCAAAGAATGACTTTCCTTCTGGTTTATTAGCAGTTCTTGAGATAACTTCATGAAACAGATTTTGTTTGATCTCCATGACGGGAGTTGGGACTCGCCACAGTCCTTCACCTGCAGTGGGGTGATGAATTCAGACACTTGCTAACTGAAATACTTGTCACAGAGTCATAGATTCACACAGCACAGAAGCAGGCTTCTGACTACAGTTTCCATACCGTGAGCCACAAAAGGAGCCATACCGTCCACATTGACCATCGATCACCCATTCACACTCATTCTACGCTAACCCACTTCTGCATTCACTTCCTATACATTAGCGCCAATTTACCGGGGCCTTTCACCTGCAAACCCGCACGACTTTGGAATGTGGGAGGAAACCGGAGCACCCGGAGAAAACCCATGTGGTCACAGGGAGAATGTGCAAACTCAACAGACAACACCTGAGGTGTGGATCGAATCTGGGTCTCAGGCACTGTGAGGCAGCAGCTCAACCAGCTGTGCCATTGTAACCTCCTGTAAGATCTCGGTTATATTTAAAAACATGTCCAGTCATTAACATTCGTTGATCCTGAAGTGCAGGGGAGGGGGAGGATTTTCCTCTGCATGGATCAGAGTGAGGTGTAGAGAGAGCAGCCTCTCAATTTGGAGGTTAAGACAAAGGCATGGCTTCAATAACAGAACAGCAGCCAATGAGAGGTTAACAAAGACATTACGCTTTTCTTATTCTAGCTGGTGTGAATTTAAAGCAATTCCTGGCAAACAAAACAAAAGGCCTTCTCCATGATAGGGGAAGCTGTCTGGATCCCACCGGGAAAGATACCGAAGTCACAAAGTCCCCCCGTATTCCACTGAGCGTGGTGATAACGAGTGTGCGGAACAGGAAATGTCACAGTAATCTCAGGCACGAAAATTGCCCCGCTCCCAAGCACCGTCATCCATCATTTTTAGGAGTGCAGTTATGTAGAAAAGTTGTAATAATTTCAAACCAGCTCAGAGTGACAGAAGAAACATAAAGGGCAAGGCAGCCCTGTCTGCTCTCTTCTTCCTTCGAGTGCATGCTTACACACGGCTTCTGCTGGGAATGATTCCTAAAGGAAGGGGTGAGAGAGGGCCAGGCACTTGGCTGCCTCTGAGACGGCTGTGCGATCGGGGAGAGAGAGTCAGCAGCAGAAATCATGCCGGTGCTGGAGAGCCCAAAGTAAAACAGAGATAGCTGGAGGTGCTCAGCAGGTCAGGCAGCGGCTGTGAGGAGAGAAACATGAGTTAACGGTGCATCGAGGGCCCTGCGTCAGAAGTGGGAAAGTCAGGAAATTGCCGGGAGGGGTGGGGTGGAGATAACAGAGGAAATGTCCATGATAAGATGCAGACTAACGTTAACGAGGCAACAACTGTCTAAAGGCACAAAGGCTAGACACAGAAGAGAAAGAACATGAAACAAATTGAAGCAGAAAAATATACAACAACATCTGTGGAAAGAGAAAAGAAGGGGAGTTACCTGAAATTGTTACATTTATTATTGTTCCAAGATACAGCACACCCAGATGGAGATACAGTTCCTCGGTCTTACACAAAGTGCTGGAGTAACGCAGTGGGTCAGGCAGCATCTCTGGAGGGGTCGCCTTACACTTTGTGTTTTGCTCAAGATTCCAGCATTTGCAGCTTTTTATGTCTCTTGGGCCCTACTTTGGAAATCAGAGAGAAGGTCAGCGATAATGAGATCAAATGTGGTGTGGAATGGAAAATTATAGTGACGGGTGACTGGATGATCTGGATCAACTGGGTGGATTGATCTGAAAAAGCAGTCGTCCCATCCATGGTGTAGGGTGGGGGTCAGGTGTAGGGATCACCGCGTTGTGGCACTGAGAGACATCCATTAAATTGTGGGAAGTGCAAATATATTGCTGTTTCCCTGGATAGTGGGACAGGAGAGAGAAAGTGGAGCCAATGTTGATATTCACTTTACCCCATCTGGCGCCGCCAACATCTTTAAAAGATGCTGTTACCTGTCAGAGAGGACCAAAATAACTCCTACTATTTGATCTGTCAGAATGCCGCGTTCATGTGGAAAATAGCGAACCAAATTGAAAAACATACAGCAAGTGTGTGGTCAGCCAGTCGGAATGAAGAAACTCACTGTCCCGGTGCAGTCGTGAGAACATGCGGACAAAACTAGTACACGGGAGGTAAATTGGCAATGTTAGCAATACAACCATTCTGATAGGAATATAAGCTACGTTCACCCACTGACATGGAGAGATTGGGCCACATTTGGGAGGAAAGTAGATAACTAACTGGCAGATGAACCAAGTACAGCTCTTGGCTCACGCTTGCAGCTGGTGCAAAGGGATTGTTGCACAGAGTGCTGATAACCTGGCAACTAGTTACGGAGCGCGAGGGACGGGTGCACCTCGGCTGCTGTGAGAACATGAGAAAGGCAAATGAAACAAACCTTTTTTCATTTGAATCCACGTAAAGTTTAAAGGATCAACACAGACTACACCGCTATCTATCTCCCTGAAAGATAACGTATAGAATTCCCTCCTCGTTTATGAAACATTAGCAATGCATAACCAAAAGCTTTTTCACCATTTCCACAAATGAAGTGCATCCCCCAATGATGAATAATCACTGAGATCTACGAGCCAACAATTAATTAGGTTTATATTCTCAAATCACCAGGAGAACAAACAATACGGAATGAGCAATGGGGGTAATTGTGCTAAAACCCATTAGGCCGCTTCCTGGAAGTTCCCAAAATGAATCCCTGAAATGACTGCCTCATCCAGTGATGCTCCCCTCCACACTCCGCTTATCTCTGCACGTGGCTTGGTTCTCACCCACACTGTACTTGCAATAACTTAGTTGGAGGATCTATGAGGCACAGTTACGGTCAACATCAATTGAGACCGGAAATGAAGTAGGGGGAGGGATTACTTGAGCCGAGTTTGTGATCACGCTCTTGTCAACAGGGTCATAATGATATCTGTCCTCCCATCAGTTCTCTTTGATAAGGATCCTGACAAGAAACTTCCAAAAGGTCACAAGTTGCTGGAGTAATTCAACGGGTCAGGCAGCATCTCTGGAGAACACGGTTTGGGACCTGACCCGAAATGTCATCTGTCCATATTCTCCAGAGATGCTGCCTGACTCACTGAGTTGCTCCAACAATATGTGTTATTTTGTGCAAATCAGCATCTGCAGTTCCTTATGTCCACAAGGAACTCCTGGACTCTACCCAACAACAAACTCTCCCACAACACTCATGCACCCGACCTGAAACGTGTCCTATCCATGTCCTCTAGAGATATTACATGACCCGCTCAGATACTCCAGCACTTTGTGTTCTACACAAGATTCCAGCATCTGCAATTCCTTGTTTCTCCATTCATGCTCAGCACCTAGAATGCTTTCACTTACAGGTCAGAAGCAGCCATTGGTTGTGTTTAGTTGTCATTAATCTGTATTCACAAAACTGTACCCTAATTGGAGAATCTGTACTCTATGTGTACCACCAGGGGGCACCGCACGATGGCAGTCTCGCCAACAGTCTGTCTGTCTTTTTGTCTTTTTTTTGTTATTTTTAGTGTGTTTTAAAAGTTTGTGTTAATGTTCACTGGTTTGTTTTATGCGGGGGGTGGGGGTGGGGGTTGGGGGAAACTTTTTTTCAATCTCTTACCTTGCCGGAGATGCAATTGTTTTCTGGATCGTATCTCCGGTCGCTCTGCGGCCTAACATCATGGAGCTGGAGGCCTTGCTCGGGACTGACTTTGAGCCCCACCGCGGGGACGTGGACTTACCATCGGAGCCTGCGATCCCTTGCCTGGGATCGACGCTCCAACCGCGGCCTGCGGATTTCACCATCGAGGAGCTCTCAGTCTCGGGTAGAGGCTGATGTCAGGATGCTCCAGGCCCAGAAGGTTTCGACCAGCCCCAACCTGGGGTAGATTGCCCGGTGTGGGGGAGCTGAGATTCCCCCCCGATGTAGGAGCTTGATCGCCCCGACACGGAGGGCCCAAATGCCGCCGGCTACGGGAGTCATGATCGTCCCGTCAACGGAAGGCTCAGGGCCCCCGACCGCGGGAGAACAAAGAAGGGAAGAGGTTAAACTTTTTTTCGCCTTCGATAACAGTGAGGAATATGGAGGAGTCACTGTGGTGGATGTATATGTTAAAATGTATTTTGTGTGTTCTGTTGTTTTTTATTGGTATGTCTGTATGGCAAATGAAATTCCTCGTATGTTGCAAAACATACTTTGGCTAATAAAGTATGATTATGATTATGATTATGACCAAGCATCCCTTAAAGCTATTCTATGCTTTTTACTTGACCAATCCATATGGCAGTATGAGTCACAGTCTCATCACATGGGTTATATTTGGGTTTATTCTCTTCTCCCTGTATATGCTCCCCTTAGGCCAAGTCATTGAAAGGCACGGCATTTCCTTCCATTGCTACGCAGACGATACACAACTCTATCTCCCCCTGAAGCCCAAAAACCAATCAAATCTGCTTAACCTTACCCGCTGCCTCGAGGATATAAAGTGTTGGATGGTCCAGAACTTCCTCCAACTAAACGAGAGTAAGTCTGAGGTCATCCTTCTCGGCCCCTCGGACTCAATCAAAATGATAGCAGGCAGCCTTGGAAGCCTTACCCCACTACTCAAACCTCACGTCAAAAACCTTGGCCTGATATTTGACTCAGCACTGAAATTTGACAAACAAGTCAATGCCGTGGTAAAAGCTAGCTTCTTTCAGCTTCGGACGATAGCTAAAATAAAACAATTCCTCCAGTTTGATGACCTGGAAAAGATCATCCACACATTCATCTCCTCCCGCCTAGATTACTGCAACTCCCTTTACACTGGCATCAGCCAATCTTCCCTGTCCCGCCTGCAACTGGTCCAAAACGCCGCAGCGAGACTCCTGACGGGCACCCGAAAAAAGGACCACATCACCCCGATCCTGGCCTCTCTCCACTGGCTCCCTGTGCGATTCCGTATAAACTTCAAGATCCTCCTCTGTCTACAAAGCCCTCAATGGGCTTGCCCCCACCTACATAAAAAGTCTTCTCACCCACCACTCCACCTCCAGGCCCCTCAGATCGGCCGACTTGGGGTTGCTGAATATCCCACGGTCTAGGGGCGACCGTGCCTTTGCGGTTGCAGCCCCTAGACTGTGGAACAGCATCCCTTTTCCATCATAACTACCCCCTCCATCGACTCTTTTAAGTCAAGACTAAAGACATATCTATGCTCCCAAGCCTTTCCTGACGTCCTCTGAGTGAGGGCTACATGTATATATGTATGTAGTTTGTTTTGTTTATGCTATTCTTATAACAAATGTAAAGCACTTTGGCCAGCGAGAGTTGTTTTTTAAATGTGCTATATAAATAAATGTGACTTGACTTGACTTATTGGGTTTATTAATGTCCATCTTAAAAGTACTGTCTCTATTATTGGACTGCCCCAGAAGTGGGACCATTTTCTCCACATCCATGAACCTTTCCAGAATTGTAAGTTCCTGGATCACACCTCCGTTTCTCAGCATCCATCTGCTTAGTCTCGCTGTTGGTTATTGTTTCAAGATCACCATGAAATGGTCATAAGTAATCCTTATAGGTTCCTTGGGCTTCGATATATTTAAACTATTCCAAATGACTTTGAGATTCTGTGAGGATAATGATACAGTGTGAGAGAGAATGGAGGATATTAATACAGGGCTTTCCACTGCACAGCTCGGCACAAAGTATTTTGTTCGTGGAGACGGCTTTCTTCAACGTCTCTGCGTTATCTGCCTCTTATAAATAAAGAAACTCGCGTCCATACAATTATACTTATCGCTTCAGGTTCTGTAGGACTGTGATCAAATGTCAGATCAGACAACATAAAATGCTGAAGATACTTCACAGGTCAGGCAGTATCTAGGATCTCAGGAGAGATTCACTCCTTGCACTCTGCAAACTGCTTGAGAGGCTTCCTGTGGGCAGGGCTGACCCTGGACAACGGCCCACTCCTGGGAGCCATTGCTGGCAAAAAGAAAAGAAAAACCTGCAGATGCTGGCAAGCATTAATAAAAACAGAAAATGCTCTTAATACTCAGATCGGGCAGCGTCTGTGGGGAAAGAAACAGAGTTATAGTTTAAGTTTGATAACCTTCAAGTAGAACCACTCCCGGCCTAGAGCACAGGGCTCACCCCTAGAAGGGAGACATTGGTGATCTTGTTTACGGATAGTACACAGAAAATGCTGGCGAGGTGAGGCAGCACCTATGGAGAAAAGGAGTAGGTGACGTTTCGGGTCGAGACCCTTCTTCTGTCTGATGTCGGAGAGGGGGGAGGGGAAAAAAAGGAAGAGGCGGAGACAGCAGGCTATGTGGGAGAGCCTGGAAGAGGGAGGGGAAGGAGGGAGAAAGCAAGGACTACCTGAAATTAGAGAAGTCAATGTTCATACCGCTGGGGTGTAAACTACCCAAGCAAAATATGAGGTGTTGCTCCTCCAATTTACGCTGGGCCTCACTCTGGCCATGGAGGAGGCCCAGGACAGAAAGCTCAGATTCAGAATGGGAGGGGGAGTTGAAGTGCTGGACAACTGGGTGAACAGGTTGGTTAGTACGGACTGAGCGGAGGTGTTGGGCGAAGCTGATGTTGGGAAGACCATGGATGCAGTAGATGAGGTTGGAGGAGGTGCAGGTAAACCTCTGCCTCACCTGGAAAGATTGTTTAGGTCCTTGGATGGAGTCAAGGGGGGAGGTAAAGCGATAGGATAGCGTTTCCTGTGGTTGCAAGGGAAAAATACCAAGGGAGGGGGTGGTCTGGGTGGGAAGGGACGAATTGACCAGGGAGTTATGGAGGTGACAGACTCTACGGAAAGTGGAAAAGGGAGGAGATGGGAAGATGTAGCCAATGGTAGGATTTCGCTGGAGGTGGTGAAAATGTCAGAGGATTATATTTTGTATGCGGCGGCTGATGGGGTGGAAGGTGAGGACAAGGGGGACTCTGTCCTTGTTGCGAGTAGGGGGATGGGGAGAAAGAGCTGCGGGATATAGAGGAGACCTTGGTGAGAGCCTCATCTTTAATAGAAGAGGGGAACCCACTTTTCCTAAAGAATGAGGACATCTCCAATGCCCTGGTCTGGAATACCTCATCCTGGGTGCAGATGCGGCGTAGATTACGGATAGGGTTGCCAACTGTCCCTTATTAGCTGGGACATCCCGTATATTGGGCTAAACCGCCCTTGTCCCGTATTTGACTACTATTACTTGGGTCGAGGGGACTGTCGGGTCAGAGCGCTGCGTCCGGCCCCGTCTCACCCGTCCTGACGTAGTGCAGCCCATGGAGTGCAGCAGCAGCGCCTCGCCCATGGCCCCGTCGGTCAGCAGCCCGGCCAGCCGTCTGGCCTTCGCTTACCGCTGACACCACCACCCCTCCTTCTCATGGCCGATCATCGGTTCATGAGTTGGATGGGGTGCCAGACTTTACGCGCGACGTCGCACGGGCCAGAACTCCTCAGCTGGCCCGCCGGCTGGGCTTTGTGTGCAGTCCAGCACCCGGGCCAACTCATCATTCACCGAGCCACTGCCTAGTCGGTCAACGAATTGCCGTTGGGAATTTGTCCCATATTTTGACCATTTGTCCCTTATTTGGAAGTGAGAATGTTGGCATCCCCATTTATGGACCTCATTAGGGTTTAAGAGACACTGCTGGCCTGTTATCGAGATCCTCTCCTCGCTAGCACCGAGCTGGTGCTGGGTGCATTCACTGCCATCTGGGGAAGATTGCCCGGTGAAGAAGCCCCAATGTGAATTTGTAGATCGTGGCAGTCTTCTCCTTCCTCCCCCTCCTCCACTTCCAACTGGCAGCGGATCAGGTGAGAATTCAATGTTCTTCAAAGTGAGAATCTACCAACTAAGGGATAACAAGAATTTGGTGAGAATGAGGTTTCACCGCGAAACCCAGGCATGCTTTGTGTAAACAGCACGTTGATCGAACTGTTTCGTTTAAGCTGAACATTAAACAAATTTTCTTGCTTTAGAAATTTCTAGTGGGGAGAGGACTTGGTAAAATAATGGATTCACAGGGTGCACAAAGGAAAAGCAGCGTTTGAATAACAAAGTAGCTCATCAAAAGATGGGTCCAGACAGGAATGGGGGAGGTGGTAGTGCAATGTGAGGCAGATAAAAATGGAATTAGCGTGCATGTGCATAAATGTCTGGAACATGGTAAATAAGGTTGATGAGCTGTAGGCATAAGTAGCCTCAAGGGATTGTGATATAACGGCAATAATAGGAAATTTGGCTCAAGCTAGGGAGCAATGAACAATTAATTGTCCCGGCTATGCTGCATTCAGGAAGGATAAAAAAAGAATCAAAGATATTTTAGCAGTGCACGGAAGGGCTGAAGTAGATTAAGGTCCGTAACCAGTGTCTATTTAGTTAGATTAAGGAAGAGTGCAGGAGCTGTTATGCTGATGAGTGGGAACTATCGGCTACAGGAGAGCGAGAAAGATGTAGAGGAGCAAGTTTGTGGGCTAGTTGCCAAAGAGTGTAATTCCTTTAGAGAAGTAACAACGCAGCAGTAGAATAATCTTATATCTACACGGAAAGTAATTGTAAGGGGTGGAAGGGCTAAGAATTCATAATTTCACCTGCAGAAGGAAGCACACTGGCTAATGGAGCTGCTGCCTCAACAGAGGTTCAATCCTGTCTTCTGGTGCTGTACGCGTGGAGTTTGTACATTCTCCCTGTGACTGCCTGAGTTTTTCCACAATGTCCCCACGCCTCCAAGACATACAGGATGGGAGGTTAACTGGCCACAGTAAATTGCCCCAAGTGTGTACATGGGTAGTGAGTGATAGAAACTAGGGGGGATGATGAGAATGTGGATTAATAAGGATAGATTAGAGGAGAAATTAGTTGGGGAATGGGATTGCACTGAGGGCTAGCATCAACTCGATGGGCTGAACCAACTTCCTTCTGTGACAATGGCAAGAAAGGGAGTGCCATGATCAGTTTACTTCCAAGGCAATCCTAGATCTAGTTCTGAAGAATTAAGTGGGGCAAGTGAAACATGTATGGGAAGAAGAGTGTTTTGAAACGATGGTTATAATATTCTGTAGCATAGATTATGATGATGCCGTACAGTTCCAAGCTGCACTGGAGCCAGATCTGGGGGCACTATTCCTCGAGCTAACCACCCTGACTACAGAACTTTAGAAACAGGCACAAAAATCTCTGTTGTGAAGACACTGAACTGGAGGAGGGCTAACTTTGCAGAGTTCAAAAGAGATCTGACCAAGGTGGATTTAAATCCAAGAATGAGACTTAAAGAGTAACGGAGGGCAACAAGAATGGAGCAGTTTGTGTGAACAGTGGAAAGGGTTGAATGTCACTGGTGCAGGCGTGGGACTGTGAATGTGAGGGTGTGTGTGCGGGGCTGTGAGTGTGGGACTGTGAGTGTGGGACTGTGAGTGTGGGACTGTGAGTGTGGGACTGTGAGTGTGGGACTGTGAGTGTGTGAGTGTGGGACTGTGAGTGTGGGACTGTGAGTGTGTGAGTGTGGGACTGAGTGTGGGACTGTGAGTGTGGGACTGTGAGTGTGGGACTGTGAGTGTGGGACTGTGAGTGTGGGACTGTGAGTGTGTGAGTGTGTAGGACTGTGAGTGTGGGACTGTGAGTGTGGGACTGTGAGTGTGGGACTGTGAGTGTGTGAGTGTGGGACTGTGAGTGTGGGAGTGTGGGACTGTGAGTGTGGGACTGTGAGTGTGGGACTGTGAGTGTGGGACTGTGAGTGTGGGACTGTGAGTGTGGGACTGTGAGTGTGTGAGTGTGGGACTGTGAGTGTGGGACTGTGAGTGTGGGACTGTGAGTGTGGGACTGTGAGTGTGGGACTGTGAGTGTGTGAGTGTGGGACTGTGAGTGTGGGACTGTGAGTGTGGGACTGTGAGTGTGGGACTGTGAGTGTGTGACTGTAAGTGTGTGAGTTTGGGACTGTGAGTGTGGGACTGTGAGTGTGTGAATGTGTGAGTGTGTGACAGTGAGTGTGTGTGTGAGTGTGGGACTGTGAGTGTGTGAGTGTGTGTGAGAGTGCAGGTGTAGGACTGAGAGTGTGTGAGTGTGAGTGAAGGATTGTGAATGTGGGACTGAGAGTGTGTGAGTGTGAGTGAAGGACTGTGAGTGTGAGTGTGAATGTGTGAGTGTGGGACTGCGAGTGTGTGAGTGTGAATGTATAAGTGTGGGACTGTGAGTGTGAGTGTTTGAGTGAGTTTGGGACTGTGAATGAGTGAGTGAGAGTACAGGCATGGGACTGAGAGTGTGTGAGTGTGAGTGAAGGACTGTGAGTGTGGGACTGTGAGTGTGAGTGTGGGTGTAGGACTGTGAGTGTGTGAGTGTGAGACGGTAGGTGAGGGACTGTGAGTGTGAGTGTGAGTGAAGGACTGTGAGTTTGTGAATGTGAGTGTGAGTGTGGGACTGTGAGTGTGTGAGTGTGTGATTGTGAGTGTGGTATTTCTGATGTGCAGTGTGCTTATCCAGTCTGGAATCATGTCACTACTGAATTGCCCCAAAATGCACTCTGCTGCTTTAGTGGGAGAGGGGAAGACAGGGGAAAATAACCAATGTGAAAATGGATTATTTTTGTCGTTTGGGTCACAGATTCAAACTGTGTTTACAATCATGTTGAGGAGAGGAAGTTGGAGCTGAGCCGTGACTCTCCCGGGTACCGAGGGCTGATTTGCTGATGTGCTTTCACTGGCCCCTGGAGGCCTGGGCAGGTTTATAAATATAATCTGGAGTATTTCCCTGCAGAATGCCGTGATCAGGATTGACTGGCTGGCTTGTCCGATCTCCCGGGATTGCCTCTTGGCTGTGATTTATTTTTTCATTCTTTTTATTCTGCTCTGGCTATCCTTCATTTCTTTAGATTAAGATTCATTTACCTTGCTCCTGGTGCCAAAGATTGTTGTGTCTATCTGGATCTGTTAACTTGTTTTTCGTTGCATTAAAGCAGCTTGAAAGCTGTGATAGAAGTTGATCACTTCATAAACCCCCAGCCTGGAGAATGCCCCACAGCCCACCGCTACTTCGGCAAAGCACTCCCGCTGCTCATCGGCTAATGGGGTCTCCTGCAGGCTGAGCAAGGGAATGAGTTAGTGCAAAGCGTTTAGATTTCTGTGTCCTCTTTTTTTGGACAGCCCCCCAGGGTTGAGTATATAACTTGTTTTCACTCCAGTTCGAAGGGTTCTGAGGAGTCCAAGTGCAGAGCAAAGTGTTCTTTTTGGGGGCAGGAGGGTTGTACATTTTCCTCAACAATTTCACCTGGCTTCTGTCAAAAAGATACAAGAAGCTCAATACCTTCAGGGCGGTCGCCATTTTGAGCGATCACATACCACAGATTCACACACATCAGTGATGATGTTACAATTGTCAGCAGATTTGTGAAAGCATGCTCAAGGAGATTTCTTCCTGGTCTCTTGCCATGATGGAGTGTGGTGCATTGGCATACGTGCAATGTGACCCATTCAACAGCACTGGCTGAGTGGAATCGGACTTGTGATGTTGGGAGCAATGGACACTGAAGATGGATTGCTGATCCTGTCGGTCGGTGGATTTGAAGGTCGACACAAACTACTATAGTAACTCAGCAGGTCGGGCAGCATCTCTGGAGGAAAGGAATAGGCGACGTTTCGGGTCGAGACCCTTCATCAGACTAAGAGTCAGGGAGAGGGATTGGAAGGACTCTGCAGACATGGCACGGAAGGTCACTCTGCAGTGACTCAGAGTTACTATTGCAAGTTCCTCCTTGCCACTGAAGCATTTCAGAGGGCAAGGATCACTGTTGTCAGGCAGATGGGAGCTCTTGATTTGCACTCATTCTGTGCTTCACACCATCAGTGCTGACACAATAGAGGCAGTGATGGATTTCGTCATGGATGCCTGCCTTCACCAAGGTGGGCTCCTGAGATCTGCTGCCTTCACATCAGGCAGTGTTTGACTGAGCACGGCTTCAAGAACTTGAATATATATGAAGTCCATGGGCACCAAAGTAAGACCCTTCCTATGGTTCATGATTCTCTGTCCAGCCCTAAGTTCATGTTGTGATTAATGAATTGTTGAATGACAGACATTTCATGAATGGGCCGTCTGTCTCTTAGTTAACGAAGATAGACACAAATTGCTGGAGTTAAAGCCCTGTCTCACGGTGCGAGTTGACCCACGAGTGACCCCGAGTGAAAGACTCGTGGTTGCGTACGAGTCTCCAAGTTTATGATCAAGAGTTTAACCGAGTTCCCACGGGTATGTCTAAGTTTGCCGTTTACTTCTCATTTCTGCGATGTTCCAAGTTCCTCTCCCGAGTTACCAAGTTCCTCTCGTGAGTTACTCTTGAGCCAACCGTGAATGAAGGCCTGTTTTAAGTATCAAAGAGAGGAGCTGGACAGCATCTTATACAGTAAGTATATTCTGATTCAGTATTGAAAGTTATTCAATTTCAGAACTTAAAAAAACTAGGCAGGATCTCGGCCCCGCACTCGCTGCCATTGTGCAACAAGGAGGCGGCGGCGGCGAAGCAACAGTGTTAAAGAAGACAGCTCCATCCTGCGGCTTTTTAAAGGTAGAATTCAGCGCGGCCGCATCTATTGATATGACCTACAAAGGGAAAATGCGCACCGTCCAGTGCCAGAGCTAGGCTGGGATCATTCTCTGCTCTCATCTCTCTCTTTCTGTGTGTGCATTTGCAGGGGGAAGAGCGGTCTACCTCGCTGGGGCACAAGACCTCTGCCGCCTGCCCCTTGCAGCCATCAACTTGTTTGTTCCTTTGGTGCGCCTCACCTGCCCTGCTCCCATCCCAGCGCTGCCCCAGCTCTCTGCCCCATTCTCTTGGAAATGTCGCTTCCGCCGCTGTAACGAGAAGGGGTCCGTCTGGCTGGCTTGGTGGGTGGGTGGGTGAGCAGGGAGGGGGAGTGGGTACAAACCACCGAATCCATTCTCAAAAGTCGGGCAGAGCCGTGTAGAACTCACGTTTCTCTCTGCTTCATATACGTGGGAATTCCCTCAGTGTGGTCACTCAGCGGGACAGGCAGCATCTCTGGAGAGAAGGAATGGGTGACGGGATGACGTTGAGTGGAGACATATGCGTGTGCCTTGATCCTGTAAGCTGGCCTCATGGCAGGAAGGTCGAGGGGGAGGTCCCCGACAAAGCGCGGCCCAAGAAGATGAGCTCAGTGGAACAGGCCAAGGATGATGTCTGACCGGCGGCTGAGAAGGTGGAAGAAGGCTGCAGCAGGGAGAGACTCCCAACCGTGGTGGAGCCCATATCATTGGACCCGGGACTGTCAGTGAATGTTGTCAGGTTAAAGAGGGCGGACTTGTCTGTTCTGAGCAGTCCCTGGGCTTCAGTCAAGGGTCAGTGTGTGGGGCAGTGCCCTGGAGTTTACTTCCTGCTGATCCCTGTAGACATCCACCATGGTTCCCCGCTCCCCGTCCCTCTCTCAATGTGTGACGGAGAATGGCCGAGACTCTAGTGTACTGAGTTTGAAGCCATTAGGTCAGTGAGGGTGATGAGAAACTGGAAGGACAGTGAGTTGTCCCTTACCTCGACGTAAGCAGCCCTTTATTCTGGAATCGACACCACTACTTCTGCTGATCTGGTTTAGAGAGGAAAGATCGCAAAGCAAGGTCATATTCAACAAGTGCAGTTTGAGGACACTGGGGTTTCCTCTCCACATTTTATTGGTTTTTGTAGCCAGAAAAGTCAAAACATGCAATCATTATTATCTTTAATTCTTACGTACCCTCGTGATGTAAACATTGTTAATCTCCAGTCAATTATGTTCCCTCCTTTACTGAAACAACCCTGACTGATCATCTCTATGTCATTGGGTTGGAGAACATGATCCCACAGGTGAACATCAGTTATCTCTCCGACAAACGACTGACTGGCGTCAAAACCTCCACCGACTGAGTCTTGTTCCTCACCTAGAATAAACTGACCACACCCTTTCACAACCTGACCCTTTCCACCAACCTTCCGTACACTGCGTCTCCCATTGACCCAGACTGTTATCTAACCCCCTTGAGACTCCCAGGTCACACAGATGTGTCTCAGTAAATAATTCATGTCTGGGATGTAAAACTCTGTTACAAAATTTCCTAAATACAGCCAGAGTTGTGTTTTAGATTCTTCCCAAATCAGTTCGTTGTCGGAAAAGCTCGGTGCGTAGGAGAGCAAACTGTAAGAGTGAGTCGCTTCAGAGGCTGCCCTGAAACTGACAGCAAAGGCGGTCAAACTGGTGAAGTCGGGCGCATGCAACCTGACAAAGCTGTTGGATGTTTTGCTTGAAAATATCACTGATTTCGCATCCAATCCTGTAAAATGTGAAGAGTTAAGATTGTCATATGTCAGTTTAAAGTTGCAGCAGATGGAGCACAAAGACACAGCAGAAATTTGGAAATGTCATCCCGTCACCCATTCCTTCTCTCCAGAGATGCTGCCTGCCCGCTGAGTTAAAGAGTTCCCACGGTAGACTCACGAGACACTAAGGTAAACTCACGGGCCACTACGTTCTTACAACGAGTTTAAATGTTTCAATTTTTAACTTCAACAGTACATTTTACTCGTGGAAAACTTTAAACATGTTTGAATTTTTCCAAGAGTTAACAAGTGTCACGGGTACCTGCCGTTAGTGCCACGAGTCGCTAAGTTGCGTCCACGAGTTCCGACGTTCCCGCTACGTTAATTGTACGTAGTTACCACGAGTTAAATTTGTTTTAAACTCGGGGTACCTCGTGGGCCAACTCGCACCGTGAGACAGGGGTTTAACTCTGTGGGTCAGGCAGCATCTCTGGAGAAAAGGAATAGGTGATGTTTCGTGTTGAGATCCTTCTTCAGACTCTTGGTTAACGAGCTCTGGTTAATCAACTTCTCAAACCAAAATGGTTGAGGGGTGTGAATTGAAAATCCCCAAAATTGCAGATGTTGGAAATCTAAAATAAAAACAGAAATTGCTGGAAATATTCAGGAAGCCAGTCAGCATCTGTTGGAAGAGAAGCAAGGCTAATGTTTCAGGTAAAAGACCCTTCATCACAACTGTTCCGATGAGCAGCCAGATATGTAACTCCCATGGCTGCCAGGCCATGTACAAGCCTCTTGATACAAGCGCTGCCTGAAGTCCACACCATCAGGTTCAGGAACAGCTATCTCCCTACAACGAGCAGGTTCCTGAACTGATCTACACCACGAGGCGGCAGTAGAGCTGCTACCTCACAGTGCCATAGACATGGGTTTGATCCTGACCTCGAAGATAAGGGGATGCTGAAATAAAACTAATAAACAAAACATAAAACTAATCAGCTACCAATTAACCTTGTGCAGGCTAAATCTCTCTACTAAATGTAACTTAGACCTTAAGTAATTGTATTTAAAATTGTATTAGTACGAACAAATAAAATAACTGGAAGTGACAGTGTAGGCTGTGTGTCTGGATCGTGGTATGGAAGTTTATGATCAAGAATATCCTGGTTGCTATTTATCCGGGAAATGTTGTTCCAAATCTCATTACAGAGCACCTGACCTCAGAGCAGCGCTTGAATGAGGGCATCATCGAGGAGCTCTGGTAACACGGACGTTGATTGGTATTGAGGAGAACCTTCCCCACCCACTGGATTTATACCTTGCACAAAGGAAGAGAGTTGGGATAAGGGAGGTTGATCAACTCAGCCCCTGGGGCATCACCGCAGGAGTCCCTCAGGGCAGTGTCCTAGACCCAATGGCCACTGACTACTTCATTAACGGCCTTCCTTCCATTGTAAGGTCAGAAGTGGAGATATTCCTGCCTGCATTCAAACAAGCAACATTCACTTCACATAAACACAAAATGCTGGAGTAACTCAGCGGATCAGGCAGCATCTCTGGAGAAAAGGTACTGGTGACCTGTTGGGTCGAAACCCTTCTTCAGACTGCGAGTCAGGGGAGAGAGAAACGAGAGGTATGAAAAGGCACAGAACATTATGGTACAAAATGTCATGCCTCTATTTTCCCTTTCCCCTGACTCTCGGTCTGAAGAAGGATCTTGACCTGAAATGTCATCTATTCCTTTTTGTAATGAGTCGAATCGTACACATGTCAAGATACAACACATATTTATTAAAGTCCACTTACAGCATTGGTTTGCAGGATATTCAGTAACTAGCAGCTACTCAGACTGAATTACGTAAGCAGGATCTTAGTAATATAAATCGCATATTAGGCGGAGCAACTACTAACAAGCACTACAAATGGTTGGTAGGAAATAACCAATCTACATCTTTCCTTGTAGAAACAAAATAAAGCATAGATACGTGGAAACATGGTGGCCAAATAATACAGCAGCCGGAATGTTAATAACGCATATGGAGAAGTATAAATGGTTACACAAAGTCGCCGTATCTAATGTGTGGCCTGCTGACCCGTCCGGCGCGTGTGCGGTACGAATCCACATCTCCTCCTTTCACCGGTGAAGTGACCGGGGACGGCACCTGGGACCCGCCGGGTAGAGGTGGTGAAGTAGGCGAGCTGGGCGCTGAACGCCGTTCAGAGGCCACGGGGGACACAGTCTCTGATAGTGGAGCAGCTGGCCCAGTAGTGGGAGGGTATACAAAACACGAGACCTCTGGATACGGAGTCGCAGGATGCGGTTCCTTCACAGGAAGGAGATGTTGACGGTTCCATCTGTAAATGGCCCCATCCGCACTAACC
Organism: Malacoraja senta; assembly: GCA_038087875.1. Classification (NCBI taxonomy): domain Eukaryota; kingdom Metazoa; phylum Chordata; class Chondrichthyes; order Rajiformes; family Rajidae; genus Malacoraja; species Malacoraja senta. The sequence goes on along the minus strand of CM075985.1, from coordinate 9,093,046 downwards.
AGGTAGGAGCGCGGTTCTTTGGCAGGGCTGTGGATGTGACCCAGACGGCCAAAGCCCTTGTTGGTCTGGAGGCGAACAACCTGTCCACTGGAGAGAGGTTTAAGTGGCTTACTGGATTGGTCGAAAAAACGTTTTTGTGCATCGCGCTTGAATTGTAGTTGTTTCTGGACTGTGGGCGGAGAACGGACCTGTGGTTGCAGAAGCTGCTGGGGTACAGGCAGGGCAGCACGGGTTTGATGAGACATCAGTCGTTGGGCTGGGGAACCCAGTAAGGGATTCCTGGCATTATTCCTTACATTGAGCAGGTCCAGGTAGACGTCAGATTTAGCAAGGTAAGAACGCTCCATTAGTTGTTTTGCGCTTCGTACGACTCGTTCGGAAGTCCGTTGGACTGCGGAAACTCAGGGCTGCTGGTGATACATCAAAAGTGCAAAGTTGTGCAAAGTTTTTGATAATCTGGCTGGTGAACTGACTGCCGTTGTCGGATAGAAGGCGTGCAGGGGAACCGTGTACGGAGAAATGGCGTTGCAACTTCTGGATAACTGCTTCAGATGTGATAGTTTGGAGTAGATCAATGTCAAACCAGCCCAAATAAGAGTCGACAAGCACCAGACAGTGTTTCCCATGCCATTCGAATATGTCGGTGGCTACCGTGTACCACGGTAGAGGAGGAACTGGGTGTGGCAGTAGGGGCTGGTTCTGCTGGTTGAGTCAGGCTTTTGCAGATGGCGCAGACTTCAGTTTTGTCACGTATGTACTTGGTCATACCAGGCCAGTAAAACACGCTCTGTGCCCATTGTAAGGTTGCCTCCACGCCGGGGTGGCCCTGTGGACGGCGTCAAAGTACTTGTCCCGGAGGACAGCTGGGATAACTGCCATGTGGCCCTTGTCCATGCGGGTGTAGAACATCACTCCCATAGGCCCAAAGTGTGGCCGAGGCCTTTTCAACAAGTTCAGCATTACATCTTTTTTTAAACTCAGATAACGAGATGACATTGCATTTCGCGCTGGTATCAATCTTTGCAATCACAGGCTTGTTATTCACAAACATGGTTACCTCAGGGTCCAGTTGCTCGTTAGAGGAAGGGAGGAGAGAGTGGATGGCTGAACTGTTATCTTCACTTTCAGAGAGCTGAGCGGAGGATGGCACTTCAGACTCTCGGCTTTCGTTATCAGCAAACTCATGTTGTGACATGTGCAAACTCGGCCTTGAGACGGATTGAGTCGCACGGGAACGGCAACATTTTGCAAAGTGGTTGAAATTCTTGCAGAAATTGCAAATTTTACCATAAGCAATACAGAACTCCCGACCCGGAGCATGAGAATAGTTACAATTAGAACATCGAGCAGCAGACCTTCTCTTCTGGCAGGCTGGGGAAGGCTGCGGACGCCTGTTACGACAGGAGGCATCTGTAAGGCTGACACTATACTGGGAGCACTGGCCCTTTATATTAAGGCAGTGTCCACTGGTTCCAGATACCCGAGTGCAGGGCAGCTTGATTCCTGCACTGAGCCTACCTGGACTGCACTGGGAGACATAAAAGCAACAAGATTTATTGAAGACTTTTGTAGAGAAAGGAAGAGACAAATGTACATTAGAAGATAAAGGAATGTCAAAGATATCGGGGAGGGGGGAGGATCGAGGGAGGGTGGTCTTCAAAAGTTGGTTCAGTAAAGTTAGAAATTAAACCAATGAGATAGCAAATTGATCGGATAATCACCTTGTGCCTTCCTTCACAGCACAGGAAGAAGATAATTTATTCAAAACTCCACTGAATTTGTTCCCGCAATGACCATGAGGCTGACAATTACTTCCCATGATCTCTGACTGAATGGGCATCAATGGCTTAACATGCTCAGGTGATGTACAGACCATTTTCCCTGAAGACCTTCAGTGAGCCAGGTTAGTGGCCATGGTCCTCTAGTAGTTTTGTGATCACCATTACTAATACTAACTATTTAATTGTTAATGATCTGAATTTATATTGTCCTGCTGTGGGGGTGAGATGCAAACTTGTGCCATTAGATCACTAGTCCTTAATAATGAAAAGACTGGAACTCTAAGCAAGATAAACATTAGCACTAAAGACCAACATCTCACAAACCTTAAAGCTTCCACATCAAGGGTTCCAAGGAAGCAAGTGAAGAAATATTAGGTGCTTGTCCTCTTCCTTTAGGAATTGTCTCTTTCGATTATAAATTTGCAAATGCAGTTCCATCATTTAAGAAAGGTGAGAATAAAATCAGAGCGTGAGAAAATTTGTTTGTCCAATACATGTCCTGTGAAATTATTGGAATTCATATCTCCAAGGTAACTGCTTGCTCTGAGGTATTTGAGCAGAATTAGAAAATTCACATTAAGTGTAGGTCATGTCCAAAGAAGCAAATGTATTTTTTGAAGGACCTGCTAAAGCAGTGGTCATGACTATGATTGATATTTAAATAGACTTCCAGGCAGTATTCGGGATAAGAAAATGTTAGCCAACATTAAAGCTCATTGAATCGAAGACAAATTATTGATTAGATGGTAAAGCCAGTGAGTAGGTTAAAGATCCGTGTTCGATTCTTGACTATTTACTTTATTTATTCAGGATTTTAATACAATAGAGAGAAGGATATCAATGTTTGCTGATGGTACACGGGTTAAAGCTATAGTAAGTCATGTAGACTGGAACATGAAGTTGCGGAGATATTGATAGATGAGGTAAATAGGCACAACAATGCAGGTGGATTTCAGTGAAAGATTTAAGATTTAAAGTACACAGACTACTGAAGATGTAATGTTCAAGTACAAAACTTATCATGCAGGCTTTGGAATATTTGTCTTTATAAGAATACGGCAAAATATAAAGTGGAAGACGGAGGTACAAGAAACCACAGGTGCTAGAATCTTGAGCAAAGCTCAAAATGCTGGAGGAACTTAGCAGGTCAGGCAGAATCTGTGGAGGGAATGGACTGATACTCATTTGGGTCGGGACCAATAAAGGGTCCCAACCTGAAAAGTTATTTTTGTACATGGCACATAGCTGTGGTGGGGGGGGGGGGGTGTGGAATTGAACTGTGGCAAAGATGCAAGGAGGTTCCAATCTGATGTGGTCAGGTCTATGCCAGAGGCTGTGTGACTGGGTAAATGTGAATTTCTCCACTGCAATTGCAAAAACAAAAGGACATATGTTACGTGAAGGGTGAGAGAGTGGGAAAGGGGAAGGGTCAGTGGGACTTGGGTATCCATGCCCCACAGTCACTGGAAGCAAGCCTCGTGTACAGCAAGCAACTAGGACAGCAAATGGTATGTCGACCAACATTGGAAGAGAATTGAAGTACAGGAGCAACAATGTCTTCCTGCAGTTGCACTGGGTCTTGGTGAGATCCCATCTAGAGATTTCTGTGCAATTTTGGTCTCTTTTGCTGAAGTATAACAGGAATAAGTTGGGATGAAGAGGAGCAAAGGACCTATTGGTCTGATTGCTGAGATGCCAGGACTGATGCATGAGCAGAGGTGGGTCACTGCATGCAGTGGAGTACAGAGGAATGAAAGGGGAATGCTGTGAAACTTACACCATTCCAATGGCAATAGGGGGCATAGATACAGAGAGCATATGGATATGCACAAGAGAGCCAATATCAGGAACATTTGGAAGGTGGTGAACCTCTGGAATTCTCTGCACATAGTGCCCAGGTAATTAAATATGTTCAACAAGAATATAAATATACTTCTTAATGCCAAATAGATCTAGAGAAATGAGGATACAGAGGAAACAGGGTACAGAAGGCGTTGAATGGTGAATCAGATGTAAAGGCCGAATAGTCTCCTCCAGCTCCTGATCTCTCTGCTAATAATAGCCTGGTGTTTATGCTGCTGGAAAGCTGCTTTGTCCTCCTGATGAGCAGACAAATCAATTTGATGTTTTATTAATTCTATTTTCCATTATTGAATTTTTTGATCTTTCACAATTAATTAAATATATCTGTCACACTTACTGTGAAGATAATTAGGTTACTTGGAAAGATTGAGTCTAAGAAATGAATATTCATGCCCTTAACATTTCGGGAGATGTGCGAATCTGTCATTGTTACTGGGTTGAGACAGAATTCTTGCATTAATAAAGTCTAAATGGCTGTTATACTTTTCTGTCACAATGACACAGATCGGGTAATTGAAGGAGGAAGAAAAGTGTTAACATTACTCATACAGAAATTCACCAGGGGAATCAGATTCAAACTCGGTAAATAACCAATATCCCAGAGTGTTTACTTAATAGTGTACAGGAAACTCAATAAACCTGTGCAAAAGGCTACGGCGGACAATGGAGGGGTTGAGGCTGGAAACAGCAAGTAGCAGTCAGGATAAAGGAGGAAAGGAAAGTATTTGCATTTATATGGTATTTTAAAGTACTTTAAAGCCCATGCAATATATATTTTCAGTGTCACCGTGTTACAATGGAAGGATCCATCAGGGGCTTCCATGTACGACTATGGGTTTCCCTGGGGTGGTCTGATTTCCTCCCAGATCCTCAAAATGTTCGTGATGGTAAGTTAATTGGCTTTTAAATAGTCCCTAACGTGTATGTGAGAATCTGGAAGAGGTTAATGCGAATATGGGGAGAGTTGGTTCATGGGAAAATTAGTGTGGAATAGGGTTGCTGTGTAAGCTGCCATAGACTCAATTGGCCAAATGGTTTTTTTCGGTGAGACATAAAATCTATTTCTATTTCTATTTCTATTGCGCGGCACGGTGGCGCAGTGGTAGAGTTGCTGCCCTACAGCGCTTGCAGCGTCGGAGACCCGGGATTGATCCCGACTAAGGGTGCTGTCTGTACAGAGTTTGTAGGTTCTCCCCGTGACCGTGTGGGTTTTCTCCGAGATCTTCAGTTTCTTTCCACACTCTATAGGATGTACAGGTACAGTGCATTCAGAAAGTATTCAGACCCCTTCACCTTTTCCACATTTTGTTACGTTACAACCTTATTCTAAAATGGATTAAAAAAATTTTTTTTATCATCAATCGACACACAATACCCCATAATAAAAAAAGTGAAGACAGGAGTTTAGAAATTTTTGCAAAGTAATCAAAAAGAAATAACTGAAATATCACATTTACATAAGTATTCAGACCCTTTACTCAGTACTTTGTTGAGGCATGTTTGGCAGCGATTACAGCCTCAAGTCTTCTTGGGTATGACGCTACAAGCTTGGCACACCTGTATTTGGGTAATTTTCCCATTCTTCTCTGCAGATCCTCATAAGCTCTATCAGGTTGGATGTGGAGTGTCGATGCACAGCTATTTTCTGGTTCCTCCAGAGATGTTCGATCGGGTTCAAGTCCGGGCTCTGGCTGGGCCTCTCAAGGACATTCATAAACTTGTCACGAAGCCACTCCTGTGTTGTCTTGGCTGTGTGCTTAGGGTTGTTGCCCTGTTGGAAGGTGAACCTCCGTCCCAGTCTGAGGTTCTGAACGCTCTGAAGCAGGTTTTCTTCAAGGATCTCTCTATACGTTGCTCCATTCATCTTTCCCTCGATCCTGACTAGTCTCCCAGTTCCTGCCGCAGAAAAACATTCCCACAGCATGATGCTGCCACCACCATGCTTTACCGTAGGTATGGTATTTGCCAGGTGATGAGCGGTGCCTGGTTTCCTCCAGACGTGATGCTTGGCATTCAGGCTAAAGAGTTCAATCTTGGTTTCATCAGACCAGAGAATCTTGTTTAGGTGCCTTTTGGCAAACTCCAAGCGGGCTGTCATGTGCCTTTTACTGAGGGGTGGCTTCCGTCTGGCCACTCTACCATAAAGGCCTGATTGGTGGAGTGCTGCAGATATAGTTGTCCTTCTGGAAGGCTCTCCCATCTCCACAGAGGAACTCTGGAGCTCTGTCAGAGTGACCATCGGGTTCTTGGTCACCTCCTTGACCAAGGCCCTTCTCCCCCGATTGCTCCGTTTGGCCAGGCGGCCAGCTCTATGAAGAGTCCTGGTGGTTCCAAAGTTGACGGAGGCTACTGTGTTCTTCGGGACCTGCAATGCAGCAGAAATTGTTTTATACCCTTCCCCAGATCTGTGTCTCGACACAATCCTGTCTCGGAGGTCTACGGATAATTCCTTTGTCTTCATGGCTTGTTTTTTGCTCTGACATGCACTGTCATCTGTGGGACCTTATATAGTCAGGCGCTGCCTTTCCAAATCATGTCCAATCAATTTTATTTACCGCTGGTGGACTCCAATCAAGTTATAGAAACATCTCAAGGATTATCAATGGAAATAGGATGCACCGAAGCTCAATTTTGAGTGTCATAGCAAAGGACCTGAATACTTATGTAAATGTGATATTTCAGTTATTTCTTTTTAATTACTTTGCAAACATTTCTAAACACCTTTTTTCGCTTTTTTATTATGGGGTATTGTGTAGATTGATGATCAAAAACATGAATTTAATCAATTTTAGAATAAGGCTGTAACGTAACAAAATGTGGAAAAAGTGAAGTCTGAAATTTGTTTTTGCATACAGCCATACAATAAAATAAAGAACACAACACACAATAGAGTCCAACATAAAACATCCCCACACAGCAGAATCAAGAAGTTTCCCACTGTGAGGGAAGGCACCAAAGTCAGTCATCTCTAAAGTCAGAAGGTACACAAAAATGCTGGAGAAACTCAGCGGGTGCAGCAGCATCTATGGAGCGAAGGAAATAGGCAACGTTTCGGGCTGAAACCCTTCTTCAGACAGTCAGTATCTCTAAACTAAACTAAGCAGTTTACTGGGGGCTGTAAGTTTCCATGGACAGCAGTGTCATAATAGCCAAATAATTAGATTTACTGATGTTGGTTAAAAGGTAGAATAGTTACCAAGGCACAGGTGATATCTCGTGCTTTTCTGCAGAGTAGTGCCATGCAAACCACCAGGGTCATATTCACAGTAGAAGTTTATACAAATTTATATTTTGGCAATAGCTTCCCATAGTTCTTTGATGGGCATTTTTTGCCATTTCAAGACCTAATAGTTGATGGACAGAACATTTTTTGAACCTCAAAGTAACGGTTCTCAGGCTTCTGTACATTTTTCTCGATGGTAGCGGTGAGAGGAGAGCATGGCCAGGTTAGTGCGGGTCTCTGATGCTAGTAGTTGCCTTCTTGAGGCAGCTCTTCCTGTAGATCCCTTCAATAGTGGGGTAGTCAGTACCCATGATGGACAGGACAATGTTCACCACTTTCTGCAGCCTCCTTCATTCCCAAGTATTTGAATTTCCAATCCAGGCCAAGAATGTAACTGGTCAGTATGCTCTCCACTGTACTCATGTTCGATAGAGTATTTGGTGACATGCTGCATCTCCTCAAACTTCTGAGGAAGTAGAGGCGTTGATGAGCTTACTTTGTGATTGCAGGAACGTGCTGGGCCCAAGACAGATCGTCAGAGATGTGTATGCTTAGGAAGTAGAAGCTGTTGCCTCTATCCATTGCTGTTGCCATATAAAGACAGGTGCATTGTCCCATAACTTCCACTTCCTGAAGCTCCTTGGTCTTGCTGATGTTCTGAGCAAGATTGATGTTCTGGCACCAATCAACCCAACGATAGATCTGCCTCCTGTACTCATCATTACCTGATATTCGTCCAACATTGGTAACATCTGCAAATTTAAAGATAGCTTTGGAGCTGTGCCTGGCTACACAGTCATGGCTCTAGAGAGAGTAGAGAGCCCTGAGGTGTCCCTTTGTTGATGGTCAGCGAGGATTAGGTGTTGCTACCAATCTACATTGATTGAGATCTGCCGGTGAGGAAGTCGAGGATCCAGCTGCATAGGGAGGAGCAGAGAAACAGTTGCATGAGTTTTACGATGAGGTTGGAAGGGATGACGTTGTGGACTGGACTGAGACTGAGGAACTGGAGGAGAGAACAGCTAAAGTCATTGCAGAGCCAGTATGAAGTCAGTAGGAGAGATGGACTGAGAACCTACTTTGTTGTGAGCAGGGGGTGGGATGGGCATTGTGCTTATTCAAGGTCCAATGCTTTCAGTGCCATCAATATGTTCCTGCAGACCTGGTGGGAGTGAGGATGAGGGAGTGCGGTTGACAAGGATGATAAACAAAGGGTCTTATACAAAGTCTGGCATTGCTTATCTGATCCCCAGGCTGACGTGGCCACAACATGTTGTTAACAACAAATCCTTAACATCTATTTTCAGGCTTGGTACAAAGGATGTTCCTTGTTCAGGTGCAATGTATCAATTAATCTGTCCAAATGTTTGAGAGGCAAAGACCGGCCTCAACTACACAAACTGTGCAAGATGAGCAATCAGATGCCAGCTCTGGTTAAACCGATGTTCAGTCAGCCGGTGTAGTGGGAGTCAGAAGGCAGCATCCAGCTCTCACTCCTTCTATTGTTTCCATTTATTAGTTTATGAGGAGAGGTGCAGGCACTGTCAGCGTTGATTTATGAGAGTAGTGTGCTGCACTGATCCCAACTCTCCCTGTACATCTCTAAGCCATTACTCAGAGACAATCAGTGTTTGTGCGCTCTCCCCAGCTTGGCTCATCCCAATTTAATAATATATATGTTATTACTGTGGTGTGTAAGGCAAGGACACCACGACCATCGATATGGTTAGAGCTGCACATCAACCAACAGCTCTCTGCAGGCAGTGAGCAGCGAAACAACAGCAGGTACTTGGATTAACATTGAAGTACGCAAGCAAAATGTTAGCCTTAATGCAAAAACTGAATTCTGCCGACTCTGGAAAACGGAAACGACAGTACATTCTGAAAATGCCCACATTTCAAGCTCCAGTCTGTGGAGAGAGAACATATTGGATCAATGGCCCTTTATCAGGACAAAGAGTCAAAGATGTATTAAACAGGGACACAGGTGAAGGGAGATAAAGAACAGAAAATGTGTGATAAAGTGGAAGACAGTCTAGTTTAAATACCAAAAATGATAATAGTGCAAGGTAAAAAGGAATGGGATGAATAGAGTTAAAGAACCAATAGCTGAGTTTGGAGAAGGGGAGTAAATCATTCCCAACTAACATCCAACAGATGGGGGCAATGATTGTGATCTCAGAGTATTGGAACTGTATTCCAATCCTCGCAATTGTAAAATGCTTGAAAGCCTAAACTGAGCTTGACTGGGATAATGTCACAGGCTGAGGACAGAGGTCGGAATGGAATGCAGATGGAGAATTAACAGGCGAGGAGATTGTAAACCTATGGTCACACTTGAGAACTTTTTATGCAAAGCCCAGCTTGCATCTGAGTCTCCCCAGTGTCGGGAAAACGTTGTTATGAACAACGAACATCAGAGACACAAGAGACTGCAGATGCTGGAATATGGAGCTTAAAAAAAAGAGAGCTGATGGAGGACCTCAGCGGGTCCTCCATCAGCGGGTCCTCCATCAGTAACTATTGGAGACAAATGGTCAAAAGACGTTTAGTACCGGGACCCTTCATTGTTCCCCAGATGATGGGTCCTCACTTGAAATGTCGACTGGTTGTGAGTAGATAGGTTTTGCTGACAACACAGGGTTTTTGCATTAGATGACTGTATGTCATTTTGTTTACACTTGTAGACGGTTGTTATTATATATTTCTCCTTCAAAGCTGTGCATCAGGGACCTAACGTTGCTTCTTGAGCTGCTGGAACTCAAGGGCCATGGGGTTTGGAAACGGGGAGGGGGGAGTGAATGACACATCCCCCATGGGGACAAATCGTGGGGCTAAGATATTCAGAAACCCTGCCCCAAGGCTCCTTGATCTGAGTGAATTAGTTGTGTGCTCATCAGCGTTCAGCTGCACCACAGATGCTGCCTCTGAGAACCCACTCTCACCCCAGAGTATTGCAGCCTCAATGAATTAGTCGCAGCTGGCCAACTTAAGATAGTTAAGGAGGCAGGGTGGGGGATGAGAGCGTTTGGTCAGCCCAGGGGGTTACAACATGCTCCTGTGGTCTCTGGTTTCACACTTGGATTGTGACACTTCTGTTCAAGTGTCCTTGACATGTTTTGCCATCACTCCTAGACCTTAGTATGCTGCATTTCCTACTTTGGACAAACATTCTAGCTCTTTTGTTCATGTATTTGGAATATTAAAAGCTCTATTAAGAGCTTCCATATTCCAACAGTCTGAAGAAGGGGTTCGGCCCGAAACGTTGCCTATTTCCTTCGCTCCATAGATGCTGATTTTCTCCAGCATTTTTGTCTACCTTCCATACCTTAATCTGTCCTGATATGAACCATGACTGTACACGTGGATCTAAAAGGTCCGATGACAATATCTTGAGGAAGAGTATTAGAATTCTTCCTGGTATCCTGAACAATTATTTCCTTTCATTGAACTTCACAAAAATAGATGATCGTCACTTAATTCAATGCTGTTTCTCAGATCCTGCTGTTCAAATTAGTTATCACATTTCCCTATAAGTAAATGGGCAGCACTTTCAACGTTCTTCATTGTGAACGATAATCAAATGTTTTCAATTTATAAAAGCTGATTGTCTTCAGCACGCAAATAGGAGGAATAAAACATTTCTTCCCGGGGTCCCAGAGTCATAGATGGCTATATGACACAGAAACTGGCCCTTCAGCCCACCTGGTCTATGCCGACCAAATTGGCCTTCTGGAACAGTTCCATTTGCCTACATTTGGCTAATTTCTTGCCCAGAGTCACTTGCCCAGAGTCTCTTACCCAGAGTCTCTTACCCAGAGTCTCTTGCCCAGAGTCTCTTACCCAGAGTCTCTTACCCAGAGTCTCTTGCCCAGAGTCTCTTGCCCAGTGTCTCTTGCCCAGAGTCTCTTACCCAGAGTCTCTTGCCCAGAGTCTCTTGCCCAGAGTCTCTTACCCAGAGTCTCTTGCCCAGAGTCTCTTGCCCAGAGTCTCTTGCCCAGAGTCTCTTGCCCAGAGTCTCTTGCCCAGATGAACCAAGGACCAGAGGTCATGGGTTCAAGGTGAAGGGGAAAAGATTTAATAGGAATCTGAGGGGTAACCTTTTCACACAAAGGGTGATGAAAGTATGGAACAAGCTGCCAGAGGAGGTAGTTGAGGCAGGGACTATCCCAACATTTAAGAAACAGGTAGAAAGGTACATGGATAGGACAGGTTTGGAGGGATACGGACCAAACGCGGGCTGGTGGGACTAGTGTAGCTGGGACATGTTTGCCGGTGTGGGCAAGTTGGGCCGAAGGGCCTGTTTCTACACTGTATCGCTCTATGACTCTATATCCTTCTAAACCCTTCCTATCCATATATTTGGACAAGCATCTTTTAAAAGGTATAACTATATCTGCTTCCTCTGGCTTGCAGAAGAGAATTTGCAGTTCACATTGATTCATACAGTACAGAAGCAGACCCTTCAGCTCATCATCCATGTGACCATCAAGCACTCATTCACATTTATCCAAGTCCCCCCATATTTTGCCACTCACCAAGACACCAGGGACAATTTACCTTGGCCAATTAACCTATCAACCTGCACATCCTTGGGATGCAGGAAGAAACCGGAACACCCGGTCATTGAAAGAAGGTACAAACTCCACACACACAGGACCCAAGTCAGGATTTCTTTGGTGTTATGAGGCAGAGTGTCAGACTCTACAAGGACCAAGTTTCAGGAACAAATGCGATCAGCCCTCTTGTTTTTGTCAAGGGTCTGAATCCTGTAAGTCTATCAGATAAATTGGAGACTTGCAGGGAGCAATTTGTTTTCCCGGGCAAAGGAGCCTGAGGGGTGACCTGATAAATGCAGACAAAATTAGAAGAGGCAAAAAGGTCAGCATGGATGTAGATCCTGTGATAATACTACTGTTGTGGGATGAATAACTGGTAATGATGAGTCAGCTTATAGGAGGGAGATTGAAAATCTGATTGAATGGTGTCAGAACAATGCTGTCAACTTCAGCAAGAAAAAGGAGCAACAGGGTCTACCAACCTGCCTTCAGCAACAGAACGGTGGTGGAGAGAGTCCACAGCTTCAACTTCCAGCGTGAGCACATCCCTGAAGATTTGTACTGGGCCCAGCGCACTGATGCAATCACAGAGAAAGCTCATCAACTTCCTTTGAAGATTGAAGAGATTCAATGCGTCGCCCAATACTCTCATGGATTTCTACAGATAGAGAGCAGGCTGATTGGTTGCATCATGACCTAGTTTGGCAATTGAAATGCCCAGGAACATAAAAGATTTACAGAGAGTGGTAAACATTGCCCAGTCCATCACAGTTATTGGCTGCATGAGTGCAGCCAATAACAGTTACTGACCTCCCCACCATTGAAGTGATCTGTTGGAGGCGCTGCCTCAAAACGTTACCCAGTATCATCAAGGACCTACACCACGCTGGCCATGCTTTCATTTCACTCCTATCATCGGGAAGAAGGTACAGGAGTTTAAAAATCCTGACCACCAGATTTAAGGACAGCTTCTTCCCACCATCGGGCTCTTTAACATTGCACAACACTAACCTTAATAACTATGAACTTCTGAAGTGCCTTTGGTTGGACTAAGGACTTTGGTTTCTGCACTAGTATTGCAGATATTCATTTATTATTCAAAATATATATATTATATGTCATCTAGTTTTTATTATTAGGATTATAGACGTGTTCAGCTTCTTCAAGTGAGAATTTAATTGTTTTGTGGTCAGTACATATAACAAGCACTCTTGACATTGTTAAATCTTGACAGTTTGTGTGCTGTACAAGGCCGAGTCAGAGCCTCTCCAGTCCCATTCCTTCTCTCCAGAGATGCTGCCTGTCCCGCTGAGTTACTCCAGCTTTTTGTGTCTATCTTCGTGTCCCCCTCCAGTTACAACACTTTCACTGCTCACAGCTCACTGCAGACGCACAGCAGGCCCCCTGTCATTGGCTGCACTCATGCGCTCCTCATGGCTTCCTGGTTCACATAGATAACAACAAAGCTCACAGCCTGTGAACAAATGAACTATGAGGAGAAACTAACTGCTGGAGGGACAGGCAGCATCTGTGGAGGCAACAGAACAGACAATGTTTGAAGATGAAACGTTGTCTGTCCATTTCTCTCCACAGACACTGCCGGACATGTTGAATTCCTCCAGTAGTTTGTTTTTTTGCTCAAGTTGCCAGCATCTGCAGTCTCTTGTGTCAAAGATTGAACTGTGACAACCATATAGTAATAATATATTGATATTGACTTTCTCCGTTATCTTGCAGGGCATCACAGCCTCTCACTCATAACCTGTCATTACAAACACGCTCGGTCTCCAGAAACAAACTTTCTCCTGGATACTGATGCTTCCCAGCTTTGACCTCTGCTGGACACCCTGTGAAGAAGTTTTACAAGTACCTGATTCTTTCAGCATCCCCCCCCCCTCACACACTGCATGGTTTACCTCTGTGTGTGTGTGTGTACCTGGGGTGGAGAGACTGCCTGCCCCCGAGGGCATGTTTACACATCAGTGCTGCTCCAGGGAGCTTTGATTTATTTTAATTCATTAACAGGATGGCTCATGGCAAGGTCAGAATCCTTCGTCAATCTGTAATTGTCGACCCTCTGAGACGGTTGGGTATCGGTGGATCTGGGGACAGATACAAGTCAGTCTGGGCAAGGACATAGATGTCCTCCCCAAAGTACACTAGGCAACTTTCACAGCCTGCCAGTAGTTTGATGATTACTATTACAGTGACCTGCTGCTTTATGTAATGCCAGATTTACTTAATCATATGATTTCTTTAAAATCCAAACCATCAGTGGGATTTTGTCTCTCACCCCTGGGCCAATGGTGTTAATCCCAGGCAGCTGATCTAGCAGGTAACGACTACGTCACCAAGCACATCGGATGAAAACAGCATTGGGGGGAACGTCCATCCGAGGCTATCCTGATTTTAGTTGAAATGCATTCTTTCAAAGGATGTCCAGGAGCTGCCGCTGCCAAGGCCGCTATTTATTGCCCATCCATAGTTAAGGCCATTATTCATTGCCCATCCTTGGTTAAGGTTATTAGTTATTGCCCATCCCTAGTTCTTCTCTTCTTCATCTTCTAAAGGGCCTGTCCCACAGGCGACTTTTTAGGCGAGTGCAGGAGACTCTGCGCTCGCCTCATGATCGCCACATGTTTGCTGGTGGTCTCTGGTGAGTCTCCGTCATGGTCGCGAGGAGTTCCAGCATTCTGGGAACTAGTCGTGGCCTCAGTATGGTCGCCGCAAATGTTGACAAATTTTCTGCGAGCAAAAATTGGTCGCCATAGAGAAAATCGATAATCTTGTAGTCGTAGGTGCAGTTGTAGTGGGGTCGCCATGTAGTTGTAGGTAGTCGAGGTAGTTGTAGGTAGTTTTAGTTACGACCGGTCATTTTCATTGGCTCATTGGGGGAAAAAAACGTAAGCAGGAGTTTTCAGAACCAAGGATAACCGACCGGCAATTTTAAATGTCCGCCGAACTTCACAGCTGTGTATCTCTGGCTTATTAAAAGTTGTCTGGCTTCTTAAAAGTGTCCCCGCTCCTTCTCTCCCCCACCCCCTTCTCCCCTCCCCCCCTCCCCCCCCCCGCTCTTTTAGTTACCATACACTGTGCTAGCCGTCTTAACCTTCCTGTTCATCGCCGTGTGTGTCTGTATCACCTTGGCTTTGCACTGTGAGAATTTCAGACAGCGCTCCCCCGCTTTCCCTGGCCCCCGCCTTTGCGATGTGTGTGTGTGTGTGTTCCGCTCTGACAGTCGCCGTTCCAGTTCGCGGTTTTTCAGGCGAGTGCTGTGAGCTTGAAGGTCGCAGGGAGTCCGCTGAAAAGTTGCCTGTAGGACAGGCCCTTTAAGCCCTTGGCTCCTCTAGGGAGCATAGGCCATTGACAAATGTCCTCCACCTCACTCAGTTGTTGGCAAGTCTTTGGAGATCTCCCCAGTTGAGCCCACTCTCAGACATTTCTGTCTGGACACCTCTTATCCAGCTGTTCCTGGGGCGACCTCTTTTCCTTTTTCCTTGGGGTTTCTATTTCAGGGCTTGCCGGGTGATGTTTGTGGCAGGTTTCATGCGAGTGTGTCCAACCCAACTCCATTTTTTCCTTCGAATTTGTAAGTCAATGGGCTCCTGGCTTGTTCTTTTCTGCAGGTCCACATTGCTTACTTTGTCCCTCCAACAGATGTTAAGTATTCTCCTAAGGCAGGTGTTAATGAATGTTTGCAGCCTGTTTGTAGTGTGTTTTGTGGTTTTCCATGTCTCTGATCCATACAGCATCACCTGTTTCATATTTGAGTTAAAGATGTGTATTTTGGTGTTGATTGAGTTGTGTTTTGAGCTCCAGATCTTCCCGAGCATGTTAAACACCACCCTAGCCTTATTGATTCTACTTCTTATGTCTGCCTCGGCCCCTCCGGTGATGTCCACAACACTGCCTAGGTATGTGAATGTTTCTACCTCCTCTAGAGCAGTGCTGTGCATAAGGATAGGGTTGCTGGTTTTCAAGTTCAAGTTCAAGTTCAACTGAGTTTATTGTCATGTGTCCCTGATAGGACAATGAAATTCTTGCTTTGCTTCAGCACAACAGAACATAGTAGGCATTGACTCATCAAGGAGTGGATCCTCATCACCTGTGTCTTTGCTGTGTTGGGTGTAAGACCATGTTTTGTTGCAGCTTGTGAGAGTCTATCCGTCTTCTCCTGCATTTGTATCTGTATGTGTGAAAGGAGAGCTATGTCATCTGCAAAGTCAAGATCATCTGGCTGCTCCCACGTTGTCCACTGAATTCCATTTCTTTTCCCTTCAGTTGTTTCCATCATGATCCAGTCAATTGCCAGGAGGAACAGGAATGGTGACAATAGACATCCCTGCTTGACCTCCATCCTGACACTAAAGCTCTGAGAGAGCTGGCCTGCATGCATAACTTTGCAGGAGGTTCCATCATACGAGTTCTTGATTAAGTTTATGATCTTGGTGGGAATTCCATAGTGGTCCATTAGGCGCCATAGTGTTGTCCTATCTAAGCTGTTAAACACTTTCTCAAAGTCGATGTTCCATTCAATAGATTGCTCAATGATGATGCGTAATGTTGCTATGTGGTCTGTGCATGAGCGATCCTTCCAGAATCCTGCTTGCTGGTCCCGTAGCCTCTTGTCTACAGCTTCCTGACAAGTTGAGGATGACCCGGTTTAGAATTTTACTGGGTACAGAAAGTAGGGAAGGCCACTATTTATTGCCCACCCTTAGTTAAGGCTATTAGTTATTGCCCATCCCTAGTTAAGGCTATTAGTTATTGCTCATCCCTAGTTAAGGCTACTAATTATTGCCCATCCCTTGTTAAGGCCTCTATTTATTGCCCACCCTTAGTTAAGAGTTAACCACATTGTTCTGCCTGGAATCTCATATAACCAAACTTTATACTGATTGCAGATTCCATTCCCTCAAATGGACTGGATGGTCTTTCATCACAAGTCACTAGTTTTGTAGTTTCTATTACCGAGACCATGGTTTTTTTTTTAATTTTTAAATGTATTTAATTACTTGAAGTTAAATTCTCCAGCAACTATGGTGGGATTCAAACTCATGTCTCAAGATCAATGGTCCATAATGCCCAGTGGGTGCAAGACCAGTTATTTATCCCCCAGGCCCCCACACCCCCCCACATCGACAGGCCAGGCACGTGGATTCCACTTCCGTAACACATACTGCTGAGTGTGGAGGAAAGGACAACAGAACACCACTGTTGTCACGCTGTGGGGCAAGTTTTAACTTTATTCATTGCAAGTTTGTAAGACAATGGACGTGACTTATTTGTATAATAAGCATTCTGCAAGCACTGGGAAATTCCCCTCCATAAATGCATCTGTATCTAGCGTGAGGCAAAGTAATGATTTTCACTGATGTGCTTAATGTACGCAGAGGCAATTAAACTTCAAAGTGCAGGGAGCTCAGCTCAGTCACAAGCAATGCTCATTTGTGGAGAAAGGAGGCTGCTCCCTCTTTGAAGTTACTCTTGCTACAGGCCCTTACACAGGATCTGCCTGTTCAGTTAAGCATTGTAAAAAGTCTCATTTGACAGTAATACCGTGAGGACTGGAGATGAATGAATGCTGATGTACTGTGACGAACAGTGCTCTGGGCTTGAGAAAGAACAGGCCACATTGCCTACCAACGCACCAGGAACTATGTGCAGATGTTAAAAGCTTCTGACCAAGGCTCTTGCTGTGTTGATAAAGCCTTGCCATGTAGGAGTGGACATCTTAGTGGACCAGAGTGGTTCAGGAGCCAGCTGTAACCTTGTGAATATGGATGATTAATACAAAGGCTGGAGGCATGGGTCTAATTTGGCTCGAGTAAACTGGGTTTAGCATGAATTTACAGATTCATAGATTCACAGAGATACACAGCACAAAAACAGTCCCATTATCCCAAATCATCCACGTTCAGCTTTATAGGGCTTTGTTATAGCCACATTTGGAGCATTGTGTGCAATTTTGGGCCCCCCCATCCAAGACAAATGTGGAAGTTTTAGAAAGGGTGCAGAGGATATTTACCAGAATGATACCTGGATATCAGCAACAGGGAGGTTGGACAGACTTGGATTGTTCTCTCTGGAACACCTTAGGTTGTAGGGAGACCAGATAGAAATATGTAAAATTATGAGTGGCATAGACAGGGTATATAATTAGAACCTTTTCCCAGGATAGAAAAAACAAAGGCTAGAGGGTATAGTTTTAAGGTGACAGGAGCAAAGTTTAAAGGAGATTAAAGTTTAAAGTTTAAAGGGCAATTATTTGTATTACAGAGGTAGGTGAGTGCCTGGAATATGCTGCTGGTTGAGGCAGATATGATAGTAGCATTTAAGAGACTTTTGGATGGGCACATGGATATGCAGGGAATGGAGGGGATTGGATTATGTGCAGGCTGATAAGATCTGATCTTGGCATCATGTTCAGCCCAGACATTATGGACCAAAGAGCCTGTTCCTGTGCTCTATGTCCTATGAACCAAGATGCCTATCTACACTAATTCCATTGGCTCGTGCTTCCACCTTTTCTATCCATGTACCTATCCAAATGTCTTTTAAATGTTGTAATTCTACCCACAGCTACCACTTCCTCTGACAGCTCGTTCCATAAACCCTCTGTTCCCCCCCTCAGGTATGGTTTAAATCTTTCCTCCCTCTCAAACGTGACCGTGGAAGGCCCCACAGTAGCAGGCTGAGAGAGTGAGTTGAGCGCAGCCTGCAACAGCTGCTTGGAGGGAGCTGACCGATGGGCCAGGCTGACCCCTACTTCATCGATTCACTGCCGCCAGGACACCGGGCCTTCGGGTGAGGAAATAGAGACTTGGATTTTCAGAGACTTGGAAGTTGCAAGATGATGCTGGAATGTTGCCACAAGACCTGTGCTGTCCCACAACTGGGTCTACTGTGGGAATGTAGGTATGACTTGACCAGATAGTGTGCAGAACAAGCATTTCACTGTTTCTCTGTCCATGTTACAATAAATAAACTAACTAACTTATTCTCTCCCTAAGCCTATACATACCCCACCCTGGGAAAAGACTGTGACCATTTACTCTATCTTTGCTCCTCATAATTGTATAAACCTCTATATAGTCACCCCTCGACCACCTTTGCTCCAGAGAAAATAGTCCCAGCCTTTCCAATGTCACCTTTAATCTCAAGCCCTCCAATTCAGACAACATTCCTGTGAATCTCTGCTGCACCCTCTCTAGTTAAATCCCATGCCATGGGCCCTGTCATTCACTGTGCCTGTGCTGCACTGCTTTACCAGCCCTGCTTTAATTTCCAAAAATACATCACATTGCACTTAGTCTGAGTTAAATTCATCTGCCATATCCTCGTCCACTTTCCTAGTTAATAGACATAGACATAGAAAACATAGAAAATAGGTGCAGGAGTAGGCCATTCGGCCCTTCGAGCCTGCACCGCCATTCAATATGATCATGGCTGATCATCCAACTCAGTATCCTGTACCTGCTTTCTCTCCATACCCCCTGATCCCTTTAGCCACAAGGGCCCACATCTAACTCCCTCTTAAATATAGCCAATGAACTGGCCTCAACTACCTTCTGTGGCAGAGAATTCCAGAGATTCACCACTCTCTGTGTGAAAAATGTTTTCCTCATCTCGGTCCTAAAAGATTTCCCCCTTATCCTTAAACTGTGACCCCTTGTTCTGGACTTCCCCAACATCGGGAACAATCTTCCTGCATCTAGCCTGTCGAACCCCTTAAGAATTTTGTACGTTTCTATAAGATCACCCCTCAATCTTCTAAATTCTAGCGAGTACAAACCGAGTCTATCCAGTCTTTCTTCATATGAAAGTCCTGACATCCCAGGAATCAGTCTGGTGAACCTTCTCTGTACTCCCTCTATGGCAAGAATGTCTTTCCTCAGATTAGGAGACCAAAACTGTACGCAATACTCCAGGTGTGGTCTCACCAAGACCCTGTACAACTGCAGTAGAACCTCCCTGCTCCTATACTCAAATCCTTTTGCTATGAATGCTAACATACCATTCGCCTTCTTCACAGCCTGTTGCACCTGCATGCCTACTTTTAATGACTGGTGTACCATGACACCCAGGTCTCGTTGCATCTCCCCTTTTCCTAATCGGCCACCATTCAGATAATAGTCTACTTCCTGTTTTTGCCACCAAAGTGGATAACCTCACATTTATCCACATTTATCCACATTATACTGCATCTGCCATGCATTTGCCCACTCACCCACTCACTCAGCCAAGTCACCTTGCAGCCTCCGAGCATCCTCCTCACAGCTAACACTGCCCCCCAGCTTCGTGTCATCCGCAAACTTGGAGATGTTGCATTCAATTCCCTCATCCAAATCATTAATATATATCGTAAATAGCTGGGGTCCCAGCACTGAGCCTTGTGGTACCCCACTAGTCACTGCCTGCCATTGTGAAAAGGACCCGTTTACTCCTACTCTTTGCTTCCTGTCTGCCAGCCAGTTCTCTATCCACATCAATACTGAACCCCCAATACCGTGTGCTTTAAGTTTGTATACTAATCTCTTATGTGGGACCTTGTTGAAAGCCTTCTGAAAGTCCAGATATAACACATCCACTGGTTCTCCCTTATCCACTCTACTAGTTACATCCTCGAAAAATTCTATAAGATTCGTCAGACATGATTTACCTTTCATAAATCCATGCTGATTTTGTCCAATGATTTCACCACTTTCCAAATGTGCTGCTATCCCATCTTTAATAACTGATTCTAGCAGTTTCCCCACTACTGACGTTAGACTAACTGGTCTGTAATTCCCCGTTTTCTCTCTCCCTCCCTTTTTAAAAAGTGGGGTTACATTAGCTACCATGCAGTCTTTAAATGCCTTCCATTGCATATCTACCATCAACCCATTAAGAATCAATTGCCAGTCTATCTTGGCCAATTCACTTCTCATACCCTCAAAGTTACCTTTCTTTAAGTTCAGGACCCTTGTTTCTGAATTAACAATGTCACTCTCCATCCTAATGAAGAACTCAACCATATTATGGTCACTCTTACACAAGGGGCCACGCACAGCAAGACTGCTAACTAACCCTTCCTCATTATTCAATACCCAATCTAGAATAGCCTGCTCTCTCGTTGGTTCCTCTACATGTTGGTTTAGAAAACTATCCCGCATACATTCCAAGAAATCCTCTTCCTCAGCACCCTTGCCAATTTGATTCACCCAATCTATATGTAGATTGAAGTCACCCATTATAACTGTTTTACCTTTGTTGCACGCATTTCTAATTTCCTGTTTGATGCCATCCCCAACTCCACTACTACTGTTAGGTGGCCTGTACACAACTCCCACTAGCATTTTCTGCCCCTTAATGTTTTGCAGCTCTACCCATATCGATTCCACATCCTCCAAGCTAATGTCCTTCCTTTCTATTGCATTAATCTGCTCTCTAACCAGCAACGCTACCCCACCTCCTTTACCTTTCTGTCTATCCCTCCTGAATATTGAATATCCCTGGATGTTCAGCTCCCAGCCTTGGTCACCCTGGAGCCATGTCTCCGTCATCCCAACTATATCATAGTCATTAATAGCTATCTGCACATTCAACCCATCCACCTTATTACAAATGCTCCTTGCATTGAGACACAAAGCCTTCAGGCTTGTTTTTACAACACTCTTACCCCTTATACAATTATGTTGAAAAGTGTCCCTTTTTGATTTTTGCCCTGGATTTGTCTGCCTGCCACTTTTACTTTTCACCTTGCTACCTATTGCTTCTACCCTCATTTTACACCCCTCTGTCTCTATGCTCACAGATTTAAGAAACCCTTTCCCTTTAACTCCATCCTCAACTATCCCATTCGACACCCCACCCCCCTTATTCAGTTTAAAACCACCTGTGTAGCAGTGGCAAACCTGCCTGCCAGAATGCTGGTCCCCCACCTGTTAAGATGCAATCCGTCCCTTTTGTACAGTTCCCTTTTACTCCAAAACAGATCCCAGTGATCTAAGAATCTAAATCCCTGCCCCGTGCACCAGTTCCTCAGCCACGCATTCAGGTCCCGTATCTCTCTGTTCCTGCTCTCGCCAGCACGAGGAACTGGAAGCAAACCGGAGATAACAACCCTGGAGGTCCTGCTTTTCAGCATTTTTCCGAGCTCTCTAAAGTCACACTGCAGAATATTCATCCCCTTCTTTCCGACATCGTTTGTGCCGACATGCACTACCACTTCCGGCTGTTCACCTTCGCCCTTGAGGATTTTCTGCACTCTGTCCGTGACATCCTGGATCCTGGCACCAGGAAGGCAGCACACCATCCTCGAATCCCGTCTGTTGCTGCAGAAACCCCTGTCCGTACCTCTCACAATGGAGTCTCCCACTACAATGGCGTTGCCTGACTTTGGCCTTTTTGGTTTGGGCTCAACAGCCCTATTCGCATCGCAAGCCAGTCCGCCGCTCAGTGTTAAAACATCTTCTGTCCCGACAGCTTCTAAGTGGGTGAACCTGTTCACAAGAGGTACAACACCCGGGGACGTTTGCATTCCATGCTTCCCTCCCTTTCTCACTGTCTCCCACCTTCTCTCTTCCAGTACCTTAGGTGTAACAATCTTACTGTAGGACTTGTCGAGGAACGACTCCGTTTCTCGGACAAACCTGAGGTCATCCACTTGCTTCTCCAGTTCCCCAACACGGTCCTTCAGGAGCTGTACCTGGATGCACTTGTCACATTTGTAGCAGCCAGAGGCACCAGCAGTGTCCTTGACCTCCCACATACTGCAAGCATCACACTGAATCAGCTTGCCTGACATCTCCTTCTTTCGTCTCTCCCTCTGCAGTGTTTTGCGTAGCCTCCTCTCCTCAGCCTCCTCGCCGAAGACTCTCGAGCCAAAGACTCACACTTTTCTCACGGGGACTCACACTTTTCTCACAGGGCACTTCCCTCACAAGGCCGCTCCCTCACTGCCGCTCCCTAAGAGCAGTCTTGCTTATATTGACAACATCCTGTTGTAACATTGGACAACCTTCACTGTCCATCATATCAGCAATTTTGATGTAATCTGCATTTTTGCTAATCATGCCACTTTCTTCCAGATCCTTGATATATATGACAAACAATAAAGGATCCATTATCAATCCCTGTGACAGACCACAGGTTACAGGCCCCATATCTGAAAATCAACCATGCATAAGCCCTCTGCCTTCTACTCACAAATCAATGTTGTATCTATTTCACTCTCACTCTGGATCCCATCTTTATAACTTCGCAGGACCCTATAAAATCCCTTGTTTATGTCCATGCAGACAATATCCACACTTACCCTTATCAGTGATCTAGTGCCTCCTCAATTGAATTTGGGAGACAGGATTTCCCATGAACAAAACCATGCTGACTATCCCTAATCAATTCTTACCTTTCTAAATGCCAGCCTTATCTTCCACTCTAACCGGAACTGACTCTGAACTGTTCTTAACAATACGTTTAAACCCTCCCACGTGCCATGCGTCCCTTTAGCTACTAACTGCCTCTCCTAACAAACCTTTACAAGCTCCTGTCCAATGCCATCAAAATTAGCCTTTGATTAAGGAGGGGATGTGATGATTGTACAACCAGGTAAGTCTTGTGTGTTGCTAGGCTACTCTTCATTCTCTCAGGGTTCATTGATTGAAAGATACAGCATGGAAACAGGCCCTTTGGCCCATCAAGTCCTTGCCCACCACACATTCACACGAATTCTGTATTATCCCACTTTACACCCGCTCTTGACACACTAGGGGTAATTAACCTACCAACCAGCACGTCTTTGGGATACGGGATGAAACCGGAGCACCTTGAAGAAACCCACGCAGTCACAGGGAGCACGTGCAAACTCCCGACACACAGGTCTGGATCGAATCCGGGTCTCTGGCGCTGTGCGGCCACAGCTCTATCATTTTCACCACTGTGCTAATTGAGGTGATTGTAATTGAAGGCGACCTGTGTTTATAGACCCAAGAAACTGCGAATGATGATTTACAAATAAGATACAAAGTGCTAGTCTAACTCAGTGGGTCAGGCATCATCTCTGGAGAACATGGATAGGCAATGTTTTGGATTGGAACCCTTCTTCAGCCTGATTGTGGTGTGGAAAAGAATGCAGGAAGGGAGGTGGGGCGGGACAAAGCCCGGCGAGCGATAGGTGGATACAGGTGAAGGGGGGGGTTAGATTGGCAGATGTTAGACAAAGGTCAAAGATGAAAAGACAAAAAGTGTGAGAGTGGAGTAAGGATAGAAGAAGCACAAAATGTGAAGCCAGATAGGTAGGAGAGGGGGGAGGGAAGGGAAAAGGGAGAAATGGGTGTGCATCCAAGTGGGGCACATGGCAGAGAGGGGGAAAAGGGGGGTGGGGGATGTAAGGTGGAGATGTTTATAGGTTTATTAATTAAATTGGAGAATTCATTGTCATATCATTGGGTTGTAAGCATTTCACTGCAATGTAAGCTAGAAGAGAGAGGCAAGCATGGCCTTCCTTGTGACATGACTGGACACACCAAGAACCCAAAGGGATCCCACTCATCGCTTTCTCCTAGCGGAGCTTCCCTTGCACTGATGGCAGTGGGTGCACGACCACCTAGTTTGGCTAAGGCTTTCAAATGTCCTGGAGTAGCACACGAAAGATAGACCTGCCTAGGGTCACAATTGCTGCATGGTGTCAGACCTTGCTACTCACTCCAACATGACACTGTGGGATCACTATAACTTGCAGTGTAGTAAGAGTAACATCAGAGAAACATTCAGCCTGTCTTGATTGAAATAAATCACTACCTCTTCCTTCAGCAGGGAGAGAACTGCGGGTGTAGGTGGTAGTCCATTGTGTGAATGTTGTTTAATGATTGCCCTAATTGTAGTGTTTATGATTTTCTTTTGTGTTGTGGCAAGCACTGTATGCTAGATTAGCCAGCTAACAATATAATGTCATTTATCGAAGGCAGCTATTGTGGAATTGAACAACAGATTATGGTACAGCAATTTTTCAAGGTCAAACCACATGGTACACAGATCTTAAACGCACACTTATACCTCTACAAGCTATGATTCTATTCTACTATGAGTCAGCCATAGAGATGTACAAAATCAGGCCCTTCAGCCCACCACGTCCATGCTGACCGTCATGCTAATCTCCTGTAATCCTCTTTGTTTGCTTTAGGTTGGTATCCTCCTCCTGTATCATCTTCCCGATGGTAGCAGTTAGATGAGAGCTTGCCTGGGTGGTGTTGGTCTTTGCAGATCTTAGATTCCTTCTTGAAGCTGTGCCTCCTGTTGATCCCCATGATAGTGGGGAGGTCAATAACTGTGATGGACTGGGCAATGTCCATGATTTTCTGCAGCCTCCTTTGTTCATGGACGTTTGAGTTACTGAGCCAGGCAGCGATGCAACCAGTCGGTAGGTCCACAATCATTCACCTGTTGGAGTTTCACATGGATCCGCAAACATCTGATAGGCTAATGGTCCCTTGGATTTCCCTTCCTGAAGTCAACAATTAGCTCCTTGGTCTTGCTAACATAAAGAAGAAGATTGTTATCCTGATACCACTCAACCAGATAATCGATCATCTTTCTGTACTCAGACTCACCTTACCAATTATTCATCCAATAATAGTATCATCTGTAAATGTATAGATAACATTGGAGCTGTGCTGGTTATAAAGTTATATATATATATATATATATATAAGCTGGGGACTGAACACACAGCCCCTATGTTTAGCAAGGAGAAAATGTTGTTGCCAATTTGTACTGACTGACGTCTGCCAATGAGGAAGTTGAGGATCCAGCAGCACAGGGAGCACAGACCCAGTTCCTTGAGTTTGATAATAGGTTTAGAAGGGATAGTGGTGTTGAACGCTAAGCTGTAGTCAATGATTGTGTAGGAAGGAACTGCAGATGCTGGTTTACTCCAAAGATAGACACAAAATGCTGGAGTAACTCAGCGGGAGAGGCAGCATCCCTGGATAGAAGGAATGGGTGACGCTTCGGGTCTGAAGAAGGGTCTCGACCCAAAACGTCACCCATTCCTTCTATCCAAAGATGCTGCCTGTCCCGCTGAGTTACTCCAGCATTTCATTTCATATATGTTCTTGTTGTCCAAGAGAGAGGCAGCATGTCCAGCACAGTGGAGACCCAGGGAGATCACATCTGCTGTTATTCCGTTGTGACTGTAGGCAAATTGAAGTTGTCCAGATCTTTACCACGGCAGCAGTTGATATAGTATTATGGATGTCCTTTTAGTGCAGGCGGGAACCTTGGACCGTAGTAGTGAGAAGTTGAATATGTCCATGAAAATTCCAGCTGGTTGGTTCACACATTTAAGAAAATGGCCAGATACACCATCAGGGCTGGATGGTAGCTGAGGTTGCAACCTCTGAATGGATCTTTTCATGTCACCCTTGGAGACTAAGACCACCTGGTTGTTGGCGACTGTGGGAGCTTGTGTAGGTATATCATTGTTCTTCCTGCATCCAGGGGGTCAGACCTCACAACACTTAGTTTGGATGTCTGGGTTCTGTATCCACAGACGTTTTAGAGGATCCATGTGAATTATTTTTCCCAGAAAAGATGCCTGAATGTTCAGAGGTGCCTTATCAGTTACGATGTGCTCCCACGGTAGATATGTACTACAACTGAATCATTTGTTGGTTCAAAAATATATTTTGGATCCAATTAGCCAGCTTGCCTTGGATCCCATGGGTCTTTACATTCTGGATCAGCCAACCATTTTGGAGTTTATCAAATGCTTTACAAAAGTACTTCGAGACAACATCTACCACATTGCCTAATCTTCAATATATTGATTTGAAATTATGAAATTAACTAATTATTTACAGATATGAATAGTCTCTTAGATATCTTAACTTGAAAACTCTGCACTGTGAACTATATTTAAGACCTCAAGTGTTTACTTCAGATATAAGTGATCCCAATAAATCTCTCCATGTAAGTTTTGTAAATATTTAGTTTAATGTTGTGTTTTATAATTGTCAGGTGGATATAATTATCTCCATATCTATGAACCCTAAAGCTCGGAGTGAGCCTACCTGATTGCAATTCGGATTTTTTTAGTTGTACATTAAGCATGTTTTACGTTGTAGAGCAGGGGAGAGGAGGGAGAACGAAGGAAATGCCTGTAATAAGATGGAGACGAAGCAAAATAGAATGACAGAGATAGCATTCGTGGCAGCTGAGAGAGGGTGGCAAAATGTTGTTCATTGCAAATATTCTGTCAGGAGGCGGTATAAATAGAAAAAGACAAATTGGAACGGGGGAAAGAAAAAATAATAATACTGGAACTGTGAGGAGCAGTCTCAGGAAATTTGGAAATACCCAGCAGGCTGAGGAGAACCAGTAGAGAAATACTGAGTTAACATTATAATATTACAGTGCAACAGGCCGTATTTGTTTAAGTTATCCAACTAACATTAACTTAGCTTTCCTCTCCTCACAGATGCCCTGTGACAATATTTTACTGGTAGGGCAATGAACTGACATTTATGAATTAAATGTTGAATCCCCTGTGCTGAACCCAGAGCAAAATGAGATGTTGTTCTTGTCATTGACATTGGGCTCAATTGGATGAGATCAAATATGGGGACATCAGAGGTGGTGTGGGATGGACAATTAAAGTCACAGGCAAATTATGGGGCATTTTTGTGGACTGAATGTCAATGCTCTGCATAGTGGGGACTCAAACTACATTTGGCTTCTCCAGTCCTGACCAATGAATACAACTTACTAAAGTTATAAATGTAGATCACTGCCTCATCTGGAAGAAATAAATAGGTCCCTGGTTAGTGGGATGGGAAGAGGTAAAAGGGCAAAGGTGTTGCCGCCTTGTGGTTTCATGGGAATGTGCTGTTGGAATGCAATTGGATGGATGTGCAGATGGAAAAGTGAACATGGAGTTCCAAAGGGAACCGTCTATATATAAGTGAAAGGAGAGGGGTGGGAAAGGGAAGATGTGTCTGGTAATAGCATCTTGTTGTAACTATTGAGAATGTGGAGTATGGTGCAGTGGAAGAAGAGCTCAAGGGAAACCTTATCCCTCAGTCCAAATGACATGACCCAGTCCATTATCTGGTCATTGCCAATAACTATGAAAGATAATTGGGGCTAACAGCATTTCAATGTGCTTCAACGGGAAAGCGTTGAGGTTTTTTCATTTGACTTGCTGGCCTAATGAAGGTTTCACTTCATACAATACTAACATGCATTCTTATTGCTGTCATCAAAATACGACAGCCTTGGGTTGTGCCATAAATGGTGTTCCTCTCTACTTACTCATTATCCAATTCTACTGTGTATTCAGTGGCTCTGCAGGAATGCTCCATACCAAGGCAAATGGGGACAAGCGTCTTCACATTTTTCAAGGAGTTGATCCCCATGCAGTTTCCCTATGCTGTGACATTTATGGCACCAGGCTGTCTTGAACAGCCATTCTGAGCCCAATTCTCCCACATGTCTTGCTGTGTTCGCGTCTTCCGTACTCACTTGATCTCCTGGTTTTCCTCTGAACTCACTCATGGCACCCATCTGATTCAACTGTGAAGACCTTGTGGCCATTAAACTTGTCCCTGGTTTGTTTCATTAAGAGACTCACCATCATCTCGTCTGTTTCCAGCCAAACCACCCGCAGCAATAAGATGGTTCTCTCCTCAACATATCATCAAAGTCCTCTATTCGATGTGCCTTGCCCAAGCTTAACAATGTAATTGGTCCTAGAAACAAGTCCACATTGAAAACAAGTCCACAGAGTAATAGTTGAGTCTGCTGACACTTGATGGGGCTATCTAATTACTGTTCTTAACATGTCATCTACATCAAAGGCCATGGAATGAAAGAGACTGTAGCCACATGGAAAGAGAATTGCGTCCAGAGGAGTTCTCGAGGTCAGGATTATTCCTCTTAGTTTACGGTATTAACATGAATACAAGGCACAGTTTCTGAAGTTACAGGTGATCCAAAACATAGCAGTGTAGTAAACTCCATGGACGACAGTAACACCAAGGAGACATTGACAATGGGCGGATAGGTGGGTGATGAAATTTAGTGCAGAGAAATGTGAAATCTCACACCTTGGTTGCAATTTAGTGCTGAGAGAATAAATGTAATTGCAATTTAATTTGATTTGATTTAATTTCAAATAAACTTGAAATTTCGTGCTGAGAAATGTGAAACCTTACACTTGGTTCATTGCCCTCTGTGCCCAAGTGATTCCAGTGCCCATCTAAACACCACTTAAAAGGTGTCAGTCACTGCTTCCATCACTCTTGGGCAGTGAGGTGGGCAGACTGATTGCAGCAATGAAACAGGAGCTGGACAATTATCGGAAAGGAAAGAATGTGTGGGACCATTGGGAGAGGTGGTAGAGTGGGCCCGGCCGGATTGCTGGCACATAGAGCTACCATGGAAGATGGACAAATGGACTTGTGGACATAGAAAATGAACGAATGGTTAGTTTTGGGCAGCACGGTGGTGCAGCAGTAGAGTTGCTGCCTTACAGTGTCAGAGACCCAGGTCTGTATAGAATTTGTACAATCTCCCTGTGACGGCGTGGGTTTTCTCTGGGTGCTCCGGTTTCGTCCCACACTCCAAAGACGTGCAGGTTTGTAAGTTAATTGGCTTCTGTAAAATTGTAAATTGTCCCAAGTATGGGATAGTGCTGGTGTACGGGATGATCACTGGTCAGCGCAGACTCGGTGGGCTGAAGGGCCTGTTTCCACACTGTACCTCTGAAGCCTGACAGACTACCCCTGATAGACAAAAAAAATACTGGAGTAATTCAACAGGACAGGCAGCATCTCTGGAGAGAAGGAATGGGTGACATTTCAGATAGAACCCCTTCTTCAGACCAAGGGTCTCGAACCGAAATGTCACCCATTCCTACTCGCCAGAGATGCTGCCTGTCCCGCTGAGTTACTCCAGCATTTTGTGTCTATCTTCGGTTTAAACCAGCACCTGCAGTTCCTTCCGACAGACTAGCCCTGTGTCGATTCTGTGAAATCCCATAATCCATGTGACATACGTTGTACAGACCAAAGATACTAGTATCTTTGGTACAGACTGAGCATTTTGTGACACAGTGTTGTCACTTAGGTGGTGAAGCTTTCGGGACATCTAGTTCTAGGATTGTATTACAGGCACAACTCTCCGAGTACAGAACCAGTTTTGACATTGACATGGGAACCACAAGCGCTTGGACGCAGATAAAATGGAGATGTGTAACTTAAACAGGGGATGCTGCTCGCCCCTCACATGTCCAGTTCCGAGGTGCGAAGTGGGGCATAGACAGCGGTGAAGCCTCGATGGAGGAGCCGGCATGGGGGGAGTGTCGTGAGGGGTGGAGGGAGGCAGAACAATGCGGGGTGCAAAGGACAATGGGGACCCAGGGTGGGGGAACCGCTGGGTGGGAGAGAACAAAAGGAGCAGCCACCCTGCTTTGTAACTTTGTCAGTGCCGTAGGGGGCTGCTATTAGTTTACATTGTGTATGCAGCAAAGAATCTCACTGTGCCTAGTCACAAGTGACAATAAAGTATTCCTATTCCTATACTCCAGATGTTGAAAGGAGGACCTGGCGAGGGGTTGCCCGACACTGGGGTCACCAGGTACACAAGCCAGGCTCGCTAACCTCCTGCCCGCCTGCGGACAGCGCCAAGTCTGTGGACTCTTCACTCGGTGTTCAGACTGAAAAATCAACGCCAGTGTCTGGGCCCAAACCTCGGCCTTTCACACGGTGATTGCTGCTCGTGTGATTGCAGACAGCATTGGTGTGCTTCGTGCTTCGTGCTTCGTGTTCAGCTAATCCCCGGCTGGACACAGCGAGCCAGGAGTCTCTCTCCGGGCCGTTTATCACGCTGCTCTCATTGGTATGCAGTCAGAATAGTCGCAAACGATCCAATGTCTCTTCGGGGACTCGCTTACCTGCTACTGCTTTTAAACTTTTACCATTTCATGTTTCCTTTTAACCTTTAAAATCAAGGATATAAATCAAGTCCCTTTCACAATGAAAGCCCGAGTTAGCATTTAGTGATTTGCAGTTTTTACAATCAGCACCCACGGATGGATAGGTTTTTTTTTATTGTATGCCTGCCTTGGCTTGAAGCTGAAGCTGAAGCCTCCCCCCTCCCTCCCTCCTCTCTGTTTCTCTCTCTCTGCTGCGGTGTTGGTGGGGGAACGATACACAGAGGGATTTGGGTGGACAGGGCTGCTCCGTAAACTGCTATAAGCAGTCGCAAATGGAGGCAATATGAGTGTGATAAATGTCATTAATTACCCAGGCTCTGGCCCTCTCAGCTCTTCCTATTTCTGCTCCACTTATAGCAGCTGCATCAGGTGATCTGAATCTCTCCTAAGCTGTGCAGAATGGAGATGAATTTTTCCACCGTCTCTATCTCACTTATTATAATTTGCTCAGTAAAGGATGTGTTGCCGGGAAAGTGCGACGATCAATCTCCGTGGCACCTACTTGTCATTCCCAGTTAAGTTCCAATCTGTTCCCGAGCTCCCGTTGCCATCGGAATATCAAATAGCCACCGGTGTATCCTTCCTATTGCAAGGGGAAGTGTTGGGATCCAGACCCAGCAGTTCGGGTTCAGTGTGTTAGAGGGTAACAACACGTGGCGATGGAACAGACAGTGTGGAGCCAACTCTAGAGGGCGAGGAGAACAAGAAACTCTCCTGAAGACCTGGGGGGTGGAGAGAGAACAGGGGTTCTCCCTAAACTGCCGTTTACTGTCGGAAATTAAGAGATTGTGCACATGGCAAGATGTGAATTTGATAAATGACGAAGGTCTGAAGAAGGGTCCCGATCTGAAACATCACCCATCCCTGTTCTCCAGGGATGCTGCCTGACCCTGGCGTTACTCCAGCACTTTGTACAGAGAAGATTTACGAGGATATTGCTAGGTCTAGAGGGTCTGAGCTATAATGAGAGGTTGAGTCGGCTGGGACTCAGGGGCGCAGGGAGCTCAGGGAGATGAGGGGTGACCTTATAGAGGTGTATAAAGTCATGAGAGGAATAGATCGGGTAGATGCACAGAGTCTTTTGCCCAGATTAGGTGAATCGAGGACCAGAGGACCTAGGTTTAAGGTGGAGGGGGAAAGATTTAATAAGAATCTGAGGATTAACTTTTTGACACAAGGGTGGTGGGCATATGGAACAAGCTGCCAGAGGAGGTAGTTGAGGCAGTGTCTATCTCAAAATTTAAGAAACGGTTAGACCGCGACAGGTTTGGAAGGATATGGACCAAATCCTGGCAGGTGGGACTAGTGTAGCTGGGACATGTTGGCCGGTGTGGGCGAATTGAGCCGCAGGGCATATTTCCACACTGTATCACTCAATATCTCTATGACTTTGTGTCCTCATTCCTCAGAGTTGACCAGAGAATGTTTATCAACACAGTCAGCAGATAGAATAGCTGGTTAACAGCCATTGACTAAACTCACAGATCACACAGGAGTGGATGAGAAAGTGGGATGACATAAAATTAGTTTGAACAGGTGATCGATGATCGGCATGGACTCAGTGGGCCGAAGGGCTTGTTTCCATGCTTAATTTGTAAAATAAACAAAACGAAAGACTGACCCTTGGAGAAACCGCAGATGCTGGAATCTTGAGCAATACACAAAGTGCTGGACTAACTCAGCGGGTCAGGCAGCATCTGTTGAAGGCATGGATAGATGATGTTTTTGTTCGGGACCCTTCTTCAGACTGACTATAGTAGAGGGGAGAAATCTGGAAAAGAGGAGGGGTTAGGACAGAGCTTGGCAAGTGATAGGTTTGCACAGGTGTTTTGATTGGCAGATGGGAGGACAAAGGCAAGTGATAACAAAGGAGACAACGGGTGTAAGCTCAGGAAAGGAGTGAAATGTGAAGCTAGAAAAGGGATACAGGTGGAAGGGGACAGGGAGAAGAAAAAGGGGCAGAATGGTGGTAGAAATGGGTGTGTACCTGGGTGGGGCTAGCGGAAGAGAGGGGAGAAAAGGGAAGGGGGGAGGGGGGGGGGTGGTACCTGAAATTGGAGAATACAATGTTCGTAGTGTATGAAGGAACTGTAGATGCTGGTTTAAACCAAAGATAGACACAAAAAGCTGGAGTAACTCAGCGGGACAGGCAGCATCTCTGGAGAGAAGGAATGGCTGATGTTTCGGGTCAAGACCCTTCTTCAGACTGGTCTCGAAGAAGGATCTCGACCCGAAACGTCACCCATTCCTTCTCTCCAGCAATGTTCATAGTGTTGGGTTATAAGTTGCCCAAGCGGAATATGATGTCCTGTTCCTCCAGTTTGCGTGTGGCCCCACTTTAGCAATGGAGGAAGCCTAGGACAGAAAGATCAGAATGGGAAGGGGAGTTCAAATGGTTAATAACTGGGAGATCCAGCAGGCCTTCACGGACCAATTGCCAGTGTTTGGTGAAATGTGTGCCAAGGCTGCGCTTGGTTTTCTCGATGTAAATGAGGCGGCATCAGGAGCACCAAATGCATTAGATGAAATTAGACTAACCCTTGCACTGATGCACAGTGGGACCGTAAGTAAAAATGAAAGGAGACGATCTATTCAAAGTTGTCTTAATAATGTCGGAAAAAATATTGCAGCATCTGTTTCTGTTCCGGACCCAGTGGAATAGTTTGTTAAAAATGTACAAAAGATTGAAGATGGATTTGCTGCATCATGCTTCCTTCTGTTGCCGGGTGCACCACTATTCAATTTGCAATATGCAGGTACAAGGTGTATGAACAAAGCCGCCTGACTCCCTCTGCTCTGCTCACTGCTGTGAACATATGGTCTTGAAAGTCAGGAAATAACCAGCTGGTCCACTCTGCCCGTTTCATGATAACCAGAACATCGCAACTGACAACCTCCCTCCCTGCAGCATGTAGCGTCCTTGCAGAGGTAGAACAGCACAAAATGAGTCTGAAGAAGGGTCTCGACCCTAAACAGCACCCATTCTTTCTCTACCAGAGATGCTGCCTGTCCCACTGAGTTAATCCAGCATCTTGTCTATTTTCGGTTTAAACCGGCATCTGCAGTTCCTTCCTACACAAAAACAACCAACAAGGGGAACCTCCGACACACTCCCTGCAAACCAGCCCAGATCAGCAAACGTAATCTCTGATGACATTCCCTCTTTACGATACAATCTCAGCTACATTTAAGGTCCAGTTGAATATCCTCCTGAAGCTATGTGGAGACATGGAGTCAGCACACGGACAATAAAATCCAAAAGATCTCTGGGATGAGTGCAAGCAACATCTAGTGTTCCCAACCACACACTGTTTACACTCATGAACAGGTCCTCACCACTGTAAGGGAGGCGTTAGGATAAGGTAATTAAGGTAATGAATGGTGAGTTGTTCCAGCCTCCTTGTATGATCAAGCAGGAAGTAAAACTTGTACATGGGATGACTAGCTCTCCATATAATTCATCCCAACCCATTGACCACAAGGGCAAGACTGACATCAAAACAGTTGCCATCTGGACATTGCAGCTCCCTCAGTGGGCACTTTGCTGGAATTCAAACAGGTTCAGTACCCAACACCTACTCAACCACATTTTCTTTCTGTATATGGTTGGCCACTACTTTAAGACCTTTATTTTGAAAGCTGTCAAAGTGGCATCCCCTAATCTCTTGCCCAAATCATTCTTGAGGAACTGTTAAATTTGAACCTCATCATTTTATTCAATGCTTTTAATCTACTAAACACCCTGCCCAAGTTCTCATTACCTTCGCCTCTCAGTCATTTTTTCAAAGCCAGATCTAGACTCATGTCCCCACATTAATCTTCTCAAGTTTAATATGAAATTCTCTTCCTGCCCAAAATGTAGAATTAAACATCGTTTCTCCTCTTTACTGTTTCAATGTAACTTCATAGGGTTCATGAACTTCAGGGTTCAGAGATGAAAGAAACAAAAGCTTCATATTAAAGGACACAAAGTGCTGGAGTAACTCAGTGTGTCAGCTGGCATGTCTGGAGAACATGGACAGGTGATGATTCAGGTCAGGATCCTTCTACAGACCCACAGATTCATACTGATGGGACATTGTACCACATTTAGACTAAGGTGTCAGGATAAGAAGTTTCTTGAGGTAGTGGCTCTTTGGAACTCCCTACGTCAGGGGAATGTGGAAGCTCAGTCACAGAGTTCAGTCATTGCTGGGATCAAGAGATTTTCAGAGAATAAGAGGATCGATGAATGTGGGGATCAGGTAGGGATTTGGCCAAGGCATTAAAGTCATTTGAGGGCCTTATAGTCTGCTCCAGCCTCTTGTTCTTGTGTTCTTATTGTTCACGTGATAACCTTTAAAGTGAGACATTACATGCCTGCAGACAGTGCTCCCAATGCATCCTCATCAATGCTCTATCAAGGCAAGGATAAGCACGTAAAACTTGGATTTGGTTAAGATCCATGATGGTACTTGATCAGTTTCCTTGACAACAGTTCCCCATTGACTGGAAACTTTATGTGAATGATTAATAACCATACTCAAATTCTTTTCCACTTTTGCTAATGGACACCCATTCATGGTGAATATATTTCACGTTTCCTAATCCCAATCTCCATATTTTACATTTACCTAGATTAACATCCATCTGCTTAATTGGTTCTCATCTCTCCGAATGGTGTTTATCTCTCTTACAGTAAATTGTCACTTAGCTTGGTACCGTCAGGAAATTTTACAACACCGAAGCAGCATACTCCCTTAATAATGTATAAAGTGGCTGTACTCCCCTGAGGGTTCTGCAAGTTTACCCAGTCAGTAGCAAAACTATGAAGTTGATCTTCAGTTTCCATTAAGCCCAGGGGAGAGAAAGTTGAACCAAGGTCTCTCGTTAGGAATGACAATGCCCAATGATGCGTGTTCACATAAGTTGCCTGGCCTGCTGGTTGTTCACAGCAGCTTCTGACTTATTTTTCTGAGATGGTGGGAAAAGAGTATAATTGAGGTTCAGATCTTCATTCTGACATCAAGATCACAAATCCCATTCAGTAGAATGCCCTTGGATTGGAAAATGTATTTTCATATATTACTGACAATCAATAACAGTTTGACCTGATACCTGAAGGCATTGAAGAGTGTTGCTCTTTGGTCGCCACCTTGCTCTCCTCTGACCTTCAGCCCTTGTTCTCCTCCACAGTCATTCTCCTCCTTCCTTCGACATGTGGAGAGGATGTTTCCACTAGTGAGAGAGTCTAGGACTAGAGGTCATAGCCTCAGAATTAAAGGACGTTCTTTTAGGAAGGAGATGATGAGAAATTTATTTTGTCGGAGGGTGGTGAATCTGTGGAATTCTTTGCCACAGAAGGCTGTTGAGGTCAAGTCAGTGGATATTTTTAAGGCAGAGATAAATAGATTCTTGATTAGTACAGGTGTCAGAGATTATGGGGAGAAGGCAGGAGAATGGGGTTAGGAGGGAGAGATATATCAGCCATGATTGAATGGTGGAGTAGACTTGGTGGGCCAAATGGCCTAATTCTACTCCTATCAATTATGACCTTAGGGCATTCCATTCCCACCTCCAATTTTTGCTTCTCTGCTCTCCTCCAATCTTCACATCCCTCCACCCCACTCTCTTCCCCAACCTCCATCCTCTCTTCACCCATTCTCTCCTCCGATCATTTTCCCCATGCTCTATCCAATCCTCACCATTATTAGCCTGATTTCCTCCAGCCAATAGACAATAGGTGCAGGAGTAGGCCATTCGGCCCTTAGAGCCAGCCATTCACGGTGATCAAGGATGATTATCCACAACCAGTGCACTCTTCTCGCTGCTAGTTCCGGGCAGGAGGTACAGAAGCCTGATGTCCCACACCACCAAGTTCACTGCTACATTCCCACTATTCTCAGGTTCTTGAACCCTAATCCTATCTTGGCAACAGAACACCACAGCCCACCTCTTACACTCCCAAGGACTTGTGTATTTTGGCACTATTCTTGTTTTTCTTGCAGCCTTTTGCTCACTGTCTTGTAGAAATTGTGTAATTAATGCATATTTTATTTTGTTGTGTTGCCTGAGTATATGTATCCGTGATGCTGCGAGCAAGGTTTTCATAGATCCTGTACCTCATCGTACCTGCACATCAGACAATAAACTCAACCTTGTTGCACAATAAACACCAATATAATGTGTGTCTTTCTATATTCTTGTCCCATGAGCACTGATTACAGGCACAGGGAAGTTTAGTTGGAGGCTGTTCTTTTTCCAACTAATGGTGCGTTTCCCCAAGACAAATAAAATAAGTATTTGCTATGGGTCGCATCTGGCAATTCTGGGTACAATATATTAGTCTTCATTTTGTCTGGATATTGTTGACCAGAGACTTATACCCTGGCAACAGCTTAGCCATCTCAGGCTGAACTAGTCTTGCAGACAAACTTCCAAGCTGCCTAGAGTATTATACAGCGGCTGGTTTTCTTCTAACTGGTGAGCATGGAGGGCACTTACCAGCCACTTGAACAGCCTGATTGATGTCAAGGGACAGGGTAACCAACTGGAGAATTTTGTCCTTATGTATGAGTCGTTTCCCATCTTAGTACTAATGCAATGGGGAAAAAAATGTTTAAATCACTGAAAAACAACTGAAAACGCTTCACAGAAGTGAAATCAACTTGAAATAGACCATGCAAAAGACAACAGAGTCTTAATTAGGATCTTAAGGGAAGAGAGAGAGAGAGAGGTGGCAAGTTTTGCACAGAAATCCCAGCATGGAGATTCGGCAGCTGAAAACAATGGTGTGGTATAGTTTAGATAAGATGCACAATTGGATGGCACATCCTCATAATGCCAGAAACCCAGGCTCGATTCTGACCTCGAGCGCTGTCAGTATGGTGTGCACATCCCAAAATATGCGGGTTTGTAGGTTAATTGGCAGTGTGTATGGAGTGGAAGCAAAAGTGGAATAACATTGAACTAGTGCGAAGGGATGAGTGATGGTCTGTTTTCATGCTGTATCTTTCAATACAATCAATTAATAGACCATGGTCAAAAAAAGTGTTCTTTGAAGGTTTTCAGCTTTAGAAAAGTTATAGTGTTAGGAAGGGTAATATCATGGAAGGATTTAAGGACAATAATAATTTGGAGGCCTTTGTGGTTGGTGAGCAAGAAGAGAGATGATGGGTTCGGGAATTGGATGGAAGCAGAGTTATCGATGAGTTGAATTTTGTGAAGGTTACAGCAATGAGAGATGGCCCAGGAGAGGATTGTAAAACTTGAGTGGAGAGTTGATAAAAAAGCAATAAGGCTGAGGCAGTGGATTAGGAAGAAGGAACAGAATGGATGGCTGATGTTCTTGATGTGGAATCAAAGTTCAGCTTGGAGTGCAACAGGAAGCCAAGAGGAGAGAAAAGGCTGCATCAATCAAAATTGGTGGCGACAAGGGAATGGAATCAGTGACATGTCTTTGTGATTGAACATGACAGAGACCATGGTTTCACTTTTCATTGTTTGAACCGGAGGATATTATACTACTGTGGCAGAAGCAAATTCTTTGTAGAGAAGAGAGCAAAAGCAAAGATGCAGGAGGGAATCGTTTCAAAGTGAGAGGAAGAAGTTTTAAATTATTATTTACACAGGGCAGTTGATATCTGGAACTCACTGCCAGAGGAGGTGGTGGTATCAGATACAATCACTGTGTTTAATAGACATTTAGATAGACACTTAAATAGGCAGGGTATAGAAACATACAGACCTATTGTAGGGAAATAGCATTTGCAAAGTAGGTCAGTACGGACCCATTGGGCCCATTTCAGTGATGTACAATTCTATGGCTCTAGCTGTATACATTTGTGAGCTGACCAATTCAAGAGTTTTGAGGAGATGTGGAGGAGCAGCACATGTTTTGCTAGTACAGTGGGATTAAATCATGAGAAGCTGTACTCTGCATCCAACACATGCCACACCTATTGTTTAAGAAGGAACTGCAGATGCTGGAAAATCAAAGGCAGTCTGAAGAAGGGTTTTGGCCCGAAACGTTGCCTATTTCCTTCACTCCATAGATGCTGCTGCACCCGCTGAGTTTCTCCAGCACTTTTGTCTACATGCCACACCTACACCACTGAAGCATTTGAAGGGATGAGATCGTGGAAGTGTTTAACTTCATATTCAATCCCTGACCTAGATGTTTTGATGGGTCATTGTGGAGGGGAGCCTTATTCATTTTTAAACCCTTATTTCTGAATTAGGAGTGTATAATGGTGAGTGAGCCATGAGCCAGCACTGACAGAATTCAATTTGATAAGCAGGAATATTTTGCTCCTGATTTCACTTGACAGAATCGGAAGTGATTCCTCTGGAGCTGGTGATGAGAATAGAATTCTCCTTGCTCAGATTAGATGAATTGCAATGGAGCTCTTTGTTCCCTTGTTTCTTCCTCAGAGGTCAATTATTGTTACATTTAATATTTACATCATAAACCCTCGTCTCCATTTTCTGCTGCTTGTAAAACCTTCTCCCTTGTCCCCCTGAACAAAGAGTGTTAAATTGGCCAGTCCCACTTTAACATGGAAAATATATTCCCAATAATATACTGCTCATTAATTAAACATCACAAACTGTCTCAATAATTCAAAATGTTAGCAACAAATTATAAGCCCAGCTTTAAGCCTGCCCAAACAAAAATGATATAGTCGGGCAGGATGGAACAGTCTATTTAAAGTTTGTCCATTTGTGTCCAGAGCTTTAAATGTACACAGTGAATGAAGTCCTAGCCTTGCTGACGTTGTATTGACATTTGTTCGAAACGTCCGCGATTATGAGCATCTGTCCGTGGCTGAGCAATGCAGGGAGTCAAAGTGAATCCAGTTTCACTCTGGAGGCCTGGCTATGAATGTGGTCTGGACAGTTGATGATGATGGTCTCTGCTCTTTGATGACTGTTAAGTCTTCTTAATCAACATAATTAATTCAGGCAGCAATAATAAATTTCCCAGCAGACATCACTCTCCACTGCAGGATGACCTTTATAGTGATATTCATTCTCAATTATTTTTGTATTAAAATCAATAGCACTTGGCAAAATACATCGTTCTTCAGAATACTGCAATTTAAATCTATTTAACTTTTGAGCCTCAAGATGGAATATTTGCTGAAGGCAATTTAAGAGTGAGTGCATTTCATCAAGTGTTTCAGGATTTCAGTGTGTCCATCTAGAGGATACACTGAATGTATGAATCAAAGCCAACATCTCTTTTATTGAGCATCATTCCTCCTTGTGATCTTTTATGCGGCAGCGGGTGCAGGCTTTCTGATCAAAGGAGGGCTTCAAACTCTTTTAAAGATGTTAATGTCAAAGGCCCAGAGTGAAGGACACCATCAATCTTCCAAAGAACTGAAGAGAAGATGACATGGGTTAAATCAAGTATTGCTGGAGTATTCACATCATGCTTGTGTTTTTAAAGTCTGTCGGGTGCAGGATGAAGATTCAGGAAAGGAGGAGGTTCTGGTGGAGAATAAAACAAGAATAGGTTGAGAGTCCGTTTCCATGGTATAATAGAACTGGTCAATACAAGGAACTGTAGATGCTGGTTTACAAAAAAAGACAAACAGTGCTAGTGTAACTCAGCTGGCCAGGCAGCATCTCTGAAAAACTTGGATAGGAGACGTTTTGGGTCAGGGCGATGGGTCCCGACCCGAAGTGTCATGTATCTATGTTCGTCAAAGATACTACCCGACCCATTGAGTTACTCCAGCACTTTATGTATTTACTTTATAAGAATTTGTCCATGGACCTGGGCAGTTTTGAAATACTCAGATTGTGAGTTAGTGTGGGACTTATACAGTCAGTGTGAATTCTAAACAACAAAATTAACTTTGTGCTTTATTTTCAAAAAAGGACATTAGCTCATCTACAGTGCATATCAAATTCACATGCCTCTACATATTTTTTGCCACTTAAGCACCAGATAGAACATAAAACAGTACAGCACAGCAACAGGCCTCCAGCCCACGGTGACTGGTCAAACATGATGCCAAGACAAACTCTTACCTGCCTGCACATGATCCATATCCTCCATTCCCTACAGATCGATGTGCCTATCCAAAAGTCACTTTAACATCACTATGGTATCTTCGTCCACCACCATCCCAGGTAGCACATTCCAGGCACCTACTCCCTCTGCGAAAAGAACATTGCCACGCACATCTCCTTTAAACTCAACCCCTCTCATCTTAAAGCTATGCCCTCCAATATTTGATATTTCTATCCTGGGAAAAAGGTTCTGACCGTCTACTCTTTCTACGCCTCTCACAATTGTACATGTCACTATCAGACTCCCCTCATCCTCCTGCAATCTAGAGAAACCAATCCAAGTCTGTCCAGTTCCTAACTGTAGCAAATACCCTCTAAACTAGGCATCATTCTGGTAAGCCTCCTCTGCACCCTTTCCAAAGCCTCCTCATCCTCCCTGTATTGAGGCGACCAGACCTGACCACAATACTGCATATGCAGCCTAACCAAAGTCACACAAGTCTGCATTACAACAGTTTTGCATTGTTACCTTTTTTCAGACCTTGTGCAGCATCCTGTCAACTTCCTCCATTGCCGTTTTGCTAACGTACTCTTTGCTGCAATATGAATCTCATGAAGTTTGCACATGGTTGGCACTGAAACTGAAATGTGTCAATGGAATTAAGAACAAATATTTTACTTCTTGAACCTACACCTGCTTTTATAATTTTTGCATATCTGAATTTTAAATTTCTTCTTAATCTTAAAAGTTCTGTCAATTCTTTCCTTTCTTCAACTAGGAAAGGTACAGCAATGACTTTCTATTCAGTCTCTTAATATTAATCGTTGCCTTCAATGAACAGTCCCTAGTTATTTGTCATCACTTTCAAACTAGGAGATTCAATTCAGGACATATTACTCCATTGAGATGCAGGCTCATTATGTTTGAGATGACTTCACTTTAATTCCACAGCATTTTTGTTGCTTTTTCAGCAACAGGAATATTGAAGGATATTTGTAGCTGCCCTTCAATATTTCCCCCTCACCCAATCTGGTTTTCTAACGTGTTGGGGATTCAGGAGTGGTTGGAAAATGACCATGCAGTCCACTGGCAGGA
This sequence comes from Malacoraja senta, assembly GCA_038087875.1. NCBI lineage: Eukaryota > Metazoa > Chordata > Chondrichthyes > Rajiformes > Rajidae > Malacoraja > Malacoraja senta. Next base: position 9,051,546 of record CM075985.1, on the reverse strand, counting down.
TAGGAAATGTATATTAGACATTGAGTGATGCTATATAAATGGAGAATAACTAGAACAAAAGTACACAAAAATGCTGGAGAAACTCAGCGGGTGCAGCAGCATCTATGGAGCGAAGGAGATAGGCAACGTTTCGGGCCGAAACCCTTCTTCAGACTGATAGGGGGTGGGGGGAAGAAAGGAAAAAGGAGGAGGAGGAGCCCGAGGGCTGAGGGAGAGATAGGAAGGGGAGGAGACAGCAGGGGCTAGCAAAATAGGGAGAATTCAATGTTCATGCCCCCAGGATGCAGACTCCCCAAGCGGAATATGAGGTGCTGTTCCTCCAATTTCCGGTGTTGCTCGCTCTGGCCATGGAGGAGACCCAGGACAGAGAGGTCGGATACGGAATGGGAGGGGGAGTTGAAGTGCTGAGCCACCGGGAGGTCAGGTTGGTTTTTGCGGACCGAGCAGAGGTGTTCGGCGAAACGATCGCCAAGCCTTCGCTTGGTCTCACCGATGTAGAACTAGAAGAAGATAGGCTTTATAGAAAGGAGATGATATCATGGTTTTGAGAAATGTTAGCATAACAGAGGCTGAATATATAGCCAAGATTAGCACTGAAAACTACAGTTAGTTGGTTGGGAGCTCTTTTGAAAGGGAGTTAATGGAATACAAAGTAAACCTAATGGAAAATGCAGCCTAACAGCAGCAACACAGACATTTCACGAGTTAAGCTAGAGCTTCAAAGGTGGAGATTTGCTTGGTTTTATAAACATGGACCTTGTTTCTAATAGTTACTTCTGATTAATTGAAACTACGTTGATGTTATTAGCAATTTGTGAGTGGTAGATCAGTAACAATCATCACATTTGGACCATTGCAAGTCATTTGGGGTCAACAACATTCAACTGGTCATGGGTTTAGAAGATTGCTGTAAATAGGCAAAATGGCTGTTTGGCAATCATAGCACTCCCCACCTTCATTTTTGCACTGTGGGTTCAAGTCTCATCATGAACCATTAAGTCTATACCATCACTTCAGTGCATTTTCAATGCAATGTTGAAGGAGATGTTTGTTGGATGGAGCATTAATTTGAAACCTTTTGTCCTTTCAAGGGCCGCAAAATATGCCAAAACGATAGTGGAATTCCCCAAGTAACTTGAGAACTATTTTGTTCGCATCCACGAGAGACTGAGCCAAAGAAACTGCTGTGTGCCCATGTCAGGCTAGCACATTACTTGATGGTCACTCAGATGATGATGTTGTTCCCACAGTCTTTTGTTTGTTCTCTTCAGTGTTACTTCTCCAGTGACAGCTGCTACTGCCAAGTAACCTTGACTGAGTGCTGCACTGTGACTGCAAAAGAGTGGTTACGGGTTGTATATTGAGCTCAGTGGCAGGGTATCGATCGAGCAGACTGCTCTACCCTGATAACATATCACACATGTACATAAAGACTACAAAGATTGATGAGGTGCTGCTGTTTAAGCCCCAGTTATTCTCCAGTACTTTGCCCAATCTGCCATTCTTCATCTGAGTGTATTGTCTCGCTAGCTGGCGAGAAGCCCAAATACATGCACCAGGCAATGTGAAACCTGGATGGAGTTTCCTTCTTCTCTATAGTTCAAAACGTTAAGGCTGAGAGCTGGGACCTTGCTTTTAAAATGTGGCACAGCTTTTAAAATGTGGCAAAGAGTTGCATTTATTCATTGACTTATTGAAGAAACAAAACTATTATATTTCAGATTCCCTGTGGCCCAACAGGACGCTGCGTCAGTCATTGGAGCAAGGAAAAGGGATAAACAAAAAATAAAAGGAAAATGAGAAAAAGACACACCGGCCAATTTACATAGTGCAATGTTCCTCCAGAAACAATATGATCATGGCTACATCATCTGTTTCCGGTGAAGTGGATTGAGAGATAAGTATTGATCAGGGCTCTTCCCTGCTCTTCTCTGAAACAGACAGTGCTGAGTCACAGTGTCCATTTATAAAGTAAGAAGATGATTCACACGCTGACTAAACTGGGGGCCAGCTCACCACACAGACCATGGGAATGCAGGTTTGATAGCTGCCTGGCTGTGTGGGATGAGTGCAGTGGAGCTGAATTAACACGAGTTACAGTCATTAATCTAAAGGGCTTCGACTGTGCATTTTAATTCCGTTTTTTCACACTGCAGGAGAAATAACACCCCAGCTGAGAAACACGAGCCAGCAGTCATCAATGTCTCCCGCTAAATAAAGATATAAATGAGACAAAAACCACTATTAAGTCAAAGTAAAAATTTGATTCAAGGCATGCGACATGGATACACGACTGAAATGATGGAAATTGCCTTTTCTGCTCTACAGTGGCTCTTTTGATGAATAATCGCTGCAGTTGTGAGAAAATAAATTGCAGTGTGGCAGACATAGAATAGGTAGGGTCAATATTAGGGATCCATTTAAATCGACTTTACCCCATTGGCAGTGGGAAACGATGAATAGAAGTGGGGAGGCCATAAGTGGCAGCAGTCTATTGTCAGGAGTGAGGATGTTGTACTTATACTTGAACTATGAACTTAGAAATTGAATCACAGTACATCTCATGAACACCAGTAGATTCTAGTAGTGGCCTCCTGCCCACATCAGTACTTCAATGGCACAGTGCTGGATTTCCATAGCAAACAGTACATCTGTAAAATTCCCGATATAATGGAAAACAATGGATTGGTGAGTTCTCTGAGATTCTTGTGCAAACTGATATATCGTCAATACTTAATTGACTCATTCTTCTTCTGTTAGGCAGAGTCTCGGAACGATTTATCCCAAGCGTGGTTCTGTGGAACTGAGGCGGCTGATGAGACCACTGTGTGATCCTCAGATGGGGAGGGATTGCTCAACAATGTTGGGGGGCTGCTAGTGTCGGAAGCTTCTGATGTTAGGGGTCTGCATACTTGTAGAGTCCCTCGGTATACTGCGATTTGGGGAATTCAGTAGAATTCAGAAATTGATGGTACCCTATGGCAAAATGAATGAAGCTTTAGCTGTTACTGCAGTGAGCTGCTTTCTTGACATTGGTCACAATCACAGCACCTGAGAGGTTCCTAAGCATGTCTTCATCCTTCCTGATGCGAGAGATCTGGTTGTGAGTGACTGTCCGAAGTTTCTCGTGTCAAATATTAGAACATTGGCAAGGATACTGTCTGCTCCAGAGACCTTGTGGCTTTCCAGTTGGATTTATCATTTTCAATCTCTTCTCGGTCTGGGATGTTAGCAAGTCCGGACCGGATAGAGTAACATGGAATGGAGCAAAGGATTGGCTCTCAGAGGTGAGGTGGCGTGTGCAGTAGTTGGTACTGACTATACTGAAGAACCTACATGTTTCATGCTGGGTCTCCTGCATTCTTTCCATCCACAACAGGTCATGAGTTTTAAACACCTCATTAATAAGCAGAACTAACCCCTTTTCTTGCCGCGCTTAAGCAGAATGTTCACGTGACATGATAGAAACTGTCAGAGTGATTAATTTGATTGCAAAGTATAGAATTTGATCATTTTGGTCATGGTTAACATCAGTTAACTGTAATGACATATGTAAATTTTCAATGAACATTTCTTACTTCTTCAGTTCTTCCTTTTCACTGTGTAGATATTTCCTATTTTCTGTCCCATGTGCCCAAATCATTGTTTATTCGCATTAAAATCTGCCAGTGAGTATTTCCAAGAGCATATGCAAGAAATAGCAGCAGGAGCAGATCTTCAGCGCCTAGCATCTGGTCTGCCAAGGCCAATATTTTATCAGTGTCACTTTGCTGCATTAACCTTATTTTCCTTAATTCCCTTAATATCCAGAAATCTGTCTATCACTATCTTGAATATACCCTGTGATTGAGACTCCATAACTATGTTGGATAGAGAACTCGAAAGAATTGTGCCCCCAGGGGTAAAGACATTTCTTCTCATCATATTTTTTAATAACTGACTCCTTATTGTGAGACTGTGTCCTTGGTTCTAAGGTACATGAGGAGAGATGCAGGGCTGATCTTTTAGCCAGGGAAAATACCAGGGCTGCATCTCTAAGAATTTTATATTTTTAAATGTGATCAATTCTCATTCTTCTGCATGAGATTACAGGCCAGATATGATTAATCCCCCTTTTATATGCATCTATAGAGGCTTTCCATGTTTGTTTTTTCTGCCTCTCTGGGGTACTCTTGTATTATATTTTCTTTTGTGTGGGAAGGAACAGCAGATGCTTGTTGACACCAAAGATAGACACAAAATGCTGGAGTAACTCAGGCAGTATCTCTGGATAGAAGGAATGGGTGACGTTTCGGGTCGAGACCCTTCTTCAGATTTATTTTCTCTTTTCTTGCTATAAAGGGTCTCCTTTGGTCGAATACGTTCTTTAAATTCTCATTAGCCACAGTTGGACCATTATTCTCACTGGGTTTTTATACTTTAAAAGGATATATACCTGGAAACAGCTTATTATGTCCATTTTGCTCCCCTGTAACTTTCTTGATTTACCCTCACATGAACCCTCGCTCTACGATTTAATTTAAATCTTTATCTATAATCTTGGTTATTCATTCACTCAGACACTGGTTCCAGTCCAATTCACAGGAAGCCTGTCTCAAGGGAACATCTCTCTCTTTGCCCAGTAATGGCTCCATGAGTCGAAACACTTTCACCCACACCCATCACTGAACCGCATATTCAATTTTCCCATTTTAATGACCCTATATCAATTTGTATGCATCTCAGGAAGCAATTCAGAGAATATTAACCCAGAGGTTTGTCAAATTATGCATGCTATTAATTCCTTAATATGTTCGTCATTCTATATCTGTGATTAGACCACTTTGTTAGATCTGAAGGCATATAACAAAGTGCTCTCCCTACCTATGTAACCTATATCCCTCTGGGCACCTATTCTTTCACAGTTTTGGCTTTGTGCTACATTTTCATAGATTCATCATTGATGACTGCACTTTCATCTCTCTGCACTCTTTCACTCAGTGGGCCAACATCCCACGTCCCCTCGAAACTCACCACTGCCCCAGTTCCTGCACTCGCTTTAAATTCACCTGATAATGTGGCCTGCACTCCCTTGAAACTCACCCTCATTCTGCTTCCAGCACTCCAGCACTCACTGGAAAATGTATTATTCCACTGTGTAACACCTTAAATAAACATGAATTAAAATGTTTAATAGGAAATAACTCCAATAGTCTGAAAAATCTGATGCACTGCCTCCCCCAAACACCCGATAGCATTGGCCTAACAGGGTTTTATTGCAGCTATTTTTATTTGAATTAAAATCTTTGTGAAGTGCCTTGGAAAGGTTTACTATCTTAATGTATTATACATGACTAGAATATCTACTAAAGGTAAAGATCCCCTTAAAATTATAAAGGGGCAATCTTCTTCCTTTCTTTAACTTCATTATTTTTACCTAGATGGTGCACCTATTTATATAATCGTTGTCAGTACTTGACAGTCGCACAATTTGACATATTAAATAACTAATTAACAAGCAAAGCTAAATCCTATCCCTACTGCACTTCACATAATGATGCAGCCTGCACTGTAATCATCCTTTTCCCCAAGCATACTTCTGCTTACCTTTCTCTATATTAAATGCCATTTAACATTAATCTACCCTATTGCTAAGTGTTTGGCAATCTCGGATCATCCTGCTTTTCTGTGAATCTGTGTCATCTGCAAAAGTAGAAAGCTGTAGTCACTTATTTGTTGGGATATTGGGGAGAGGGCAGGGAAGAAAGGGACAGTGGTTATGGAACAAAAATCAGAAGATGTATCCACAAGAATCATAAATGTAAATGGCATCCTAATAGATAAATTTGACCAATTCATAACGAGTTGGTCTCCATTTGTCATCTTTTTGGAAACGTATGGTGCAAAACAGGTGTAAAAGCTAATCCGTGACTGCGGATGGTCAAGATTATAAATGATCTCCTTCTATTTTCTTTTCTTCTTTTCTTTTCATTTATTCTCTTTCTTCTATTTTCTATGTCTCAACTTTCTTATTTCATTCTTTATTTTTCTTTTTCACACACTATATATCTCACATTTTTCTATTTTTCATTATCTAACTTTTTTCTTTTTCTTCTTTATTTCAAAAAATTTTAAAAATAAGAAGCTGTACATAAAAGGTATTATGAAAATATGATTGTATACAATTGTACTTACTTCTAATAAAATAAAAATATTTAAAAAAAATAATAATAAATAAATGTAAATGGCAGAATCCATAGCAACAAGCAGCTGACTGGAAAAATGGAGGCAGTGGTTATGATCTCTGAAATTATCAGACTGAATATTGAGTCTAGAAGAGTACAAGGTGAATAATTTAAAGATATAGCTTGCACCAAGCCTCGTTGGAAGTGTTGGGAGCTTTAAACAAGGAGATTAGAATGCAAATGAAATGGAAAATTAAAGTAATGGCAAAATCATTGGCTCAGGACCCTGCTAACAGACTCAGTAAAATGTTCACCCGTTCTGCGCTTGCTCTTCCCAATGCAGACAATGCAAACTGTGAAAATAGTACCCTGAATGCACAAGTAAATCACTTGGTGAAATGAAACAAGTGTGGGAGGCTCAGGACAGTGGTACAGCTCGAGCGTCACATCTCCTGTACAGTGACTGAAGAATGGATCAAGGTGGCTTCCACCTTTCCTTGGTCACTAGTGCTGGCTCGGACTGGTTCTGATCCTTTTCATACCTCGTTTCTCTCTTCCCTGACTCTCAGTCTGAAGGACCTCAACCCGAAATGTCACCTATTCCTTTTCTCCAGAGATGCTGCCTGACCTGCTGATTTACTCCAGCATTTTGTGTCTATCTTCACCTATTAATTGCCAGGCTTTGTCCTACCCCCAACCTCTTTTCCAACTTTATCCTCCCTACTACAGTCAGTCTATGGAAGGAGGACACAAAATGCTGGAGTAACTCAGCGGGACAGGCAGCATCTCTGGAGAGAAGGAATGGGTGACGTTTCGGGTCGAGACCCTTCCTCAGACTGTCCATAGAAAGATCCTGACCCAAAGTGCGCCTCCTATGTCCTGCACAGATGCTGCCTGACCCGCTGAGTTCCCCCAGCACTTTGTACTTTGCTCAAGATTCCATATCTGGAGTTCCTTGTGCCTTCATTTTCATTTCATTTCATTTTCAGGGCTTACCTGATGCTGGCTGGCTTGGTTCCAGGTATCCTGATGTCAAAGTCCAGTTCCAGTTCCAGACATAGAAGTAGTGCACTGGTGGGTATGCTTAGGTTAATAGCATCATACTGCACAGAAACAGGTGCTTTAGCCCGTCATGTCTATGCCCACCATCAAATAGCCATTGGCACTCATCCTAATCACCAGCACTTGGCCTGTAGCCTTCTTTACGTTCGCAATTCAGGTGCTTGTCCAGAAGTTTTATAGGTTGTGAGATTATCTGTTTTCGCTAGTTTCTCACCTATCAATATAATAAGGATATTGGTAGATTAGCACTGATATTGTGCAACACAATACAGGTGGGTACAGATGTGCCATTTTATAATAGCTGCCATCCCAAACACTTATCTTAAAGAGCTGGAACTGGCCAAATGGGCACTAACATTTGTTAAATGATCATTTTCTTCATGTTCTCTCTCCTGGATATATTACTCTTGTTGAGAGAATTACATTGCAAGGATTCCCAGATAAAGCTGATGCTTTGAAGCAGTGTAATTTTTGAGGGAGGACAGGAAGGAATTGAGTCCAACTTCCTCACTTAGGAAGAATGTGTGAACAACTTTACAAAAAAGCACTTAAATGTTATGTATCTTTCAGAATGGCCTGGAGTGTTGCCGTTAGTTTACCTCAACGTAACACCACACACTTTGGGCAGTGGTTTGAAAAACAGATTTCAGGAATGGGATGTTCAAGAAGGAACTGCAGATGCTGGAGAATCGAAGGTAGACAAAATGGCTGGAGAAACTCAGCGGGTGCGGCAGCATCTATGGAGCGAAGGAAATAGGAGCCGAAACCCTTCTTCAGACTGATCAGGAATGGGAACCCGCTGGTCCTTTATTATATTTCCTTTTCCCACTTTGACCATTTAACATTATTTCATACAATGACCACGGTGCACAAGATAGTTTAGCCCTCTGACCCTGTGCTGTTGCTGGGAGGTAGTTACATAGTGGGGTGTGTGATTGCCTTAAGCACACCGTGGGGTATGTGATTGCCTGAGGCACAACTTGTGGTTGGAATACAACGCTGGTGATCTTATAGGCGGTACGCACTTCAGATATTGTATACGCTGCTGACGGATCAGAGCCGGGGAACTCTATGTGCAAGCGCCTTGGGTATTAGAAAGGCGCTATATAAATCCAATCCATTATTATTATTATTATGACTATGTCAGCATTTGTTGAGGATCTCCTCTGGGACTGTGCCAGTATCTAACATCTATTCTGGGATTGTGCTAATATTTACACGGGGATCACAGGTGCATGTCAATGGTTAACCACATTCTTTACAGAGATTATGCCACTGGGTGTGGGGCTGTTTTGTAGGGATTTGCTCTGGCACATGCTGTTATTTGCTAGGGATCTCCGCTCAGCGTATGCCAATATTTGCAGGGTGAGATCCATATAAGAACATTTAGAGTACTAATGCAATAACACACGTTTCCTATTAACATGCTATTGCTCAATGGAGACCTAATCGCCCAGCTGATAATTGCCTCATGTCAAGCAGTACTTGGCCCTTCAAAGCAGGCATGGTCCAATGTTTGAAATCTGCTCTGTACTCATCTCAGCTAAGCAGCCTTAACAAACCTCAGTAAAACTAAATAACATGCGTCATTATTCCTGCTCCTGATCTTCGCCTAATTACCTATGCTAGAGACATGCATGTATGTAGGTGGATGATGTTATTTGAGGCCATAATAAAGATTGTCCCCACAGGCAAGTATTGCACGAACACTGTCCATGTCCTCAGCTGTGCAAGCATCCAGATTGAGAAGCTGAAATTCAGCATGAACCATCAGTCTCCAGAGAGTGGAAGGAAAGAGGCGGAGGAGGGGTGAAAGTGCAGGAAGAACTGAAAAAAAAAACGATTTAAAAAAAAACTTTGATGCAAAGCTTTAATGCATTCCCTTCTAGAAACCCACTTGAAAATCGAATAAAGTTCAAAATGACAGGTCTATGCATGCTTTCCCCTCTTCTGGGTGCCATGCGATGTTTCAGTGCAGCTGGCTGCTTTATTATTTTGTTTTCCCTGTTTGATAGATACAGGAGTCCCAGAGAGAGAGAAAAGCAGCAAAGCCAATGGGGCTTTACCCTGCTGTATGAATAAAACAAATCTCACTGCCATGTGACTTGCTGCTGAACCGCACTGCAGCTGCTCCAGCCTCTGTAGGATCAATTCTGTCACCACGTTACTCTCAAACTCTCATTATCGTCAGAGACTGTATGCTTTCCCTCTCCTAGCCAGGGGCATTTTACTTTTCAGAGATATACAGTTTGTTAAACAAAAGAATTCACTAACTTGCAAAATCTTGATCTCTACATTTGTCTCTGTCTTGTATAAATCTCTTTCAGATTTTTTGCTTGTTCAAATCCTTTGGGTCTGATGAGATTTTGTTGGATCATAGAGGCGCTCACACACCAGAGAAGCCTCCATTTTCTTTAGTGTCTCTCCTGAAGGGATGACCGCTGACACGTTGTTACAAAGACGCTCGCCTACTGCCATTTACCTGTCACAATTCTTCATCTTGAGCCTATACAATGCCCATTGCTGTTTGTTGGCAAGTAGCGACCAACTGAGTCAAGTACCTTTTACCATCTATTGCCTGACCACAGGGGCACATCATTTGGCCCGTGGATCTATGCCAACTCTCTGAAAGAGATAATTAATCTCAAAACCGTTGCTCATTCCCAAAGCCCTACAATTTACACCCCTTGAATTATTTATCCATTTCATTTTTGAAATTTATTGGATCGGTTTCCATTTCTTTGGGCAGTGTATTCCAGTTCACAACAATTGCTCTTGTCAAAGATGATATTAAATGTCCTTACCAATAATTTGCTCACCATTGCTTTGTTTCTGCTCAGCAAGGACCACTTCAGTCCAGATCTTATTATAGCTTTAGACAACATTGACTGCAGAGGTGAGGTGTGACTTCCCTTATCATCAACATTGCACTTGACTGAAGAAGACACAATGCTCAGTGGTTCAGACAGCATCTCTGGAGAAAATAGATAAGTGACGTTTCTTCTTCAAAGCGATCGAAGGAGGGTATTAATTACTTCATAATTACTCCAGCGGTTTGGCATAAACCAGCATCTGCTGTTTCTCTCTGTCACATTTGATGGAATAATTTTAGTTCCAAGCCAATGTTATTTAAGTCGGTTAGGTCAGTTCATCCAAGCGATCAATAAGTTCCATATCTACTGGCTCTTAATAAGACCAAATGCTTGAAATGAAACCATTAATTTTATACTTGATACTATACTGGACAGTACAGTTCAAAAACTGGACTCTCAGAGTAAGGAAAACTGAAACCTTCCAAATCGGTGTTTCCAATGTCATTGCGTTAGGTTAGATATAAACTCTGTCATATTAACATATAGGAATACTTAATAGCTACCAGTCACCATATTTAATAGCATCACATCATGAACTTCAATCTCAATTCATTTGATGATTTTAATGTTATTATATCTCCATACTGCACATTCTAGGTGCAGCAATCTTTTAATTGTTATCTGCATATGCACAAAATTATCGACTAGTATAACGTACCTGGAGCTCCACATATATCAAAACATTCGACCATTCTTAGCACTCAGGTGGCCTTGCTCAAACCACTCTGGTTTGGTGACGCAAAAAGCTGGAGTAACTTAGCGGATCAGACAGCATCTCTGGAGAAAAGCAATAGGTGAAGTTTCGGGTCAAGACCCTACTTCAGACTGAGAGTCAGGGGAAAGAGAAACAAGATATATAGACGGTGATATAGAGAGATATGGAACAAATGAATGAAAGATATGTACAAAACTAAGGATGATGCGCTGGCTCCAGCAGGCTCTCGCTCTGACTCTCCCACAGCTGTAGGCCTCACTCACCCAGACCTGAAATCAACCCCAACTTTACTTCACTCTACGCCCTTTATCATTGTTAGTTTTTTGCATATCTTTAATTCATTTGTTCTATATCTCTCTATATCACCGTCTATATAAGTAGACTATTATCTGAATGGTGGCCGATTAGGAAAAGGGGAGATGCAACGAGACCTGGGTGTCATGGTACACTAGTCATTGAAAGTAGGCATGCAGGTGCAGCAGGCAGTGAAGAAAGCGAATGGTATGTTAGCATTCATAGCAACAGGATTTGAGTATAGGAGCAGGGAGGTTCTACTGCAGTTGTACAGGGTCTTGGTGAGACCACACCTGTAGTATTGCATACAGTTTTGGTCTCCAAACCTGAGGAAAGACATTCTTGCCATGGAGGGAGTACAGAGAAGGTTCACCAGACTGATTCCTGGGATGTCAGGACTTTCATATGAAGAAAGACTGGATAGACTCGGCTTGTACTTGCTAGAATTTAGAAGATTGAGGGGGGATCTTATAGAAACTTACAAAATTCTTAAGGGGTTGGACAGTCTAGATGCAGGAAGATTGTTCCCGATGTTGGGGAAGTCCAGAACAAGGGGTCACAGTTTAAGGATAAGGGGGAAATCTTTTAGGACCGAGATGAGAAAAATATTTTTCACACAGAGAGTGGTGAATCTCTGGAATTCTCTGCGAGAGAAAGTAGTTGAGGCCAGTTCATTGGCTATATTGAAGAGGGAGTTAGATGTGGCCCTTGTGGCTAAAGGGATCAGGGGGTATGGAGAGAAGGCAGGTACAGGATATTGAGTTGGATGATCAGCCATGATCATATTGAATGGCGGTGCAGGCTCGAAGGGCCGAATGGCCTACTCCTGCACCTATTTTCTATGTTTCTATGTTTCTATATCTCTCGTTTCCCTTTCCCCTGACTCTCAGTCTGAAGGTACTCGACCCGAAACGTCACCTATTCCTTTTCTCCAGAGATGCTGTCTGATCCGCTGAGTTACTCCAGGATTTTGCGTCTATCTTCAGTTTAAATCAGCATCTGCAGTTCCTTCACACACACACTGGTTTGGTGACATATGGCCGAGACAGAGCAACCGGAACGGCCAGTCTACCTGCTTGGGTAGACTGTTCAGCTGATGGAGATGAAGGCACCATGCCTACATCTTCCTCAGCATTTAACCACATGAAACTGTAAGTGAAGAGATCATGGCACTAAGGATATTCCATGTTGCCAATGCTACTTTTATTGAGACTGTAAGCATTAAATATAATGACAAGAGACAACATCAGGTAAGGGAGGAAGCGGGGAGAGGAAGAAATCATAAACCCAGTAAAGAGTTACAAATGATAATTACTTGCAATCAAGTCACAAGCAAAATTAAAATCTGAGAAAAAGAGCAAGAAACACAGTTTCCTAATGTACATTACACTGCATCAGCTATTTGTACCCACGTTCTGCTCAAGATAAGCGACTGATAGCTAAGCAGACAGTACCTTAGAAAGACTGTGTTGGCACCATGTTTTAGGTTTATATATGGTCCAAGCTTGAGCAGACACAGGATTCTAACACAACAGTTTGGGTAATATTTTTAAGACATTAATAGGATGAACTCCGGTGCCTCCGCTTCCCATTCTGTCCAAGGCTAATTGATTTTTGGGGTGGGATAAGGGGAGCTCCAGATGCAACAAAATCCTAAACCTGCTATTGTGAGCAAGCTCAGCACAGAGTTACAGAAAGAAAATCATTCCCCTTTGTTAAAACATAACAGACAAAATGTTTAAAAACCCATCAAAAAAACAATGCAATAAGCAGGGTATGCAAACTTGGAACCATTTACAAGTTACACAGGAATTTCCCCTTTAACAATCCATCTGTCCTGCTCCGGAACATCTGCTTGAGTTTTTCCTTGAACAGGACTTGCTTTAATTACCTGCCAATCAAACATTGGGTTGTCAAGTACAACATTTGCCAGCATCTTATTGTGTTACTGGATCTCGCTCGAGATAACCTTAGCTCGTAATGTTTTATCAAAGTGCAGACTTTTTAAAAACCCCAACAGGAATGAAAAGAAATCGCCAAATGAAGAGTGCTGATTTATTCTGCAATTCAGGGGGTTTTAAAAGAGAAAAAAAAAATTCAGATCAAAGCAAGGAATTAAGTTTCCAGTTCATTTCACAGACTAAGATCACCATCCAATCATGATTAGTATCTCAGCCTCTAACACTGCCAACTGTTCATTTGAAAATAGAGGCCAAGTGCAATGAGAGTCTGAATGCCTGAGAGGAGGGAACTGAAAGTAGCAAGTCTCTCTTTTAATGCATTGGTTTGGGGATTGGGAAACACTGAGAGAGAGAAAAGGCAGAGGGGAAATCAGTATATTGTTGTCTTCACATGTGGTGTCTTCAGCGTCTGTAACCAAATTCATCAGCGTCATCAGCTCGAAAGTCACCATAGCGCCAGAGGTTCAACTGCAAACAGAGGAGATTATCAATGCAGCAATGAGTGTAGATGAGCAAAGCAGGGGAAGCGTTTCAACAATAAGGCACAAGGCATATTACTAGAAGGGCAGTGACCAAGGGAGGCAGGTCCAGACAAGGCACGGGGATGTCAACTGAGGTGGGGTGGGAGTCAAGTGGGATGGGCTCAAGGGGGAGATGGGGGATGGGGGAGATGGGGGATGGGGAAGATGGGGAATGAGGGAGGGGTGGATGAGGGAGGGGGGATCGTAGGAGATTGAAGGGAGGCTCAAGGGAGAGGGGGGTCATGATAGTGTCAAGGGGCAGGTTAAGGGGAGGTGAGTCACGTGGGGAGGGTCGGTCAATGGGGCAGGGATGGGGGTCAGGGTAAGGGGGTCACGGTGAGGGGGTCAGGGTGAGGGGTCAAGGTGAGGGAGTCAGGGGAGGGGTTGAGTGAAAACATAGAAAATAGGTGCATGAGGAGGTCATTTGGCCCTTTGAGCCAGCACTGCCATCATGATCATGGCTGATCATCCACAATCAGTACTCCATTCCTGCCTTCTCTCCATATCCCTTGATTCTGCTAGCCCCTAGAACTCTATCTAACTCGTTCATCCAGTGAATGGACCTCTACTGCCTTCTGTGGCAGAGAATTCCACAAATTCACAACTCTCTGGGTGAATATGTTTTTTTCTCATCTCAGTTTTAAATGACCTCCCCTTTATTCTTAGATTGTGGCCCCTGGGTCTGGACTCGCCCAACATTGGGGAACATTTTTTCCTGCATCTAGCTTGTCCAGTCCTTTTAGAATGTTATATATTCTAGGGGAAGGCAAAGAGGGAGGCGGTCTTGGACAGGGAGAATGAGGACAGGGGGCAGGGAGAGGGAGGGGCAGGGAGGAGGCAGAGAGGGTGGGCGAATGGGGGGGGGGGGGAGAGATTAGAGTGGGAGATTGGGGTTGGTAGAGATGGTCAGTGGGAAGGTGGGGGGGGGGGGGGGTGGGTGTGAGGGACAGAGAACGAGGTCAGGGGAAAGAAGGGATTGCACACTTCTCTTACCCTGGCAGATTTGGCAGCCTCTTGGGCATTCAGGTATTCTGTAACCTGTGTAAAGAGAAAACCAGCTTTAGTCTAAATTATAACACTAAAGCAACATTCTGCAAATGGGGGATAAAGAAACAAAAATACTTGAAATGCTCAAGCAGCATTTTTGGACAGAGGAACGTTTAATGTTTACAGTCTTTGGCCTTTTATCAGTATTGAAAAATCTGGTGACAAGACACGTTCTACAATGGAGACAGAGGTGGAGGAGGGGAGATTAAGGATAAATAGTCTGTCTTGTAATCTCATGCGTCATTCATATCCGCAGGATCTTTTGTTCCTACCTCTGCACCCAACTTTCTCCACCTCTTAAAAGTGTTTGACTTTAAATATATGTTATCTAGAGAAGCCATACTGCATATTCTATCACAGACAGGTCCCCAAGGGACTCATGAGGCAGAATGGGTTTTAAACATACAGATATCCACACCTATCTACTTATTCCTATCCATGTCTTCCAGAGATGCCTCCTGACCCACTGAGTTGCTTCACGCTTTGTGTTTTTCCCAGATACCCACATATCCACACTGGTGAGGCCGCATTTGGGGTTTGGTGTTCAGTTTTGATCACCCTGCTGTTAAGGATGTTGTTAAGTTGGAAAGAGTGCAGAAAGGATTTACAAGGGTGTTGCCAGGATTTGAGGTAGCGAGAGGTTAGACAGGCTACTTTTATTCCTTGGAGCGCAGGACGAAGAGGGGTGATCTTATAGAGGTGTATAAGATCATGACGAGAATAGAAAGGGTGATCACACAGTCTCTTGCCAAGAGTAGGGGAATCGATGATCGATGAGTAGGGGAAAGATTTAATAGCAACCTAAAGGGTAACTTTTTCACATAAAGGGTGGTGGGTGTATGGAACGAGCAGCCGGGGGAGGTAGTTGAGGCAGATATTATAACATTTAAAAGACATTTGGACAGATAAATGGATGGATATGGTCCAAACGTGGGCTGGTGGGGCCAGTGTAAATGGGGCATCTTGGTCGGATTGGGCAAGTTGGTTGGACGTATATTATACAGAAAAATATACATCTGCAGCTCCAAGTAGTAAGATTACAACCTGGTATTTCGTATGTAGATAATGCATCATATCCACTCATCTCAGGCAGATTGGATGGTCACCAAAACTGCTCATGATCATTTTGGGAGGGATCAAACATGGACTAACGGAGAGGTAGCCTGGATTTTTAAAGTATTGTTGGGATGCCAGTGATATTGGCAAGGTATATGTTTTGGTCGTGGTGATGGAATTCTTCGAGTGAAGAAATTCCAGAAAATTATGCAAATACTCAGCAGATTGGACAACATCACTGTACAGAAAAATCAATCAACATCTATGGGTAATGACCTTTCAATAGGAACTGATGTGGTTTGAAGAAAGGTCATCGATCTGAAGTGTTAATTGTTTCTCTTTCCACCAAAGCTGCTTGACCCACTGGGTATTATGAATATGAATAAGTTATAGGAGCAGAATTAAGCTATACGGCTCATCAAGTCTACTCTGCCATTCAATCATGGCTGATCTATCTTTCCCTCTCAACCAAATTCTCCTGCCTTTTCCACCTTGTCTTGACACCCTTACTATATAACCATATAACCATATAACCATAACAGCACGGAAACAGGCCATCTCGGCCCTTCAATTCCGTGCCGAACATTTTTTAAATTAAAAAAAAAAATTAAAAATAAATACTTCCCCCTAGTCCCATCTACCTGCACTCAGACCATAACCCTCCATTCCTTTCCCGTCCATATACCCATCCAATCTATTTTTAAAGGATAACATCGAACCTGCCTCCACCACTTCCACTGGAAGCTCATTCCACACAGCTACCACTCTCTGAGTAAAGAAGTTCCCCCTAATGTTCCCCCTAAACTTCTGTCCCTTAATTCTCAAGTCATGTCCCCTTGTTTGAATCTTCCCTACTCTCAATGGGAAAAGCTTATCCACGTCCACTCTGTCTAACCCGCTCATAATTTTAAAGACCTCTATCAAGTCCCCTCTTAACCTTCTGCGCTCCAAAGAATAAAGACCTAACTTGTTCAACCTTTCTCTGTAACTTAGTTGCTGAAACCCAGGCAACATTCTAGTAAATCTCCTCTGTACTCTCTCTATTTTGTTGACATCCTTCCTATAATTAGGCGACCAAAATTGTACTCCATACTCCAGAATTGGCCTCACCAATGCCTTGTACAATTTTAACATTACATCCCAACTTCTATATTCAATGCTCTGATTTATAAAGGCCAGCACACCAAAAGCTTTCTTTACCACCCTATCTACATGAGATTCCACCTTCAGGGAACTATGCACAGTTATTCCTAGATCCCTCTGTTCAACTGCATTCCTCAATTCGCTACCATTTACCGTGTACGTCCTATTTTGATTTGTCCTGCCGAGATGTAGCACCTCACATTTGTCAGCATTAAACTCCATCTGCCATCTTTCAGCCCACTCTTCCAAATGGCCTAAATCTCTCTGTAGACTTTGAAAATCTACTTCAGTATCCACAACACCACCTATCTTAGTATCATCTGCATACTTACTAATCCAATTTTCCACACCATCATCCAGATCATTGATGTACATGACAAACAACAGTGGACCCAACACAGACCCCTGAGGCACGCCACTAGTCACCGGCCTCCAACCTGACAAACAGCCATCCACCATTACTCTCTGGCATCTCCCATTCAGCCACTGTTGAATCCATCTTGCTACTCCACCATTAATACCCAGCAATTGAATCTTCTTAACCAACCTTCCATGAGGAACCTTGTCAAAGGCCTTACTGAAGTCCATATAGACAACATCCACTGCTTTACCCTCATCAATTTCCCTAGTAACCTCTTCGAAAAATTCAAGAAGATTAGTCAAGCATGACCTTCCAGGCACAATCCATGTTGACTGTTTCTAATCAGACCCTGCTTATCCAGATGCTTATATATATTATCTTTAAGTATCCTTTCCATTAATTTGCCCACCACTGACGTCAAACTAACAGGTCTATAATTGCTAGGTTTACTCTTTGAACCCTTTTTAAACAACGGAACAACATGCGCAGTACGCCAATCCTCCGGCACTATTCCCGTTTCTAATGACATTTGAAATATTTCTGTCATAGCCCCTGCTATTTCTACACTAACTTCCCTCAATGTCCTAGGGAATATCCTGTCAGGACCTGGAGACTTATCCGTTTTCATATTTTTCAAAAGTGTCCGCACCTCCTCTTCTTTGAATCTCACAGTTTCCATTGCTACTCTGCTTGTTTCCCTTACCTCACATAATTCCATATCCTTCTCCTTCGTGAATACCGAAGAAAAGAAATTGTTCAATATCTCCCCCATCTCTTTTGGCTCTGCAGATAGCTGTCCACTCTGACTCTCTAATGGACCAATTTTATTCCTTGTTATCCTTTTGCTATTAATATAGCTGTAGAAACCCTTTGGATTTACTTTCACCTTACTTGCCAAAGCAACCTCATATCTTCTTTTAGCTTTTCTAATTTCTTTCTTAATATTCTTTTTACATTCTTTATACTCCTCAAGCACCTAATTTACTCCATGCTGCCTAAAATTATTGTAGATCTCTCTCTTTTTCCGAACCAAGTGTCCAATTTCCCTTGAAAACCATGGCTCTTTCCATTTTTTACTATTTCCTTTCAACCGAACAGGGACATAAAGATTCTGTACTCTTAAAATGTCACCCTTAAATGTCCTCCATTTTTCTTCTACATCCTTCCCATAAAACAACATGTCCCAATTCACTCCTTTTAAATCCTTTCGCATCTCCTCAAAGTTAGCCTTTCTCCAAACAAAAATCTCAACCCTAGGTCCAGTTCTGACCCTCTCCATAATTATATTGAAACTAATGGTATTGTGATCACTGGACCCGAAGTGCTCCCCGACGCATACCTCCGCCACCTGCCCTGTCTCATTTCCTAACAGGAGGTCTAGCACTGCCCCTTCTCTAGTAGGTACCTCTATGTATTGCTGCAAAAAACTATCTTGCACACATTTTACAAACTCCAAACCATCCAGCCCTTTTACAGAATGTGTTTCCCAGTCTATGTGTGGAAAATTGAAATCTCCCACAATCACTACCTTGTGCTTACTACTAATATCTGCTATCTCCTTACATATTTGCTCTTCCAATTCTCGCTCCCCATTTGGCGGTCTATAATACACCCCTATAAGTGTTGCTACACCTTTCCCATTTCTCAGTTCCACCCAAATAGCCTCCCTAGACGAGCCCTCTAATCTATCCTGCCAAAGCACTGCTGTAATATCTTCCTTGACAAGCAATGCAACACCCCCACCTCTTGCCCCTCCAATTCTATCACCCCTGAAGCAACGAAATCCTGGAATATTTATTTGCCAATCACAGCCCTCCTGCAACCATGTTTCACTGATCGCCACAACATCATACTTCCAGGTGTCAATCCAGGCTCTAAGCTCATCCACCTTTCTTACAATGTTCCTAGCATTAAAATATACACATTTAAGAAACCCACCACCACTTATTCTCTGTTTATTATCTTTTTCTTCTTTCTCCCCTACATTTTGGGTCCGAGTGCTTCCCTTCTCTGCCTCCTGCCTCCCACATTTTCCACTAGCTTTCTCTATTTGAGTCCCTCCCCCCAACCGTTCTAGTTTAAAGTCTCCCCAGTAGCCTTTGCAAATCTCCCCGCCAGGATACTAATCAAGAATCTGTCAATCTCCACCTTAAAAAATACCTAATGACTTGGCCTCCACAGATTTCTGTGCCAATGAATTCCATAGATTCACCACCTGCTGACAAAATAAATTTCTCCTCTTCTCCTTTCTAACGGTATGTCCTTTTATTCTAAGGCTGTGCCCTCTGGTCCTTGGGTCTCCCACTTGTGGAAACATCCTCTCCACGTCCACTCTATCCAGGCCAGAACAAAATCTCCAGCATTTTGTTACACGTTGCCAATATTTGAAATATGGTCCTTTGCCTCTGGAATTTATTTCCTGACGACTGTTTTACAACCGAGTGGCTTGCTAGCTCACTTCAGAGGACAGATAAAAGCAGATCAATAATCCTAAAGGACATTCATGAAGCAGTTACATTTTATATCAGTACTCCAGGTGTTGTGATTATTTTTTTCTTATGCCAACTCCTAAATGATCACATTTATTGAATTCAGTTTCACCATTTCTGGTGAGATTTGAGGTTTTTAAGGTATTTAGTTATGGTTCTTAGCTAGGCCAGGATGGGCTCACGATTGGCTTATTCCACACGGATCACTGGTAATCCTCCCACTAGAAAGCCACGCAGAATACTAGACACTTCAGAAGGACACTGAACAAACACGAACTGTCTTTCAGATCAGACATTAAACCATCTGCGCTCTCTAGGGTGAATAAAAAACATCCCATGCCTTTAATTTAAAAGAGAGAAAGGGAGATTTCCCAGTAGGCAGGTCAATATTCAGACTTCAAAAAACCCAAGAAACAATTATGCAGTCATTATCACATTTTTGTCTGGGGGATTACACTGTTTGGCAATCGACTTCCACTGTCCTACACTACAAAAAAGTGTTTGACTGCAATGTGCTATAGTACATTCCGAGGTTATGAAAAGGTTTATAAAAACACTAGGTTTTCATTCCTTTTATTGGTCAAACAGCCTGCCAGCACATACACACAATCAAGGCCAATGCACAAAGAGTAGCTGTTAAGGTGAGGTGCTGCAGAACTGTAGTGAATTCATGCTCATAGAAAGGAGCCAACAGATTCTGTAAGGCAGGAGTGAAATTTAAAAAAGCCAAATTTAAAAAAATGCCACAAGAAAATGGATGTGGAGGCAGCAACTTCATTTTTATGCAATATAACAGCTCAGCTCAGACACTCAATCCTGGAATTACAGAAAATTTATCACACAGAAGGTCTTCTGGACAATCGTGTCTGAGACAGATTAAAGAGCAGCACAACCCAATTCCACCTTCCAGTGTCACGTCTGTGGCCCTGCAGGTCCCAGTTATTCATGCACATTTCAACTAATAACCTTTCAGGCATATGCTCCACATCCTTTATGGCTGCAGTGTGAAATGTTGCCTCATCTTCCCTCTGAACCAGTTATCTTAATCAACTTGTTTTTGACCCCTTTTTCTTATTTAATCCATCAAGTATCTCATATTATATACCTCAGTTACTATATCTCACTATCTCATCCTCCTCTGTTCCAAAGAACACAACCCAAGCTTATCTATTGCCTCTTCACAGCTCAAATCTTCCTGACTTGAAAATAGCTTTGCAAATTTGCTCCGCGCCTTCTCCATCTTTCCTCTCATATGATGACCAGAAATATATACAATAGAATCATAGAGACATGTAGTACAGAAACAGTCCTTTATAGCACTGACTCCGCAGAGACCATGTTGTCCTTTTCATTCATTTTTTATTCTCCCCACATCCCCATCAACTCCCCCCAGACTCTCCCACTCGTCTACACAGGAGAGGTAATTTACAATAGCCAATTAACCTACTAAACCCACACTTCTTTGGGATGTGGTAGAACGGTAAAAATCCTTAGTCACAGGGAAAATGCATAAACTCTACAGACAGCGAGCAACCTAGGTCTTTAGCGCTGTGTGGCAACAGAACAGACATTCTTTAGGTCTAGAAGTAGTGCTGCCCTGCTCCTATATTCCATGCCTCAGCTGATAGAGCAAAGCATCATGCTTGCTTTTTAAACCATCTTATTAACCTGTTCCTGCTACTTTAAGGATCCGCAGACAACGACTCCTAGATCCTTTTATTTTTCCTGCCTTATTCAATTTCCTCCCATTTATCGAGGAGACACTTTTTCTCACAGAGTGGTGAGTCTGTGGAATTCTCTGCCTCAGAGGGCGGTGGAGGACGGTTCTCTGGATACTTTCAAGAGAAAGCTAGATAGGGCTCTTAAAGATAGTGGAGTCAGGGGATATGGGGAGAAGGCAGGAACGGGGTACTGATTGGGGATGATCAGCCATGATCACATTGAATGGCGGTGCTGGCTCGAAGGGCCGAGTGGCCTACTCCTGCACCTATTGTCTATTGTCTATTATTGTAATCTTGCTGCAAATCTCCACGTCGACTGTTCCTGATTAACCTGCTCCTTTCCAAATGAAGGTTTAACATATCCCTGAGAATAGATTATTGAATGGATTCAAGTTACACTATGTGTCTCGTGGTTGCTTTGTTTATCCCTTCCTTTTTAAATACGGTCCATCATTAACAGTGCTCCAATTATCCAGCTCTACTCCTGCAATGTCTTCCATATGGGCCTAGAGACTTAACTTTTTTCCAAGGACGACAAACTCTTTAATTATTCCTCTTTTACCACTTTTATCCCATCTGATAATTTCTCACTACTTCATCCAATCTGAAACCTCAGCATATCTCCACCCCCTCCTCTCATAGACAATAGACGCAGGAGTAGGTCATTCGGCCCTTCGAGCCACCTGCACCGTCATTCAATGTGATCATGGCTGATCATCCCCAATCAGTACCCCGTTCCTGCTTTCTCCCCATATCCCCAAGTACCTCGTTCCTACCTTCTCCCCAACCAGCATCCACCGCTCTCTGAGGCAGGGAATTCCACACTCACAACTCTCTGTGTGAAAAAGTTCTTCTGCAAATATGGTCAGGAAAATATTTAAGAACCTTTCCCTTATCCTCAATTCCCACACACAGATTCCCTTTTTGCCCTCTTGCTATTAATACTCTAGACATGTTCTTTGCCAAGTTATTTATTGCTCTTTATACGCATACAACACCATTGAATTAAAAAAAACTTTAATTGCCGATAGTTTCTCATTCTCATTCTTGCTTTTCTTCTAATGCAGTAGAAATCACTGCTACATTTTCTACATTCTACCAGGCTTTCTGGTACTCCAGCCTCTTGGGTGTCTGACATTAGCCATTTCCTTTGTCTTACCCTACCCTCCATGAACTTATCGGCAGGCTCTGGTTTAGCATTTCCAACCTGTTTCTTCTTGGCAGCTTTTAATCTCAATTTAAAATGTATCTTTGCCTAGACCTTAAGGCATCGTTATTCTCCTGCTAATCTACCTGCCTCTCCTCATTTACATTCAACTCTTTGACTAAGATTTTGGTTACCTTAACTTACTTCTCATTCTTTGGCTGAGTGTTCATTTGATGCTGGAGATTTTGCCAAAACCCCTTTTACACTGTTTTTAATTTGCTCTCTCAAATGTAATTAGATTGAATGTTTGAACTCAAATTTAAAAATCTGATGTTGAAAGATTGATATTAATAAAAGCTATCATGTTTGAAGTAAGGAAATATGTTTGCTTAATGACGAAGATTGGAGATTAGATATTTTGGATATTTGACCTGAGGTAATTACCATGAGGAAGGATCTTGGGCTCAGATCAGGAGTTAAGGCCCTGTCCCACTTACGTGTCCTTGGCACGCTAATTACGCGACCTCGTTGTCGTGCTCAGGCGCGACGGTCCCACAAAGGTCGCGCGCGTCCTCATGCGCCCGCCCGCACAGCCGTCTGGAGCGCGTGACGTCATTTGAAGATGGACATAAAATGCAGGAGTAACTCAGCGGGACCGGCAGCATCTCTGGGGAGAAGCAATGGGTGATGTTTCGTGTCGAGACTCTTCTTCAGTCTGAAAGAAGGGTCTTGACCCGCAACTTCACCCATTCCTTCTCTCCAGAGATGCTGGCGGTCCCGCTGAGTTACTCCTGCATTTTGTGTCTATCTTCAATTTTCTTGGCCCCGCTCTGGGAGTAGAAGTGGGGGCGCATCCGGATCCGCAACGGCCGTGAGCCCCAGGCTGAGTTCGACGATCGTTTGCCTGCTTCTGCTGCTGTTGGAGGTGAGACGTTGCGTCGCGCCAGGGTCTTGGGCCTGTCCCACTTTGGCCGTCAGTTACGCGACAGGCCGGTGGCGCGAGAAGATTTCGATCGGTACAAAATCCCGGAGCGCCGCGCGATACCTAGCACAACTCCATACCCCTCCGCGCTTCTCAGTGGGACCGGCCCCGCGCGGCCACACGATGCCCGTGCGCCTCAACGCGACGATGAGGTCGCGTAATTTGCGTGCCAAGGACACGTAAGTGGGACAGGGCCTTTAGTCATTATAGATTGAAATAGGCACCTTATTCATAGCTGCATTGGTGGGTTTTTTTGTAGTAGTGCCCAAAGATCCTATAGCAGCAAGATAGATCACTCCTGCTAAATGCAATGGGCTGACGTGTAGCACGCAACGGAACATGGGCCGTTTTTTCATGCATTTCCGTAACCCGACCCGACCCGACTCGCAGTGTAATCAACGTTGCGGGGGAACAGTTTGTGTTAATAAATTAAAATTCTGAAAATGAGAAGATTTTTACCAAATAACTTTTATTTTTACGAGGATGTTTCCGTAACCGGCTACCATCTCCGCACTAGTTATCTTTGCTCCGCTATGGGATCTTTGGTGCGGAGACGGAAGCCGGTTACGGAAATGGGGCCTAAAATGACCCATGAATCTGCCCATGACCGTATTATGTCTTTTTCGTCGAGTGATCTATCTTGCTTGCTATAGGATCTTTGGTAGTGCCAATCGTAAGAAAGCACTCTGTGACCGCTTGAGTTTTCTGTGGGTGCTCTGGTTTCCTCCCACACTCCAAAGACATACGGGTTTGTAGATTAATTGACTCCAGTAAAACGTAAATTTCCCCTGGTGTGAAGTTCATGTAGGATAGTGTTAATGTATGGGGTGATCGCTGGGTGACGCGGACTAGGTAGGCCGAAGGGCTTGTTTCTGTGCTGCATCTCTAAAAATCTAAAAAAAGACGCAAGACAGTTTAAAAAATGATCTGTGCATAAATTCTATTGAAGGAAAGGTGGAAGATAGTGGATGGCAGGAAACGGTAAGGAAGAAGTATTAGGAAAGCTGGCTGCACTTAAAGTAAATGTAATTTGGCTTGGAAGGGATGCCATCTACATCTATCTATCTATTCATAACTAAAACTCTGATCTTATTATCTTGTGGTTTGGCGGTCATTCTATTTGCGCAAAAACGGTTCGCGATAGCTATACAATTTTTTGCCAGTTCACTCACAGTTCTCCCGTGCTGCGAGTGTGCCAAGTTTTGTTCCAAGCGGTTAAATGTCGTAAAAGTTAGCGAGGTTTAAAAATCTTAAAAACCGCGTGTGCGCAGATTGATCTCTTCTCCTGCCAGTCGGCGCCGCGCAGATTAATCTCTTTCCCTGTCACTCCCCGGGACGGTCCGCCCCTTCCTGCGCCATCGCGTCTTTACTGGAGCTGAGGGTGGCCGGCGGAGGTTTCCAACCGGACTTTCGGAGGGAGCCCAGTCCCAAGCAGCAGCCCCGCCCCAAGCAGCAGCACAGCGTGGGAGGCCCAGTCCAGCCCAAAGTTGGAGACCCAGCCCAGAGTCAGAGATGTCGCCAAACGGAGAGCGGAGACTCTGATCCCGGCGGAGTAGAACGACCAACGACCACTGTGAGTCCCCATCGCACCGCCAATTCCAGCCATTACCCCTCTGGTCCCCCTCGCTGGCTCCTCCCCCTCTCCCTCCTCCGTGATTCCCCCCTCTCACCCATGGCTCTTCCCCGTCTTTTCTCCGAGCTTACTTCCCCCCGCCCACACCCCTCTCCCCATAACTGCCCCCTGCCCACACCTCTCCCCCCCCACAAACCCCCTGCCCACACACACCCAACCCCCGCCCACACACATCCCCCCCACATTTCCTGCTCACACACACCCAACACCCGCCCACACACATCCCCTCCCACATCCCCTGCCCACAAACCCCCCAGCCCACACACCCTTGCCCCCATAACACCCACCTCCCCCCACACACCTACCTCCCCCACACACACCCCCCCCCACACCCCCCAGCCCACATCCCCCCGCCTCCACAACCCCTCCCACAACCCCCCCCGCCCCCACAACCCCCCCAACAACGCCCCCACTCCCACCCACCCTCACAACCCCTCCTGCCCCCACAACCCCCGCTGCCCCCATAACCCCCCCTGCCCTCATAACCCCCCCTGCCCTCATAACACCCCCCCCTTCCCCAATAACCCCCCCTGCCCTCATAACCCCCTGTCCCCACAACCCCCCTGCCCCCATAACCCCCCTGCCCCCATAACCCCCCCTGCCCCCATAACCCCCCTGCCCACACACCCCTCTCCACCCACATCCCCCCTGCCCACACACCCCTCCCCCCACAAACCCCCTTGCCCACAACCCCCCCCACATACACCCCCTCTACACACCGCGCTGCCCCCCCCCACCCACACACCCCTCCCCCCGCTCACACACCCCTCCCCTCCACAATCCCTCCGCCCGCACCCCCCCACCCCACCCACAATGATTTATTGGAACCATTTCAACCCTGTGAGAATTCAAATGCAAGATTTGACGGTAGAAGCTAGGGTTATTCTTGGAGCAAAATCTGAGAGATTATTTGACAGAGGTGTACAGATTGTTCCAAGTTCAGGTGGGGTAGAGAGAATCTGTTTTCATTAGTGGATAGCTCAAGGACTAAGGAACAGAGATTTAAAATAATGGGGTAAAGATAGCATAGAAAAATGCATTGTAAAACCAACAAAGGAGGCAGGATATTTTAGGTCCTGCTATGTGTCAGCCAGTAATCTCATGATGAGCAATCCTCTGCGGGAAGATGATGACAGTATAATAGAACTTTACATTGAGTTTGATGGTGATGTATTAAAGTTAGAAACTAGAGCCTTAAATGAAACAAAATCAATTACATGGTATGGCATGTTGCCAATGGCAGAGTCATAGAGTTACACAGCACAGAAACATTCCCTTCAGCCCAACTTGTCCATGCTGACCAAGTTACCTACCTGAGCTAGTCCTCCTCATTTGCTTGCATTTGGCCCAGGTCTCTCGAAATCTTTTCGATCCATGTACATGTCTTTTGGACATTGTAATTTCACTCACTTCTACCATGTCCTCCGATAGCTCGTTTCACATACCCACCACCCTTTTGTGTGAAAACATTGCCTTTCCGAATCCCTTGAAATCTTTCTCCTCTCACCTTCAATATATGCTCCCTAGTTCTGAACTCCCCTCCTCTATGAAAATGACTGTGAGCATTCACCTTATCTATACCCCCTCATGGTTTTATATACCGCATCCCTCAGCCTCTTACCTTCGCTGGGGGAAAAAAATAGGCTATCCTGTCTCTTCTTATAACCTAAGCCCTCCAGTCCTGGCATTGTCCATGTAAATCCTTTCTATACCCTTTCCAGCCTAATACAATGAATGCCACATGACCAGAACTGGAAATGATTGGAGATTTAGTTTGGGGAATTAGATTAAAAAGTAAAATAGTAGGTAAACAAACATTTAAAACATGATTTCATAACTCACTATGACCATACATTCTACTCAGTATAAAAAATGAATGAGAACCATAATCCATCCGTAGCTAACTAAAGAGGTTAAGAATGGTATTAGATTTAGAAAGACATGATGCTGCCTAGCAGAGCATAAATGAAAGGATTGTAGATGAGTAAATAGAGGAAGTCTAGGATGAGCAGCCAATCACGTTGAAAAATTCTCAGATATTTGTACAGTTAAACAAAAGCTAATATTTAAAATATGTTATGGACCACAAAATAAAGATTGGAACCTCTTTGATATGTTGAGGTAGAAGATGAAATAGCATTTTTAGTAATATGTGAAAATTGCAAGCCGCATGCATGAAGTTTTATTTTTAGGACCAGTGAGTTAGCCTGGAAGTAATTCTGACATAGAATGCTATTAAAAGTTCATTTCACCTGTGCTTCAAGGTGTAACATTTTCCAGGATATTTTACAACGAGATCAGTTAATACTTGGAATTTTCATTTAATTCACTGATTTCCCTTGATTCCAATAGAGCAAGGTGTAAAGTAGTGCAGTCTGTAGGGAAACACTGCATCAATTACTGCAACTTCAGAGTTTCCCTGCTAAACTACACGCAACCAGTTCTATGGTATAATATTGAATGCTGATAGTTTTGCCAGCATTATAACTGCAAAATATGAGCCAATGTTTCCATAGATTAGTTTTGTCCTGTCAAGCATAGGCCACGTCCTCTGGTTTTTATTGTAATGGACGAGGTGCGATAACTTGTCCTGGTTTCCATTATCTAGTCATTTTACAAACACAAGTCACAAATAAATCACTCAATATACTCTTTGCTACTGTGATGCATTCTGCTTAATTTACTGTCCCCTGTGTCCATCCTCTTCCTCTCAAATCATTCTGGTTCCACCATTCTATATTGTTCCTGTATAGAACTTGAACTGTTAAATGAGGATGCATCAATGATTTATAAAGAGGAAAGATTAACTTAATTATAACTCACTGACTTCTTAATGCATCCCAATTCTTGATTTATTGCACTTGTGGCCATTCAGCATTGTTGTGATGAAGTTAATGTAATGTCATTCAGTACTCATCTGTGCACATTATTTTTTTCCCGGGTTAGTACACTAGATCCATCTGCCCCTTTTATTTTCACTGTGACATTCTAGTTGAGTTATTGGCATGATCAAGAAAAATTCCTTGAAAATGCTGCAAAGTACATGCATTGTGCTGAATTAGCCAGAGATGTAAGTACATTTAAGAATATCCTCAATGTTGAGGCCTACATTTAACATTTGTGGCTTGAGAGGTTAGGAACTTGCAGTATGGTCAAAAGCATGTGAAAAACAATAACTAAGGTTTAATGTTTAAAATGTAGTCAAAAAGATTATATCACACTCATATCGGATCCCTTGCTGCATTGCAAACAATTCTATATGATCTTCCACTTATTTTTTTTATTTATTCATTTTTTGGACATGGGCACAAATGGCAGGGACAGCATTATCGCCCATTCCTAAATGTTCTTGAGACGTTAGTAGTAAGCAGCCGTCTTTCTCATAAAGGTACTGCCACAGTGCTGCTTTGCAGGGAACTGCAGATTAGACACGGAGATATATTTCCAAATCAGGCTGGTGTGTGATTTGGAAGGGGACGTGCAGTTGCTGGTGTCTTGTCCTTTGTGATGATAGAGGTCTTGGATATGAATGAGCTGATGAGGCAGTCAAGGCAGGAAATTGCAGTATTGTACATTGTATTGCAGTGTGACTGCTGTGCACTTGTGGTGGAGGAATTAATGTTTAGAGTGGAAGAGGGGGGAGCAATTTTTCCAACACTCTCCTGACTTGTATTTTATGAAAAGATTGTGCAGTGTCAGGATCCCATCCTCAGCCTGCTCTTGCATCAATAGTATTAATGTCACTAATAACTCAAGTTGCTGGTCAACAATGACCCCTCTCTCTGTCCCTGTCCCTGTCCCTGTCCCAGGATGTGAAGGCGGTGCATTGATGATAGAAAATGACCACCGGGTGGCGGCTGCAATGGCCACCTCGCCAACCGTCTGTCTCGTCCCTTCCTTCTTCGTTGTTTTTTAGTATGTGTTAAATGTATGTTTTAGTAATCTTTAGCTTGTTATATGTGGGGAGTGGGGGTGGGAGAATCTTTTTTTTAAATCTCTTACCTCGACGGATATGCAATTTCTTTCCGTATCATATTTCTGTCCGCACTACGGCCTAACACCCGGTGGAGCTGGCGGCCTCTGTTGGAGACCGACTTCGGGAGCTCCAACCGCAGGAGCCTGCGGACTTTAACATTGTGGAGCTCTGGTTAGGGACCGACTTCGGGAGCTCCAGGCCGCAGGAGCTTCGACCGCCCCGACGAGGGGGCTTCGATCACCAGCTGAGGGAGCTTTGATCGCCCCGACTGCGGATGGTTCGACTGCCCCGACCGTGGGAGAATAAAGAGGAAGAAGATTGGACTATTGCCTTCCATCACAGTGAGGAATGTGGGGAATCTGCTGTGGTGGATGTTTATGTTAACTTTTATGTAGTTGTGTGTCTTGTTGCTTTTTTTTTAGTATGGCTATATGGTAATTCGAGTTCCACTATACCTTAATTGATACAGGTGACAATAAACTGACCTTTGACCTATGAAATGCAATTGAACATTAAGAGTACACGCTAGACTTTTTATTGGTAATGGTCCTAACATCATTTGTAGCACGAATGTTACTTGCACTTATCAGCCAGGGATTTGCTGCTTCATTTGCTGTGGAATTGCCAATGAGGTTGAACAATATTTAATTATCAGTAAATATCCCTACTTCTGATCTTATGATGGAGGGAAGGTCACATGAAGCAGTTGAAGACTGGGCTAAGAGACCAGCTTCAGGAACTCCTGCGGTGATGTCCTGGGGCTGGGATAATTTGACCCCTAAAAGTCACAACCATTCTTAATGTGAGATATGACGAGAAATGTTATCTACTTGATGTCTACTAATGTTCATTGTACCAGGCTTCCTTAATGCCCCACTCGATCCAGTGCTGCCTTGTTGTCAAGGGTAGTTACTCTTGCCTCACTCTGGAATTCAACTCTTGCAGTCCTGGTAAAACCCAAACTGGGCATTGAAAAGCAGGTTATCTGCAATACGGAAATCACGTCACCAACATGGACCTGAAAACTTGAGCTTCCTCAACCGTATTCTCCCATTACGTGCCAATCTTTCAGATCCAGCACTGATATTATGTAGACACAAAATGCTGGAGTAACTCAGTGGGACAGGCAGCATCTCTAGAGAGAAGGAATGGGTGATGTTTCGGGTCGAGACCCTTCTTCAGACTGATATCAGGGTAGTGGGCGGTACAGAGATAGAATGTAGTCGGAAACAGTGAAATGATCACCAAGCCTAAGCTTGGTCTCGCCAATATACAGGCGAGACCAAGTGCAGGCTCGGCGATCGTTTCACTGAACACCTCCGCTCAGTCCGCCTTAACCTACCTGATCTCCTGTTTGCCCAGCACTTTAACTCCCCCTCCCATTCCCAATCTGACCTTTCTGTCCTGGGTCTCCTCCATTGTCAGAGTGAGGCCCAGCGCAAATTGGAGGAGCAGCACCTCATATTTCGCTTGGGTAGCTTACACCCCAGCGGTATGAACATTGACTTCTCTAACTTCAAGTAGCCCTTGGTTTCCCTCTCTCGCCATCCCCTCCCCCTTCCCAGTTCTCCCACCAGTCTTACTGTCTCCGACTACAATCTATCTCTGTACCGCCCACTCCCCTGACATCAGTCTGAAGATGGGTCTCGACCCGAAACGTCACCCATTCCTTCTCTCCAGAGATGCTGCCTGTCCTGCTGAGTTACTCCGGCATTTTGTGTCTACCTTTAATTTAAACCAGCATCTGTAGTTCTATCCTACTGATATTATGTATGTACTTATTTGCCGTGAGAATTTTGTTACAGAATCATACATGATCTATGATCTTTGATTGTTCCTGCCTCTATAGCTTCCTCTGGCAGCTTGTTTCATTATATCAAATCAAAGTTGCTATTTTGTAAAGATGTTGCTGTATCTCCTCAATGGTGGTGCTGTATTCAATGTGGACCATTCACCTGGGTTTGTCTTTAATTCATGTGGAAGATTCATTGAAATAGTCCTTTTATGTGGAAAAAAATGTCCACAATCACTAGCAGCCTCTTCCCAGTAAAGAACCAGCTCTGAGGGGGTATTGTAAGGGAGAATGTGCTTATTATCCCACACTCTCAGTTGATATTAGAGAAATTTATAAATCAGAATTCTATGCACTGATCTGCGGATCACCATGAAATGCTGCAAACACACCCGAGGACTCCAGGCCCGCAGAGAATAAGCAGTGCGCTATTACGATTACTCCTGTTTGCAAACTAATCTCCATAGAAACCATCAGCTCTTTCTAGGGCTCAAAGAGATAATGCTCACTGGTCATGTACAATAGGTTTAGGTGTAGGTTTATTATTGTTACGTATACAGAGATATGGTGAAAAGCGTTGTTTTTGCATGCTACCCAAGCAAAACAGATAATGCCATACATAAATGCAATCAGGCTAAATCAAGTACAATAGGTAGAGTGAATAGAAAGATAGAGAATGCAGAATATTGTTCTCAGCATTGTAGGTAGATTTACAGATTGAAAAGAGATTTTAAATGAGTAAGGCAATGCACGGGAGGAGAGTCAATCCTCCTCTGCAACCACCATGCATGGAGTCGCCACTATCTGGCACCGTCTTAACTACATTATTATTTTGAGTGGCAGGCATGTGGAACTTGCTGATGGTTAAAATGTATACATTTAAAGGGAAGCTAAATTGTAAGAGCAACAAGAGCAAATACATTGATTAAATTTGGTGGGGGAGAGTGTATATTGGAGAGGCTAGAATTTGGGTGTAGAGTAGGGCTGGGGGAAAATATATAGTATCAGCATTTTTCAAAGATCAGGGCTGAATCAATAGGAGGCAGTGATGGTAGCAATCCAAATCAGGAATTAGTAGAAAGTCATCCATTTGAAATATTAACTGTTTCCCTCACCACATTTTGTGCCTGATCTACTGTACATTCCAGTAATATCCTGTTTTATTTGAAAAAAAATATCAATTTATGAAATCGCAGAGGACAAGGTAATAACGGATTACTAAGATCTCCAGTTTTTATTTCGTTCTATATCATGTTCTTTTATCAGAATGACAATCCACAGCAAAAAGTACAACCTAAATTGTTCATTGAAACCAGATTATTAACTAGACTAACTTGAAAAATCTACTTTTAATTTAAATAAATTAAATCATGAAAGACATGGTAAAACAGGCGATATTTTGTATGCAGCATGTGGCTACCTCCCATCACCAGTAGTCATGTTTACAGTAAGTATCTGTAGTTTGAGGATCTTCAGCGCTGAGTTGATGAACTAGAGTCTGGGGTTTAGACACTGAATCAGCAGAAGATGAAGTTACCTGGACAGTTTGTTCCAGGAAGTGGGGATATCCCTTTGGCTAACTACTGTGGATTTGCTTATTGTCAGGGATTGGGG
This sequence comes from Malacoraja senta, assembly GCA_038087875.1. Taxonomy (NCBI): domain Eukaryota; kingdom Metazoa; phylum Chordata; class Chondrichthyes; order Rajiformes; family Rajidae; genus Malacoraja; species Malacoraja senta. Next base: position 9,018,995 of record CM075985.1, on the reverse strand, counting down.
AGAGTGGGACTATGACCGAGACAGGTATCGGGATTCTGATGGAAGCTTTCGTTCCTGCATTTGTCCAAAAGGTACAAGGCATCTAAGCCTAAATCAAAAAATATACCCTGAAAAATGATGATCTCAGGACTGTTGCCTGAACTACACGCAAAATGACAGAGATAATAAGATCAGAGCATGAATTAGTGTGGGAGAAAAGATCTTCAGTTCATCGGGTAATGGGGAAGAGAGCTGTCCTATTGGCGTAGCTTCCCCTGAATTGAGCTGGGACTAGTGCCTTGCAAGTAAAATAACTAGGGATGTACAAAGGGCTTTAAACTAAATTGTAAGGGTGGTAGGTTGCATTAGTTGGGCAGTAAAGCAAGGGTTCAGGTGAAGGGAAATTTAGAATGCCAAAGAGAAAGGCTGAGGAAAAAGTTTAGGGACAAAAGGGGACTGCAGGTAAATAGATAAAGGTGTGTGTGAAATTGGAAGAAAAGGAAGGAAAATCAGTGAGATCCGAAATTAAGGGCTCTTCACCTGATGCACGCTACATTCATAAAAATATGTTGGAATTGATGGCACAAAAAGAGATAAACGTTGATGTGCAATGGGAACGTGTTAATAAATAAGCTTGTGGTTAAAGGGCCATCCATGAGAAATGTCCACCATATGATGGAACCTTCTACTAAATGTAACTTAGTTCAATCTGAAACCAGGGTCCTAAATCTAAACAATGCAAACTTTGAAGGTATGAAGCATGAGATGGTTATAGTGGAGTGGGAAACTACACTAAGACAAGCAAGAGCATTTAAAACACTTAATACATGTTTGCAACAAATATACTATATATCCCTTTTAAAACCTAAGAAGTTAAAGATAATATTAGATCAAAGGAAGAGGCTTATGATGTTAACAAGAACAGTAAGCCTAAGGATTGGAACAAAAAACAGATTTCTGCAAAGGAAGGCATTTATAAAGGAAAGCAGAATATGAAAATAATCCAGAGAGAAACATGAAAACAAACTGCAAAAGCTTCCACAGATATTTAAAACAGAAAATAATTAGCAAAAGTTAATGAGATTCTTTATGGACTGAGACAAGAACATTTATAGTAGGGAGTAAGGAAACAGCAGAAATATTGAACAAATGTGATGTATCTATCTTGTCAGACAAAGTTGCATAAACATTCAGGAAACAGTAAGCAGGTCTAGAGAGAATGAAGATTTGAAAAAAATTAGAGGTAATTGAAATTTCAAGTGGTTAGGCACAAAGAAAAAGATGATGGAGAAGGATGTGATGAAGGATGAGATGGTTGATAAAGGCTGAGATTGATGGCATTGAGAGAAATTATTTGGCTCAGAAGATCAAGATGCATAATCAGTTTAGGTAGCAATCCACAGGTCCTAGTCAATAAGCATCCAAACAGTAGCTGCACTGTGGGACATGGTACAAATTAAGAAATAATGAGGCTTGTTAAAAAACAGCAATGCAATAATCATGGATGAATTTATATAGATTAGACAAAGCAAATTGGTAAAGGTAGTCTTGAATGTGGCTTCATGGAGTGCATTCAGGACAATTCCTCAGAACAATACACTATGGAGCCAATTAAGGAACTGGCTATTTTTAATCTAGTCGTGTGTAATGCGACTAAATTAATGACCATCATGCAAAGTAATCATAACATAATACTATTTCACATTCTGTTTGAAAGTGGGATGCTTGTGTTTAAAGCTAATGTTTTCAACGTAACTAATGACCATTATCAAGGGATGAAAGCAGACTTGGCTAAAGATGCTTTGGTAAATAGACTCAACAACAAAACAGTAATAAGAACTGGCAGATATTTAAGGGAATATTTAATACTTCTTAACATGTATACATTCCGTTCAAAAGACAACAAAAATAATGATTTATTCTGGCTAAGTAGATAAGTATGGTAACAAATTGAAAGAAGAATGTGCGAAGATTAGTGGTAGGCCAGAAAATTGGAAGCATTTTGAAAAACACCAGAGAATGACAAAAAGGGGAGGGAGAAATGGATTATAAGAATTAAGTAGCACTTAAGTACTTAAGGAAGTGACTCTAGAAATCGTGGACGCATTGGTGATAATTTTTCAATGTTCTATAGATTCAGGATCAGTTCCTGTGGATTGGAGGGTAGCTAATGCTATCCCACTTTTTAAGAAAGGAGGGAGGGTGAAAACAGGGAATTTTAGACCAGTTAGCCTGACATCGGTGGTGGGGAAGATGCTGGAGTCAATTATAAAAGATGAAATAGCGGCACATTTGGATAGCAGTAACAGGATTGGTCCCAGTCAGCATGAATTTACGAAGGGGAAATCTTGCTTGACTAATCTTCTGGAATTTTTGAGGATGTAACTAGGAAAATGGGCAAGGAAGATCCAGTGGATGTAGTGTACCTGGACTTTCAGAAAGCCTTTGATAAGGTCCCACACAGGAGATTAGTGGGCAAAATTAGAGCACATGGTATTGGGGTTAGTGTATTGACATGGATAGAAAATTGGTTGGCAGACAGGAAACAAAGAGTAGGGATTAACGGGTCCCTTTCAGAATGGCAGGCTGTGACTAGTGGGGTACCGCAAGGCTCGGTGCTGGGACCGCAGCTATTTACAATATACATTAATGATTTATATGAAGGAATTAAAAGTAACATTAGTAAATTTGCAGATGGCACAAAACTGGGTGGCAGTGTGAACTGTGAAGTGGATTCTATGAGGATGCAGGGTGACGGACAGGTTGGGTGAGTGGGCAGATGCAGTATAATGTGGATACATGTGAGGTTATCCACTTTGGTGGCAAGAACGGGAAGGTAGATTATTATCTGAATGGTGTCAGGTTCAGAAAAGGGGAAGTACAACGAGACCTGGGTGTCCTAGTGCCTCAGTCACTGAAAATAAGCATGCAAGGATAACAGGCAGAGAAGAAAGCTAATGACATGTTGGCCTTCATAACAAGAGGAGTTGAGTAAGGAATCTGTGGAATTCTCTGCCACAGAAGGAAGTGGAGGCCAATTCACTGGATGCTTTCAAGAGAGAGTTAGACATAGCACAGGGCTAATGGAATCAAGGGATATGGGGAGAAAGCAGGAATGGGGTACTGATTTTGGATGATCAGCCATGATCATATTGAGTGCCCTTCGGTGCTGATTCGAAGGACCGAATGGCCTACTCCTGCATGTATTTTCTGTTTCTATGTAATGAACTGACAGGTTGGAAGCTGTGGAGAGGTAACCTCCTGAAGCGATGAGATATTCATTGGTATGGTGATTAGTCTGATGTTCATTGGTGCGTCTGTGGTCAAGGCGTAGGTATGAAGCTTTGTCCTAGAGTCTAGCTTCAGCAAGGTAGAGGTTAGTCTACTAGACCACAGATCTTATCTGCAGGTTTGACGGCATGTTTGTGGTTAGAGCGGAGTGAGTGGAGGTCACCGGAGAGGGTGGAAGGTGGTTCAGAGAGGGCTTCAAGATGGTTTTGGAGTTGGGAGAGGTGATGAGATAAGAGGAGGAGGGTTTTTTGGTGTGGTCAGTGGCAGGGAAGAGTGGCCATGTTAGTGTCAGGAGACGCGGCTTGGAGGTGGCCGGGAAGCAACGATGACGTCTGGGACCCCAGGCTTGTAAACCTTCGTGACATCAGGAAGCAGCAATGCATAGATCAAAGCATAGATCCAGCAGAGGTGGAAGAAGAGCAGAGTAGGGTGGAGTACGGGTGTCAGGGGTTATTGGGGAGCAGGCAGGAGAATGGGGTTAGGAGGGAGATATAGATCGGTCATGATTGAATGGCGGAATACACTTGATGGGCTGAATGGCCTAATTCTGCTCCTATCACTTATGACCTTATTGCCTTATAGGTGCATGTTTGAGAGGATGAGGCCTGGAGCTGCATGAGTGACAGATAAAGGAATGAGGTATCAACTCAGGGCAGAGAGGGTAGAGTGTAGGGAAAATTGTTGGGAGAAGCAATGAATGGAGTGTAGTTACCTGTGCAGTGATTATGATTTTGGAAACTTCCCTAGATTTTGGAAAGATCCAACTAGATTGGAAAACGTATCAACTCCTTTACAAAAGAGAGAGACAGCAAACAAGAAACTCTGTCATTGGTAAAATATCATCATAAAAAGTCTTGATATCTAGAAAGTGGTTGTACAATTTAATTTAAGGGCCTGTCCCACTGTACGAGGTAATACAAGAGTTCTCCCGAGTTTTCCCCTGATTCGAACTCAGAGAATGTCCGTAGTGGGTCCGTAGGAGTTCGTGGATGTCTCGTAGCGGCTCGTACGAGTAAAAAGAAACAATTGTTTTCATCACGAGTATTTTTTTACTCGTGGACATTTTTCACAGTGTTGAAAAAACGTCACGAGTTTTCCGGATTTCCAGAGTACCTACCGTTACTTGTACGAGCCGCTACGGGACATTCATGAACTCCTACTGACCCGCTACGGACATTCTCCCGAGTTCGAATCAGGGGAAAACTCGGGAGAACTCTTGATTTACCTCATACAGTGGGACAGGCCCTTTAGTTTAGTTTAGAGATACTATACAGCAAGGAAACAGGCCCTTAAGCACACCGAGTCCGCACCGACCAGTGATCCCCTCACATTAACACTATCCTACACACATTAGGGACAATTTACATTTATACCAAACCAATTAACCTCCAAACCTGTACATCTTTGGAGTGTGGGGGGAAACTGGAGAAAACCTATGCAGGTCACAGGGAGAACGTACAAACTCCGTACAGCCAGCACCTGTGGTCAGGATTGAACCTGGGTCTTTGGCGCTGTAAAGCAGCAACTCTACCGCTGCACCACCATTCTGCCCATTCATACAACATGAACACAGTTTTGTGAAAAGGGACGGGCGTTGGACAAATTTATTTGAGTTCTTTTAAGACATAACTGGCAAAGTAAATGAAGGGGAACCAGAGGTCATGTATCTGAATTCCCAGAAGGCATACGAGAATGTGCCAGATAAAAGGTTACTATACAACGTCACAGCTAAGGAATTTGGGATAATGTATTGGCATGGAGTGAGAATGGCTAACTGACGCAAACATTGTGAGAGAAGATGGATTGCTTTCAAACTGGTCAACTGTAACCAGCAAGTGCACCCCCAGCAGTATGAACATTGACTTCTTTAATTTCAAGTAACCCTTGCTTTCCCACTCTCTCCATCCCTCCCACTTCCCAGTTCTCCGACCAGTCTTACTGTCTCCGACGGCATTTTATCTCTGTTTACTTTGTTGTTACCTTCTCCCAACTAAAGGGCCTGTCCCACTTTCACGACCGAATTCACGACCTCTGCCGAGTTTGCCCTCGACTCATACTCGCAGCATGGTCGTCACGAGGTCGAAGGTAGGTCGTAGCAGGCCGTGATGCTAGTCGTAGGTACTCGTGGCATCAAGTAGGTCGGGGCGTTTTTCTAGCATGATGAAAAATGTCCACGAGTAAAAAAGGTTGTGAATTAGGTCGTGAAAGAGGGACAGGACTTGACAATGATCTATTCTACATTTTTCTTGATCTCCATTCCTTTGTCCTGTTTTCACACCTTACAAATCCTTATCTGTGTATCTTCCTCACCCCTGACATCAGTCTGAAGTAGGGCCGCGACCCGAAACGTCCCGTTCCTTCTCCCCAGAGATGCTGCCTGTCCCGCTGAGTTACTCCAGCATTTTGTGTCTATCCTAGGTGCAACAGGGATCTTTATTTGGCTCTTCAATGTAACCAAAATGCTGACAATACTAAATATGGCAGGAAATGTATTTGTGAGAATATGAAGGGATACAGATAAGTGCCTGGGCCAGTATTTGGCAGTTGGAGCACAAATGTGGGAAAATGTGGAAGCTATACAGAACATTGAGCCTTATTATTATTATTCAATGCATTATTCAATAATATCGTGGCAGCTCTGATCTTGGCCTCAATTTCACTCCCCCCATTGGGAGGGGGGAAAAGGAAAGGCAAAATATTAGTTACATGTAACAAGACTTTATAATGCAGCTGTACAAAATAATCTGAGTTTCTTCAGAGATAATCAGAGAAAGTTGGAACACAGGTGCAAGTACTTGGAAAAGCAAATTGCAAGGATAATTGAGTATAAAGTATGGTAACTCTGCTGGCAAAATCACAACTGGACCACAGCAAAAGAGTTTTGATCTCCTTGCTAAAGGAGAGATAATGTTGCTTAGGAAACAGTTCAGAGAAGGTTCTCCTGGTTAATTGCTGAGATGGAGTACAGAGAGCATGACATGGTGGTGCTGGAGGAGGAATGCTGCCCCTCATGGGGAAATGAAGAACTACTTTCAAACCAAGTGGTTGCCATTTAACACAGCCACACAGTAAGGATTTTGTTTTGCTCTCAGAGGACCATGAATCTTTGGAATTATCTACTGCAGAAAGCTGTGAGGCTGAATCACTGAAAGTACTTAAAGCTGAGAAAGAGAGAATTCTGGACTATGGGGGTCATCAAAGACTATAGGCATTGGGAGGAAAATGAAATTGAGGCCAAGATCAGAGCTGCCACGATATTATTGAATAATGCAGAAGGCTCAATGTTCTGTACGACTTGCATTCCTATTTCATACAGAGCATATGAAATAGGACTAGGTGCAAGCCATGTAGAATGTTGAGTGAACAGACCAAATGAGATGATTTCTTCTGCTACAATTTCTGTTATCTCCTGGTTTAATTTCTGATCTCTACTGAGATAATTGAGCTCAGTTAAGGTAGCCGGAAGGGTATAGAAACTGATTTTGCATTTAAATCAAGAAAAAGATTGAAAGACGTGGTCGGAGTCCCTGGGGGCCGAGTTGGACGGGCTGCATCGTGAAGAACAAAGGGGACCCGGTGTGGGGGAGGTGGGCTGCCGGTGGTGGTGGGTGGGTGGGGACGACGTTAAAGAAGGGACCAACCATAATTAAGGGTACTTTGTAACTTTGTCAGCGCCTTGTGGCGACTCTTTTGTGTACTGTGTATGCAAAAACAAAGAATTTTATTGTACCTTCATGGTACACGTGACAGTGAAGTACCTAGCTATCTATCTGAAAAATGGTGTGGGGAACAAGGTAGTGAAGAGATCATGATGCTCGAATAGGGAGTGTGGGGGCAGGTTCAAGCATAGTAATGATGTTCTTCACAAACCACCTATCACGACAGCCTTACACCAGTTAAATGAGCACATGGAGAAAGCTGTGGGTCATATATGTCAGAGCGCTGTGGACTCAAGTTCCAATCCAGTCAGATGACTACAAAAATATTAAACTAGGGCATTGTTTGAAAATGGATATAGAAAATTATTGGAATTAAGGAGTAATGTCTGGTGTCATGGTCAAATGCAGCACTCAATCAAGATCTGTAAAATTATTATCTGATTGTCACATTGCTATGAATTGGAGCTTACTGGATACAAATTGGCTGCTGTTTCCTACATTACAACGGTAACTGCACCTTGAAAGTACTTAATTGGATGCTAAGTATTTTGTACATCCATAAATTGCAAAAGATGAATTACAAATCAAAATCTTTCTTCTTCTTAGGGTATCACCATTATATGTGAATTATAGCTCAGCAACGCTTAGCAACCACAAGCAAGGAACAAGGAGCAAATTAACCAAAAAGGGCACCGTCTTCATGCAAAGGATGTTGATAACAGATTTTAAATGCCACAAGATTCATCCATGCAGAAAGAACAGCTGTCTGCAAAATTATTTTGTTTTCTCCTTCACTAACAACAGTTTCTGCGACTCCATTCCACATTGATAATTTCTTATAATTTCTTACAAGCCCATTATGTGGAAAGAGGAGAGCCTGAAAAGCTCACTGTGATATATTGGTACTATGATGCAAGATACATTTCAGTCTGCAGTAAAGATTATACAATTTTTAAAACAGTACTTGTTCCATAAAAATCTTTCCTATTCCGGTGGGATTTGCAGGAAAGAGGTTGGGGCAATCCTTATGAAAACATGCAAAACCAGAATTATCAGTTTGTAAGATGAAAGTGTTTGCAGACAGATCAGTCTAGAGCAGACAGGTCATTGCAGGGAGTGGCGTAGTCAAGTTCACAGTACACCTCTTGTACTGCATCCTTGCACATCTCGGTACTAATAAAACGAACTTTTAGCAGTCATTTTCCTTCATCCTCAAACATGCACAAAAGCTGGTCTCCACAAGATCTACCATTTGCAATAACCTAACTGATGTTGTTCCCGCTTCCACTTCAGTTCGCTATGCACTCTAATGATAAGCATAGATGTTTTTGTTCCTTCATTAATTTGTTATTGAGGGCCACCCACCACTACACCCCACCACTACACCCCATGGACCTTCACCCAACCTCATCCAATATGATTCCTGGGATTAGGTTCACCAGACTGATTCCTGGGATGTCAGGACTTTCATATGAAGAAAGACTGGATAGACTTGGCTTATACTCGCTAGAATTTAGGAGATTGAGAGGGGATCTTATAGCAACGTACAAAATTCTTATGGGGTTGGACAGGCTAGATGCAGGAAGATTGTTCCCGATGTTGGGGAAGTCCAGGACAAGGGGTCACAGCTTAAGGATAAGGGGGAAATCCTTTAAGACCGAGATGAGGAAAAACTTTTTCACACAGAGAGTGGTGAATCTCTGGAACTCTCTGCCACAGAGGGTAGTTGAGGCCAGTTCATTGGCTATATTTAAGAGGGAGTTAGATGTGGCCCTTGTGGCTAAGGGGATCAGGGGGTATGGAGAGAAGGCAGGTATGGGATACTGAGTTGGATGATCAGCCATGATCATATTGAATGGCGGTGCAGGCTCGAAGGGCCGAATGGCCTACTCCTGCACCTATTTTCTATGTATCCATGTATCTATCAGGCACTATTTCACCCACGTGGCGCCTCCCACAGTGCAGGAACAGATTCCCTATTTCAGCAGTGGGTACGGGGCAAGAGTTGAGCAAGTTAAGCACAGGGTTTGGGCTGAGTGGTGGTGAAATAGTAACCAGTATTAGCAAAAGCTATAAAGGAACATATGCCATGCATCCTCAGCATTTTAGTATCCAAGAAGATGAGACAAACAGCACCTTGTTGAAACGTTGCATTAAATGTGCAACTGAAGTTGGGGTGGCAGGATCCTGCACAATCTGGTAACTGATTAAACGTGGGCTTATACCACAAAGACATAGGAGCAGAATTAGGCCATCGGCTCATCGAATCTGCTTTGCCATTTGAATGGCTGGTTAATTTTTCCCTCTCCACCATTCTCCCGCATTCTCCTCAAGCCGTTAACGCCCTTACAAATCAAGAACCTATCAATCTCCGCTTTAAAAATACCCAATGGCTCAGTGCTTTTAAAGTCTTGTTCAGTTAGCTTTGCTCTCATAAAATGTTATGAACAATGAACTTATTGTCATGACCAGATTTATAAGATTCTTCATAGATATTCATTAAAAACAGATTATTTTCATTGAAAAACTACTTCCGGGATGTGATGAATCTGAGTTTGCCATCGTCACTGTTCTGCACTCACCTCACCCACATCTACCATCTCATTTCAAAGGAGATCGCAGCCAAAAGACTATTTTCTCCCTGAAATGTTAACTGTTTCTCTTTCCACATATGCTGCCAGTCCTGCTGAGTGTTTCCAGAATTTTCTGCTTTGAATTCAGTTTCTGAAATGTTTCTGATTTTCATGCGAAGAATCGAGTTGGGACTTTCCCGATTAATTTATGTTCCAATTTTGCTTCCTCACACGACACAGCACAATGGAGCATTTCCATTAAAAATATGCACCTGCACCGTCTGAATTTCTATAAAGGTTGACTGTTTGCTGAGCGAACTTAATGTGCAACACAGAACTGGTGTATTAGACACTTTGCTTTATTAGTTCATAACCATGGCTTTATTTAGTTCTGTTTGCTTACCCTCAATATTGATTTAAAAAGTGTAGTACATTTCTCTGCTACTCCTGCAGCCTTGGTTGATGAAATGTTGTTTGTGCACTTCTCATATTCACTGTAATTAGCTGGGTTCAAGCTCAAAAGCCACAAAGGAATCCTCTCCTAATGGCTGCCCAATGATTCCCACTATAAACTGCATATATGTATACAGTAGTAAATGGCCAGCAGGATCCACCAATTTAAAATCAAATGCATGTGCCCAAAGGCAACAACAACATCACCATCACGGGAATAGCTGAAATGCTTTTCTTCGGCTCCCTCAGCACCACTCCCAAGAACAAGCCTATTGGCACAGTAGAAGCATTTGGCTCGCAATCCAGAGTGCAGAGTTTGAACTCCAACTATCACTTGTTTCTGGAAGCTGGAACTGCAACTCTGCATTCTGGGTTAACTGATCAACAAGTAGAGAAGTTTAGTTGCGTTTAGAGATACAGCGTGGAATTGGGCCTCTCAGCCCACCGACTCCGTGCAGACAGCATCTGTAGTCAGGATCGAACCTGTGTCTGGGACTCTGGTGCTGTAAACAGCAACTTTACCATTCCACCACCGTGCCACCCCCACGTATTGACTCGGATGAGAATAATTCTAAGCAAATGAACATTAGAGGTGGACTGGAAAAGTCAGCTACCATGACCTCGTGCTTTGTGTTGGGACTCTAGCCTTGATTTTTCAAATAGTTTTTCCCAGAAAGGCAAAGCTTTCAACATTGATGATTGCCTTTACTGAGGCAGTCTTAAAATAAGTAAATTGTCTGCATGTTCCAGTGTGCCATCATGGATGTTCATTGGAGTTTGGAGATGGGATGTTGGTGAATTCAGCAAATGCTGGTACCTCTTGAAGGTTGACATTTCTTTAATTTCCATCCAACCAGAACAATATTTCCCCCAGATAAAAAGTGAAAAATGAACTCAGGATTTGCTAATTAGCTTAGAGGTTTGTTAAACCCATTTTTCCATTAACAGCCCCCCTAACATGGAGCTTATTAGGAGTTTCCCAATATGGAGGAATACCCTCTTTCATTTTAGAAGTGGCATTGCCTTCCTTTTGCAACCTAGAAGTTGAAAATAGCCTTATAATTGTAGACACAAGGATGCTGGGCACTCAAGCAAAACACAAAGTGCTGCAATTACACAGCACAGCAAGCAGCATCTGTGGAGGAAATTAATATACAACATTTCAAGTCAGGACCCTTCTTCAGACTGATGGTCTGATCAGTCTGAAAAAGGGACCCGACCTGAAACGTCACCTATCCATTTCCTCTACAGATGGTGCCTGACCCGCTGAGTCACTCCAGTACTTTGGATTTTGCCTGAGCCTTTTAATTGTTACACTTGGGAGGATTAAAGTGCATCTGTAGTTTCTGCCCATTTCATTATGTTATAAGAGATATGCTGACCATGATCTTCCCATTAATGTTGGTCTCCGAGTCCGGTATCAGCATCCAGATGGCTACTGCTGCTTCTAATACATTAACCTTGGACGTAGAGTCAATGGTCTGTTTCCTGCTTCATTTATAGACACGGTTGGGCAAATGACTTGACCTCCTTCACTGCTGTAACTATTTTTGATGATAATACTGGTATAATAAATGGACAAGTTTATGCCAATACTTATTTCAAATCCTTAAGTATCGCAGATGTAGCACAAAAAAAATCTAGATATCAAAAATAACCACAGACAATAGGCTTCTTTCAGCAGAGTGGCACAGTGGGATATTTTAAAATCAATTCAGTGAGGCAAACATTCAATTGCCGGTCAAGAGAATGGAAATGTTTCTATTGATGGAGGCAATAAGCCTGAACAAAGAACATGGAGAAGAACAAGGTTGGAAGATATTATTCTTTGGACCTTTGAGAATCCTTCCAATCTAAGTGCCCCAGCAAACAACATGCCCTAGGCTTACTTCAGGGCTGACTTAAATAACTCTGTAACTGAAACATAGAAAGCTATTGGTGACCTTAACATCTGTTAGCAGTGCCAGGCCAATGCCAGCAGAAGAGGTAAGAGTAAAAATCTGTTTGCAACTTGTGTCATTTTCTACCAGTAACTTCCCTAGCACGGTGTAGCCTTCAGGAGAAATACTCTTCTAACAGTGTGGGGTTATGTAGCTGTCTGTAAACTCCAGGATGGGGTAAATGAGGTGATACTTGTTTCCAGTTCTGGTGACTGACAGGCTCCGTATCCGTTGTTCTTTAAAAGGCAAAGATGGACAGTGATTCACTAAGTGCACTTACTGTTCCAATTTGGATTATTTGCAAAATGGGATAAATTAGGCACCACAGTAAATGCCGGAATGACAAAAAAGACAAAAGCAAAAAAACAAAATGTTAAAATAAACTTCATTGACTGACAGCAACTGTACTGATCAACAATGCATTCTTCAAAACCTCCCTGCCCCTGTTCTTCAATCCGCCTACTCCACCCCTGCCTGTCTGCCTGGTAGCCCACACCTCCCTCCCTATTCCACATCCTGCTAACCGCCTTCAACTCTGCCCATTTACAATTCGGGAGACTGGTTTCAGATGAATAGGTGAAAATCTACATTGTATCTCTAAAGTCTGAAGTCCAAAGAATGCTGCTCGTAGTAATGAGCCCATGTTATTTGGCCACATCGTGCATATTAATCCCAACAACTCTATTGTTCAATTTTATACATTGGCATAGAATCTTAGAAATTTACAGTCCAAAAGAACATCATTCGGTCCACTGAGTCCAGGCCATCCAAAATAAAATGTTATTAGCCTTATCCCTTTTCCGAGTTCTTGGCCTCGAGGTATTCCGGTTATGTATGGCACATCAAGTGCTCATCCATGTACTTGATGATGACAGCTTTTGCATCAACTACCCTTTGAGGCATTGACTTCTAGACCCACATCATCCATATGATGAGAATTATTTTCTTCAAGTCTCCTCTACTGCTTCTGTCACTTACCCTACATCCATATCCCATTGCTATTTATGCATCTTCCAAGGAAATTAAATCCTTCCTGTTCACCTTGTCAAGAATCATCATTTTAAACACAAAATCTACCATCAACATATTTTGTTCCAATAAAACTAGTCAAGCCAATCTGAAATTCAATCATGTTAGCCAATCTCGACCTTCCATTGCCACATCTGTGCTGTCTGGTCTGGATCAGCCCGTGTCTTTTGAAACAATTATGTATACTATTCCTCAGAATTGTTCCCATTTTTATGTGTACACCATTTACATTCAAATCAATTGGCTTGCAGCTACTGGATTGCTTTCTCCCTTATAAAATATAGTTTTAGATTTACAGTCTTCCAATTCTCCGGCACAATGCCAGCAGTTAAAGAGGGATGGAAAATAAAGATCACATATATTTTCCTCCCTTGCTTAGGAGACCACAATGCATTTCATCTGATCTTGGTGACTGGTCCACTGTTAAATATGCTGAACTTCTTAATATTTCTGATACAATTCATTTCACAGCATTCCTCCTTCAATGTCAATGTTTGTATGACTCTTTTCTGAAAAATCCTTTGCATTGTTAACTCATTCACTTGAAATGAAGATAATACAAAGCAGTGAATTGGAAATATTCTGGAGAATGCTTTGGTTCTAGTTGATAAAATATATAATCTGGTCAATTTTAATTCAGTTTTGAATATACAAATCTTGGGGTTGTACAATTAGCTTCAATTCCTCTGAGCAAAACAGTATTTAAAAGCCTCAGCCAGATTTGCACCCAAGATTAAGTAATAATTGGAGAGTGGGGGGGAAACACTGAAGCATCAGCAAACACTGTGGTAAATCCGGCATAAACCGGTGTACATCTCTTTGCTGGAACTTCCAGTATGTTCATCATGTAAGGGGCAGGTTCTGGATCAATCCTCGTTGATGCCCAGGGCATATGTTGACCTATGTCCCATGACCCCTGTTATAGGAAAGATGTTGTCAAGCTGGAAAGGGTGCAGATAAGATTTACGAGGATGTTGCCAGGACTTGAGGGCCCGAGCTATAGGGTGAGATTGAGCAGGCTAGGACTTTATTAATTGGGGAGCAGGAGGATGAAGGGTGACCTTATAGAGGTGCATAGAATCATGAGAGGATTAGAAAGGATAAATGCACAGATAAATCCAGAGTAGGGGAATCAAGAACCAGAGGACATAGGTTTAAGGTGAGGGGAAAAATTTAATAGGGACCTGAGGGGCAACTATTCTTTATACAAAGGGTGGTAGGTGTATAGAATGAGCTGCCAGAGGAGGTAGTTGAGGCAGGTACTATTACAACATTCAAGAGCCATTTGGAAGATACAAGGATAGGGGGTGGATGATTGCAACCTTCACGTGGTCCGCCCTGTTTCAATGAATGCAACAGGCATTCATGGTCCAATTCTATACGGCCATCGTAGAGTTTGTCCTCGCCTTCTCCATCATGGTCTGGTTTGGTTCAGCCACCAAGCACGACATCTGGAGGCTGTAGCAAATCGTCCGATCAGCTGAGAAGGTTATTGGCTGCAACCTTCCCTCCATTGATGAACAGTACACTACAAGGGCCAGGAAGCGAGTGGGTAAAATCATCTCTGACCCCTCTCAGCCTGGCCACAAACACTTTGAATCACTTCCCTCTGGAAGGCGACTCCGGATTGTCAAAGCTGCCACAGCCAGACATAAAAACAGCTTTTTTCCCACGTGTAGTAGCTCTACTCAATAACCAAAAATCTGTAGCCTCCTTTCGCTCTGGTATTTTATTTAATTCACATGTTTAATCAATAATGTTTTATTATTAATGTTTAATGTTTTATGTATCATTCTTTACTGTCACTGCATGTCATGTTGTCACTTGTGGGCGGAGCACCAAGGCAAATTCATTGTATGTGAATACTTGGCCAATAAACTTATTCATTCATTCATTCAATCAATCCGACGTGCACAATCAAATAAGATCAAATAGAACAAGTTGTCCTACAACTTTAGGCTGTGCATGCCATATGCAAGAAGAAGATACAAGGATAAGAAAGGTTTGGAGGGATAATGGGACAAACGTAGGCAGGTGGGACTAGTGTAGCTGGAGCAAGATGGGCCAAAGAGCTTTTTTTCAAGCTGTAAGACGATAAGAAGGGAGCTTATAGAGTCTCCAACCTCCTTAAATACAGATAATCACTAGTATGAAGGAAAGAACTGCAGATGCTGGTTTGAATCGAAGATAGGCACAAAAAGCTGGACTAACTCAGCGAGTCAGAAAGCATCACTGGAGAAAAGGAAGAGGTGATGTTTTGGGTCGAGACCCTTCGTCAGTCTGACCTGCTGAGTTATGCCAGCTTTTTCAAGAAGAAAATTTGGTCAAAAACACATACAATATAAAAATGGCAACTTTATTCCGTCAGGTATGATACATGCCAGGCAATGAACTAATGATCAGTTGCCAAAAAAATAGTGGATGTTTTCACAAAGCTCCCATGGATGTAGACAGAGTAGACTTATTTGCCTAAAAAAAACTCTACACGGAGCTGATACTTGAAAGCACAGCAGGCTACGATGTTGTTAGATGAAGATTAAAAATAAATTACGTCTTGCATATGCGATGTGCATTATAGATGAAGATCATCCTTGATCATTCAAGAACAACAGCTAATAAGACGCTGACAAAGCTGGCTGATTTGGAGAGAGCTTTGTCAGGATATTACATCCTCACCAACGTGCTTCCACTCACCAATCTACAGCTATTCTTTTTGTAGAATATGGTGGAATGGAAGGAAATGAAGAAAATCAATCACTTCCTTAAATATTCAGGATGTCATGCCAACATAGAGAACTAAAAGAAAACAGTGCAGGCAAATGTGCTTAAAATAAGATTGGAATGAGATACCTCTTGGGCACCTGCTCCCTTTTCCAGCACCAGTTAAACCATCTGACAGATAGTAGTACTTTGCTATTTTTCACAAATCATTTCAAATCAAAGCTGAGAATTTAAAATGATATAAGAGAGATCTGACTTTCCTTCACAAGCTTCTGCTCTACGATCGGTTAATAAGCTGCTCTTCTCTACTCATGGGGGAGGCAGAGAATTAGTCAACAGATTCTATATTTGTAATTCTACAAAGACACCAGGTGCTTCTGTGTCAGACCATTGGGAATATACTTTACGTTTTGATGAAGATAATAATAATTACATCTCCCTATCTTTAACTTGTGCTCCCGCATGATATTAATATTTGATGGCTGCATTTCAATCTTCCGATGAAAGTAAACTTAGCATCAACTACATTTGTGTTTAAATAGTCTAAAATACTTATTAATACTTTCCTTGCCCTGACTGCTGCCTCCAAAAATGAAAACTTGAGTTTGTGTACTGCCTCCTTGTGGACACATTTAGTATAGGTGTGTCGGAAGGAACTGCAGATGCTGGTTTAAACTGAAGATAGACACAAAATGCTGGAGTAACTCAGCGGGACAGGCAGTGACTCTGGAGAGAAGGGATGGGTGACGTTTCGGGTTGAAACCCTTCTTCAGACCCTTTAGTATAGTATAGGTTTAGAGTTACTGCTGCTCCGCATTCAGGTCTCCCTGGGTCACCAGGCGTATTCCCTGCCTATTTAGGTCTCAGCTTTAAAAGATCAAATGATTACCCTATGCCTGGGCATTGCTGAGGGTGGTTGATTTGCAGATTCTCTCATTCAGGATAGCAGTAAAATGGCAGACAAGTATAAAGTACATTCGTGATAAATGACTGCACAGAGGTTCTTTTGGCACATTGTATCCATGCTGGCATCATTAAAAAAAAACTTTTGATCTACTTTCGTGGACTAAAAATAGAGAGGGTGATAGGACAGATGATGGAGGAAATGGAGTTGGAGGTAAAAAGAAGAAATAGGAAAAAGATTCAGGGCAGGATGTTGGTTATTGTGATTCCTAAGATTCAAATATCCTGGTGACAACTGTTTCAATTTCCTATAACATCTGTCTTATTTCCAATTTTACCCAAGCTCTCTTGGGTGAAATAGCAAAGAGCAGCCAGAAAGATTGTAGCTCTTGGATCACCGGAGAAGAGCTCCGACCGCCGGCCTGCGGCCTATAACATCATGAAGCCGCGGTCTCCGGTAGGAAGCGGCCGATTCGGGACCTCCAAGCCGCGGAGTGTCCGTCCGTCCCGAAGTCGGAGTTTCAAGCATCCCGACGAGAGGGCCTGTACATCGGGCCGTCCGTAGCAGTGACTGCGGAGGGTTCATGGCCCCGACCACGGATGAAGAAAGGAGGAGGACTGACTGAACGTTATTGCCTTCCACCATAGTGAAGAATGTTGATTCCACTGTGGTGGATGCTCATGTTATATTCTATTGTGTATTGTGCTCTTTTTGATTGTGTGGTAAATCAAATTCCACTGTACCTTAATTGGTGCATGTGGCAATAAATGTGAACTTGAACGTTTCAGGTTGGGACCCTTCTCTAGACTCCCTTTGTCACCCAGCGCCTTAGGAAGGTTGGGTGACAGAAAACGTAGGCGTGGAGCTGTGACAAATCTGCCATTAAATGAACACCATTTATGAATAGGCTTGTATTCACTGGAGCTTAGAAGGATGAGGGGGGATCTTATAGAAACATATAAAATTATAAAAGGACTGGACAAGCTAGATGCAGGAAAAATGTTCCCAATGTTGGGCGAGTCCAGAACCAGGGGCCACAGTCTTAGAATAAAGGGGAGGTCATTTAAGACTGAGGTGAGAAAAAATGTTTTCACCCAGAGAGTTGTGACTTTATGGAATTCCCTGCCACAGAGGGCAGTGGAGGCCAAATCACTGGATGGATTTAAGAGCTCTAGGGGCTAGTGGAGTCAAGAGATATGGGGAGAAGGCAGGCACGGGTTATTGATAGGGGACGATCAGCCATGATCACAATGAATGGCGGTGCTGGCTCGAAGGGCTGAATGGCCTCCTCCTGCACCTATTTTCTATGTTTCTGTTTCTATGAATTTTTATCGGTTTTTCCAGCATCTGCAGTTCCTTCTTAAACATTTATTTATGATAGCTTACTCTCCATTATTTTCAAACATTCAATTGATATTGACTGAGAGAATTCTTATAGTCAAGGGATGCAAAGAGAGAATGGGAAAATTGTATCAGCTCCGATCTGACTGAATAGTAGACCAGGGCTCAGAGGCTGACTGGCCTGCTCATGTTCCTAATTCTCATGAACTGAAGCAAATACCAAGGTAAACACCAGACTGGAGAGTGAGTTAAAAAAATATAAATCTTGACAATCCTCTTCACGTGTACAAGCTTACAAATGGAAAGGTCATTGTAGAAACAGTAAAGCTGAGTGCCTCAGCTGTATCTGGCCTCGCTCATGTGCTTCCCTGTTTCTGGAACTGGGCCATTTTGCATTGGCCTTCGCCCAGTGATTGTGAACTGGTGCAATCCCTCACCAGTGTGATGGGTTCAGCCAATTAAATAAATATTATTACATTAGTGTGTCACCTACATTCCCTCCTGCACCTGTGTGCCTGAGATTTGGGGGCTAATATAAATGAAACTGCACTGGTAAGTGAGGCTTTGCTTAATATAAACTGAGATTCAAGTTGGTTCTTTGAAAATAAGGTAGAAATTCATGATCTTTTGTTATGCAAAAATGTAGCTTCAGAATTCAATGACTTCCTTTATTGTCCTCTGAAATGGCATTTGAACATATTAACAGGAGAAAAGAAAGGACAAATCAGGAGTGTTATTCAGAGATAAAAAAAATCCATTTCACTTCAATAAGGCATGTGTTAGTGTAATAAATCAGTTTTCATTCCTTACTTTTTCCCTTTTTTTTCTCCTAAATGTTTGATGAGAGACTGGCGGGAGAATAACCTCCTTATAGAAACATACTGTATAAAATTATTAAAGGATTGGGCAGGGTAGATGCAGGAAAAATGTTCCCGATGTTGGGGGAGTCCAGAACCAGGGGTCATAGTTTAAGAATAAGGGGTAGGCCATTTAGGACTGAGATGAGGAAAAACTTTTTCACCCAGAGAGTTGTGAATCTGTAGAATTCTCTGCAACAGAAGGCAGTGGAGGCCGATTCACTGGATGTTTTCAAGAGAGAGTTAGCTTTAGCTTCAGGGCGAAAGGAATCAAGGGAAATGGGGAAAACGCAGGAACGGGGTACTGATTTTAGATGATCAGCCATGATCATATTGACTTAAAGGACCGAATGGCCTACTCCTGTACCTATTTTTCTATGTTTTCTCATAACCTGGGCTGTAACTGGCTTGGCAATGTCTGATGGGAGTTATGCACAGAGAATTTTAGTCTAAATATATATATTTTATTAAGTGCCCTCTGTGTTTCATAAGACTGTAAAAGGAACTTTATACCGTATCAAAACCATACTGCACCCAGGCTGAAATTGTTTGATGAGATAGTCTGAAACTGCTTGATGAGATAGCCTGGAGTTTTACTCAGTATGTAACATACTGAGAGACAGCCTTCTCACCCCCCACTACAATCAGTCTGAAGAAGGGTCCTGACCCGAAACGTCAGCTATCCATATTCTCCAAAGATGCTGCCTGAACCATTGAGTGGCTCCAGCATGTTGCGTCTCTTTTTATAAACATATGCTGTACTTTCCTAAGGCCACTTCATGGGGGAATATAAAACATGAGTTTAACCCCCTGAATGGGCTGATAATGCCAAGGTGGGATCAGCAGGTTCTGCCACGGGCGGGGCAGGTAGTGCTTCCTAGATGCTCCTGTTCCTCATGGGCTTGGTGCTCTTGCAGGTTGGTGAGGATGTTAAAAAAAATTCTCTGAGAACTTTGAAGTGCCTTTCTCCATCCTCCTAATCTCTTGCTGTGGCGGAGCTGATGGAAGTGTACTTGTTTCGGGGATGTCGTGCCATATGAGTGATGGGGTTGATGCATCACAGCTGACTGACTGTAATTACAGTCTTGTTGCTGGGAATGTTGACCCGAGAGAACACGCTGATGATAGCTCCTTTATCCTGCTAATAGATTTGAAGGATTTCATGCAGACAGCAATGGTTGTCCCTCTCCAGTGCATCAAAGTGCCTGCTAAATATATATTTTTAAATTATTCTCTCACATCCTTCAGTGAAAAATGACGGTAGTGGGATTCCAGGTGTGCACATATGCATTCATGGCCTGCATACTGCACTTCATTGGTAGAGGATGGAGTGACTTTGGTTCTGCAATGGGTGCAACAAAGGTTGAACGGTTTCCCATTTGTCTTTTTTTAGAGATACAGCATGGAAACAGGCCCTTCGGCCCATGTAGTCTGTGCCGACCAACAACCACCCTCAGTCTGAAGAAGGGTCTCAACCCGAAACGTCGCCTATTCCTCCTCGCCAGAGATGCTGCTTCACCCGCTGAGACTCCAGCATTTTGTGTCCACCTTGTACACTAGTTCTATCCGACACTCTAGGGATAATTTACAGAAGCCAATTAACCTATAAACCTGCACGTCTTTGGAATGTGGGAGCACCCAGAGAAGCCCCATGGGGAGAACGTGCAAACTCCGTACAGACAGCACCCATAGCATCGATCAAGGGTCTCTGGCACCGTAAGGCATCAAGTCTACCACTGCGCCACTGCTCAAGATTTCTTTCATTCCAGCAGGAAACTTGTTGGAGGCGAGATATAAAACTGCAGCAAGAAAGACCGAGTAGAGAATTGGAGCAATGGCAGTCTGAAGGGTCTGGACCCGAAACGTCACCCATTCCTCTCCAGAGATGCTGCCTGTCCCGCTGAGTTACTCCAGCATTTTGTGTCGCTCTTGCTTGATGCCAGTTCTCTGCTGAGATTGGGACAATGCATAGACCTGGTTCCTAAAATCATGGCTTGCATTTTATCTGCAGTGGATAGAATAGCAATGAATTTTTGAGAATAGTCAAGGTTAAGAAATATTCTGCAAAGGCTCTATCTGTCAACGCAGATGACGGTTTTTTGTAAGGTCAGAAAAGGCCATGTATAGTTGTTGATGTTGCTCCTTGCATTATTCTTGGAGTTGTCATGTGGTGAAGATCACATCCAGAATGCAACAGCAACACCATTAATCAAAACAATAAAATAAATATATGGTGTTTGAGAAGTGTAGATGATTAAATATTCATAGGGTTAACTACTGTTGTGTCCTAGTTTATGACTTCCAACTCACTGGGAAATACTAACACTCCTGCTGCACCAAGAAACGCACTTAAACCGTTGACATTAATATAAAATGACCTCCAATTCCATATCTGTAGCTTCTGAAGTGTAAAGTAAATGGCTTTAAGTCCCCTTCAAAAACCTTCCTTGTCATTATTTGATCAAAGGCTGAACTAAAAAAAATTAACTTTGGTGTTTAGGCTGAAGAGAGAAATTCTGACATGAATAAGATCCAAAATGTCTTTGTACTTTCCTGGTTTGCTGCAGGATAACAGCAGCCTAGGTACTCTGGATGGCAAACGTTGCATTTAGGTCTGAAGGAGACTGGAGAAAGAGGAGGGAGGTGAGAGGGGGAAACTTGGGGGGGTGGGGGGGTCCTGAGTTTAGGGTCTGGGCATCCCAAGCCAGGGTTATTATTGGTGCAAAGGAAATCAGTAAATCATAATTTAAAACAATGAAATATTGATGTGGAATAGCAGGTGTATTCTTCACACTACCCCAGTGCTGAGCTCCTCCAAGATGCCAACAACTGCAGTTCCTTGTCATCCCTCCACCCCCTCTGTACAAACCTTTATATCTCTTGTATACACACACATACATGTACATATACACTGCAACCTTCTAACTCAAAACACATCACAGACTTAAATTAACGCCGTCTGTGTGGATTATTGTTGTCAGGAAATATTCAGTTCATCTCTTTTTCACAGACAATATCTATCCAGCTTTTCCACCTAATTCCTACTAATTGACCATTGCTTCCTTCCTTGAATAAGTTTTCAACATTATTTATTATGAGTGATAACATATTAATAAAACTTGTTAAAAAATGACTGAAACACCATTTCCTTTTATCAACAAATTAGAAATTGAAGGTATATTTGACATGTAACCTCTAAACAGCCCTGTAAATATCACCCACTGATATTTATTTTGCAGTGCCAGCAATTCTTCTGTCTAATCCAGTGAATCCAAGGTCAGTCTCATCAGTAAGGGTGGAAGTAATTTAAAATTCTCACCATTGTTGAATATAATAGATTATTGAATGTACACATTCCATAGGATTTGACCTATAGGAATCAAATGCTCTGGCCATTTTCTTATGAGTGCTGTACCAGTCAGTACTGGCTTACTTTCACTCTTACTCATCAGAGGGTAAACCACTGATAGAATTCTTATCACTAAGACAAAGATCCATCTGGTACAAATTTGAATCACACAGGCAGACGAGAGAGGGAAAGAAAGACAGATGGAGCTAGGTGAAGGGAGGGGAGGGTGAAAGTGGAGACAGTTGCTGGAAGGTGATAAGCAGGAACACAAAGTGTTGGAATCTGATAAGAAAGGTGATATTGGGAACCATTAGAGAGACGAATGAGAGACAGAGAAGGGGGGGGAAGAGGGAGAGGGAGAGGGTGGGGGAGAAAGGGTGAGGGGAGGGAGGAGGAGTGAGGGAGGAAGCAAGAGGGAGGGAGGGAGGGAGGGAGGGAGGGATGGAGGGAGGGGGGGAGAGAGAGAGAGAAGAGGGGGGAGAGAGAGAAGCAGGGAGAGATAGAAAGAGAGAGATAGATAGATAGATAGAGAGAGAGAGAGAGAGAGAGAGAGAGAGAGAGAGAGAGAGAGAGAGAGAGAGAGAGAGAGAGAGAGAGAGAGAGAGATAGTGACAGTGACAGACAGAGAGAGTGTGAGGGAGAGAGGGAAAGAAAAATATATAGAGAGAGAGAAACAGAGGGAAATAGAGAGGATGGAGAGGCTGAGAGAGAGCCCAAGAGTGAGAGAGCGCGAGAGAGAGACACAGAGGGAGGCAGAGAAAGAGGCAGAGAGACAGGGAGAGATAGGCAGGGAGAGAGGCAGAGGCAGAGAGAGGCAGGGAGAGATAGGCAGGGAGAGAGGCAGAGGCAGAGAGAGAGGCAGAAGCAGAGAGAGAGAGAGAGAAAGAGGGAGAGAAACAGTGAGAGATACAGGGACAGAGAGGGAGAGACAGAGGAAGAAAGACTAGGAGAGAGGGTGTAAGGGAGAGACGGAGGGAGGAGAGTTAAAGGGAGGAAAGAGGGAGGGAGAGACTGAGGGAGGTGGAGGGGGAGGGAGAGACACATAGGAGGGAGAGACGGAGGAAGGGAGAAACGGAGGGAGAGAGAGAGACGGAGGATGGGAAGGAGACGGAGGGAGCGAGGAGAGATGGAGGGAGAGAGGGAGGGAATGAGAGACGGATGGAGAGAAGGAGGGAGGGAGAGGCAGAGGGATGGAGGAAGAGGCGGAGGGATGGAGGAAGAGACGGAGGGAGGAAGAGACAGAGGGACGTAGGGAAGGTGAGACAGCGACAGTGAGACAGAAAGAAAGAGGGAGACGGGGAGAGATAGAGATAGTGAGAACGAGACAGAGAGAGAGAGAGAAACAAAGACCATATCGGGAGCACTGAATGCAGTTGATACGTGTGGCGGAGCTGTCTAGGTCCCTGGATGTCGTGAGAGTTGGACCTCTGCAGTTGCAGGCATCCATGGACAGTGGGTGGGGAGGGATGAATGGACTCACAGCAGGAGTGGTACCTGTGGAAGACAGAAAGGGGTGAAGAGGGCACAATGTGGCTGGTGGTGGGTTCTTGTAGCAGCTGGCTTAAATGACGGAGGATGATGTGCTGGATATGGAGGCTAGTGGGTTGAAAGATGAATTCTAACTCCGTTCTGTTTAGAGAGGGGTGGGGTGAGAGCAGGTCAAGACAAAACAGAGGAAACACAGAAGGGGCTCCATCAGCAACAATAGGAGGAAATTCCTGAAAAGGACAGTGCAGATGTTCTTGAATGGAAGGTCTCATCTTGAGAGGAGATGTGGCAGAGATGGAGAAACTGGGAGAGGGAATGGCATTCTTACAAGAGACAAAGTGGGAAGATACCTGTGGGAGTCAACAGGTTTATATAAACATCAGTGAATAATTTGTCTCCTGAGATGGCAACAGAGAAATCTAGAAAAGTGAGAAAAGTGCCAGAAATGGTCCAACTGCATTTGAGAATGGGGTGAAAGTTGGTAGCAAAGGTGGTAACATTGATAAGGCCCACACAGGTGCAGGAAGAAGCACCAATGCTGTCATTGATGAAATGGAGAAAGAGCTGGGAAGTAGTACCAGAGGAGGATTTGAACAGTGTCTGCTAGGCCATGGGAACACAGGCACAACTAGGGCCCATATCAGTGCCCGTGGCAACATGCTAAATGTGTAAGAGGAGTCCAAAGATAAATCATTCAAGGTAAAGGCAAGCCACTTTAAATTCTCTACATCATCGTCTATAACTCTCGTTTCCCTTATCCCTAACCAGTCCGAAGAAGGGTCTCGACACGAAACGTCACCCATTCCTTCTCTCCAGAGATACTGCCTGTCCCGCTGAGTTACTCCAGCTTTTCGTGTCTATCTTCATTCAAGGGGAAGACATCTTTAACCTGGTGGACGAGAGTGTTGATGGCGGAGAACTGGGTGGATCTTTGTTGCTGAAAGAAATGGAGAGTTTTCACTGTGCGCCCATCAGCAAGTTGTGAAAACTCTCCATGAGGCCCCCACTACGTCATCTTCACCATGGATGTCCAGTCTTTGTACACCCATCAGCAAGTTAAGACTGGACATCCATAGTGAAGATGAGGCAGTGGGGGCTGTGCAAACAGAACGTGTCCAGGGAAAAACAAGTGCAGAGAAGATAGAGCCAAGGTATATAATATATTCAGTGGGGCAAGTGCAGGCAGAAACTGGGTCGCCTAATCCTGTTGTGGACTTTAGGGAAGATATAAAAGTATGGGATTGGGGCAACATCAAGTTGGAGGATGTGGAGGAGAGATGGGAGTTTTATTTTTTCCTTCAAGTTTTGATTAGATTAAACCTTTTAGGCACTCCTTCTTGCTTAATTATTTTGTGAGTAATAGATTCCCTTTGGACTTTTGGTCCTGATGATTCATCACAGTTTGTGGATTTTGTGCAAACTGGCTGCCACGTCTGACTCGAGCCACTGCTCTTCACAGTAAATCATTTCACTTGAAATGCTTTGAGAATCTCGAGGAGCACAAGAAGGTGTTTCATGGGTGCAAGTCTATCTTTCATTTCTGGTTACAAACAAACTGTCTGCAGCTGTCTTCAAGTCAAATCACCATCACAAATCAATCTTACATTTTCAGCTACTCTGTCATTTGGTAATGCAGGGAAAAAAAGAACCCTCCATGTATGAAAGATGGAGAGGATTATAAAGTTCTATTTTACCAAAAGTCTTGGGATCTACTTGGCTGCGATGAAAACGATCTCTACCTTTGGTGGACAAAAGTGCTGGAGAAACTCAGCGCGTGAGGCAGCATCTATGGAGCGAAGAATTAGGTGACGTTTCGAGTCAAGACCGTTCTTCAGACTGATGTGGGGTTGAGGGGGGGGGGGGCGGGAAGAAGAAAGGAAGAGGCAGAGACGGTGTGCTGTGGGAGAGCTGGGAAGGGGAGGGGAAGGAGGGAGAAAGCAAGGACTACCTGAAATTGGAGGTCAATGTTCATACCGCTGAGGTGTAAACGACCCAAGCGAAATATGAGGTGCTGCCCCTCCAATTTGCGGTAGGACTCACTCTGGCCATGGAGGAGGCTCAGGACAGAAAGGTTGGATTCGGAATGGGAGGGGGAATTGAAGTGCTGAGTCACCAGGAGATCAGGTTGGTTAATGCGCACTGTGCGGAGGTGTTGGGCGAAGCGATCGCCAAGCCTGCGCTTGGTCTCACCGATGTAGAGCAGTTGACACCTAGAGCAGCGGATGCAATAGATGAGGTTGGAGGAGGTGCAGGTGAGCCTCTGACTCACCTGGAAAGACTGCTTGGGTCCTTGGATAGAGTCGAGGGGGGAGGTACAGCGACAAGTGTAACATTTCCTGCGGTTGGAAGGGCAAGTACCAGGGGAGGGGGTGACTTGGGTGGGTAGGGACGAATTGACCAGGGAGTTACGATCTACTCTACCTTTGGTGGTCACTTTGGGTGGTTAAAGGCCAGAGTGTGAAGAGCAGGGGTCCACTAGAGTTCTATCACAAAATTAGCAATTAACTCACAAGTGCAACAATGTAGCTGTTGGGATGGGAATTCTTCATTATTAGCAAATGATGGAATTTATTGAGAAAATTCAGTTGGAATTTAATCATACTGTTGCTCATGTGGAAGAACAGCAGCGTCAGTGCGTCTGCAACTCAGGCTATACTTGACCTGAAACATTTTCAGTGTAAAGAAAGTTTCTTAAATGTACCACTTCTAGAGTTTGTTACTTTGCTAAACTTCTGCCAACCTCTTGTTTATCGGAAAAGTCTACCAACTCTCTAAAGACCAGTTACTATACCATCTTCAGTACAAGTTTGTGTTCACTCCAAAAACACATCCATTATGAAAAGAGAGCTGTAAGGATTGGACATAAATCTAATGTAAATGGTTGAGCTTTTGGAAGCCACAACGTGCAATAATATTACAATTCATTCTAAATGCTTGAGTAAGGACAACTTTTATGAAACTTGTAGAAGGCAAATTAAGTCCGAAAAAGAGAAAAATAGGTGCGAGTTCAAGTGGGGCACAGGGGAGGAAGGGGATAGAGAAGGGGGTCGGTTATATGGGGGAACGAAGGGATAGGGGGAAGGTTATGCAGTTACCTAAATTTGGAAAATACAATGTTCATATTGTTGGGTTGTAAGCTACCTAAGCGGAATATGAGGTGTTCGTCCAGTTTGCAAGTCGTCTCATTCTGCAATGGAGGAGGCCCAAGACAGAAAGGTAATGGAAAGAGGTGTTAAAATGGATAGTAACCTGGAGACTCTGCAAGCTATGCAGGACCGAACGTAAGTGATCAGCAGAAGGGTCGTTGAGTCTATGCTTGGTCTCATCGATGTACAGAAGGTCACATTGGAAATACTGGATGCAGTAGATGAGGTCAGATAAGGTGCATGTGAACCTCTGTCTCACCTGGAAGGACTGCTGCGGATGCCTGGATGGAGGTGGTCTTGGGACGGGTGTTACATCTCCTGCAGTTGCAGGTGAAAGTACCTGGGGAAGGGGGTGGGTTTAGGTGAGGACCCCACACCCTAGTTCCGTCTGGAAAGAGGGGAAGTGAGAGCAGATCTACAGGACAAAGAGGAGATGACAGCAGGGGAGGAAACCATTTTTACTAAAGAATGTCCTAGAATGGAACGCCCCATCTTTGGAGCAGATGCGGTGGAGACGGAGAAATTGAGAGTAGGGGTTGTCACCTTTGCCAGAGGCAGGATGGAAGGAAGTACAGTCCAGATCATTGTGGGAGTCAGTAGGTCTGTAATATATGTCAGTCGATAGTCTGTCCCCTGTGATGGAGTCAGAGAGATCAAGAAAGGAGAGAGAGGTGCCAGAGATTTGAGGGCAGGGTGGAAGTTAGTGGTAAAGTTAATGAAATCAATGAGTTCTGTATAGGTGCAGGAGGCATCCCCAATGCAGTCATCAGTGTAGGGGAGAAAGATTTGGGGGATGGTGCCAGTGTGCGTTTGGGATAAGGACTGTGCAACATAGTCAACAGAAAGGCAGGCATAGCTGGGGCCCAAGTGAGTGCCCATGGCTACACTAACTTGGAAAAAATGAGAGGAGCCAAAGGAGAAGTTGTTGAGGATGTGGACAAGTTCCACCAAATGGAGTAGAGGGAAATGAATTGGGTGATGATTTAGAATAAGGGTATATGAACCAAAGCTTCCACCACTTTGACTGAATTCCAAAGACTCATGACTCTTTGAGAGAGAATGAAATGCTCAATTTTTGCCCATAATGGGTGGGCTCTTATGTGTAAACAGCAACCTCAAGTTCTGGTTCAACCACTAGAACAAACATCCTTTCCACACCCACCGTCAAAAACCCTTAAGATCGTACGTTTCAATCAAATCTCCTGGAAATTCCAGTAGATACAAGCCCAGCCTGCCAACCTTTCCTCATAAGATAATCTATTCATTCCAGGTATCAGTCTCGTAAACCTTCTCTGAAATTATAGCACATTGCATCTTCCGACCTCCAATAAATTGAGCAAAATGATTGCCTTTCATAAATTATGATTTACACTGGATTTTTCTAAGTGCCCTGATATAACGTTTTTAATAAAGCATTCTAATATTTTCTCAATACTTAAGCTAACTGACAGATGTTAAGCTGACTGGCCTGTAGTTTCCTCTGTTTTCCCCTTCCCGTTTGAATAAATGAGCTGTATTTTCTATTTTCCAATTTAACAAAACTTACCCAAATATAGGGCGTTTTGGACATTTAAAACCATTGCATCAATGCTTTCAATGCCCATTCCCTTCAAGATCACTCCCATGAAGTCCATCAGAACGTGGTGATTTCACTATCTGTAGCTCCAAGTGAGCAAATTTGTTCTGTGCCACTTCCATGGTGATTATGACCACCAGAACGACGACCGACAACCGGAACGCGGCCCGGTAGGCCCGACTCGCCCCACAGGCCTTCCAGGGGACTGCGGCGAAGCCTGTCTGGGCCGAAGCAGCCTCGGCAGTGGCGGCGATGGGAGCCTCGGTGGCGGCAGCGGGAGACATTGCGGTGGTAACGGGTGCCTCGGCGGCAACGAGGACCTCGGCGGGAATGGGAGCGTGACGAGCGTGAGGGGGAAAGGGGAAGACAATGGGGACCCGGCGTGGGGGGACCGCCGTGAAGAACAATGGAGGACCTGGCGCGGGGGGACCGCAGTGAGGGACGGTGGGAGAACAAAGGGGGACCCGGTGTGGGGGAGGGGAGGGCACTAGTTTAGAATCCTCTGCCCAGGGGATAAGTCTGTGTTTGTTTGTTCATTTGTTCCGGTGAAGGTGCTGTGCACACGAGTCAGAATGAAACCTATGAGCAATTCTCTTCTCAGTGGATCATTATGCTTCTGATAGGATCCACCTGATCATTCGCAATTCAACACGAACAATCCTTATTACCACTTGCCTTTCTTTTCTCTGTGATTTACATATTAATTTAATTCCTATGGTTAATTAATTTTAATGACTATAATTAATTAAAAATCAACCAATCTGTGATCTCATCATGCTGAGAATTAATCAGAATATGGCACAAGAACGCTGTAAAATTCAAGGCAAAAGGATTCTTTTTGTATGCGATACAGAGATACAATATAATTAAGACAGATTAAGTGTATCTTCCAATGGCTCCCATGAAGCAATCAACAAGTTGCT
Source organism: Malacoraja senta (assembly GCA_038087875.1). NCBI lineage: Eukaryota > Metazoa > Chordata > Chondrichthyes > Rajiformes > Rajidae > Malacoraja > Malacoraja senta. The sequence goes on along the minus strand of CM075985.1, from coordinate 8,989,766 downwards.
TTCTCTATGTGGGACGTGGGATTTTGGGGGCAATGCTGACATTCTTGCGAGATGGAAGAGAAAATGAATATGCCACCATTTAACAATAGTGAACAGAATTTTTGATTAATTCACCTCTCCTTAAAGCAGAACACCAAGCACCTGAGGAGCACCTATTAGAGTCATAGAGTTATATAGTGTGGAAACAGGCCCTTCGGCCCAACTTGCCCACATCGGCCAACATGTCCCAGCTACACTGGTCTCACCTGCCTACATTTGGCCCATATCCCTCCAAACCTGTCCTAGCCATGTACCTGTCTTACTAGTTTCTTAAACGTTGCGATAGTCCCTGCCTCAACTACCTCCTCTGGCAGCTTGTTCCATACACCCACCATGCTTTGTGTGAAAAAGGTACCCCTCAGATTCCTATTAAATCTTTTCCCCTTCACCTTAAAGCTACGTCCTCCGGTCCTCGATTCACCTACTCTGGGCAAGAGACTCTGTGCATTTACCTGATCTATTCCTCTAATGATTTTATACACCTCCATAAGATCACCCCTCATCCTCCTGCACTCCTGAGTCCTGGCAATATCCCCAGAGCCCTACCATTCACTGTGTAGGTCCTGCCTGTGTTAGACCTCCCAAAATGCAACATCTCACATTTGTCTGTATTAAATTCCATCAACCATTCCTCAGCCCACCTGGCCAACTGATCAATTGCTCCCCAGCTGGCCAGTCAATTCAGCACAGATGAGAATTTGAACCACAGATGATTCTGGCTTACTTGGCTAATAGCATCCTTAATTGTCATGACAAAGAATGACATTTTCAGGCATCTTCATGTTAGTCACACACTTTTTCAAATAGATTAGATCTGGTCTCTGCCACCAGATCCTTTACACTTTGTGAATGAATGTTCTATTGAGCTTATAATATTCATGCACATATTTTAAATTCACATAAAACATTTATATGGCATGATATTAAAAGTAATGCTATATTTTAACAGGGCGTAGAACTTTTTTTCTTAAATAATTATAGGTTCTTTCTTTAAAATCAAATATTTAAACTAAATGATATTACCGGTAACCTAGCACATTTAGAATTGCCTGGTATTCTAAAGCTTGAGTGAACAAAGGCAGCACATATCAGCCACAATATCTTGTATTATCCTAGACTTTAAAGTAATAAAAATTGACAATGAAAATAAAGGAAATATTTTGAGAGAATGGTATTGAGGAGTTAAGAATGGTTTCAAGACAGAGGTGAGGTAAAGCGCAGATATTGCTGAAGTTAAGGCCTGATGAGTTGAAGACTGACAATAGTAGAACAAAACGAGCTATGAAATGAAAGGCCTGCACTGGATGAATGTGCAACTCTGGGAGAAAGTCAGGTCAGCAGAAATATACAGAAATAAGGAGACACATGCTGATTAAAATTTAAAGGCAGCATATACAGGGGTGATAAGTGAACAGCATCTGGTACAAGCTAGCAGAGGGACAGCTGAATTTTAGATGACCTCATCTTTAGGATGGGTGCCAGGACAGCATTCAATTAGCCCTAGCTGGATGCAGCTGAGCACAGATGAGATGAGGTGGGGATGGAACCATGTAATGTTATGTAGTCCATTTGCTTGGATAGGATATTGGTTTGGAAGCTCAGCATGGGGCCAAATGGGATAAACAAGTTGTGACTAATCTGGCTCAGAATATATTATAATATAAATATGTGGATAGTGACAAGCAAGTTAAGGAAGGAAAAAAATCATAAGGAGCTCAACTGGGATGGAATTTAAAGACTTTTGAAGGCAGGGTGCTGGATATAATGGTAAAGTGAGTTTGGGAAACCTCTAAACAGTATCAGCTGCTGAAGTGTCATCTTGGTTCAATTGATTAAACCTTTATGAGTCAGCAAGTTGTCAGTTCAAGTTTCACTATGGGTTTGAATGGATAAATTGAGTTGGGATGTTGATGTAGTGTCAATGCAGCGTTTATTGTCTGAGGTTGCAATCTTTTTATTGTGAAATTAAAGCAAAATCATATACGACTGTTCAAACGGTTGGGAAATATATGATAATGAGATTGTAGCTCAGCTGCCCTCGCTAACACGGTGTACCCATCTTAATATTCTCTGTTTTGAGCTGACAATTTGGGCTATAATTAGGCTCATGCTTTTCAGAGAGAAGTAGAAAAAATAGAATGAAATGGATATCCTGCTCCTGGCCACTCTCCCAATGTTGGAAACGGCGAGTTGGCCAAGGTGAACTTGACTATGTTCACATTCAGAGTTGAACAGCTAAACAGCACCTGCAGCCCAAGTTCAAGTATAAAATATAGTCAATGAAATGAGGCGCTGATGTACTGTTGGCGTGCATAAAATCATACTCTGCATAGAAACATAGAAAATAGGTGCAGGAGGAGGCCATTCGGCCCTTCGAGCCAGCACCGCCATTCATTGTGATCATGGCTGATCCGCAAAACTCTGAATCTTTTGGATTGAAGGCAAAAAGACTCCAAGCAGTATGTGCTTATTTGTATGGGTGGACAGTTAACCACAAAGAAGAATAGGAATCTAAAATGAAATGCCAATTATAGTTTATTATAGCACAAAGGATGAGATGGTATTTTGAAAAGTTATCAATTACGATTATAAGCAGAAATACATTTTCCCCATTATTGTTATTGCACTAGTACACTGCTCATTGAATATTTAATTCTAACAAGCAATAATTAGCTAACTTTGGAATGAGATGTGTACCTGTCCTTTGGATCATGAACTGTGCAATGCTAATGAGGAGGCTCTGCATTTAGCACAGCTGCAGATAGCTCAGCACCATTCATCCCCTCCTCACACAGGCCACAAATTACATGTTTATCTAATACATTTTTGGTGCAGTATATTTGACCCACTTTATGTATGTTGTTTATATTTTCAGCCCTTTTATTGGATTTATTTATTGATGCTGAACAACCTTAACAAACCTCTGCTTCTTACGAGATCGCAAGAAGCTGTGGCTGCTATTTACAGATTTATAACTCAGGTCTGCTTGGCTTTCCTCTTTCTCACTTCACTATTCTTCCTCCTACTATTACTTTACAGTGGTATCAATCATCTCCTGCGGTAAAAACACTTGATTACTGCCATATTTCACCCCATAATAAGAGTTCTTTCACAATTTTATGTTATCGAAGCAGTAGAGATTAAAACATAGTAATGTCAGCCAGGTCTTTCTGCAATCAATTCATTTTATGAGAATTTGGCAGGGTTTGCGAATAAATAACGTACTTTGCAAATCACAACTACCACTGATTATTTTAAATCTTGCTCACTTAGGCAATCTTGCAAAAAATCCTCAACAATCACATTGGAACCTCTGTGCAGAGTGGCCCAGTTACACAGTTGTCTGTCAGCCAATCTAGTTGGATTATCTCTGGATTTTATTCAAGAGAAAAATGAACACAAAAACTCTTGGTAGCTCTCAGCTACACGGCAGATGCAATAAGACGAGACTAAGGATAGAAAATCACTTCCATTCTTCATCTCTACCTCGTGTACACAACGAGATGAAAACAGGCTGAGGTTTGTCTGTGATGCAGCCCTGTTCAAAAAGCAGACAAAATGGGCACTCACAGTAACTTGATGTTTTTTCCCCACTATTTTGCTTTCTTGTAATATCAAATTTTACAGAGTTCCCCAAAAATGCAGCTTTATACAAATCAGGGAATCGGCACTTCAGCAAAGATTACTGAATCTTCTTTCGCTAGGGTAGAGAAGGCTGAAGGGTCATCTGATAGAGACAGATGGAGATTTTTCATGCGGAATGGTGATTATATGTCAAATAATATAATACATCTATTTATAAAACCAATATTGGAATTGAGTGGTAGAGATTTGGAAGCTGCTACCCTAAGTTGTGTTGGAATTGTACACTACTGATGCATTTATGGGGAAGCTTTAGGGACATGGGGAGAAATATGTAAAAGAATATGATGATAAGATGAGATGAAGGGGGCAAAAGGAGACTTGCTTGCAGCATAAACACCGACATGGATCAACTCTACTAAATGTTTTTTTTTCTTTACTTTAAATGCACTTCTATGTAATGTAAACATGTTTTTATATGTGAGGAAAAGAGAAACCAGGCAGGCGGGGAAAAACGTAATTAAAATTTGAGAATGCTTGCAAGAGAGAGGAATCAAAGCAGAGACCAGCAGGTCCAAGTTGCCCTATTGCAGCATTATAGATTCAACTGCAATTCTGGAAAACTAATGAAAGATGCCAATAAAACAAACACTCAACAATTCATAAAACAAGATCAGAGTGCAAACGAATTCTGCATAGAAAATGCTCTCCTTGCTGTTGTATGTTTATGCTGACTGCAGCTAATTCATACTGTGGTGCTGAAACAACAGTACTAGAATTTTGCAGGTGTAATCATGTCGCCGACATTTCCCATGTTACAATGCTGTGGGCTCATGTGGCCCAAAGCCAGAATCAGAATGCAAGAATCGCAGCAAGTCCTCATTGTGTTGAAGGCAGCTGCTAGAACTGCTCCTGGGAGACAGTACTTGATAACTCTCAAAGCACTGGCTGTGGGCTAGGTAACACTGCAAAGATACCTCTGATAGAATCCTTGCTTTTGAAATAAATCCCATTGGATAAAAGCCTTATAAGGCAGGAAAGACCATATAACTCAAGAAAATAGTCTCTGTGTTAATGAAATGTTCTGCATTGTGTAGAAATTGTATTTACGTACAGCATTATTTTACAAGGGTTTCAAAGGTGTATGTTGAACAGTGATATATAACTCTCCTAGAAAAGGACCAAAAAACATTCTAAGGCACAAAGTGCTGGAGTAACTCAGCAGGTCAGGCAGCATCTCTGGTGATCATGTGTAGGTGGCGTTTCGGGTCGGGCTGAAGAAGGGTCCCGACCCGAAACGTCACCTGTCCATGTTCTCCAGAGATGTTGCCTGACCTGCTGAGTTACTCCAGCACTTCATCTATTTTTGTAAACCAGTGTCTGCAGTTTCTTGTTTCTAGAATGACATTGACAGTTTCATAGTCCTATTTGTTCAAGGTTTCTCTCTGCCAGCTCTTAGAAAGAACCATTCCACTTAGAAGAGATAAGACTCCTCCTGGCAGGCAAATCAGATCACTTCCACCTGACGTGGTCTGCATTTATAGAACTATTACAAACATAAGGTGCAAAAGTACTTTAAAAAGTACCGGTCAGGTAAAGGGGGATGAAAGGTGGTGAGTTGGTATATCCCATTTGCGAGATGCTCATAATAAAGTACTTGTGCTTCTCTTTTCTCTTCTTTCTCTTTTTTTTCTTCTTTAGGGTCTATCTCTTAAAGGCCTGTCTCACGAGTCTGCGGTCATTGGCGGCAAAACAGGAACAATCTACTGCTCCTGGGCCGCCAGAGACCGCGGGCTCGGTCAAACGCCCGCCGCCGGGGCCGTGCGGCGTTGTTCCCAACACCGCACGGTGCTAAAATAAAACCAACACTGTTCAAAAATATGTTCTTACCGCACAGCCGGCGCCAGTGAGGCAAGAGTGCGGCACGGCCGCCGCCACAGCCGCCGCCAGTGCGGCACGAGCGCCGTGCGTCGAACTTGCACCGCCACAGCCTCCGCCAGTGAGGCACGACTGCCGCCACAGCCGCCGCTAGTGAGTCACGTGTTCCGCACGGCTGTCTCCACAGCCACCGCCACAGCGCCGCGATCAGCACTGCCGCCGCCACAGCCCCGCAATGACGTCATCGCAGTCGGCCCGCCCTTTGTTTTTACTAATCGCAAGCTCGTGGGACCTGCCGTACTTAAATCACTCGGCCCCCGCGCAGTGCTCCCGCGGCATAGGCTCGGCGCTCTCGCCGTTGCCGTGCGGTCCCCTCTACCGGCGCCGCCGCGCTTCACCGCCGATGACCGCAACACCATGAGACAGAGCCTTTAATCTTTTCTTTCCAATCTCTTTTCTACAGGGTCTCTGTTCTTTCCTGTTGACATGTTTTTACACTTTCACTATTTTCCCTCACTTTCTCTTCTTTCTTAATTTCAACCTTCTCTCTTTATTAGTTTTTAAAAATGATGGAGTACATTAATTGTAATAAGATATACGTGATGAGTACTAATGTAATTTGTTGTAATGTAATGTACTAATAAATAATAATAATAAATAACATTTAAAAAAGAAAAGAAAAAAAAAGAAAGAACCATTCAATTAATCTCATTTTCCCACGGACTTGCAATGTTCTACTTTCTGATATTTCTCCAACTCCCTTATTGAGTCACCATTGAAGTTGCTTCACCATCCTTCCAGGCAGCACATTCCAGTTTAAGAACGATTCAAAATACCTGACAGGAACAATGTGCAATTACTGCAGATACTCATGCTTCAAACAAGTTGGCATCCAACAAATCTGAGGATAGACATGACAAACATTCTCTTCCAGGTATGTGCTAACACTCGCATACAAAGATTTGCTTTGAAATTCTGTCCATGTGGTATATTCCCATCAGCTGTCACTTTGTTCCTCCACCGCTAGAATACTTAAAAAGAAACAGCCTCCTCTCGCTGCATTTATCCAACCAGCTATATTCAGTTTTACATCAGCACTGGGATGCATAGCTGAATCAGGAAGAAGCACCAACATAAACAAACCACAACAAAATCAATATCCAAAGGTGCTTAAGATCTGAAACAAAACCAGGAAATGGTGCAGGATATCAGGTGGTGCCAGCAGGAAGTGAACGAATGATCCGGGTTGTTGAACATACTGATGGGCTGAAAGGTGTACTTGGTTTCTGCCTCCACAAATAGTGCTCTAACTACTGAAGGTTTTCCAGTATTATTCATTTTTATCGATCAATATGGTTCATCTGCCCATAAAAAGACATGCATTTGATGCCCCTTATTTGACCTCTGCACATCCCAATGAACTTTACAGCCAAATAAATAGTTTTGAAGCCTAGTCATTGCTGCAACATGGAAAGATGTTCTGTGTCCATTTCTTAAGGCTGTTCCTCCAAAGTGAAAGCACAGGGCAGGACAACCCGCACGGAACATGTTCACTCCTCTCTTTTAACTCCAAACTAGAATATTAATTTCTAGTTTTCTTGGCATGTTGATTGGGATAGCATATGTAGGTTACACATCAGGGAAAGAAAACACAACTTGTATTGAAACAGCACATCGATCAATACCCCAATGATTGACATGTGGCCATTATGCAATCACTTACCACTTTCTGCAGGTGCTTCTCCTTACGCACGTCCACCATCACAAGCCCCTCCTTGACTAGTCCCAGACCTACATCATCCTTCGTATCGGTAAACTGCAGTGTAACGGTCGAGCAACTGAGTCCTCCAAATTCAACATTCAGCAGGCACTGAGTGTTTTGAATGTCCCTGACGATACTGTCAATGGCATCAGCTCGAGCATCTTCCTGCAGGACAGAAGACCACTTTGCTTAATAGCAGTTATATTAACACAATATGGACACAAGAACAGGTACGGGATACTGAGTTGGATGATCAGCCATGATCATATTGAATGGCGGTGCAGGCTCGAAGGGCCGAATGGCCTACTCCTGCACCTAATTTCTATGTTTCTATGTTTCTATTAGGAATGATTGTTTTGCTGAATCTTAGTTTTCCCATTTCCAGAGTGAGGACTGGAATCTGCTTCCAAATTCTGGGATGAGAAATTGCATGAGATACTTGCATCTTCTGGGTATGTGTTGCTCACTACAGGTCGTATAATTAATAGGAATCCAAAATGTCAAACATCCCCCCACAAATAGGACTTACTTCACTATTAAGTGGTTAAAGATAATTAATGGCCATTGACCTAATAGGCTGTGAAATTCCCAAAGATTTATAAATGTCACATTCTTATCCTCAGCATCATGAAAGATCTTAATACACAATGTGAAAATCTACATGCGTGTTAATAACATCTAGCATTACCTCATCTTTTGCTTGCATAACTTACAACCCACAGTATTAACATTGAATTCTCCCATTTTAGGTAACCTCTTACAACCATCTCCCCCCCCCCCTTCTCCCCACATCCCCTCCTTACCCCATACCACATTCTATTACCCTCTTCCACCTCTATGTCAGCTGGGCTCGTACCTATTTCTCCCCGCCCCTCCTGGATTCCATCCTCTGGCTTCCCAATTTGCAAATCTTCAATCTGTCTATCGTACCCCTCCTGCTTTTATCTCTGGCCTGTGTTACAACTATAAAAACCCTCAGCTGTGTCCACCTATTACCTGCCACGCATTGTTCTGCCTCTCTTCTCTTCCAAATGTCTTTCTCCCCCTCCCCCCTCCACTTACAATCGGTTTATAGAAGGGTCCCGATCTGAAATGTCAGTATCCATGATCTCAGGTGATGCTGCCTGACCCACTGAGTTACTCCAGCACTCTGTGTCTTTTTGTGTAAAATCATCATCTGCAGTTCCTTGCTTCTACATTCTAGCTTTACCTCTCTCTTGGGCCTTTTCCATTGTCAATTGAGGTTTAGTTTGCAGCCTCTGAATCAATATGCTATTGTTTTGAGAGCCACACCAGAAATACGAGGATCAGATCTTATACTAATCTTCAAGTCCAGTCCCGAGGGAGTGTTACACTCTCTGAGACGTTGATTTTCAGATGAGATACTAAAATGAGGCCTGAACATATCTCTCAGACGCAGGTACAAGATCCTACCTATGGCACTTTCAAAGTAAGAAAGAGTTATCCCTGGCGTTTTGGACATGAGCTAGATCATGCTAGTGCAGGCTAGCAGGTTTAGAGAGACCAATGGCCACCTCAAGGGCAAGCATCAAGTGTTCAAAATTTCTGCAGCAGCTCATTGTAAAGTGGAAGCACTGACAACACGGAAGTCATCAACTATTATTAAACCGCTAGGTTTAGCTGTTCTTTGTTTTTCTTTTAATTCACTGGATATATATAGTGATAAAAAGTAGTTTAATGAGTTTTTGAAAACATCTATTAAAAAGGAAATCCCACTGCTTTTAACGGTGGCGCTGCAGTAGAGTTGCTGCCTTACAACGCCAGAGACCCGGGTTCAATCCTGACTACGGGTGCTGTCTGTACAGAATCTCCCCATGACCGTGTGGGTTTTCTCTGGGTGCTCCGGTTTCCTCCCACACTTCAAAGACTTACAGGTTTGTAGATTAATTTTCTTCGGGAAAAATTGTAAATTGTCCCTTGTGGGGAGGATAGTGCTAGTCTACCGGGAGACTGCTCGGCGCAGGCTCAGTTGGCCGAAGGGCCTGTTTCTGCTCTGTATCTCTAAACTAAACTAAGTTGCCCTGATCATCAGACATATTTGGGAACCGTGCAAAGTCAGAGGGGTCCACGGAAGGAGCCTCAATTTGCACTGCCTGAGGTTTACTTGCCTCTCGAGGTTCCCTCTGAATTGCGACACAACTGTGGAAGTGAGGCGGTGAGATTATTGGGAGTTGCATAAACGCAAAAGGTTTGTATGGCGACAGGACTTGTGGGAATGGGCAGTGGGGGCAGGACACCACTGAGACAATGGCCAGGTCCAACTCAATGCAGCCCAATATTTCTCCATCACTCTGCATTTCTGAAACAGATTGTACAGTCAGAACCACATTGCTGTTTCTAGGAACAATTTCCTTCCTTACAAGAGTGGCTGCACATCCTCGGTTCTGAAATGTCTGGAACATGGGGAAAGGATTTCAAAATGCAGCACAGAAATGCAAGGGTTTTTTGTTTGTTATCAGCTTGCAAACCTTACTACATACTGTTCTCCAAGGGAAGTATGCGAAGATTCTAAGTAATTCATAGCCTGAAATGTCAGCTTGCCTCAGTTGTAAACATTCCTACAATTGTGAGTTCAGTTTCCATTTTGCAACTTGGAACATATTTCTATGAGACACTGAAGGGGTCCTGCACTTTGGACAGCATGAGGATGGGATGTTAAAACGCGTCAAATGGTTCATGTTGCCATAGTAAGCCATGCTCCCCAGAGATTGCCACGGAGACACATTATTTGGACAGCGTTGAAAGAGGGTAAACAGTGGCAGGATCAGTATGCCATCAAACCCACAGGAACGACCCACAGAATAGCTTTTTGGAGTTGGAAAATCACATTTAAATAGCATGCCCGAGAAATGTTCTGTTTTATTAAAGCAAGAAACTGTGGATACTGAGAATTTGAAAAAATAGAAAATTCTGGAAATACTCAGCATCTCCGACAATATCTATGAAAGAGGAACAACATAAAACTTTTAAGTTGATGAATTTTTCACTTTTCTGATTAAAGTTCATCAACCAGATTTACTTTTACCTCAGATTACTTTGTTTTTTACTCTACAGATTTGCTGAGTATTTACAGCATTTCCTGTTTCCCGTCTTTCATCTCATACTAGACTAAGTTGGACTCGTTGGGTCCCTGTCACATGGGAGGCCTGGTCCCCCAACGCAACCCATTCCCCAATGCAATATTCCACCACTCACCCGTTCCACCAATGCAATATTCCACCAGTCACCCGTTCCACCAATGCAACCGTCCCCCTAACGCACTACTCACACATAGCCCCCAACTGCGCAGGGACGGCTCATTTCCCCTCATCCCCTAGAACCCCCTCCCTATTCTTTCTCCTCTCCTCCACCCCTCCCCAATTCCTCCCTCATCTCTCCCTCCCTCTCCTTTCCCCTACCCTCAGTCACCCCCTCCCTCCCTCCCTCCCTCCCTCCCTCCATAACTCCTCTCTCCTCCCTACCCCCTCCTATCCGTCTAGCCCCCACTCCTCACCTCCCCCTAGAGATAGAGATCTCAAGAGATTCCCCACTCCCTACCTCCCCGACTCCTCTCCTATTCCCCCTCCTCCCCTACGCTCCTCACCCCCATTTCCCCCCTCTCCCTCCCTACCCCTTTCTCTCCCTCAATCCCCCCCTCTCCCTCACCTCCCCAGGATCTTTCCCCTCTCCTCCTCCCCTCCTCCAATCCCTCCCTCTCCTTTCCCCTACTCTCAGTCACTCCCTCCCTCCATCCATAAAAAGCAGCATCTACAGTTCCTTCCTCCACAGGTCATTCATTGTTAGCTGTGGTTTAGATCCCGTTGACTTGATGGGGAGAGATAGATCCTAATGACCTAAGACACCCGGTATGTTCTGAAGCTGTAAACGCCACAATATCACTGCAACAAAATGCTTCACTTTCTTTTTTTTTTTCTTTAAAAAAAAAAAAAAAAATTATTAGAAGTATTTTACATTACAGTAATCTGCAATAACGTAAGTTTATACAGTTCTTATACCACTTCTTATTTTAAACTTTAATAGGAAAAAAGGATAGAAAGAGTTAGTAAAGATAGAAGTGAGTGAATGAAAGAGTGGTCCAGGAACACCCGTATGAACCTAAACTACAAGAAATAGTTAAAAAAGAAAAGAAAAAAACCAAAAGGCGGAAAAAGAAAAAAGAAAGTAAGATTGGACATTATGAGAGGGATGTACCTACTTCTATTCTTTACTCACCCCTCGCCAGGTCCTAAAACCATTTATTATCAACATTTTGTTGCACCCTATGTTTGTAATAAGTCGATATATGGAGACCAAATCTTTTGGAATTGGTCTTGTTTACCTGCTAGGAGGAATCTCATATCTTCTAGGTGTAACAATTCTGATATATTAGAAGTCCACATTTTTATTGTTGGCGTAGGAGCATTTTTCCAAAATTTCAGTATCAGTTTTTTTTGCCGTTATTAAGCCATAATTAAGAAAACTCCTTTGAAACGAAGTCAGCTCCAAACTTGCTTCTATTGTTCCAAAAATAATCAATTCTGCATTCGGTTTCAGTTTTATTTTAAATAATTTAGTGAAAATCTCAAAAAACAAAAGAATGTGCTATAGTTGATTCTTGGATTAGGCATTTATCACAGATAGCAGAGATATTTGGGTAAAATTTACTTAATTTAGCTTTTGAATAGTATAATCTATGTAAAATTTTAAATTGAATCAGAGTATGTCTTACGTTAATCAAGCATTTATGCACATATAATAGGTGTTTGTCCCAACTCTCTTTCGAGATTTTTATAGCTAGTTCCTGTTCCCATTCTCTTCTAATCCCATCCGATGATGGAATTTCTATGTTTAAAATGGAATTGTATAGGTATGATATTAAATTAGCTGATTCCGCTTTTATATTCATTATCCCATCTAATAGGTCAGGAGACATATTTTGATATTCTCGTGTATACTTTTTCAAATAGTCACGTATTTGAAAATATTTGAAATATTGATTACTATTCAGGTTGTATTTAAGTTGTAATTGGTGAAATGTTAAAAAACTTCCATTATCATACATATCTCCAAACGTTTTAATTCCTACTCTTTCCCAATTTATAAAAGCTCTATCTATCATAGAAGGTTTAAACGAAGGGTTATTCATTATAGATGAGAGAAGTGATAGATTTCTTAATTTTAGCGTTAATTTTATTTGTTTCCAAATTCTAATTGTACTATGAATAATTGGATTTTTACTATATATTGTATTCTTCATTTTTATTGGTGAGAGAAGGATCGCTCCTATATTAAAAGGGGAACAGTCCTCTCTCTCCATTACTATCCACTCCACCTGCTGCACCGAATTGTCCAACAGGTGAATCATATTTTTGACATTTGTGGCCCAATAATAATATAAAAAATTGGGGAGTGATAATCCACCAAATTCTTTAGGTTTACACAAATGTTTTCTTTGGATTCTGTGGAATTTATAGTCCCATATAAAGTTTGTAATATCAGCATCCAATTAAAAAAAAAAAAATTTTGGTAAGTATATCGGTATTGACTGGAATAGATATAACATTTGTGGTAAAAAGATCATTTTTATAGCATTTATTCGGCCTATAAGAGACATCGGGAGGGTTTTCCAGAATTTAATCAGTGTGTTTAGTTTATTGAGTAAGGGCATATAGTTTGCATTAAATAGAGATTTATATTTTCTAGTAATTTCAATTCCCAAATATTTAAATTTTTCTGAAGCGATTTTAAAAGGGAATTTTAACAGGTGTGTCGGTTCTTGAGGTTTAATCGTCATAATTTCACTTTTATTCCAATTTATTCTATATCCTGAAAAGGATCCAAATTCCTCTATTAAATTTAGTATATTTGGTATACTAATTTGTGATTTTGTGATATATAGTAGTACATCATCTGTCGTTGTGTCCTTGGGCAAGACACTTCACCCACCTTTGCCTGCGTGTGAATGTGTGTGAATGTATGTGAGTGATTGGTGGTGGTCGGAGGGGCCGTAGGCGCAGATTAGCAGCCACGCTTCCGTCAGTCTGCCCCAGGGCAGCTGTGGCTACAGAAGTAGCTCACCACCACCGAGTGTGACTGAGGAGTGAATGAATAATGCGATGTAAAGCGCCTTGAGTATTAGAAAGGCGCTATATAAATCCCATCCATTATTATTATTATTATCATCTGCATATAAAGATATCTTATTATTTGAGTATTTTGTATTGTACCCATGAATGTTCGGATGTATCCTAATACTTTCCGCTAACGGTTCTATTACAGGAACAAATAGCAGAGGTGATAATGAACAACCCTGTCTATTTCCCCTTGATAACTGAAATTTCGAGGACAAAATATTATTAAATATTCTGGCAGTAGGCCTATCATATAAACAATTCTCCTTTATCTGATTTAATCTCTCCCCCTATTCCCCCTCCTCCCCTACCCTCCTCACCTCCCCCATTTCCCCCCTCTCCCTCCCTACCCCTTCCTCTCCCTCAATCCCCCCTCTCCCTCCTCACCTCCCCAGGATCTTTCCCCTCTCCTCCTCCCCTCCTCCAATCCCTCCCTCTCCTTTCCCCTACTCTCAGTCACTCCCTCCCTCCATCCATAAAAAGCAGCATCTACAGTTCCTTCCTCCACAGGTCATTCATTGTTAGCTGTGGTTTAGATCCCGTTGACTTGACGATTGGACCAGTTTGCGGTGTGTGTGTGTGTGAATTACTCAAACTTTGAGCAAACTGCTCGTCCACTCTGCAACCCGACTCTCCCCCCCCCGCGCATCAGCTGGCACTTGGCCTATCCCCGTCCTGTCTGACCGCCCGCTGCTGCCGCTCGGCCCATCCCCGCCCTGCCGGCCCGTCCGTTGCTCGGCCCGTCCCTACCCTACCCACCCGCCTACCTGCTCGCTGCCGCCGCCGGGCCACTAGGGGGAGGGGGGGGCTGGAGTCGGTGTTCGTCACGGTGGGCACCACGAGTTTCGATGAGCTGGTGGAGAAGATCTCCTCCGAGAAGGCTGTGTGGGTGAGTTACCGCAACGGCGGCGGCGGCGGAGGAGACGGACCCGAGGGGACGGGTAGACGGGACCACCATTCCCGCAGAGGGCGGGCGGGGTAGAGGGGTGAGCGACGAGGGAGAGAGAGACGGGACCAGGGCCTCCACTGAACCCCCCCCCCCCCGCGGTCGCCGCCGGTAGTGGGGGAGACGATAGACAAGTTACTGTGAGGAGGGGAGAGAGGAGTTTGTGAGTGAGGTGGGACAGGCCGCCGCTGGTGGGGCAGGAAGGGGCTTTGCCACCCTGGCCGTGGCATTGACTGACAGGAGAAGAGACCAATCTGCGTGGCGCTGACTGAAGGAATTTGCGCACACGCGGTTTTTAAGATTTTTACACCTCGATAACTTTTACAATATAACACTGATCGGAACAAACTTCGTTGCACTCGCAGCACAGGAGAACGGTGAGTAACCTGCCGAAAAATCATAGCGCTATCATGTACCGTTTTTGCGCAAATAGAAAAACCCTGCAAACCGGAAGAGCACAAGATCAGAGTTTTAGTTATGTATAGATTTGACCATCCTTTTTTCCCTGCTATGTCCTCCACTCTTCCACTCAAAGAGTGAAACAGGCCCTTCAGCCCAACTCGTTCACACAACATATCCCAGCTACACTAGTCCCACCTGCCAGCATTTGGTCCATATCCCTCCAAACCTGTCCTATCCATGTTTCTGTCTAACTGCTTCTTAAATGTTGGGATAGTCCCTGCCTCAACTACCTCATCTGGCAACTTGTTTCATACACCCACCACCCTTTGTGTACATTAAAGTTCATTAATTTCTAACTTTTCCCAGTTAAAAAATCATTGATCTGAAATGTTTGCACTATTTCTTTCTCCACTGATGGGACCAAACCTAATGAGTATTTTGGACATTCTTTGCTTTTAGTTTAGATTTCCAGCACCTGCAGTATTTTTCTACTCAATTCCAAACCTCCATAGCCCCTATTTTGGTGAAGTGTTTTGGGGTGGGGGGGGGTTGGAAGGAGGAGGAGGAGGGGAGAGATAGATCCTAATGACCTAAGACACCCGGTATGTTCTGAAGCTGTAAACGCCACAATATCACTGCAACAAAATGCTTCACTTTCCAGAAGCAAATCTAAAAATTTGGCTTAAAACCAGAAAATGCAGGTTATGCAGTATAATCATAGTTGGGCCCACTGGGCATATCCCACAGCCTCACCGTTTACAACACATTACACAGACAAATATGTTGCTAACTGCTCCGTTAGCTTACTTGGACTCAATCTATCATTCAGATTCCCTTTGTTCTATATGTGCCTCCCTCATTTTTGCTGCTACTGAAAACTAACTTGCTTTTTTCTCCTTTTCCCAGTTCTGACGAAGGATCCCAGACCTAAAATGTTAACTATTTCTCTTTCCAAAGGTGCTGCCAGACCTACCAAATGTTTCCAGCATTTCCTGTATTTATTTCGGATTTGCAGCATTTGTGTTTCTTCCGTTTTCTAAATTTGGCTACCTTATTGCTGGAGGTAACAGGAGATCAGAAGGTTCAATCTGTGCTCTGTCTTCTCAGCTGGGCCAAAGGTAGTATGTGAACACCACAGAATGATCAAAACACCTATAGAAGAAATGGCCACTCAGTTTCCCTTCTCCCAATGACAAAAAGAGCAAGCTATCTAAGTAGTGAGTGTGTGTGATTATTACAAGAGCGCAGGATAGCATTTGGCTGAGATGCACCCCATGATTAAATAGCTGGAATGTATTCATCCTCTAGATTCCTGTATGAAGAATGGGCAACTGGATCAGAGGGCTGGCTGGCATCCAGCCGCGCGCGGAGCATCAGCAAGTCTCTGCTTACATAGTTGGTGGAATGAAATGGAAAATGTCTAAAGTCGAAACTGAGACTTTCAGATATTTTTAGCTACTGATCGCACCCACCTACTCAATGAGAACATCTTTACCTGTCAACACCACAAGGTGCCAGGTATGTGTGAGAAGAAAGTGAGTAAAAGATACTCTGAATACAATGAGTTATACTTATTTCTGCAAATCAATCTTTCCCAAGAAAACAGGCTGGGAGAAAAGAAATGCAAACCAAATGAACCTAGTTTAATTAACTATTTACTGTTATGACTTCAATTAAATATATAAATTAGTAATTCCCTCAAGGGGTACACATTCATTATACTTGCAAATTATAAATGAGAGACTAATGGAATCAACTGATGGTTGCTAGGGAACAGAATGCTCTTTAGTACAGGGAGCCTGCTGTAGGACAGTTGATAAGTGTCGCTTTGAAGATGCAATGATATTCCCAGTGGCTAGAAGCTTGATAATTTACACTATTTTGAAATATAGACATGCAAAGATGGCATCCAAGAAAAAAATTACCCTCTTCATCAGAGTGTTGAAATCATGATCGTTCACGCTATACCCTAACCCATGTAATCCTTTCTTTTTTGGGTCCTACTCAGAGTGGTATTTATTTTTCTTTTACAACGAGGAGATTTTTTTTATCACCTCATGTGTGGCAGTATCTAATTACCAACAACAGAAAATGCTGAAACTAAAGGTCAGTTAGCATTGGTGAGAAAAAGAAAGACAGTTTAACATTTTAGGCAGATCCCGCAATGTGAAATGTTTCATTTGTTGCTATTTACTCTTTACAGGACTACCGCATTTGAAACAACCTGGTACAGCTACTTAAATACTATTTAGGGTGGACGTTAATTGGTGATCTTGTCAGTGATGGCCACAATCCATAAATAATTAAAAATCAGAGGAAGTACTTGAGCTTCTTCATTAAACAACAGCAATAATGTTTGTTATAACCAGTATCTATGTACATTCATTGCTCATTGCCGGTGATTCCTCTTTGATTGAGGCTAAGAGGTATTAGTGCAGGAAACTCGACCGTCCAAACCCAAAGAGTGAAGCTTTCTCCACTGCTTTCTAGAATCAATTATAGATTAGAAGCACAACAGTAGAAATGAATGCTGGAAGACAACGGGAGATTGACCATTATAAAGACAAAACACAAAGTGCTGGTGGATATCTGAGGGTCAGACGTCATCTGTGGAGGAAATGGACAGGTGATGTTTTGTGTTGGGACTTCCTCATACTGATGAAGTAGGGGAAGGGGGGGGGGGTGAAGCTGGAAGAAAGGTGGTGGTGGGACAAAGCCTGGCAAAGTGGAAACAGGTGAGGAACGATTTGGTTGGCAGATGGCTGGTGTAAGTAACAAAGGTGAGAGGTGAAAAGGAGACAAACGGGTATCAGATAAGGAGAGGAGTGATATGTAAAGCTGGAAGGGGGCATGGGGAGAGAGGGGGAAGAAAGGAGTGTAGGAAGGAGTGAAAAGGAGCAGGGTGACTGCGAGGTGGGAGCAAAGAGAGCACAGCCGAGTGGGGCTCACAGGAAAGAGAGGGGGTATGGTGGTATTACTAGAAATTGAGGAATTCAATAGTCATACCCTTGCGTTGTAACCAAGCGGAATGAGGTGCTGTTCCTTAAAGTTTGCATGTGGCCTCATTCTGGCAGCTGACAAAATAGTGTTGCATATGGCCTCATTCTGACCAAGGAAAAATGGTCAGTATAGGAATGCCAGGGAAAATTAAAATGATTAGCAAATGGGAGGTCACCTAGTCTATGCTTGGTCTCGTCGAAGTAAAGGAAGCCACAGCAGAAGCACCAAATGCAGTAGATGAGGTTCGAAGAGGTGTACGTGGACTTCTGTCTCACCTGGAAGGGTTGATGGGGTCCCTGGATGACAGTGAGGGCAGAGATGTGGGAACAGGTGTAACATCTCCTGCCTTTCAGAGGAAAGTACTTAAGGAGGGGGTGGGTTGTGTGGGAAGACATGAACAAACAAAGGAATTCCAGTGAGGCTAGTCTCTGCAGAAAGTGGAAAGGGGATGGAAAGATGTTACAGGTGGTAGAAATGTTGGAAAATGATATGTTGGAGTGGAAGCTGATGGCGTGAAGTTGAGGATCAGGGGAACTCAATCGAACAATCTGGAGGGAGCGTGGAGTGAGAGCAGAACCGCTGGACGCAGAGGAGACACCACTTTCCCTGCACA
The DNA here is from genome assembly GCA_038087875.1 of Malacoraja senta. Classification (NCBI taxonomy): domain Eukaryota; kingdom Metazoa; phylum Chordata; class Chondrichthyes; order Rajiformes; family Rajidae; genus Malacoraja; species Malacoraja senta. Next base: position 8,971,413 of record CM075985.1, on the reverse strand, counting down.
AGTGCTGCCTGACCCACTGAGTTCCTCCAGCAGTTTGTGTTTTGCTCAAGATTCCAGCATCTGCAGTTCTTTGTTTCTCCATTGTAAAGACAAAGCCCTTAATCATTTTGTACACGTAATACAAAGCAGAGAGAGGAGGAAAGTTTTCAATGTGTTTGTCGCCAAGGAGGAAATATTTACACTGCAGGCAGATAGGGATGGTCATTTTGAATTTAACTCAGCAAAGTGGGAAGTAATTAATTCAGAAAGATCCACCTGGACAAGGGAATTATACAAAAAAATGGAGAATTCTGATTGTTATGGATAATTTGACCTTTAAAGTCCACAGGCTCATAAGGGAGGCAGGACAAGTCAATAAGATTGTTAAAAGGGATTTTTAAGGATTTTTTGTTTAACTAAGGCATAAAATATTCCATTAGGGAAGATAATCTGAAGGCCATAGTTAGGCCATAATCTGTTAGGCCATAGTTTGAGTGCTGCAGTGCATTTCTAGTCATCATATTGCAGGAAAGATGCAACTGGAATGGAGAGGGTGCAGAGAAGTTTGATGAAAATGTCACCAGAACTGGAAATTTGTAGCTTTAAGGAAAGATTGGATAGGCTAAGGGCTTTTTCTTTCAAACGATGGAGGTCCTGGTGTGACTTAGTTGATGTGTATCAAATTATGGGGGTTAGACAGAGTGAAAAGAAAGGACCTCGTCCCATAGCAGAGGACCAAAAAACAGAGTCATGGATTTAAAACAATTGGTAGAAAAATTAGAGGGGAGGTGAGAAAAACCCCTTTCTTTCCAGGAGGGTCCTAAAGGAAGGTAGAGGATGAATCCCTCATCACATCTTAACAAAACTTGGATGTGTTCTTGAAGACCTCTGACCTGCAAGTTATGGACCTTACGCTCAAATGTGGGATTTATTTGGATAGTCTTTTGTTGACCCACACAGACCAAATGGCCTCCTATGTCTGAGATTTTCAATGATTCAATAAATGATTTAATGAATGTTTCTGGCTGAGTAAAGAATGTTGAACAGTACTATTTTTTCACTGTACTGAGAAATGTTGTGTTCTTTGGAAGCTCTAGCACAAGGTGTAACTAAATATCTCATCACTTAAACAAAAAGTCAAAAATGAAAACAAACAAAATTGTAGATGCAGAAAGTCTAAAATAAAAACAGAAAGGTTTGAAATACTCAGCAAGTCACTTTGACCTGTTTCCCCTCCTACAGATGCTACCTGATGTTGTCAGGGTTACCAACATTTTCTTTAATTTCAACTCTAATAACAATCTTCAAAGCTTTTATTCGTCTGTTTTGAAGATAACGTGTGCTAATGCTAAGCACTGATGTCGAGGGAAATAGGAAGTAAAAGTTAAGAACGTCACATAAGCAGCTTAATTCACAACACTGAAGATTATTTACTGTACGTCTATTTTCTTTACATGATAACAATATCAACATCATTAAATTAAACAGGCCCACCAGCAACATCATGTGTGTATCATCAGGCTGGAGTTCTGTCTACATTTGCATATTGGGTTTATAGCAATCACAAAACTTACAGATCATGAAAAATCAAAAAAAATAATTGTGAACATTTGAAAGGAGTTATTCTGCTGCAGTTCTACTTACATCTTGTGGCACTTGGATATATGCAAAGCAATACTCTGTGGCCTGCGGTGGCAGGATCCGCGTGCTGAAGGCAGGCGGCAAAACACCTAGGCGAGAAGATGCCACATTCTCTCTCTGCGGTAAAGAACAACAATTAGCACATCTCACCCTGAAGTGACTACAACAACAGCTTGTTTATATAGCACCTTCAATTTGGTGTTCACAGGAGCATTATCAGATAAAATAGGATGCATATTAGGACAGTAACTGAGAGCTTGGTTGTAAAGGTTGGTTTTACAGAGCATATTTAAAAGAGAGGTGTGAAGAAGAGTCCCAACCTGAAATGTCACCTATTCATTCCCTCTACAGATGCTGCCTGACCTGTGGAGTTACTCCAACAAGTTGTGTTTTGCTCAAGATTCCACCATCTGCAGTTCCTTGCTCCAGATTCCAGCATCTACCATTCCTTGTATCTCCATCTTTTCCCTCTTTTAGAACATAGAACAGTACAGCACAGGAACAGGCTCTTCGGCCCACAATGATTGTGTTAAATACAATAACAAGACCAACTCTTACCTGCATGCACATAATCTATATCCCTCTTTTCCCTGCATATCCATGTGCCTATTCAAAAGTCTCTTAAATGCCACAATCGTATCTGCCTCCACCATCACTCCCAGCAATGCGTTCCAGGCACGTTCCTCATGATGTTAAAACTATGCCGCCTGGTATTTGATATTCCCACCATGGGAATAAGGTTGACTGTCTACCCTATCTGAAGGGACATTATTTACCAGGGTCATGGTTATGCAGGTATCAGTCTACAGAATGTCTGAGGTTGTTTCTGTGTGCGTCAGCTTTATAAACGCGTGGAGAAAACACCATTATGATTTATTCTGTAGATGCCCACAGCAGGTGTTCAGTAACCAGAAAGAAGGAACCAGGCTCCACTACCAACAGCCATAAGGTCAACTTGGATCAATTATCGAGGTACTGTTAGAAGTTCTGATTTGAGTTAGCATTAAAAGGAGCATGTCCAATGAATTTTTAGTTCGGCTAGACCCACTGAGTAAATCAGATGTATCCAAACTGAAGAATAAGCAAGGAAGTTTCAGAAAGCTATTTCAAGTGAGATTGCTTTCGGATTAAATTTTGTATTAAAGATGATATTTGTGGTTCAATGACAGTTTCTGCAAAAACCACAAATTTTGGGAAACTGAAAGGAAGATTGAGGTTCAGTCACCCTCTAACTGAGCTCAGCAACTGTACAGTAAACTCTCCAGCAGCCTTCACAGCATCAAAGATATTGCCTTAGAACACCACCTACTAATCTATTCATTGGAAGTCTGAGGCTACAACTCAGATTTATGGCACTGTTTTTTTTAATTCAGTTCAGAGATTATTTCTTTTTTCTGTTAGTGTCCATTAAAATTCTGTCAGTGGCAGAATCAATGAAATGGCTTTTACAAGCATAAATTAAAATAATAACACATGCACATTCAAATTCATACTGGGTTATTAAAACACATTTAATTCGACGCTTGTCTTATGAAATGCTTATTTAAAATATAAACTATGATAATTGTATGAATAAAGCTCCATTAGTAATGACAAAATCTATCGCGTGTGCTATGTTGTAAACAGACAGCTCAGACGAGTCTTTACTATCGTGTCTAACAAGTGGGAGGGTCTGGTGGGTATGTTGCTCTGAATCAGGGAAGTGGATTTCAAATTATAAACTTCAACCTACAGGTTACACTATCAGTGCACAGACATCTCACATCAATGATGACCTTTTCAACGTCTTAAACTGTTTTCCCCAACCGCTGTTGCGACAGGGAGTAAATTGCACACTGGCACAATTTCTCTGCTGGCTCTTGTGGTATCCCCTCCATTTTGTTCTTGTTATCACGGAACACAAAAACATTACTGATGGCTGGATCATTGGGTATCTCAGGGCTTTCAACAAGGGTAATGACTTTTTAACAAAATTAATTACCGAGCCAGAAATGTATTACAAATCATTTCAAAACCCTCTTGCAAGTACATGCTGGAATGCTGGTGAGCATGTGGCAGAGTTGTCGCCGCAGGAGTTCTCCAGCAAGTCAGTTTACGAAGGATCCATCTGGTGATTCAACGTGGTTTCTGATTGCACAATTGCCTGAACAAAATGTTGTCCTATTCTCCGTGCTTTCTTTGCATTTTAGTTACAGCTGATGTTAGTGACACCTGCACTCCTCCAGAAGCTGACATTTGGCACCTCGCAGTGCTCTGAAATTTGACAGGCAGTCTTGCCAGTAACAACAGAAATATAAACTCCAAATATAAAATATACAGTATTGAATCAGATTTCTTTCAGCAAAATCTTTGCTTTTCTTTAACACATTCAGTTGCTCCTTTTCTTTTGTATCCTATTCCCTGCACATTTAGTATCTTTTATTCCCCTACTGTTGGCACACGACTGACCAATTTAAATGGGACTGGTCAGTGGTCTAAATACGTCTTTTGAAAGTAACACGGAGTATTCCCAAAGTATAAATTCTACATGATTGTGAGAAAGGAGTTTAATTGTGTAAATAAAACAGGTCTTATGCCTAACCTAAAGCATTTGATTCATCAATGGGATGAACTTACCATACTCACCTTCCTTGACCATCGTGCCCCAAAATTGGGACTCCTGAAAATCAGTCAGTTCTTTAGACAACGTGTGAACAAGACATGAACTTAGCATGCATTTACACAAGACAGTACTTGAAAAAAAAATTAGTTAAAAAGAAAGTCGCTCCTGGACTGTCAGTGTGAAGAAAGTGTTATTCAGCATTACTGCTAATTATAATCTAATTCCTTCCCCATTGCTGGCTCTGATTCTCTCAGCTTCTCAGCAGGTGAGATACAAATTGATGAAGGATAGTGATGCGATTTGAAACCAGCATTTATTGCAAGGAAGGGGAGGGGGTTAACGACAATTCATGGCTGAGGGAGAATGCAATTGACTCCCAAATCTCATTTAAATGCCGGTAGCAAAATAAATTTAAAGACGCATTCAATATATCACAGAAAGGAAATGTGGGCTGGTACTGCAACAACATGGTGTCCACCTTCAAATTAACAGAATCAAAGGAAATTGCTTAAGCTTAGAAAGAACTCCATCTGGCTATGTTCCTAGTTGTGAATCGGGTTGACCGACAGCTGCCCTTCTATTTGATGAACATTCGGAGAGCTGTGTGCCGAGACCCATGAGCTGAAGAGGGTTTTTTTTCGCTGCAATGTGGAACCACTTCAGAGCTGTAGAGGAAATTTGACAGAGCAATGGCAATCTGTGCATCAGGCACTGATGCAAAACTCTCAACAGCTGCTACAGAGCAACCCGAAGATATATCACTAAGTGCTTGCCTTAAGAAAACCATTTTTTTTGGTCATGGGACTAACTGTATAGAGCAGGGGAACAGAGCACACAGTCCTTGAAGGCATTCAGTTTTTGTCTCGCAAAACAGATGGCATCTGGATCAAGTGCCTGGGTATCCCCATGATTTGAATCTGGAGTCAGCTGTAGTTACAATGGTGCACCAGCAAGCAAGTAGGGTTGGATGGGTGATGACAGCAGAAAGAAAATTCTATTGCACAGAATTTAACAATAGTTCTTGAAGTGCAGTCAATGATTTAATGTGGAAAGTGTGGCAATATTTTGCACACTGGGTTTCGCAAATGACCAAACCTCAGTTTTGGGGTATTGCTTGAGGATACAATATTGTTCGGACAAGGTCTGACTTCTCTATTTTTTAGGAATCATGCCATGTTATCTTTTACAATCACTTGGGCTGATGCCATGGTATTCTTCAGTACAAGCAAAAGGCCAAATTCAGAATCTGTTAAGGTAGCTTCTCTAACTTTGTCAGTTCCACACTGAAGCATCAGCTGGATTCTGCACTCACTAACTCTGAGTGTATTCTTGCTTCCCAGAAAAATAGGATATTTCAGTGTGATCACAACATGAGAAATGGAAGCAACCCTCCATTATTGAGCTTAGACTAATTTATTCCAGTACTATTATAGGTTTTCTTTAAGTGGCACCTTTTCCATTCATTACACAAAACTATCAATGCTAGGAACTGTATAATTCCAGATTTTTGATACCAAACTTTGCCCGAGATACTTCCAAGAGACAAGCAAATTATAGCTTCCTGAAAATGCACCATTCTTTTTTATCAACCGCTACAATGGTTAGGGGAAGGGTTTGCATGAGTAGAATTACAACCAATGTAGCCAACTGGCACTAATAATACAGTGCAGAACAACCCCCCCCCCCCCGTATTGGTTTGATATGATCCTTTCCCTGTAGTTTAAGGTATATTAAAACACAGCACAGAAGCTGGCCACTCAGCCAGTTTACACTTAGGCTGTAAAGTTCCGTAAAGTGTTAGCAAGTCTAGTATTCTGACAACATTCCTTGCCAGTCCTGCTCTACTGTTTTAGTCTATTTCCCTATCATCCATGTGGCTATAGGCTAATGAGATATCCAAATTGGTAACAACAGACAACATTTCACTGCAAAGGTAAGTTATTCAGAGAGGCTGAATTCATATAATTTACAACTGACGGGAGAAAGACTAAATCACAGATGCTGGTGAAAGGATAGTGTTGCAATCGACTGAGTCACAATCCCTGTGTTGCTACAGGTTTGCTGCAACATGCAGACAGATTTATAAACCATCTGCAAGCTTTTGGTTGGGAGAAAAAAATCAATATATTTGTGAGAATATTTTTTGGCTCCTTGCATTCACTCAATTGGATTTATGAGAGATTAGATGCAGAGCCAGTGGTAATATTTCCCTCTGTGGGGGTAATTAATTTGGGCAATATTGGTAAGGCTTCCTTTACTGCCATCTCTGGTGTACCTACACCTCTGGTGTAAAGACGGCCCTACTTGAACCGCTGCAGTCCTTGGGCTAAAGGTGACGGAAACACTGGCATGTGTTCCAAGTCAAGAAGATTGTGCGTTTCCACAGTAGTACTGAAGCTACACATAAAATACTGGAGTAGCTCAGTAGCATCTCTGGATTGAAGGAATAGCTGACGTTTTGCGTCGAGACCCTTCTTCAGACCGCTCTTGTGCAATTCTGTGATGGAAATTACAAGAAAGAAAAAAGTCCTGCCAAAGGTATATTGGCAAACTTATAACGGTCATTCTGTGGTCATGTATAGTCAGCCACAACGGGACAATAGTGAGGTGTGTGGATAAACGTACAATGTCAGCTGTACCAATCAATTTCTTTGGTTTTGATGGCATAAAATATGCGAGTATTGTTGTGGCTGCACAAATTCAGACTACAGTTGAATATCTGATCCCACTTCTGATTTAAACCTTGTACATGATGGATAGGCTTGAAAGGATCAGGAAGGACACACTCATCAAACAGTGCACATACTCTTGTAACAATGATATTGATCTGGAACTTGCTTGTAATAAATGGCGACCATTTCTTCCATTCCACCACTGTTCCTCCCAAGTTATCAACAATCTGTGATGTCGCTGCAGTCAGTTGTCAAAGAAAGTTTACCTAATACTCATCAATTCAAAAGTGGATATTGTCAAGATTCTTTTGCAGCTTGCAAGGGCAGCAGGATATAGTTTTGCTGTGGGCATATCCTTTAGCAAAGATGTCCTGGGAGTGTGATGGTAATCCTCTAACTACCACGACCATCCTCTTTATGTTAGGTTTAACTGCAGCCACTGGAGAATTTTCTGTAGACTCCCAACTGACCTACTTATGCTGCGGCATTGTTGATGCCATTATTTGTTCAAATGCTGTCTGTCACCTCCTCTCTATGTTCCCATGATCACTTGCCCTTATTCAATTCCCCCAACAGAGCATACTTTATCTGAAGTCCCCATACGCAATGCTTTAGGAGATAGTCCTGTACAACATAAAAGGACAACATTGTATTGTTGTTCACTTTTAAGATCAAAAAGACAGAGGCTTGGATCATGGTTCGGATTATGTTGCTTTTCTTACTGCTGATCAAAGATAAGCAAAAATCTTGGGAACTCACGTCTACATGTCATTTATGACAGAAGTCAAGAAAGAAGTGGATTTCTGTTAAAATGAAGCTCTTGATAGTTCATTGATTCCAGAAATTTCAAGTAAACCTTCTCAAAGATAAATTGTTTGATCTGATTAAAATAGGTGGGGTACATATCGCCTTAGAAAACAAAAGGAGGAGCAAGGGAGAAATGGGAATGCTCCTTCTCAAATCATGATGAGGAAATGAACTGTCAGGGTAAGACATTTCACATTCTGCTTGCAGTGCAAGATGAAACCGCTCCCCCAGAATCTCAGTGCTGCCTAAAATTCCTGGGAGTGCTGTAAATGTCAGGTTTCTAGCAGACAATACGCTTGTTCCAGTAATTACTTAAGCAATTTAGAAAAGGAATGAGCTAACATGTTTGCTATTCCCAGAGATGGCTGCTTCTTAACTGCAGAGACTGCATATATTTTGAACTCCGGGAAATGCACTGGCTGAATATGAATATTCAATCCGTTTTCTATGAAAGCTGCTGAAATGCAATGAGTTCTCTCCTATTTGGATGGGAATGATTAATGCAGCATTATGTATAGCTGTATTAAGACGATATTCACTAGACAGGAAAATCCTTTTAAAAATAACTGCGCCTGGTGGTTGGAGAATCACAAATGGAAAAAAAATTAATTAAAATGTAAATGGCAGAAAATTTATGGAACCATTATGGAAGATGTAATGTGGCATCAAATGTCAGGTGCATGTTACAATTATTCTCATTTCATTAAGGAAAAAAAATAACAAAGTCAGAAACAGCAGCAGGATCACAAATTTCTGCCTCCATTTTCCCTTTCTATGTTTCTTTTGTGACGTATTCTTGAATATTTTTTCTTGCAGTGACCATGTCACACCAAACACAGATTGAGACTTATAAAAAACAATTGTTGTTTTAACCCTGATGTGGAAGAATTACATCTGCTTGTGAGGGAGAATGAAACGTGGAGGTTTCAAATAAAACAATTAGCCGTTGAAAGCGTTGAACAAAGGAGCTAACAGTCATAAGGTACTCACGTTGCCATAGTCAATGTAGAAGATGTGGACTTTGGCAGGCGACTCAACCTTTTCCACCCGGGCTCTGTACCTGTTTTGAAAACATAAGTGCGATTAGCGAGAGAGACAATTAGTTGGTCTGTGAACTGTTTTTTGCAAGGCAGGCTGCTGTGATCTGGCCTTTGCATTCAGACCCTGCTGACACGCATATAACATAAGTAGAGGACACACAACGGTGGCCACCGCTTAAATGGTGCTATCTGACATTGATGAAGCTGTTTTCACAACGCTGCTCTGATTTTTCATTAACCTGGCCTTCCAGCAGCACTTTCCAATTTATTTTTTACCCAATCTTCATTTATATTTTCATAATGTTCTTGTGCATTGAAATGTCTCAGAGATGCACAAGTTATGTCCGTCATCTCGCATCGAAGTGGCAATCATGTTGGTAGGGTGAATGGTCATTGATAGAATTAATATGGTGGATCTGGGTGCAGAAAGCTAAGGTGCTATCAACAGGGTAAACAGTGAAGAGATGAGTCGGGTGCCAATGCATGTTGCAATCAGAATCTGGGCACCAACATTACTGAGCACATCAGAGTGTGGACGAGGCAAATAGAGCATTGCAAACTTCAAAATTAAAGTCAGGAAAAACATAGAAGCTGGAGAAGGGTGGGAAAACAAAAACATTTGAAATCGGGTGGAAGGAGGAGGCTGGCTTGATGGAAGATGAAGTAATGGTCAACCAGTACATCACAAAATTTGCCAACAAATATTTGTCAGAAAGGAACACAGAGCTTGAAATATCCACACAAAAGTGAATCTTTGCAGCCATAACGATAAGCTGAAAGGTTTAAAACATGGGCCGTTTATAAATCAAGATAACAACAGGAGAAACATTTGCTGCTGGTTGCAGGGCAGATACAGGAACAATAAGCTAAACTTCCTGGGAAAAGCCTGCATGTACCATCTGTACAGCTCAGATGTGCTGAATGTGCTGGCTGTGCTCTCCTAGTGATCTCCCAATGTTGGACCCCATGTGCCATTGCATGACTTTGCCAAATTCCCCAGCAGTTACGTTGGAAATGTGTCTGCTAAACCTACCTGGAGCAAGTGTTGGAACCCATTCATCTGAATAGAGAGGTATGACTTAAGAAGTAAGACAAGTATAATTTATATTTTTTCAATTATTTGAGGTAATTCATATTAAAATGTTGCTATGCTTTTGATCCTCAAAGTCATTTGAAGCACCGTCCTTCCAGCAAAGTTTGCTTAGCTAGCTTGTCGCAAGGTAGGAATTTATCATTTTGAACCAACACAGCAAGCTAACATCGAAAAAATTCTGCAGTTGGTATGCCTGTCACCAGAGATTGCATGTGACGTTTTATGCAGTAAATTCAGGACTATGGATGGATTACATGAAGGACTATTGGTCATTTTTAAAAATCCGATTCAATTCATTTCTCGTCCCCCCTTATTGGTGAATTGCATGCCAAGACAGGGGAGCAGTGAAATATGTGGTGCAGTCCCACCATCATGAAATACTGGCAAGGTTGCAATGTCTTAATCGAATGCTCAATCCTCATAAGAGAGGCTCAGTGATGAATGCTGACGATCTATTTGTTCTCAGCTGATATCCATTAATAATGGTGATTGTGGATCGGACAAGGCAGTTTAGTTTGTTTCCTCCACTTCTGATACTCACACAAACACAATTCCTTCAGCTAACTCAGACAGATTTGGGTTGCAACTGAGAGCTTACAAGTCTGCATAGCTGAACCACACACAACTAAATACTGTTTGGGAGAGCAATACAATGTTAAGATAATTACATTATTTACACATTTGTTAGTCACAGAGAGAATCCTGGATCCTGATTTCATTGCAGCAGACACTGGCTTTACTGCGGCATCTGCAGAACAACGAATTGTGCTGTTGTGAATAATAGCCTGGCTTCAATATTTCCTGCTTGTAGGTTTCTTTCATACACATAAAACAACAATAAAAAAAACACTTCCCCTAATGCTTGATCTTTCTACCAACATTGAAAGCAAGAATTATAATATAAAAAGACCAGCTTTCAGTATTCCAGCATGTTGGATAGACTACTGTAGGCTCCAGTGCGCACTCATTGTTGGCCCTGAGCAGAAATGGCATGGTGCTTCTCAGTTTCGGCTGTTTATTGTCACGTGTACCGAGGTACAGTGAAAAGCTTTTGTTGTGTACTAACCAGTCAGCAGAAAGACAAATCATGATTACAATCGAGCCATTTACATGATAATGAATAAGGGTTCCCACGTTTCTTGTACAGGTCATTCTCCCTCGCATCCCCGTGGAGGTGGAAGGGGAGGGGGGTGGAAATGGAGGGGAAAAATAGCTCTCCACAGCACCCGGGGGAGGAAAGCTGCCCCACCACACACCCAGGGAGGATATCTCCCTCATGCCCCATGATGAGCTGTGACCTCTCCCATATTCCTCTTGGATGACAAGGCTATCCAATGATATGAGTGGTTCACATAGAAAATAGATGCAGGAGGAGGCCATTTGGCCCTTCGAGCCAGCACCACCATTTGTGATCATGGCTGACCATCCACAATCAGTAACCCGTGCCTGCCTTCTCCCCATATCCCTTGATTCCACGAGCCCGTAGAGCTCTATCTAACTCTCTTTTAAATTCATCCAGTGAATTGGCCTCCACTGCCTTCTGTGGCAGAGAAATTCACAACTCTCTGGGTGAAAACATTTTTTCTCATCTCAGTTTTAAACGGCCTCCCCTTTATTCTTAGACTGTGGCCCCTGGTTCTGGACTCCCCCAACATTAGGAAAACATTTCCTGCATCTAGCTTGTCCAGTCCTTTTATAATTTCATATGTTTCTATAATATCCCATCTCATCCTTCTAAATTCCAGTGAATCACCAAATATTCTTCACTGAGGTGGTATGTGCACCTCAAGGGTAATACCCACCGAATATTATATTCTTGATGTTCTTCATCTATAATTGCTCATTATTTTAATTATATTCTTGCCGTTTGAAGAAAATGCTGAGAATGTTTCCTGAACAATTGGCTTTTTGATCATCCAAGCACTCAACGAAAACACTGCAGTTGGCATTCACTCACGCTTCGTATGTTTGTACTAATGCACAAGGCAAGGAACACAGACGTAAATGCTTAAGTGAGCTAATTTGCTCCTCTTTCCTCTTGCATTATCAGTATTCACACAGAAGCAGCTTTCTGTACATATTTCTGCAGAAAGTCAGGATTTCGGGGGTTGAATGTATTGCATACATCTGGGAAGTGACTCTCTTGCACCCAGTTCTTCGTTTCGGAGGGATCGCCAGATTCTGCTAGGCGTGGGGCAGATGAGAGGGGTCATGGGTGCTGTCGTATTCGTCCTTTTTTCAACTGTTTGTGCATGCTCTCTGCAAATGCTCTCTCAGAGCCCAGCCAACTTTTTAAGCTCTTCTTTGAACTGTATCATGCAGTCATTCATCAAATGAACTGACAGATGAAAGCACAAGGAACTGCAGATGCTGGAAACTTGACCAAAATAGAGTGCTGGAGAAACTCAGCGAGTCAAGCAACATCTGTGGAGGGAAAGGACAGGGGATGTTTTGTGTCAGGGCCTTTCTTCAGACAAATAAAACCTTGACCAAATCACAGGTGTTCATGTGCCATATGTGAAGTTTGAAACTACAAAATTCTGATTCAAAGGTGAAAGATCTACCTGTAAACGAAGTGAATTTTACATGTATTTCCATTTTAAAATTTGGTATGATATGCTAATACTGGATTTTTTCCATCCATTTATTACACTAAATCCAATAATGCCACAAAATGTTTCTTTATAGTTTTACCAAATTGAGGTAAAATCAAAATAAATATTTGCTGTTGTAAACACCTATTATCCTTGAATAAACTTTAGATGCAACAGTCATAACCTGTTATCCCAGGGCGGAAACTTCCAACACGAGTGGGCGTAGCTAAAAGGTGAGAGGGGGAAAGTTTAATGGAGATATGCTGGACAACAGAGTGGTGGGGGCCTGGAATACACTGCCAGGAGTTGCAGTGGAGGCAGATGCAATAGTGGTGTGTAAGAAACTTTTGGATAGGAACATGGAAGTGCAGGGAATAGAGGGATATTGATCATGTACAGGCATATGGGATCAGTTTAACTTGGCATCAGAGCATTCACGTCGCGGCCCTGTCTCCACCAATCTTTCCACCACCACGCGTAAGAAGCAATAAGACAGACACCATTGTATGCAGATGCTGAGAAGTGTGTTCAGCTCTGGCTGAACAACTTCTAATCGTGTGTGTGGACTCGATAGGAGGAATTTGGCATCATGTTCGGCACAAACATTGTGGGCCTATGCAGTACTGTTCTATGTAACATTGCACACACACAGTGATTGTTTTTCCCCTCTGCTTCAGTTGCTTGTTGGTCTCCTATGATAGCTTCACAATATATCATCTGCTCCCCAGAACGTTGACCAACCAGCATTTCATGTTAGGGTGTCTCTGACTGTTGATCAGGGGGAGCATCACTTCTACATTTCACTCTGCACCAGCGAGTATCTACACAATCCCCAATCAGCCTAGTCAACAGTGCTTTTATTCTCACATGTCCTCATTGTTAACACGGTGAAATTATTTTCCTCACAAACAGTCCAGTATAGTATCACCATACCACAGCAAGTGTACAACAGGAAAAATCGGCTGAGCCACATGTTTTGGCAACAAGTCCACGCTCTAGTTGTGAGCGGTGCCTGTACCAGGCAAGTCCCAGGCTGTTGTGTGTCACCAGCCATCTCCATCCTTGGACGCCACGTCCCTCTCCTCGTCCGTCTTTTGTTGCAGGAGCCATTAGAAGCATCTGAACTATATCCTGGTAATCCAGAAGAAACTGGGAATGTGTTTAGTATTTGTTAACAGATTGACAATTCAATTGGTGGAATAAGAGCTGAATCAGTGGCCAGATTACCAGAGCAGAAGAGTGAAATAGATTTGATCTGGACAAATCCTGTGAGAGCATTCAGCAAACTGCTCATGCCGTCTCCCCACTTGTGAGTAGCTGCAGAATTACATTAGGACACTCTGGGTAATTCAGTATTCGGATCTGTCAGATGGTAGTGTTGTCAGTTTATAACTGAAATGATGATTCTATCAACTACTATCAGTGAACAGTTGATCCAAAACAAACATTCATTTTTCATTCTTTACAAAGGGCATAATTCAAAAATGGTAAGATTTTCAGAGGGGTGAATGGTACACAAATGGGAGACTGAATCTGAAGCAAAGCCAAACAAGGATCAACAGCCTTGTGGGTTTAGCTGTGTTTGCTGTCAATCTTTCTCCTGTGTTTCGTGCACTAGCTAACCGTACACTTATTGTCTTTGTGGAAAAGAATTAAAACAATCAAGGCTTTTGATCCACTTAGTTTTAAATCGAGTAGACGCTAACCATTAAGCGGGCATTTCCGGTGCATTTATCTGGCCACCATGCCTGATGTATTTATAGTATCAGAAACGCTTACTTTCAGATGCCTATTTTTTTTTTGCTCGAGTTGCTATTGTTAGTTGAAACTGGTGGGGAAAGGCCAATGTTGAATATATCCACAAGGCAACAGCAAAGCCAGATTATGATCCTTCCATACCATTGCCTTTAAAAATAACTATCAAAGTTCAGAAACACTTCTAGTAAATAAGCAATTGTGGGAACATTGCAATAACCTGCAACATGGTCATTAACTTGAGGAGGCCAATGAAGCTTGCAATAATTTCAGGTTCTGGTCCAGAAATTTACCAGACTCCTTGGAATCCACTACAAATTTAAAACAATGTCAACATTGCTATAACAGTCGGTAATTATCACCCTGGAATGCACCTTCCCCAGGGAGAGAATATACACTGAATCAGTAACAATAATTGACATTATTCTTTGTGCACTCCTACAAACGTTTCTCCAAAGAAGCCTGGCTCCTGACTAAGCCCCAAAACTGCAGTGCAGGTCTGGAAAAGTGCTGCACAATTGTTAGTCTTTCTTCGACATTAAGTAGCCCATGTGGAGGACCTACATCAAGATTGTAGAGAGCAGAGAAAAATTACCCAGTAAATGATGAAGTAATCATTTATTTACCTGGATGTTAAACTGTTGGGTATAGATAGAAATGGATAGAAGACTGATGCAGCATTTTTAATTCATTAATTCCTTTTGCAAGATATGGTTGTCGATGTCCAGCATTTATTTACTCGTCCTAATGGTCTTTGAGGAGGGTATTTATGCAGGTGATTCTTGAACTACTGCAATCATCCGGTTAAGGCAGCCCCACAATATGATTGGGTACAGTGATGTGTTTCTAAGTTTCTTTTTGATATGTTTTTAAGTCAAGTGCAACCCTGGGAGGAGGGAGCAGGGCCAGCATTCGTACGTACCTGATTCTCTCATCTATTCCAGGTGGTAAACGTTGTGGGTTCGGGAAGTACTGCTGGAGATCCTTGGGCGACTATCTCCTGTGCATTATACGTGGAAACCATTGTGCATTGGTAAGGGTGAATTCATGTTTGGAGTGGTTAATGAAGTACCAATCAAGCAGTCTGTCTTATCTTGGATTCTGTGTTTTGAGAGTTGTTAGTACTTAAATTAATCGAGGCTAGTGGAGAGTATTCCATCATAGCATCACATTTCTGATTATTTCCCTTATGGACTTATGTCGGCAAGTAAAGCACTGGCCACAGGATACCCAGTCAATAACCTGCAGGTCCAGTTGAATTTCTGACTCCCAGGAAATTGATACTGGCAGTGCCTTTCAGTGTCATGGTTATGAGGCTAGTTTTCCGATGTTGGAGATAGTCATTGTCTGGCAGCAATGTACTGTAAACATTACTTGGTATATATTAGTCAGAATGTTGTTCAACTTTTGCTGTGTGTGGACAAAGGCTGCCTCATTAGCTGAAGATTGAAAAATAGAATTGAATACTGAGTAAACATGAAGATTCATGGTCACTCTGACCTATCATGGAAAGAATGGCCTTGATGAAGCACCTGATGATAGCTGGACTGGTTGACCAACATCAGTGTTTTCCCTTGTTGCCCAATTACTTTCGTTTTACTCGGGCTCCTGGATGGTACACTCAGTCAGGAAGGAGTGTGCTGATTTCAAGGGCAATCACTCTCACTTCAGTTTTTAGAAGCACTAACAGGAGGACCATTTAGAAAAAAGTTTTACACTGTGAATTCCTCTTATTTGGAATGCACCAACTGAAAGAGTGAAGACAGATTAAGTGGTGACTTTTATGGATGCAATTTTAATGAACTATGTTGAGACAAAGCTTGGATAAATACTTGAAAGGAGAAAAAAAATATTGGATTAACAGGAATGAAGAGAATGCGATTAAGTGGATTGCTCTTTCAAAATGCCGGCACAAGCACTTATGTTTTGTATTGCCTTGAAGTCTATGTTCAAGACAAAGAATGGGGAGAGCACTTTGTATCACTTTAATAGTTCCAACTATTAAAATCACTTCTACAGGCTTCTCATTCTGCATGTTCCCACTCACTAGATCACATGACTTCACTTCGTCATACACTTAATTTGCAGGTCACAGCACAGTTTCAACTGTAACAATATGACAAGTACATTAGCAGAACGCACAGTAAAATAGGAGTTCACCTGGCCCTCGAAGCTGGCTTATCTTTCAATATGATCGTGGCTGGTCTCCCTCAAGCCTCACCTCCTCCATGGTGTTAATTCCCCAGAGCTCTGTGTTGGCCAAGCTATATCCTGATAATTACCATTCAGATCTCTTCCATAACAAAATAGTAGGTAAAAATAATAGGCAGTGTCAACAAAATTATAACCTTGTTAGTAGCAAAGCAGGGAACAAGGAAAGAACACTCACTTTAATCGACAAAAAACTTTCCTAATTAATCACTTGAGGATGGTGAATAACCACAGCTAAAAACTTTCAGAAAAAAATTGGACATTGGAAGAAAAACCCCAGGACAAAGATTGTAATTATCAGTGAACCTTTGGCAATACTCTCTATTGACATTGATCCAATGGTAATAGAATCAAAATGTCCTAACATTGATTTGAAGAAATGCCAATTCACAACTGAATTTCCAGGCACCTCGATTCCATTTTACCCCCCCTGGTCCAATCTCTCCCGATCAATGTCCAACATACCTCAAATGCCCTTCATTTCTTTAATCACTTCTGCTTTCCGAGCCTCCACTCCCTCATATTTACTATGGATGTTCAGTCACTCCACACCTCCATCCCCCACCAGGAATCCCCTGAAAGCCCTCTGTTTCTTCCTCAACCACAGAAACATTCAATTTCTCTCTACTAAGTAAGTAAGTTTATTGGCCAAGTATTCACATACAAGGAATTTGCCTTGGTGCTCCGCCCACAAGTAACAACATGACATACAGTGACAGTTACGAATGACTCAGAAAACACTAAACATTAATAATAATAAAACATTAATGATAAAACACCATTGATTAAGCATGTGAACTAACAAAATACCAGATCAAAGGGAGGCTACAGATTTTTGGCTGTTGAGTAGCGCAACTACTCGTGGATAAAAACTGTTTTTATGTCTGGCTGTGGCAGCTTTGACAATCCGGAGTCGCCTTCCAGAGAGAAGTGATTCAAAGAGTTTGTGGCCAGGGTGAGAGGGGTCAGAGATGATCTTCCCCGCTCGCTTCCTGGCCCTTGCAGTGTACAGTTCATCAATGGAGGGAAGGTTGCAGCCAATAACCTTCTCTGCTGATCGGACGATTCGCTGCAGCCTCCAGGTGCTTGGTGGCTGAGCCAAACCAGACCATGATGGAGAAGGTGAGAACAGACTCTACGATGGCCGTGTTGAATTGGACCATCAATGCCTGTGGCAGATTGTGCTTCCTCAGCTGCCGTAGGAAGTACATCCTCTGTTGTGCTTTTTTGACTGTGGAGTCGATGGTCGCCCCCCCACTTAAGGTCCTTGGAGATGATGGTTCCCAGGAACTTAAAAGACTCCACAGATGTGACTGCGGTGTTGTTGATGGTGAGTGGGGTGAGGGGAGGGGGAGCTCTCCTAAAGTCTACAATCAATTCCACTAACACTCTACTCTGCCTAGCGGAGCTGGTCCTCACCCTCAACAACTTCTCCTTTGACTCCTCCCACTTCCTCCAAGTCCAAGGCACCCGCATGGGACCCAGCTTTGGGTACTGTGGTAGGGTACGTTGAACAATCCCTGTTCCAGGCGTACACTGGCCCTATCCCCGAACTCTATCTCCTTACATTGATGCAGTCACCCAAACCACCCCCTCCCCAGGTACCTTCCCCTGCAACCGCAGAAGATGCAACACCTGTCGCTATACCTCCTCCCTCGACTCTGTCCAGGGACCCCGACAGTTCTTTCAGGTTAGGCAGAGGTTCACTTGCACCTCCTCCAACCTCATCTACTGTATCCGTTGTTCAAGATCTGGACTCTTATACATCGGCGACACTTATACAAATGCAGACTGGCCGATCGTTTCGTGGAACACATTCGCTCAGCCCGCGTGAACCAACCTGATCTCCTGGTTGCTGGACACTTTAATTCTCCTTCCCATTCTTACACAGACCTTTCTTTCCTCGGTCTCCTCCATTGTCAGAGTGAGGCTAAATGCAAATTGGAGGAACAGTATCTCATATTTCGCTTGGGCAGCTTACAGCCCAGTGATATGAATATTGATTCTCTCACTTCAGGTAGCCCTGGCATTCCCTCTCTCTCTATCCCTCCCCCACCCAAGTCGCACTAGCTTCTCATTTTCACCCGACAAACAGCTAACAATGGCCTGTTTCCTTTATCATCGTTACTTTTTTGCATATCTTTCATTCATTGGTCTTTATCTCTCCACATCAGCGTCTATATCTATCGTTTCCCTTATCTCTAACCAGTCTGAAGAAGGGTCTCGACCCGAAACGTCACCCATTTCCATTCTCCAGAGAGGGTAATAGAGTCATAGAGTGATACAGTGTGGAAACAGGCCCTTCGGCCCAACTTGCCCACACCGGCCAACATGTCAGTTACACAAGTCCCACCTGCCCATGTTTGGTCCATATCCCTCCAAACCTATCCTATCTATGTACCTGCGTAACTGTTTCTTAAATGTTGGGATAGTCCCTGCCTCAACTACCCCACCTGGCAGCTTGTTCCATACACCCACCACCCTTTATGTAAAAAAGCTTCTCTCAGATTCCTATTAAATCTGGAGTAACTCAGCAGGACAGGCAGCATCTCTGGAGAGAAGGAATGGGTGACGTTTCGGGTCGAGACCCTTGTTCAGACTGATGTCAGGGGAGTGGGCGAGACAAAGATAGAATGTAGCCGGAGACAGTAAGACTGGTGGGAGAACTGGGAGGGGGGAGGGGATGGAGAGTGAGGGAAAGCAAAGGCTATTTGAAGTTAGAGAAGTCAATGTTCATACCGCTGGGGTGTAACCTACCCAAGCAAAATATGAGGTGCTGTTCCTTCAATTTGTGCTGGGCCTATTAAATCCTACCTAATAAATCTTTTTCCCTTCACCTTAAACCTCAGTCCTTTGGTCCTCGATTCACCTACTCTGGGCAAGAGACTCTGTTCATCTACCCAGTCTATTCCTCTGGTGCCTGACCCGCTGAGCTACTCCAGCATTTTGTGTGTAAGAAAGGACTGCAGATGTTGGTTTAAATCAACGGTAGACACAAAATGCAGCCGATAGACCAAAATCTATTACAAACCTACTGACTCCCATAGCTATCTTGACTGCACTTCTTCCCACCTGCTTCCTGTAAAGACTCTATCCCCAACTCCCAATTTCTCCATCTACGCAGCATCTGCGCCCAGGTGTTCCATACCAGGGCATCGGAGATGTTCTCATTCTTTAGGAAACGGGGGTTCCCCTCTTCCATTACAGATGAGGGTCTCACTAGGGTCTCCCACAGTTCTGCTCTCACTCTCCCTACCCCCATTCGTAACAAGGACAGAGTCCCCCTTGTCCTTACCTTCCACCCAATCAGCCGTCGCATACAGCATATAATCCTCCAACATCTTCGCACTACCGACCACATCTTCCCATCTACACCATTTTCTGCTTTCCACAGAGACCGTTGCCTCTGAAACTCCCTGGTCAACTCGTCCCTTCCCACCCAAACCACCCCCTCCCCGGGTACTTTCCCCTGCAACTGCAGGAGATGCAACACGTGTCTCTTTACCTCGCCCCTCGACTCCATCCAAGGAATCAAACAGTCTTTCCAGGTGAGGCAGAGGTTCACTTGCACCTCCTCTAACCTCATCTACTGTATCTGCTGTTCCAGGTGTCAACTTCTCTACATCGGCGAGACCAAGCGCAGGCTCGGCTATCGTTTCGCTGAACACCTCCGTTCAGTGCGCCTTAACCCAGCTGATCTCCCGGTGGCTCATCACTTCAACTCCCCCTTCCAGTCCCAATCTGACCTTTCTGTCCTGGGCCTCCTCCATTGTCAGAGTGAGGCCCAGAGCAAATTGGAGGAACAGCACCTCACCTCATATTTCGCTTGGGTAGTTTACACCCCAGCGGTATGAACATTGACTTCTCTAATCTCAGATAGCCTTTGCTTTCCCTCTCCATCCCCTCCCCTTCCCAGTTCTCCCACTAGTCTTACTGTCTCCGCCTACATTCTATCTTTGTCCCGCCCCCTCCGACATCAGTCTGAAGAAGGGTCTCGACCCAAAACGTCGCCCATTCCTTCTCTCCTGAGATGCTGTCTCACCCACTGAGTTAATCCAGCATTTTGTGTCCAGCATTTTGTGTCTATCTTCGGTGTAAACCAGCATCTGCAGTTCCTTCCTACATATTCCTTTCCCTACAGTGTACCATGGATGCACTGTGCATCATATACTAAATGTACTGCAACAATACAAGGTTTCTTCAGCAGCACCTCCCAAACCTGCAGGACAAAAACATTTTATCCATTGTAATGTCAACTTCTGCAGGGTCCCATCCCAATCGCACTCTAATATGAATTGCTAATGTATTACCGTTATGGGAGTTTATATGGGAGTATTGAAATCAGTCATTTACCTTTATATTTTTATTTCTATCCTTAGTGTTTGTAATACTTGAGATATTTAACTTTTATTGTTTGTATTGTAACTTTGGAAACTTTGCATGTTTTTGGAAGTGTTTGCTCTGCATGTGTGTGCTCTGTGTGAAGGCATTTGTGCCCTGTATTCTGGTTTGATTGTTTTTGTAAGCTTGTGCAAACTTTGGGTTCTTCTCTCGCAGCCAATAGCGTAAATCAATTGTGACAGGTATATGACCTTTGTAACTCTGTATCAAACCCTGGCTGAAAGAGTTAAGGGGGCCAAGAAACCATGTGGTTTAAATAAGGATGGATTATGAAATGGAAAATAACTGGGGAAGGAGGAGAAAAGTGAATGCAGATAATTGGTTATTGCTAAGGGAATGTTTGCAAGTGATTGGTTAACGATAAGGGAATGTCTGAAAGTGATTGGGTATGGAAATGTACCGCAGGTGGGACATACAGAATTCAACATGCCATAAAAAGAGGTGACTCTTTGTCTGAAGGGGGCAGTCATGCAATTGACTTTGATTGTCCCAGCCTTGATTTGCAAATAAAGGTTTGAACTTCTTGAAGAATTCTCCGCGTCGCCTGACTTAATTTTGAGTATCGGTACCCACAACACCGTATTCTTAATCATTGACTACTTTGGTCTGCAATCTATATGTGCAGGCTGATGAGATAAGCTTGGCATCATATTAGTGTGTGATTGGCACAGACATTGTGGGCCTGTTCTTCTGCTGTACTCTTCCGACGCAATAACGTTGTGGGAAACCCTTCACCATGTGGACTAAAGTCGTTGAAAACCAATGGTTCACCTCAATCTTCACAAGAGTAGTTAACGATGGGCAGTTAATACTGGCCTTGCCAATGCTTCCTCCCTCGTCCCATACATTTCCCAAATGAGTAAAAAGTAAAAATATTTTTGTAATAACTCCTGTCTGGATGCGCTCGTGTACTTTAACGTATCAGTGTGGACATTGGTCCTATCTTGACAATTAATGGCTGAGATTCCATGCCAATCATTTTAACCCTCTTTCCATCTGCCCCTTTTGCATATATGCTGAGAAATTAATATGCATCACTATGCAATCAACTGTGAAATGCTTCCACTAGTCAACTCATCTGTGTAACCATAATGATGTATTTCCACTTGTGGTGCAACTTAGAACCAGAAAAATATCACCCTTGGGGTATTTGCTTGTCAAAGCACATTTATATCAGCATATTGTTCGTCACATCGAGAAAGTCAAAGTCTGGAATAAACCGGATTACATTACAGAATCACTAATCGTGCGCTCACTCTCTGAAAGAATTACAATTATCACTAGAAAAAAGAATTAGCCAAACAAATTGAACAAATAGCTGATAAGTTCCCTGGACCTGACTGTTTGTGCTCTAAAGTTCCAAATGGCTGCAAATCCAGTGAATGCATTAAGCTCCTGTCCCACTGTACGAGGTAATTCACGAGTTCTCCCAAGTGTTCCCCTGATTCGAACTCGGAGAATGTCCGTAGCGGGTCCGTAGGAGTTCGTGGATGTCTCATAGCGGCTCGTAATGTTAACGGTAGGTATAAAAAGTAACCATTTTTTTCATCACGAGTATTTTTTTACTCGTGGTTATTTTTTGCAGGGATGAAAAAACATCACGAGTTACCGGATATCCCGAGTACCTATCGTTAGCATTACGAGCCGCTACGAGACATCCACGAACTCCTAGGGACACCGCTAAGGACATTCTCCGAGTTCGAATTAGGGGAAAACTCGGGAGAACTCGTGAATTACCTCGTACAGTTAGTTGTGATCCTCTAAAAATATCTGGAAATATCCATGCAGATTGGAAAACTACAAGAGTAATGCCCTGATTCAAAATGGAAGGAGATAGAAAACCGGAAATATTCAGACAGTTTAATGAAGATCTATCAATGGGTATACTTTGAATTTATCATTAAGGAAGTAGCAGTAGGATACGTAGAAAATCATATTTTATCTTATTCACCAAGGTTTTATGAAACAAAAGTCTTATTTGACTTCAAGTAAGTATAGTTATTGCAACAATAGAAATAATAGGGCAATTAAAGTGGAACAAGTGTATTTGGATGTACACAAAAATGCTGGAGAAACTCAGCGGCGTATTTGGCTCCTCAAGTGTATTTGGATGTTTAGTTTAATATAGAGATGCAGCATGGAAACAGGCCCTTCAGCCCATGCTGACCATCGATCACATAACTAACTCTATGTTATGCCACCTTTGCATCCTACTCACTAGGGATAATTTACAGAAGCCATTTAACCTACAAACCTGCACATCTTTGGAATGAGGGAGGAAACCAGAGCACCTGAAGAAAACCCACACGGTCACAGGGAGAATGTATAAACTCCACATAGACAGCACCCGTAGTCAAAGATTGAACCCGAGTCTCTGGCGTTGTGAGGCAGCAGTTCTACTGCTGCGCTACTGCCGAGGATCTCCAAAGGTTTTTCAATGAGATACCACATAGATGGTGAATGGGTATGATAAGGACATGGTATTGGGAAAGGCATATTAGAAGGATAAGAGAATTGGCAAACTCACAGAAAACAGTCAGAATAAATGGGCTATTTTAAAATAGGTATAGCAACACTTTACTGAAGTGGATAAAAATCAGGTACCAGAAGATAAATCAGACTTAGAGCAATGGGAGGCATTTACAGAAATTCAAGAGATTCAGACTTAAATATATTCTCACAATAAAGGTAGGACAGCCAAGTCTAGTTCCCAATGCAAAAATGGGAAGCTTTTGCCACACATTGTGAGCTTAATACACCAGAAAGCCTGGAACAACATAGAAAATGTAGGATGAAATGAAAATAAATAGGACAACAATGAGTATGAACAAATATTGGCATATGTGGGTACAGATTTTTAACCAATATGTTGTGACTGTCTTCTTTAGAGCAGAGGCTGATACATTGGAGTTAAGATTAAGGAATGTAAAATGTAATAGGGGATAAATACTGGAAAAGAGGAAGCCTTTAAATGACCAGACACAGATGAAATACAGAAATGCACAAGGAACTGATGAAATACATACTAGACTTCTCAAATAACAACAAGGCATCACATTGCAGAAGCTTTTACTGCAATATTTCAAATCTCCCTGGCTATAGCACTTGTCCCACAAGAGCAGAGACCTGCAAAAATTGTAGCAACCTGTAAGTCATTTCAGGGCAGTTAGTTTAACTCCTGTGGTAAGCAAGTTAATGGAATCCATTTAAGAGACAATGTAAATCTTCATTCAGAAAGGCATAGATTAATCATGGACAGTGACTATGGATTTGTTAAGGAAGGTTGTGTCAGATTAAATGGACATTTGTGAGGTAACAAAAAGATTTGATGAGGGCAATGTGTTTGATGCAGTTTACACAGAGCTTAGCAAGGCTTTTAACAAGGTCCCAGTTAGTTGGCTGGTCGAAAAAGTGAAAGGGCACGGATACAAGAGAAAATGTCAAATTTGATCCAAAGTTGGCTTAGAGGGATGAAGGGAAAGGATAATGGTTGATGGATGCATTTGTGACTGGAAGGCTGCTCTCAATTCCCGGTTCCTTGGATTTTATAGTTCATGTTAATGATTTCGATTTAAATGCAGGGGTTTAATAAAGAAGGCTGCTGATAGAATAAAAATTGGCATGTAATTGACATTGAGAAAGAGAGCATTTGAATGTAAAATTCAGATAGTCTGGTCAATTGGGCAGAAAAATGATAAAATGTAATTTGATCCACAGAATCACAAGGTAATCGAGGCAAATGGGTCAAAGCAAGCAAATAAACAGAAGGGCATTGAATGGTTTTGTGGAGAAGTGAGCCCTTGGAGTGTATGTCCATAGATCAATAGAGATAGCAGGTCAATAAAGTGAATAAAAAGGGATTTAAGGATGCTTTTATTTGACATCCGTGGCATAGAATATAATAGCATGTATTTTACATTAAAAGTGAAATCAAAACATGCGTATTATGTACTGTCTGATCGCAACATTTTATGATTATGAAGTTATGATTATACTGAAGATTTACAAAGATGCTGACAGGTTCGAAAATAGTGGCCATGCGTAAAATGTAAACTACATGCGAGCTAAGGAGAGATAGTGGAGAGGTCCCAAATTCTGAGTAAACAAGAAGGAAGAATTTATTTCCCCAAACTACAGGGGTCAGAAACCAGACAGGAAGATTTAAAATTATGGATTAGAGAGGAGATGGGAATTTTTTTTTTAACCCAGAGGGTAAACATGGTCTGGAGCTCACTGTTAGAAAGGGGATATGGGCAGAATCCTTCACCAGTTTAAAAAAACACTTGGATGTGAGCCATGAACGGCTGATTTATGTATTTAATACTAAAATGAGGGTTTAGGTTAGGTAATTGTCTTTCAAAAGGCACAGACACAATGGGGTGAATGACCTTCTTTTGCTTCATACATTTTCTCCATGCCATGGTGGATAGGTGAGTGGAATGGGAAGATGAAGGGGAAAACTTCAGCTTCTGAATGCATCTGAGCACAAAGAAAAAAATCAGCAAATCGTCCTCATCTCCATGGGTTTCCTGTGATTACTGTCTGAATGTAGATGTGCTGCTGTCAACACAAAACTGGAGTAGGCTCAGGAGTGAAAGCTCTGAGTGAGGTCCAAATCCATGCAGTTGGACAAAGTATTGAAGTCAGCAAAGTCGACAGGATGAAATACCATGTTAGCACTTTCAGGACAAGGAAGGGGAAAATTGCAAAATCGACAATTTATATTATAATGTGTGTTTAACTAAAAACACTTTCAAGCCACAATGCAGACCTTTACAAAGAGAATTGGTGCCTGGCCAACAAGTGTCTGAGGCTAGTCTTGCACATGGTTCCCTGCAGTGCAAATTACCACATTTAACATTGTGTCAGGTGGAAGATACTAGAAAACACTATTTGCTATTTGTTTAAAAAGAGGACATATCTACCCTCAGCTCTCAACTCATCACAGATCCAGGTTGGGAGCCAAGAAGTTGAATAAAAACTGATTCCAACTGAGATGGTTCTCTGATAATCTGGACTGAGAAGGATGTTAACCACAAACAAGCGTGTATCAATACTGCAAAGCAGGAGCAGATTACTTACATAAACATTAGGAACAGGGCTAGGTAGGCTATTCAGCTCCTCAAGCCTGTTCTACCATTTAATAAGACAATGGCTGATCTGTTTGTAACATCAAATCCACATTTCTATCTGCAACAAGTTTTCTCATCTTGCTTATATCAAATATCAACCGCTGCCTTAAAAATATTCAAAGACATTGCTTACATCACTCTTTGAGGATCAGAGTTCCAAAAAAATGCACTTTTTTCCTGCAAGGGTGATCTCTTATTATTAAACGGTGATTACTAGTTCTCGATTGTCTCACAAGAGGAATCATTCTTTCTGCTCTCACCCTGTCAAGACCTCTCAGGGTTATTCATGCTACAATGAATTCACTGCCTACTCATCTAAATTCACTATATTAGCCTAGTTTTTTCAACCATTCCTCACAGGATAAGTCACTCAATTCCCGGTATCAGTCTAGTAAATATTCTTTAAAGTATTTTCCTGAAAACATCCAAAACTGTACTAAAAATTAACAATTTTGGTACTATGGAAATAAGTTTCAGACACATACAATGATATTTTGAAGTGCAGTTGCTAATGTGATTTAGGGGAAAAAAATACAGCACCCAAGTCAGGTTCCAAAGAAAACAATTAGATAAACTGTTCAAATACCCTCTTTTGTGATAATAATTAGTGAAACATAGAAACATAGAAAATAGGTACAGGAGTAGGCCATTCGGCCCTTCGAGCCTGCACCGCCATTCAATATGATCATGGCTGATCATCCAACTCAGTATCCTGTACCTGCCTTCTCTCCATACCCCAAGATCCCTTTAGCCACAAGGGCCACATCTAACTCCCTCTTAAATATAGCCAATGAACTGGCCTCAACTACCTTCTGTGGCAGAGAATTCCACAGATTCACCACTCTTTGTGTAAAAAATGATTTTCTCATCTTGGTCCTAAAGGACTTCCCCCTTATCCTTAAACTGTGACCCCATTGTTCTGGACTTCCCCAACATCGGGAATAATCTTCCTGCATCTAGCCTGTCCAACCGCTTAAGAATTTTGTAAGTTTCTATAAGATCCCCCCTCAATCTTCTAAATTCTAGCGAGTACAAGCCGAGTCTATCCAGTCTTTCTTCATATGAAAGTCCTGCCATCCCAGGAATCAGTCTGGTGAACCTTCTCTGCACTCCCTCTATGGCAAGAATGACTTTCCTCAGATTAGGAGACCAAAACTGTACGCAATACTCCAGGTGTGGTCTCACCAAGACCCTGTACAACTGCAGTAGAACCTCCCTGCTCCTATACTGAAAGATGATTATTGGCTGGGATAATGATGTCTTCTTCAAGTAATGCCATTGGTTCTTTTACATTCACTCAAAGGGGCATTTGGGTGCAATGAAGTTCCCATCAAAGGCAGGCAGGCGGCAATCCCACAGTATTGTGCTGTGGTGATGATCTAGATCACCAGTCTTCAGTGGTACATGAACCCACAGCCTACTGAGAGGCAACGATGGCACTGTTACATCAAGATTGTCATGTATACTTGCAGCTATCAAATTTAACCATGATCTCCTGGGGCGGTTAAGAATAGAAAACATATTTTCAATTAGATCCACAGCTGTTTCATTGTGGTCAGTGCATTTGTGAAATATCGTCTGTCCACTATCTCCGCAGAAGCTGCCTGACTGGCTGACTTTCTCTAACATTTTTCTTTCAAGATTCCAGCATCTGCAGTTGCTAGTATCTCTCTAATAAATATTTGGTGTTGGCTAGTGAAAGCATTTGGAGTTTAGATGGCTGAAAAATATGTCCCCTGAAAAGTGCCCTAAAATCTATGAAGTCTAACTATACCAACAGAAGGGCATTGTTTAATATCTAGGGTTCTGCCTAGCTCATCAATGTCTACCCCATCTACTCCCACTCCACTGTCCAATAAACACAGCCTAATTACAGCAGCTGACCCCCATGCTATCGAATTGTGTTCCTAGAAAAAGGCCTGTATCACATCTTGCATTGCCTCAAATCTGCGTTATACATGCATCAAGAAATGGGAGTTAAAAATTAAAATATTGTTAATTTTTTTCACATAGGTTTCGTGAGGGCAAATTTTATTCCGCATCTCAATTTTTGGGTCGTGATTGGTGAATTCTGTAAGGGCAAATCTCCGTCACAAAAAAACAGTTGTAATGCTGGGCTGGGATCGCCCCTGTACAGAATTAAAACAAAAGTGCTGGAATCATACAGTAAGTGGTGTGGTGTCTGGCGGGAGAGACAGGACCTTTCCACTTGGGAGTAAGTGCAGGGAACCGAAGATGCAGAAGCCATAGAGGAAGTGGGGCAGACTCTCACTTCAACATCTGTGTCTTCTTGCACTGCTGCAAAATTGGCTCGTGTCAGTTTGATGATCAGCACCTCACCTTCTGTACGGATATGTTGAGGCCCGAAGGACTTCGATTCACTGTGATCAGCCATGATCACAGTGAATGGCGATGCTGGCTCGAAGGGCCGAATGGCCTACTCCTGCACGTGTTGTCTATTGACTTCCTTTCAATTTGCTTATATTCGCCCTTTTCTATCTCTGACTGCTGCTTCTTATAATAATTGCTATCTTGATTACTTTAGTCTGCACCCTACATTAACATTCCTTCTGTTCTCCCTACCTGGTTGATTTTGTGCAACTCAACATGCTCGTTTTCTCAATTATCTAGTTCTGATGCGGAGCCCACGACCAGAAACACTGAAGTTATTTCTCTCGCCCCTGACCTGCTGAATGCTTCCAGATTTCTGGCATCTGTAATTTTACTGCTTCATTTTGTATTGAGCTGTTGGCTAGGATTGATGCCAAGTACAAAACCACAACCTGAAGTGGCACAAGAGCTATTAATTAAACAAAGCTAAATTCTGGTCATCCCAGATCTACAGGAGTTAAATCAACTCCACTGTGGAGTGACTATACGGTGTAAAGAACTCAATGTCCATGAAGTGAAGGAGGGAAAATTAACAACATCTTCTCGTCCCAATTGCCTTCTCACGACTTCTCGAGGAAAGCAGAATTGAGGGGAGAAGAGCTCAACGATCTATGCTCAGTTATCAAGGTGAACAGAGAATGAGTGGTTAATAGGGGAATGTTCCATATGAAGCGTATCCCGTTAAAAGACAGCATCGAGTACGAGGAAAAGCCATGCTGGCAATGAAAAAATGTAGAGGTAAGCATGGAGACTTGTGTGGTTGCATAACAATAAATGAGCAAATGGTAGTGTGCTTCGCTAATAAACATACAATTTCTAATATCCTACTAATGCAATGGACTCACTTTGCTCCAAACCCTTCTCACCTCTTTCTCCAACATAATGAATGGATTGTACAGTGCTGCCAATCAACACGAGTGTGCCTAATCGAGGAAGCAGCCCGTGTGCTCTGAGCTTGGCCTATACCGAGCCACATGGGAGAGTCAGGGAGAGGCCAAGATCGGCAGAAGTTAAAGTTAGAGATGAGACACAGATGGCAGTGATGCGTTGGTCTTTTTTACAGTCAGTCCAATTATGCCAATAAAGAGCTGTGTCTCCACGGCAGTCAGAAGTAGAATGTTATCACAGGCTGTTTGCTCGTATCATTATAATGTTTTTAATCCAAAGAAAAATCACTTTCTTTCTCCTTTATTTGAAGGAGCTAAGTCCATTGTGGCAGTGACTCCAAAAAAACCTCTGGAAATGTGCCTATGGTTGAAGACTGAACAGTAATTGTTGGCAGCTTGACCAAATTCTCACCCCATTCTGTTTTCAATAGATAGTGGTTATGGGCTTGTCCCACTTAGGCGATTTTTTGGGCGACTACAGGCGACTGCCGCAAAGTTTTCAACATGTTGAAACATTTTCGGCGACAGTGGCGACAATTTTTGCTGTCGTAGGTTGTTGTAGGTTGACGTAGGTGCTGTCATAGGTTGTCGCCAGGTGTCGTAGGTGAAGTCCGTTAAAACTAGTCCCTGGCAGTGGCCTAAAGAGTCGCCTAAGTGCGACAGGCCCATTAGAGTTGAGAAGCAACAGTGAAAGCATGCTGTTAAATCCCAAAAGAGAACATGAAACTCCTTTAAAATTAGTGACTGAATGTGGAATCTTCCATCTACTCTGATTTGGTGGCACACCATACATTTACTGTACGAAGTACGAGGGGAGACTGATGAGCATGTTGATGCCATCCTGAATGCAGAGATCAAAATTAAATATAAAGTTATGAACAAGCTTCTTTTCTTTGAATTAATACATTTCAATCAATCATAGAGGTTTGGTGAGGAGTTGAGACCATGAGATTATATCACAAATTAACTTATTTATACGTGCTGCACATTGGAACAGAAACATGTCAGATGTAAGGAGTGCTGTCAGAACAAACGGTAATAATTTGGGGTTATTACCCATAATCTCCAGAAAAATAATGAGGGAATATGTGTTAGGCCATCTCTTTTGTTCCAATGACAGTGGTGGGAGCAGATATATTGGGACCGATTGTGAGATTTTACACAGCTAGTAGGCAGCAGAGTGATTCAGGAAATTGTGGGCGTTGGTACAATGTGCAGTCTGCTAAAACAAATAGACGGAAATTGGCCTACAATGTCAATCACTTGACAGCAACCAACATTTCCCACTGGCCTTGCTCCTGTAAAATGATCCCTATTGTGGAGAATTTCAGCTTTTCTGCTACCATAACAATGTGAATCTTCTGTCTCTGTGACATCATGATATTTAAGGTCATAGATTAGTGGAGCGTATTTAAACACGTCAAGCCAGGCAGTCTTTAAACAATTGTGTAAAATGTTACATTTAAATCTTTTTAGAGCACCAGAGGATTTAAATATGATTCCTAAACTTTCCTATCCCTGGGGCTTTTTGCCCATTTCAGGTCAGGGACTGTTGCAGAGTGAATGCTAGAGGTGATTGCCATGGTTATCTAACAACTGTGCTATTATTTCATCACCTGACTACCACATCTCAGAATGTGAGCTGAATGGACCATAGCCTTTCTTCAAATCACAATCCTTATGTTCCCTAGATGATGACAAGGAGTGACCCAGAATTTAGCAAATGTACAACTACTTCAATTAAATCCTATTCAATAAGATGTGTGAAGTCCATTGAAAGATATTCAGAGAAATAATACACTCATTTTAGTGCTTCGAATAGGCATTTATAAACCGGTAAATGCATTCAGAATAACCCAGTTCAGAAACAGCAATTGAGTGGATGTCGCAGCTAATCTATCTTTTCTTTCTTGTTCTCATCAGCTATTATCCTCCTTCCAGTGATGCAAATATCTATGGTTTCATTAACTGTCTTTTATCTCAGTACCGATTATGTATCCAGGTTGTGCAAAAGTCTGCATGTAGCACGTTCTTGCTCGTGGGTTACTGTAGATTATAGAATATTGCTGCCAGCAAACATTTAGAGATTTTTTTGGTTTCTTTAGCAGCAGTGATTGCATATTCAAAGTGAATCATTTGAAATCAGATATAAGATACTAATCAGTTAGCAATCCTTATATCATGGGACATGGATCCTAAAACAAGTAGATCACCTGGTAAAAGGACTTTAAATTAGTCTTAGACAATTTACTACGCATTTTAACTTCCCTTCCCATTTCTGTACCATCTTTCTGTCCTGAGCCTCCTCCATTGCCAGAGTGAGGCCCCACACAAACTTTGTGTCTTTTTATCTTTGGCCTTTGTCCAACCATCTGCCACTCAAAACCTCCCCTCACCTGTATTCGCTTATCACTTAGATCAGGGGTCGGCAACCTATGGCCCATGGGCCGCATCCGGCCCATAACACGAAATCATCCGGCCCACAGGCGTATTTTTTTTCAATTAGTTCTCGCGACCTGGGAACTGTAGCCAGTCCCGGGGACGCGAGCTGAGTGGGGAACTGCAGCTAGTCCCGGGGCACGAAGGCGACCTGGGAACTGTTTAAGAAAGAACTGCAGATGCTGGAAAAATCAAAGGTAGACAAAAATGCTGGAGAAACTCAGCGGGTGAGGCAGCATCTATGGAGCGAAGGAATAGGTGACGCTTCGGGTCAAGACCCTTCTTCAGACTGATGTGGGGGTGGGGTGGGGCGGGAAGAAGAAAGGAAGGTGCAGAGACAGTGGGCTGTGGGAGAGCTGGGAAGGGGAGGGGAAGGAGGGAGAAAGCAAGGACTACCTGAAATTGGAGAAGTCATTGTTCATACCGCTGGGGTGTAAACTATTGAAGCAAAATATGAGGTGCTGCTCCTCCAATTTGCGGTGGGACTCACTCTGGCCATGGAGGAGGACCAGGACAGAAAGGTCGGATTCGGAATGGGAGGGGTTGAAGTGCTGAGGTACCGGGAGATCAGGTTGGTTAATACGGATTTGCGGAAGTGTTGGACGAAGCAATCGCCAAGCCTGCGCTTGGTCTCACCGATGTAGAGCAGTTGACACCTAGAGCAGGGGATGCAATAGATGAGGTTGGAGGAGGTGCAGGTGAACCTCTGCCTCACCTGGAAAGACTGCTTTGTCCTTGGGATGGAGTCAAGGGGGGAGGTAAAGCGACAAGTGTAGCATTTCTTGTGGTTGCAAGGGAAAGTACCAGGGGAGGGGGTGTTTTGGGTGGGAGCGGACGAATTGACCAGGGAGTTACGGAGGGAGCGGTATCTGCGGAAAGCCGAAAGGGGAGGAGATGGGAAGAGGTGGCTAGTGGTGGGATCCCGTTGGAGGTGGCGAAAATATCGGAGGATTATGAGCTGACCTGGGAACTGCAGCTCGTCCCGGGGCATGTGAGGGACCTGAGAACTGCAGAAAACTAATTGAAAAACACGTGAAAACGAATGCGAAAAACACCACCAAGTGTCACACTACGGCGATAGATGTGGCCCGCCATTCGCTCACAGACATGGGTCCTGGCCCCTATGCAGAACAAGGTTGTCGACTCCTGACTTAGATAGACACCAAATGCTGGAGTAACTCAGAGGTACAGCGAGTTCCCTCTGAGTTACTCCAGCATTTTGTGTCTATCTTTGGTTTAAACCTGCATCTGCATTTCCTTCCCCCATTTATCACTTGCCAGGCTTTATCCTACTCCACCTCTCTTCTAGTTTCTCCACCTGACTCCAATCAGTCTAAACTGGACCTCTTCAGCGTTTCAAAAATTGCCTATAACATGCCTTGGTGTATAAATGCAGAATTTCCATTTGAGGCCTTAATCAAGGCCCCTCTGAATCCATCTGTTACTTGCCATGTTTTGTCCTGCCCTTCCTTTCTTCCACATTTCTTCCAGCTTCGCCCCCTCCCCCCCCCCACCTACCATCACTATCTGCCTGCAGAAGGGTCCCCATGTGAAATGTCGCCAGAGATGCTGCCTGACCCACTGAGTTACTCCAGCACTTTGTGTCATTTTTGTGTTGAATATTATTTGATAGGACACATGTGAAATGTCCTGGGAGTTTTGCCATGTACAAGACTTCACCTGAATGCAGGTTGTTGTTAGTTCTACTGAATTAGTCATCGTTTTACCATGCTAAATGCGCTTGCTGGCCATTGTCAATCAATCAGTACATGTGTAGGTCCCTGTGGAATGGATGCAGGTACAGGAAGGCTTGCTCTGCATCACAAAGTCAAGTGAAGAAAGATACACCATTGGTTGGTTCTTTCCAGGCTTGCAGACTGCAATATAGGCACAGCTGCACACCAATAAAAAGGGCAGAACAAATTAAAATTAACTGACATTTTACATTAATCCTGGTGGGGTGTTGCTCTTGAATTGAATATTATTTGCTTTCAAAGACTGCAGCCTGTCAGAGAAAACTGACCACTATGCTCTTTTTGCAAAATAATAAATAAATATTTGAATGCAATTTTCTCTTTACCATTCTCCATCGATGAACTTGGCAATGCAGAAGTCTCCTCGGCGGGGTAAATAGGAGCCCTCTACAGGTGGATGAGCCGCTATCTCGCTCTTCATGCTCTCCATTAATTTCTCCAGCTGAGTACCTGCAAGGTAGAACAGAGCAAAGGATAATTAAATTTAAATTTTCACACTGACATCTTAATTAACACCTTGCCATAACCTTAGAGCATTCCAGCAAGGGTTATGTACAGCAGCAGAGCGGTGACGATGAATACTCAGTGAATAAAACACCGGGAGGAAAAAAACTAAGAACCAACCCTGCTGTCAAGACCAGGAAAATGACCTCCCGATTAAAATATTTCTCATGAAAAATTGTATGCAGATTTACTTCTTCTGGAAAAGTAGAAACATTGTGTTTTATATTTTAAAATCAAAATCAATGACAAAGAAAATTATTAATATTCGAAGTCATTCTGCAGATTTAATGCTGCATTATTATTTTAAAGAAAGCCGACTTTGATTTCAAAATAAATAAATGCAAAATCTCAAAGAGGCTGAAGGCATAATTAGTTGTATATTAGTAAGAAGACAACTAGAATTTACAAACTGATTGCTCCACTTATAAATGATGGATAGAAAGGTAAGTAAATTGGGAGTATAAATACAGATCAATGATCTAACTGAATGGCAAATATGACTGAGGAGATGAATGTCTCCTATGGCCCAGTTGGTAACATCCCAATTGGTAACAACTGTAAATCAACTATGAATTACCATGAGTTTCCCAAACGTCCTTTTCCTGGAAACCCAAAGTACAGCTATTCGGGTTATTTGAAACAGTCCAAATTGCCCCCTTTCAATTTTTCCCACTTCCTACAAAACAATGATGTGCCCATGGTTACGCACATGGACCTCTGCCATGCTCATCTCGTTGTTGCCATTCTTGTACCTACTCTGCCCCCCTCTCCAACCCGATCTCTACTATGTTGAAAAGCGCATTGGTGCTGCTTCCTGTATTCGTGTGGATCTCATCAATTTTTCACTTTGCCACCAACTTTCGCCCTGCCCTCAATTCACCTGACATTTACCTCGTGGTTGTAGCAGATGTGATAGCAACATCATGAAGTGACTCTCCGAGAGTGAAGTCACACTGATACTTCTTTTTCTGGATGTCTCTGTCTCCATTTGGGGAGACAAACTAACCACCGATATCTACTATAAAGCCACAGACCCCCACAGCTACCTTGGCTGCACCATCCTCCCACTTTCCCTCTTAAACAAAATTATCCTTTTTTCTCCTTTTCTTTGTCTCTTTTGCATTTATTGTCAGGGTGAGGCTTTCCATTCCAGGACCTTCTGGAAATGTAGCTTCCCCTCTTCTGTAGTTGATGGAGCCCTCACACACATTTCCTCCATTTCGCACACAGGTGCTGTCACTGGAGCATTCTTTTTGTTTGCTCCTGATTCCAGCATCTGTAGTCTCTGTGTCTCACAGGTTGTTTTCCTGCTGTATCCAGAGGCAGAAATCTACAACATCAATTCTACTTGTCATTGCTTCTGGCTCTAGGCAGGATCAGTGAGTAATCCCCTTCCTGCTCCGACCAGATAAGACACTTTTCCATGCTGTAAAAATAATCTGCAGCAACATGGAAGCATGCAAAAGTTTGGAGCGGCAGTTTCGAACATAGAACAGAACACAGGAACTGCGATATCTGTGCCGACCATGATGCAATTTAAACCGCACATCTGTCCACACAATCTACATGCCTTCATTCGTTGCCTGTTCATGTGTCTGTCTCTTTTAAAAGCATTATTATCACCCCTCTTTCCCCCCTCACCCACCACAAATTATGTATTCCAGGCACCTACCACTCTCTGTGTCTACCACCTTGCCTCTTAAACCTCGTTTAAAATGTCCCATTCTTAGCTTGAAGCTATGTCCTCTAGTATTTGATATTTCCACACTAATTGCCTCTAACTGTCGACCCATTCTATCTCGTTCATAATTTTATATACTTCTTGAGGGACCCCAACGTTACAACAGTGTGAGTCTCCGAGGCAGAAAGTTAACTAGATTATCTATTTCGCAAGCAGAATAACATCATCTAGCTAGACAGCTGCAGCACAATACTGAGGGGTTATTGCACTGGCAGAAGAGCTGTTTTAGATGATACATTAAACAGACTCACCTTGACTTTCAGTAGATAGAAAAGAGCCCATGGATACTATTTTAAGAATAGCAAGTGACCTGCACCAATTATCTAATTGCTGTCTGCAACTTGGTTACTGTTTTTCCTACATTATGACAGTGACTAACATATGCTTAATTGGCTCTCAGGGTATTGGGAACATTCTATGGTTGCAAACGGCACCACAAGCACAGTTTTCCCCTCCTTTAACAAAGTACAAGCACAACTGTGGGTTCTTTTGCTGATCCAAATTCAGGCTCACATTCTCTCAATATTGCACAGCATCTGGAGGAGCCTGTGGCATCATAGAGGTATTTCTGTCTGAGTTATTCTGAATTGTAAATTGCCTATTTCAAAGCAGCTGGTTTGATTAATGGGGGGCAGGTCTCCCTGATGGCTTCTTCCCTCAAGAGTTGCAGGAGTGATGGGATCATGGCTTTTGGCACCACCCCCCTTGCCTCAAGTTACTTACTTACTTAAGCCCCCTTCGGTCATGGCTGACAATGGGTGTCTCCAGGGTGCTATTCCCTATATGGAGGACACCTGTGCGTGACTTTGTTTAACGTGGGGAGACTGGTGCATAGACAGCCACCCCACGGTCCTTGACAGATCTGGGTCAGGATCCAGAGGCATGGAGTCCAAGACGACCGGAGACCCTTTTCTGCTGCAGCCTTCATCCGCCTTCCCAGCCGTTGTGACGCTCCACTAAGGTCAGCCATCGTCCTCCGTCTGTTCCACCCTCGAGGTCTTGGTTGGATTGCTCTTTGTCAGTGACCTCCCCCTCCACCTTACTGCTATGGGTGGCCCTACCAGGAGCATAGCTCCAGACGGCATTGCTCTCTTGTACAATGCCAGTATCACTAGGCAGAGCACTGCTATTGTGTACCAGATAAGTAACCATGAGGAACAGCAGATGCTGCTTTCCTAAAAAAATACTCAAAATGCTGGAGTAATTCAGCGGGTCAGGCAGCATCTCTGGAAAACATGGATAGGTGACATTTCAGGTCAGAATCCTTCTTCAGACTGATTGTAGTAGGGGGGAAGAGAGTTGGAAGAGAGGTGGGTGGGGCGAATCACAGTCTGGCAAGGGGAGAGGTGACTATAGATTAAGGCTTTTTTGGATTGGCAGACGGCTAGACAAAGGCCAGAGACGGAAATACGAGAAGCGTGAGATAAGGAAAAAAGACCAGTAGAGGCATGTAATGTCAAGCTTGAGAAAGGAATATAGGTGGAAGTTGATGGGGATAAGGGAAAAGGGAGAAATGAGGATGCATCCAAGTGGGGCACAAGGAAGAGAGGGGAAGTAGTGGGATGGGGGGGAGGGGTTTGCGTTTGTAGGTTAGTTACCTAAAATTGGAGAATTCAATAATCATACCATTGGATTGTAACATACCCAAGCGGAATTTAATAGGTCATGGACATGTGCAGCTGCTCCAATCAAGAGACAAGACCTTGGTCCACTCCATTCTCTTGGTGCTTTATTTGAATAAAACAAATTATTCTGCATAGCCCTAAAAAAAGCATCAAGAGATTGAAATGGACCAAAGTCTTTCCTCTTAATTGGAGCAGCAGCCCTTGTCCATGACCAATTGCTGGCTCACTGACATCTGACTCTATCACTACAGGCAATGCCAGCAACCAATGTCCTGTTGAAAGCCTCCAGTGATGCTTCTGCAATGGGCTCTTAATGGGTTCCAGTACTCATGGTCATCATTTCACTTCAGGGGTCATGGAAAGAGTATTCATGTCACAGCCTTGTTTCCACCACCACGCACAAGAAGCGCAAGACAGACACCATTGTGCAGATGCCGAGAAGTGTGTTCATCTCTGGCTGAACAACTTCTAATCTTGTGTGTGGACTCGATAAGAAGATTTCACTTCAGATTAATGGCCCTAGGTCCTATCCCGACTCAGTAATATCTAGACTGTCTGGCTTCAGCACATTTTTCAATGGGTCACACGTGCTAAGGATATCACATAATTTACTCACAAGAATATTTTGGAAAAATAGTTAGTCTTATAGGGAATGCGACAGGTGAATTACATCCAGCCAAATCCTACACAGCAGCATGAAAGCAACTGGATCATCTGCTTCAGTGATGCTGTGTAAGTAATGGCCAGGACATTGGGGAGAAATCCTTACCTTTTGGAATCTAGGACATCCATAGGAAGGTGAGAGCTCTCAGCTTAATATTTCTAAAGAAGAAACTGCCCTTGGAGAGTGCAACATTGCCCTTGCACTACAATGGGTACATCTTTTTAGCTTGTGTTTGAACCACAGTAGTGGGGCATTAAGCTGTACAGTTTAGCTCCTTTACTGGACCATGGCTGATAAGTAATAACATTAGTTATTGCATATGATGAAACAGGAGTATATGCAATAAACAAAGAGAAAGGCACTTCTCAAAGTGGTTTCTCTGACTGTCATCAAATATGTGGCTGCATCAAGTTCTGAACTGTCATCTGCAAAGTTACAACTCACCCAAATTGTGTTTCAATCCCACATTTGTTGTTTTGCTTTGTTTTAATATTCTGGTCTTGAACTGCTGTTGAGGGTTGTTTTGACATGGATGCCTCAAGATAAATGTTAAATTAGATCAGCAAAATCTGTTAGTTTCGGCAATTGTGATATGTAGGAAATAAAGGAATGGGAATTTATACCTATAAGGCCCCTGAGGAATTCATGAAACACAGAGGTACTCAAACATTTCTATTACACGCCAACTACACAGGGAGGCATTTCAGAACTGACAATTGTCATTGAATGCGGGAGCTGTAGAAAATTCAGTTACTGAATCCAACAGAGAAAAATATTTTACATATTGTTTTGCTGCAAATGATATTTTGAAGTTTCTTTCTTTCTCCCATTTTGAAAGATCTGCCGTACAGCTTGATTGCTGCAGTTACGTCCGGCTAAAATACCTTCTCGGTTCTTCCATTATTTGAAAGTTACCTTAAACACGCCAGGAGATTACAAACAAATGAGCACAGTCATGCCAGAGGAACCTCAGAAGAGACTGGAAGCTTTAAATTAAGCCAAAGCAATGCAAGATGCATTAAAAAGAGGATTCGCCTTGTTTACTGGCAATATCCATGGGAACTAGTTTGAATATTTTGAGAAGTGCAAGTATGTTAATCTGGTCCTCGTCAAGTTGCAGTCTGCGAGTACTTGTCTGCACATGTTTGTTGTCTTACTTACATTATGGTAGGCACCAACATTTATAAAATAGTTTTAAGATTACTTGGAAACAATCTGCATCCCCTGGGGTGCCGGAATCAACTACTACTGAGCCAATGGTTGCCAATGCACAAGGAGTGTTGCACATACCAGGAAGAAAGAATCTTTCTTCTCCATGGGGTGCTTGTTTTTGACAGACACAATAAAGAATAAAAAGGGCATCATAAAGATGGTAAAGGAAAATAAAAGCAATCAAGCTGTAAGCAGCAGAAGTCCCCAGGCTATTGTGTGACATTGGGACTTGATTTGTGGGAAGGGGATGGTGCTGAATGCCATGGCTCCATTATTCTGGGTAACCATCCAAAATATACGCCACCCTATGAACTGAACCAGCAGTATAGAAATATACAGGCAACTGTTTTCCACCTTTCTTTGGAGAGCAATTCAGGCTGCGGTGATGTCACAAGCTTCTGAAGCTGTGTGATACCAAGTTCTATGAATTGAAAGCAAATGATTGAGAGAATGATCCTGGGAAGGACATCAACTGAGGAGAAGGGGTGGGATAATGGACAAGTACTCCAATTAGCACAACATGACTAGAGGTGTCCCGCAGGGATATGTGTGAAACTGCAATGATTCACCATGTTTATTCACAATGTGGATTAAACTGCATGTTTAACTTCACAAACAACATGTAGATAGACAGGCACTGGAAACAATACAGATGGAAGTACAACATTACAAACAAATATTAATATGTTAAATGAATCTTAAAAACTGGGGAAATTATGTATTCTCGGGAATTTAAAAGATTAAAGTTTTCAAGACATTGATGATCATTTTCCAATGTTCAAAAGATTCAGGATCAGTTCCTATGGATTGGAGGGTAGCTAATGTTAACTCACTTTTTAAGAAAGGCGGGAGAGAGAAAACAGGGACCAGTTAGCCTGACATCGGTGGTGGGGAAGATGCTGGAGTCAATTATAAAAGATGAAATAGCGGCACATTTGGATAGTAAGAGGAGTTGAGTATAGGAGCAAAAAGGTCCTTCTATAGTTGTACAGGGCCTTAGTGAAACCACACCTGGAGTATTGTGTTCAGTTTTGATCTCCAAATTTGAAGAAGGACATTCTTGCTATTGAGGAAGTGCAGCGTAGGTTCACGAGGTTAATTCCCGGGATGGCAGGACTGTCATATGTTGATAGAATGGAGCGACTGGGCTTGTGTACACTGGAATTTAGAAGGATGAGAGGGAATCTTATTGAAACATATAAGATTATTATGGGGTTGGACATGCTAGAGGCAGGAAACATGTTCCCAATGTTGGGGGAGTCCAGAACCAGGGACCACATTTTAAGAATAAGGAGTAGGCCATTTAGAACGGAGATGAGGAAAAACTTTTTCACCCAGAAAATTGAGAATCTGTGGAATTCTTTGCCTCAGAAGGCAGTGGAAGCCAATTCCCTGGATGCTTTCAAGAGAGTTAGATATAGCTCTTAAAGATAGCGGAGTCAAGCGATATGGGGAGAAGGCAAGAATGGGGTAGTGATTGTGGATGATCAGCCATGATCACAGTGAATGGCAGTGCTGGCTCGAAGGGCCGAATGGCTTACTCCTGCACCTATTGTCTATTGATTGTAATTCACAGATAATCTATTTCTGCTGGTGGGGAAATCTAGGATGCATGATGAAAAAAACATTAGTGATTAGGAGCTGATTCTACACAT
Organism: Malacoraja senta; assembly: GCA_038087875.1. NCBI lineage: Eukaryota > Metazoa > Chordata > Chondrichthyes > Rajiformes > Rajidae > Malacoraja > Malacoraja senta. The sequence goes on along the minus strand of CM075985.1, from coordinate 8,930,614 downwards.
ACAAATTGTGGTGGGTATTAGTAATCTTTCTTCCAAAAAAAGATTTAAACTTTAAATCTATATTTTCTATAATTAAAAGTCATCAATGGCTTTGGGGCAAAGACAGACATATGGAAAGGTCACAGTCTCGTCTACAATCTCACTGGATGGCAAAAAATACTCATCTCTTGCACCTGTTTGCTTGAATACGAGTGAGGTGTTGAATATCAGAAACACTTAGTTTCTTTCAGATGCTGATTTTGTGCTTCTCAGATTAATCTAATCGCTGTGCACCCTCTCTCAACAGATTGTTCAGTGCTGAGAAAAGAACTTTATCTAGAAATGCTGTTATTTGTAGAGGATTTAAATAAGTTCCTGATCCCTGTGTATTGACATTCAACACAGCTGATCCAACAATGTGGATGGAATGGACAGGTGATGCTTCAGGTCCATCTTCTGACGCTGCACGTTTGCTCTTCCTCCTTTTGCTCTTCATTCTGGTGCCGACTTTTCAGCCTTAAAAAAAGTTTCACGTCTGATCTCGGTTGAAAAGTCACTCAAATATTAACTTAGCTTCGCTCCGCATGGTTGCTCTGTGACTTGCTGGGCACTTAAATATTTGCTATTTCATTGTTTGATTTAAGTTGTCTTCACAAAGTGCAAGAACCATGAGGGAGGGAGGTGCTGATGGCATGCCAATGGTTTATCATGGCCACAGTGCATGTGGTAGTACATTTCGTGCAGCACTAACTTAGGTTGTGCATGCATCTGTGCATTCCCATTTCCTGGAATGCATCGCATCATTTGCTCCACCCAAGAAAATTTCACTTGTCGTCAGAAAGCAAATAAAATAGATGGCAAAAGTCTAAACAAAAGCTGGAATTGCTGGAAGCACTCAGTGAGTCTACAGAAAGAGAAACAACATATTCGATTTACTAATTTTTATCACCCAAAATGTTCTGTCTCTCTCTGCTTCGATACTGCCTGATTGGTTCCAGCATTTTGATTCTATGTTAAATTCCATACGTTGTTGTTCCAAGGGCCTGCATACATTTGTACTGGAACCTTCAGTTTCACGTCACAGCAGGTGAATGGGGCCAGGCAACAGAATGGGATCACTGATCTTACTTTAAAAAGTTAATGTAGGTAAATATTTCATTGATCATTCTTTATTAAAGTCATACTGTACGGAAACAGGGCCCATGGCTCAACATGCCCATGCTGACCAAGATGCTTTATCTAAGCTAGTCACATTTGCCAGTGTTTGGCTCATATCTCTCGAAATCTCTCTTATCCATGTACCTACCCAAGTGTATATTAAATTCTATTAAAGTACTTGCCTCAACGACTTCCTCTGACATCTCGTTCCATATACTGACCTCCCCCTCAGTGAAAAAGTTGCCTGTCCCTCATCATAAACTGATGTTCTTTTGTTTGACCCTGGGTAAATGACTCAGCGAATTCACCCTATCTATTCCCCTCATGACATTATACACGTCTATAAGATCACCCCTTATGCTCCTGCGATCCAAGAAATAAAGTCCCAGCCTGTCCAACCTCTCCCTATAGCTCAGCCCTTCAAGTCCTGGCAACATTCTCATAAATCTTCTCTGCATTCTTTCCAGCTTAATGATATCCTTCTTATAGCAATGTTACCAAAACTCAGTTCCAAGTGTGGCCTAACCATGCATATTTGCCTGTCCCGCTGTTACTCCAGCATTTTGTTTAAACCAGCATCTGCAGTTCCTTTCTGCACCTTGCACATTTTATGTCTTAATGAATTAGCAACAGTTACATACTTTCAAATAACTTTGAAATTTATTATTAATCAATTTTTGTTTTAATTCCACCGTGTCCAAACATGCCTGACTACCAGAAGGCCCTGAAGGTGGTGTGTGGACAGGGTCCAGTTTCTGCTCCTGGTTGCTGCTTTTGGGTCTACCATGCCTTGTGGAAGGGTTGTGGCAGCATTTTTGGCCATGTGTTAGAGCTGTAAGGCCAAAAACATCACTTGCAGTTGTGGGTCTGGTTAGAAAAGCAACTTTAAGGCATGGTGGTGGTTTTAGCATGTCTGGCACCTTCTATTATTCCATTATTTGTTTAAGAATAATAATGTCACGTTTCCTGAACATAAGCTTACACTGTCTGCCACCTTCTTCGTTACTCACTTGAACCCATTTCATTTTTACAGTTCACTTTCTCAGCTAGCTTTGTATTATCAGCAAACTTGGATAGATTATATTCCCTGTCTTTTCCAGAAATCTTTAAAACATGCTAACAAAAATCATATGCTTTGTAAGTATATCTCCTTATGTTTTATCCCAGGAGAAACGTTTGTGGCTCCAACTTCTGCTCAGAATGCAGGACTAGCTTTATCATCTGACGCTGTGGAAATGGAACAGATCAGACTCCCTCTAGCAATTGCAGTGCCTACATTCGTACACACACGCGCACACACATATGCACAAAACCACCAGTGACCAAGGCTTTATAAAACAAAAAGCAAGATTGCATTCACTTGCCATCTCAGAATGTAAGATTAAATTACTCAGGTTGTGTTCAAAAGCCCCGCTGGACCAATTTGCGATCCTCCAGCTATGACACATACAGAGGCCACAAGAGCAGCTTCCACTACAGAACAGAAAGATTTCATTTTCTGAACTCAGTGTGGAGTTCATGAGATTGTAGGTGTGTGAGTCAAATGAAATAAGGCAGGTAATGGAATTTATTTATTTTTGATGAACAGTCATCACCCAAATCAAGTTTTGAAAATGTAAACAAAATCACAGAACCATTGACTCGTTGTTGATTATCCACACTCCACTCTGTGGCACCATGAGTGCATTCTAGGCCCCTGGCCATATGTACTTTGGTGACCATCTTCTATCAACAGCCCACCCCTTGCTAACAGTGTCAATTACGCCCTGCAATCCCGACACATCAAATTAAACCCGCTTCCACATTCAGCTCATAATTATCATTTTAATCTGCCTTTAGTCCTCCAGTCCTTTCGGATCCCTCAAGAGCAAATTATTGCAAATTGTTTACTTGGCCACTACTTGCCCTCTCATCTACTGTGCAAGTGACCAAGGCCAATGTTAACGTCTTTTGACCGGCGATGTGTGTCGGTGAGCCATTCGGATGTGAAAGGCATCACAGCCAAATTAAACTTGTCTTTATCCAGTTTATCAGTCAGGAGTGAAAAAGGCTAATCTAATTTTCTCCACCACCTCCCAGCTCCACCCCCTTAACCTACAAGTGCTCTGGCCAAATGTGCTGCGATTAATGACACTCCTGGTAGGATCAATAAAGGAGTTCATGAAGCCAAACTGCCAACAATGTCATTTAGGGTTGGAAATCAGCTGTCTGTATTTGGATTAAGACTAAATGCAACACTTGTCTACATCAATAAGGGTAACTCTGAAAATTCACCTGCATTGGCCTAGCTGATCATTCAGATGTGACAAACTGCTGGGGTAAAAATAATGCTCTGCTGCGATTCGAGATAATCAGCATTATTCAGGCAACCTAAAAAAACAACAAATATTCACTAAAGTACCCTGAACCATAGAATGAATTAATTGAAATCTAATAATTCAATCTAAGACCTTCTTGCTTTGGCATTCAATGAACATGTTTCATTTGTAAAGTACCGTTAATATAGAACATCTTAATGTGCTTTACAGAAGTGTAATGTAGCAACTAAGCTGGAGGATGCCATTACCAGAGATTACCATAGGTCTGGTCAGTGAAGAATTTCCAGATAAGGGATTTAAAAAAAAAATCCGGTGCTAGAGTACATATAATGGTGAATTCTGTCCATTTTCATCATTTCATTTTAGATGTTAGATTTTTCTCCTTGCTATTTAATAAATACGTTGATGAACCAGGGCAGCTACATGTTTGCTTACTGGCCTATACACCTAGGGTAATGGAAATTAGAAAATAGATATCCAAAGAGGATTAAACTGCAGAGTTATGGTTGTCGGTTACATAGTCTGCTGACAACCTAGATAAACTCTGTTCAAAATGGGACTCGTACCAAAAGGCGAATAGTTTGCACTCCAGCAAGAAGTCCAGGCCTTCAGAAAAGACTGGAAACACCAAGTGAAAAGAAAAAGGAAGTTAGAAATATTCACCAGAAATAAGATACATGGCAATGAAACTTTAAATGTCTCACCTTCAGTGCAGGATGCAGCTAGCAATATGAGCAGCAATTTAGGTTAATGCCATCTGGAGATCAATTTGTGCAAACCTAAATATAAATACTGTGCCCACAGAAGGTGAAGAGATGGGCATCGTGCCAACAATGTAGGTTAATGTGGTTATAATATTCGGCCAACACTTGTTAAATACCTTACCATCAGTTTATACTCTGATAGGTTGGAATTAGGGATTTATTTTACATATAAAAACCATACGTTTAATTTGATTCCATTCACAATTGTAAGCTTCAACTGTTCACGTGTTGTACTTAAACATATTCAAAACGGATGAATTCCCGTCACAAAGCATTCCTGTTACAAGATGATCTCCAAATCCTTCTCCAAGTTTTCCCCATTCACTTATGCTCTGGATCCCATGGAAACCAGCACATTGCATCTGTGTGGATCGGTCAGCTTCCTTTGAAATGCAATTTCACAGATGACATACAAGTTGAAATAAAGACGCAGAGAACAAGTCTAACATTTAATGAAACATCTGATCTCAGTTGCTTATTCAGGACCACATACTACGCAGATGACAAGCCTTTTGCATTTCATTCTGCCACCTGATGCACTGCAGGCTACAAGTACAAACTACCAATGTGAAAAGCAAGGCATTCTCCCATTAAACAGTTATAAAAGCAAATGATGCTGGAAATCAGTAGATCGGGTAGTTTTTGTGGTGACAGAGTTGACGTTTCAGGTTGATGATCTTTCATTGATTCCGATCCACTGAGTATTTCTGGTGTGCTCTATTTTTCTTTTAAGATTCCCAGCACTGTATTTTTTTTATGCTTTTCCATCCACCTACAATTATTGAGCTTTGTCCTTACAGATGGTATAATTTCCAAATTGTGGAAGATTTAAAAGAAATAGTTCAGTTCTCCCAAGACCTGCAAATGTACTGTTGGTGATTTCTATTTATAGTATGGTGATACTTGGCTTGTTAGATGAAAAATTGTGGGTAAATTTAGGTGCAATGACAGTTGAAGGGTTCGACAGGACTGACCTTGATGCATTAGTCAGTTTGGACAATAAACGGAATTAGAAAGCTACCACACTGATATCAAGTTAGTTCTGCAGAAAATGACATCAATTTATTATTAGTATCGGTTAGTTAAATGGTAACAAGCGTGTGATTATCAGTGATATAAAAAGGGAGTTGAACAGGTTTACTGCAAAATAATGGTGAAGTTATTGATAACAGACAAAGTTTATTAAAATTCACTTAAATAAAGGTATATCAGACAATACAGAAACAACAATGATGTGCATTTATTTTACTTTGATCCAGGTGCATTAAAGGTATTCTGTTTGAGCTGCATATTAGCACCAAAAACAGAACGCTTGGTGCAGGAGGTTTTTCAGAAGCATCTGACAGAATGAGAGGGAGATAGAGAAGCAAACATCTTTAGGGATGGAGGGGATTTAGGAGCTTCAGGTCTAGATAGCTGAAGGTTCATTATCAGTACCCGGCAATAAAAATCAGGGATGTGTAGGAGACTAGAAGCAGAGGATTAGAGTTTTTATGTGTTAGACGACGCTACAGGTCACACAGACAAGGAGGGTTGAAATCATTAAGGCTAAAATGAGAATTCTAAAAAACAAGAGAAACATGCAAGTTATCAGCCAGTAAGGACATTACAGAGTGATAAAAACTAAAGAAGATCTAGGGATTATCGTCCATATCCCAGCTCAGAATGGCAATGGATCAAATGTTCTAAAACATATTTTTGTTTTAACTTGTGATATTTGACTTTCCATGTTGTGAATATTGTTGATTTGTGGAGTCATTTATATGGTAATAATGCAACTTTACTTCCCCCTGGAAAAGACTACTCAGTGCCATACATCTGCGTACTGATGTTTAGAGCTATTGATCTCAACTGTGCTCTTGTTGAGTGGGCTGAGCTGAGTCAAAACAAACCCACAGGATGCAAGCAATTCTAGCAACCTCTGTCTAAACCTTACTCAAGGATGCTTACCAACCCTTTCAATGGAGATTATACCTACGGGATGGTATTCTTGTAATCTGAGATCTTCACAACGAGGACCCCTGACATCCCTCTTTTTTATTAAATCAAAAGAAAATCTTCTCTGAAGTTTATATTTGCAACTATCTAGGTAACATCTGTAATTCCTCCTTATGCGTAGAAATTAAATACGAAACATTGACATTTGGCTGTATAAAATATCCTCTCCTCCACCCTTCTTTCTCCCTATTTCCATTATGTTGGCTCTCCTATAACGAGCAAGCTATGGCAACTTTTGCAAATTACATATTAAAAGTTTTATCCATTTCTAAAGCAGAAAAAAATGAAACATTGCAAACATATTCAAATTTTCAAACACACCAGGCTGAAGAATAATGGGAAGACTCCAGAGCAAGCATACAAAGCACTATTTGTGATCCTGAACCTATTCCCTGTGGGTTCTTTACATAAAAGGACAAATTAGCAATGACCTTTCCTGGGGCAATAAGAAAGAAGGAATCCTGAATGATTTACACTTTTCAATGCACCAAAAGCTGCGAGAAAGCGTCTCCCTTTTAACAAAATGATTCCGCTATCCATGATGCCAAAAGGCATTCTGCATTGACCGGCAAAGTGCTGTGGTGCTAAAAACAAAACGGTCATTGACAGTCAATGACATGGAAGCATTTGTTTCTTCAACACTGCTGCACAAGAGTCAAAAGTGTTTAATTGTCCAGGACTGCATCGGGACTGGAATAGTGAAACCTTTAAAGGCGCACTAAATGTAGTAATACAACAAATAAATATTCAATAAACTATCAGTTATTCTAAGTAAATCAGACCATGATAGTGCAAGCCAATGTACATAGTACAACCTTAGTGGTGCAAAGTCTATTGTAGTATAGTGCTGAGGTAGTGTGGTGCAGGATGGGTTAAGAGCCTGATGGGAAGAAGCTGATCTTGAACCTGGAGGTAATGGTATGTACTTCCTGATGGTAGCAGTGAGATGAGTGCATGGACAGTGGTGTGGGTCTTCACTGATATCAGCCATCTTCTTGAGACAGCGCTTCCTCTTGATCCCTTTGATGTGGGGATGTCAGTACCCATGATGGACAGGATAATATCCACCAATTTCTACAATTGTCCTTTGTTCTTCATCCTTCGAATTACCGAACCAGACAGCAATGTAACCAGTTAGCACGTTCTCCTTCGTACACTGCACAAGTTCAATAACGTATTCGGCGACCTGCCAAACCTCATCAAACTTCAGAGAAAGTAGAGGTGTTGATGAGTTTTCTTTATAATTGCATCAATGCACTGGGCTGAGGATTGATCGTCAGAAATGTGTACAGCCAGGAATTTGAAGCCGCTGACTCTCTCCACCGCCTTCCCACCAATGAACAAAAGTGCATGGGCCATCAGAAGTCAATAATCTGCGAGGTTGTTGTTTTGGCACCACTCAACCAGATTATCAAACTCCCTCCTCTACTCCGACTCATTAGTCATCCAACAATGGCGGTACCATTGGCAAATTTAAATTTGTTGGAGCTGTGCCTGGCAGAGTGGAGCAGGGGATTGAGCACCTAGCCTTCAGGGGCCTCTGCATTGATGGTCAGCAAGAAAGAGGTGTTGTTGCCAATTCATGTTGATTGTAGTCTGTCAACGACAAGTCGAGGATCTAATTGCTTAAGGAGGTGTAGTGACCTAGGTCCATGAATTTGGTTACGAGTTTGGAAGGAAAGATATTGTTGAATGCCAAGCTATAGTCGACTATGGCCTGCAGTCCAGTGCAGAGTGGGGAGCCAGCTAGATTGCATTGACTGTCGATCTGTTGCGGTGGTAGTCGAATTGAAGTTGGTCCAGATCATGACTAAGGTAGGAAACGATTTATATCATATACATCATTCATAATGGATGAGTGTGTCACTGTAGTGTCACATAGTTGTTGAGTCACGTCACATTGTTTGGTTATTATTCAAAACTAATTATCTTCTACAATTTGCTGTTTCATACAGCCATTTCCACTTCATTGCTATCATTCAATATTAATTTGAACAGCACAAATAACTGTCCATTCAAATATCAGTAACTACAGTCTTTGGCTCTCTGCTTTCAAGAGTTAGATAGAGCTCTTAAAGTCAGGGGATATGGTGAGAAGGCAGGAACAGGGTACTGATTGTGGATGATCAGCCATGATCACAGTAAATGGCGGTGCTGGCTCGAAGGGCCGAATGGCCTACTTCTGCACCTATTGTCTATTGTAAGACAATGTTCAATAAATTTCATGTATGCAAAATAATCATCAAAAAACAAGGTTGAGGGAAATAAAAGAAAATCAAAAAACTAACGTTCTGGAAATAAAAGAAAATGCTGTAAACACTCAGCAGGTTGGGCAGCATCTGGGGATAGCGAAATAATTAATGGTTCAATGCTGCCCTAACTGATCAGGGTTCCCAACATTTTCTGCTCTTCGGAAGAAAATTGATTGGTGGGGTCACACTCTAGTCTTTATCTCTGTCCTGGATACATTAAAGATGTCATGTTTGGCGATTGCAACCATGTTATCCTCAATGAGATTAAGGAAGTCTCTAACTCAATCCCAGTAGACCAAGCAAACAAAACATTAGACAATTTAGAAACTAATTAACATTATGTCCCGACTTCCATGCTTGAATTCCTGCTGATGAAGGTCAGCATGCCAAAGGCCTTCTTCACAATCCTATCTACAGGTAATGCCATTTTCAGAGAACTACGTATTTGTACTCCTTGATCCCTCTGCTCTACTCTACCCCAGGGCCTTCCATTGACTGTGAAGGTCCTGCCCTGGTTTGACCACAGATTGCAACACCTCGTACTTAGCTGAATCTGACTCCATTTTCCATTCCTTGGGCCACCTAGCCAGCTGATCAAGATCTTGCTGTAATTCTTGATAACCGTCTTCACTGTCACTGGACCACCTTTTTTTATGTCATCTGCAAACTTAATAATCATGTCTTCTATATTCTCATCCAAATCGTTGCTGTTGATGACAAACAGTAATGAGCCCAGCACTGACCGCTGAGGCACATCACTTGTCACAGACCTCCAGTCTGAAAAGTAACCTTTTACCACCACCCTCTGCTTCCTACCACAAAGTCAATTCTGTATCCAGTGAGCTCTCTCTCTAGATCCCATGCAATCTAACCTTCCCGAGTAGTCCATCCTGCAGAACCTTTCCAAATGCCTTGCAGAAGTCCATATAGGCAATATCTGTAGCCTTGCCCTCGTCAACCTTCTTGGTTACTTCTTCCAAAAACTCAATCATATTCATGAGACACGTTTACTCAAGCACAAAATCATACTGACAATTCATAATCAACCCCCATATTTCCAAATGCATGTACATCTTACCCCTCAGAATCCTCTCTGTCAGCTTTCCAACCACTGAAGTTAGACTTATTGATCCACATATCCCAGGTTTCTCTTTGCAGCCCTTCTTTAGAGGCACAACATTAGCCACCCTTCAGTCTTTCGGCATCTCACCTGTGTCTAACAATGATTCATATATCTTGTCCAGGATCCCTGCAATTTTTTCTCTAGCTTCATGCAGAGATTATGTCAACTAGTTCATACACAGCTGGTTCACATGAATGGCAATGCAATATGATCGGATACCCTGTTTCAGAAACATTAATTGAAGAACTAATACAATACAGGCCTGGGCAGCAGGGATGAGGTCTCCGTTCCTCTTTGAAATATAGCCGCAGGAAATTTTACATTCACTTGAGCGAATAGTTTAGCAACTCAACTGAAAATCAACACCTCAGTCAAAGTAGCTCTCTCTCAGTACTGTATTGGATTGCATACTGAGCCAGAGGAATATCTGAATAGCCATAGACCGAGGAACGTTTGCTCATTATTCCTTCATCATAGGCATCAAAATCACACACCCAATTGATCCTTAATTTAGGCTGACATTCAGAAGCAAGAAAAAGCCTTTAAAAATAAGATAAACAATCACATAAATACTTCAAAGTAATTAAAAACATTACAGCAAACAAAAATAATTAAAAAGACCTTGCCATGTTCTTATCCTTCTTTGCAACTGTGTAATCTCAATTGAAATATAAGCACATGGCTGGCAGATATTTCCAGAGCAGATTGTCCAGCTTTAAGTGGTGGGGACCTCAAATTTGGTGAATCTCCTGCAGTCTAATAGCAAAGCACAGCATACAGAATCTGCTTTAAGTGTTGGACTTTTATGCTTGGATGTGCATGTACACCCTGAACTTGCTGGCATTTTGCCACAGAGCTGCTGGGATTTACTGGGAAGATACGACTTAGTTACAGGACTCTGATCTAGGATGAGTTACTGAGCTGGAAGCAACCAGTGTCTATGGAAGATTTTGTCAGCAAGAATTAAACGCTCTTGAGGGGAGTAACAGAATAAAGCAAATGACAAAAGAACAAAAGGTAAGTGAATGACATATTGGAGTTGCAATTAGTTGAACGATAGCCCGAGATTTTGGGGTTGGTCGGGGTGGATGGAAGGGGAGATGTGGAGACAATAGTTACATTACTGATTAATTGCATGACAAACACACATATTTCCGGCACTCTGGGCAATTGTTTACTCGCCTTGAAATTTCAGTCAATGCACACATGTATTAAAGGGACATTATTAGTAATTCCAATCAATGGCTGATGTTGTTAGCTGCAGGCCAACTGTGTGACTAGCTTACTGAGAAGTGTGTACAAGAGAAATCTGTCTCTCTGAAAAATATAATGAACCCTGCTCTTGCAAGATCCTTTATAGCTGGGAAAACAGAGATGCAATACATCTTAGTCATCACTAACCTTGTATTGTGCAGGCCATTTACAATGAACTAATCTGTGCAGCATTATTTTGCCCACTCTACAAGGCTGTCTAATGCATCACTACGAGCAATGCAGTAAACCAAAGTAATTTGCAAGTTTTTTTTAATTCATTTTTCAGGATCCTGGCATTACTGACAAGACCAGCATTTATTGCTACCCCTAATTGCCTTCTTGGTGATGAGCCGCTGTGCTGTACTCCTTCTGTTCAAAACATCCCCACGGTGGAAGTGGGGATTCCCAGGATTTCGACCCAGGGATGACAAGATATTTCCAGATTAGGATATGTGCAAGTAGGAGGAGAATCTGCAGGTGATCATATTCCCTGTAACTGGTGCCTTTACTCTTGTAGGTAGAGGTTGCAGGGTTGGAAGCTGCTGTTGGAGTACACTAGCTAACTACTGTAAGTGAAGTGTATCTTGCAGACGGTATAACTGCAGCCACTGTGGTGGTGGAGGGAATGATCATTTCGGGTAATGGTCGGGGTATCAAAATTAAGATGGTTGCTTTGTCCTGGACAGTGTGAAGCTTCTTGACAGTTTTAGGAGCTCTATTAATATTTGTGGAGGCAAGAGGAGAATATTCCAGCCCACCCCTTATTTGTGCCTTGTAGGTAGCAGAATGGCTTTAGAGATGTCAGGATACAAGTCAATCTCCACGGGGTAACCAGCCTCCGCTCTGTTGAATCAGGTTGAATGAAAAGTAAAGGCACAAAGCGCTGGAGTAACTCAGCAGGTCAGGCAGCATATCTGGAGAACAATGGAGAGGCAACTTCTTTTGGGTTGGGACCTTTTTCAGATTGATTATGGAGGAGAGAAAGCTGCAAGAGAGGTGGGAGCAGAACATACTCTGGCAAGTAAAAGGTGAAGGTTTGTTTTGAGTTGCAGATTGTTGGACAAGGACCAGAGATGAAAAGATAAAAAGCGTGAAATGAGGAGATAACATTACAAGATGTGCAAAATGTGAAGCCAGAGGAAGGAATACTGGCGGACGAGACGGGAGTGAGGGGAAAGGGAGAAATGGGTGCACAGGGAAGAGAAAGGTAAAAAGGGGGGAGGGGCAGTTATAGTTTAGTTACTAAAAATTGGAGAATTAATTGAATTGAAATCTACAAACCAACGCCAACCTCTCCCCCTCCCCCTCCCCCTCCCCCTCCCTATGCAGTTCCTTGTGTCTATGAATCCAGTTGAATGTCTGGTCAATAATGACCACTTTAATGTTAATATGGGGGTCTCAACAATGTCATTGAATGTCAAGTGCAATTTGCTAGACTCTGCCATATTGAAGATGGTCATTGCCAGTTATTTGTGTAGTGCAAATGTTATTTTTCAAAATCTGGCAATAAGCAGGTACAAACTAAACTGAACGTTATGCAATCAGCAGCACACATCTCCTCCTCTGACTTTATAATGCAAGGAACGTGATTGATGAAGCAGCTCAAGGACCCAGCTTTCTATCCTGATGAACTCCTGCCGTGATGCTCTGGTGCTGGGATGATTGATCTCCAATAACCACAGCTGTCTTCCTTTATGTGAAGTATGACTCCACTATTGGAGTGACCATTGTCCACTTTTACCATGGACTCTTCATGCCACACTTGGCCAAATACTGTGTGAAAGCCAGTCACTCTCAACCTACGAGTGGAGTTCAGCTATTTGGTCCATGTTCTGAAGAGGTCTAGCACTGTGTGTTGCTGGCAACATCCAGACAGGATATCAGTAAGCTGTTAAGGCGGCACTTCTTAGTTGTGTTGATGAAGCCTTCCATCATTGCGCTGTAGATTGAGAGTCGACTGATTTGCCAGATGGATTTGTCCTGCTCTATATGAACAGGCCATTGCTGTGCTATTTTCCACATGCATTGGTGGATTCAGGTGTTGCAACTATACTAAGAAAGCTCACATCAGGACATGTGAAAAAACTGTCAAATGTGTTATCATTGCTGCATAGGTCAGGCACATGCCAATTATCTGAATTATCTGCCTGTTGAAATGTGGAATACTGTCCCACAAATTGTCAATTCCAAAATGTCAAACCAACTTTAAAATCTTTTTGTTAATAAGGCTGTTAAGCATTATGGAACCGTTGAATAGATGAAGTTAGGGAACAGGTCGACCATGGTATAAGTAAATGCTGGAATAAGTTATTTTCGCTGACTGGCACTCTCCTGGTTGCCTGGCTTTGCGAGCATATTGTAAGGACTCGAAAGACTGAGTTATAGGGAGAGGCTGTCAGGCGAGGACTTTATTCCTCAGAGGGTAGGAGTCAGAGGGGTGATCTTACAGAGGTTTTGAAAGTCATGAGGGGCATAAGTAGGGTAAATGCACACTATTCTTTTCCAGGATTGGGGAATTAAGTAAGGCAAGAGTGGAAAGAACCTGTGGGGGAACTTTTCCATGCAGAAGGTAGTACATCTCTGGAACATGCTGCCAGAGGACAAAAAGCTCGCCTAAAAACAACTTGGAATTCTGCAGCCTCCATTAAAATGCAGTAAGAATGCATTATTATATATACATCAAGCTCTCAGTGAGATAGTTTGTTAAAAAAATAATAAACAAAATTACAGTCCAGGAAAGACAACATGCTGGCTCCAATAAGAGTAATGGAAGGGCCATTTTTAAAGAAACATCATTATTCCTGGACCTGGTTGAGTCTAGGTTTTACAGTCATGCTCACCAAATAATGCCTATTGTTAACTGCTGGAAAAAGATCCAGTTATGCACCCAGGGACATTTGGGATGCTGACATATCATAGATCGGTGTTTTAATGAGGTAGCCACACCAAAGGTTCAGGCAAAACATAGCTGGATGACCATCAGGTAAAGGTAAAGGAAGTAGACAGATTCCCCTGTGGCCATTTTTCTCAAAACACATATATAATTTTGGTTACAGTTGGACTCGAGGGACTGAGTTCTAGGGAGAAGTTGGGCAGGCCAGAACTTTATTCCTTGGAGCGTAGGAGTCTGAGAGGTGATCTTAAACAGATGCATAAAATCATGATGGGCATAGATAGGGTAAATAAACACATTATTTCCTGGGGTTGAGGGATCATGAAATAGAAGGCATAGGTTTAGAGTGAGTAGGAAGATTTAGTAGGAACCTGAGGGGCAACATTTTCCACACGGAGGGTTGTCCATTTCTGGAACGATCTGCTGTTCCAGAGGAAGTATGTGAGGCAGACACAATAACAATTAAAAGACATTTAGGCAGGTAAATAAACAGGAAAGATTTAGGATATGGGTCAAACTAAGAGAAATGGGACTAGTTTAGATTGGCTTCTTGGTTGGCATGTACAAGATGGGTCAAAGAGCCTATTTCAATGCTGTATGCCTTTATGACTCTATACCTAGCAACGATTCCCCAATGGCTACTATCGTAATTGAGAATGTCTGACTCTCATTCTCAGCTGAGTGCAAAATGAAAGCAAAATGCTGGAAACTACAGATAATTTGTACAATGCACGTTTGGGAATACGAGTGCCACTACCTTTGCTGAGAAATGCAGTATTTTGCTGCAATCATATTGAATTAACTGCCAAGCTTATCTAAAATCCGCAAGGCAAATCTTCAATGAATTTAATTGATTTTCAAAGTGCAGTAAACAGGGATATTTTTCATTTTGTTGAAGTTGTATCTTTTTGGTGGTTGGCCTTAACCATCTGGCAAGTTCATTGTGAATTGTCGTTGAACACCTGAGAGATACAGATTAAACATTGCTAGTTCCAACATCATAGAAAGGCAAACGGCAATGACATGACATGGAATTATATTTTCTGAGCAGAAATGGCCACTTGCTTCAACCACTCCATGCTGGCATTCATGCTCCATTTGAGCCTTGCTTTATCCAACCAGTGGTGCACAACATACATTCAACAGTTTACGTGCATTCTAACCTGGCACAGCTTCAGCCAGAAGATTTCCCTGCAGGAAACTAGCACTACATAAGCTGTCCAATGTCAGAGTTCGGAAGGAATGACCGTATCAAGGAAGTCTCAAGTAGTTCAGAACTTCCCTAGTCATTTGCACAGGGGTGCTTTGGATTGCGAATATGGCCCACATAGCGAAAGAATTGTGTACCACTGGTCATCCCTATTGCAATATGCACTTTGCTTCTTCCTATACTTGTTTAACTCCTCCCCAAATCCATTTTTGCTATTCATCACAGCTGCTCAACAGGGGAGAATTTCCCATTCTCACCGTCCTCAGTAAACAGTTCTTTGTCTTGCAAACAATGAGTTGCTGGCGGAACTTTGGTAGGTCAGGCAGCATATGGGGAAGAAAATGGACAGTCGATATTTAGGGTTAAGACAATTCACCAGGACTCGTCTCAATCCAACTGTCCATTTCCCATCGCAAATGAAGCTTGACCTGCTGGGTTACTCTAGCAGCTCCTTTTTTGATCCAGATTCCAGTATCTGCAATCTCTTGAGTCTTCAGTTCCTTCTCTAAAGTCCTTAAATTTAAATTGCAACTAAATTATGATTATAGCACTAGTTTTGGACTTCATGATGTGAAAAGATTTCGAAATCTATATTATTAAATCTTTTCTTAACATTAAGAAGTTTAACAATTCACCCCTCGGCTTTCTCGTCTCAACATAAAGAAAGTGATAGTTATAATCTTTCATGTTAAGGAAAGACAGCTGGATTAGGTGGTAGCTGCATAAAATATCAAAGAAAGAATAAATGAACACTTTTCGACCCATTGGCATTTTCACCAATCAAATGCTTTTATTTATCTTTATCCTGTGCATGAAATAGCATATGGAGAATAATGCAGATCTTAGTCAATTCTGAGCCCAGGGCTCTGCAATTTACATTTAATCGCAACTCTTCACATCACAGCAAACTCAGCCACCGCAGTAATCTCCAATTGTCATCAATACCACAGTATCATAATGCTGGATCCGTGAATAGATTTAGCCCAAGGAAGCAAGAAAGCTGAAGAATGGAAGGTTTTGAGCTCATGGTGGTTACATTATTGGCAGAGTTGCAGACTTACTGTGCAACAGAGCTAGATTGATTATAATCTCGTCTCTCCAACAAAGACGTTGAAAGGTTCTGACCAGAAACGTTGTTTGTCCATTTCCCTCCAGAGATGCTGCCTGACTCGCTAAGTCCTTCCAGAAGTTTGCTTTTTGACGTTGAAGTACTCCTGGCTTCCAGGTGAAACCTTGCCAATAGAATGCAGCCAGTCCCAATAAACATTTCAGTCAACTACTTTAACATACTGCCTCACAGTTGAGACAGCAAGTTGACATTCCATCATAGTCAAGTGGGGCATATCTTGTACTTTTACAATTCTGTTGCACAATGGCTGTGCTTAACACATTTTAGCAACAGGAATGGGAAGGAATTAAACTTCATTATGACATTAAGAATTTGATGAATTCCAATGGTAATGAAAGAAGCCATTCTCCTCATTCAGTCCATGGAGTTTTGCTATTGAGCAATCCAGTTAGTTCCATTGTCCTAACCCTTAAGGTTTATTTCCTTATGTAGCTATGTAATTGTTTTCTGAGATCATTGATCGACTCTTCTTCTACCACCCTCACATGCAGCTCATTAGCATCCGCTATGTAAATAACTTCTTCCTCACACCACCCCTGTATCTCTTGCCCAAACCCTTATATTGGTGTCCCCCAATGCACCGAACCATCAGTCAATAGGAACAGGAACATCTGTCATAATCTTGTACAATTTTGATCAAATCTCCACTCAAACTCCTTTGTTACAAGAACAGCCCCGAGTTCTCCAAATCAAATTTATAGCTAAAATCCCTTATTTTTGGAACCATTCTGGAAAATCTAAGTTGCATATACTGAGGGATCTTCATATCTTTCTTAATATGTGAACCAGATACAACTCTCAAATTGACGCCTAACCAAACCTTTAAGCACAAATTCAGGATAATTTCCCCGTTTTTAAATTATGTAATCCAAGATCCAATATACGAGGCCTACTACTCCTTGAACACATCCTGCCACTGGTAGGTCCAGGCCCCTCTGTCCATAAACACTCTTTATAATCTACCACGGTTTCTCCACATCCCTTCTGCCAAAGTGCATCAGCTAACTTCTCTACTTCCATCTGCCAAGTCTGTCTGTTCCACTAGTCTAGCCATATCCTGTTGCACCTGCTGCTATCCTCACTGTTTGCCACACTTCCAAGTTTAGCATCACTGGCACACTTTGAAATTATATTCCACCATCCAACACAGAGCCAATTTATATTTATCAACATTTTGATAATAGGATCTGTAGACTGATAAAGATACATAAAAATCGCTAAACACTACCTGCCTTTTGTACTAATTATTTCGTAGAGATGAAATCCCAGGGTGAAAAATGGATGAAGCTTTCACTCCCCCTGCTAGCGCTCAATTTCTTTGCTGTTTGTCATTGGGTCTGTTTTTCAGACTAGTACACTTTATCATATGGACAGTCACTAAACACATCAAGGTCAATGCTTCTGAAAGCTGACTGATCAAACCAATGCTTGTGGCACGACATTGGTGGCACATACCAATTCATTTGTTTAGAAAGCAAAACTGAATATTGGAATCTTTCAAAAGCATTCTTAAACAGATGTAAACAGAATAAATAATTAAAAACTCAGTTGCAGACATTCAGTCAAACCACTAGCACAAAAACTGCAGATGTGCAAACACTCTATTTGAAGGGAACGTTTTCTCCAGGACATACAAATTTATAAGATTACCAGTGTTAAATGCCGTCGAATTCAGGCAGAGTACCTAGTCACTGTTCATCAGGCAAGAACATTCCCTTTCCATGTCCCTATTGGCTCAGCCGGAAGAGCTGAGGATAGGGAGCTAGGGAACTGAAGTTATCCATACATTAACAAATGTCTCATCTCTTATGGCCGATACTACAGGCAGATGAGGCTAATGAAGATGTCACTGTGTCAAACAGCTCATCTGGCATGGAGCCTGGATGTGGACCGGAGAGCAAGGCTTGACTAATTAAATTCTCTAATTAGAAAAAGCAAGGGATCGATGAATCAGCTCCTGAGTTGAGCATATCTGTGCTCAACACAGTAAGTGGGTCAAACGATGTCATTCAGCCCCTACTTTGAAGGAGACTGCTGAAAACATCACAGTGATACAAGTCTATTTTTGGTCCTCTATTTATTATCTGGCTAATAGGCAAATATCTTTACTTCTGAAAATAAAATAATGGAATAAAAAAGTCAAATACAAACTTCAAGCCTAATTCTTCAGGCAACCACTTAAGACAGCTAATTTGACCGTACAGAATTCAGTCCAAGCTTTCTCATTCATATACATATTCTAAAAAGGTTGCAATAGATGTTCTGGGTCATGAATTATGTGATTTTGTCACCCTTAGACACTGAAATCATAGCTTCCATGAACTAAGATCAGTCAGTTCAAGATGGGAACTAAACCTGGTCTACTGTGAGCAGATTTGGGAACCATATCTGAGAAAGGATGTGCTGGCTCAGGAGAGGGTCCAGAGGAGGTTTATAAGAATGATTCCAGGAATGAGTGGGTTAGCATATGATGAGCGTTTGATAGCATTGGACCTCTACTCGCTGGAGTTTAGAAGGTTGAGTGGGGACTTCATTGAAACTTACAGAATAATGAAAGGCATATATAGAGTGGATGTGGAAAGGATGTTTCCACTGGTGGGAGAGCCTAGGACCAGAGGTCACAGCCTCAGAATTAAAAGGCACTCTTTTAGAAAGGAGATGAGGAGGAACTTCTTTAGTCAGAGGGTAGTTAATCTGTGGAACTCGTTGTCACAGAGGGCTGTGGAGGCCAAGTCAGTGGATATTTTTAAGGCAGAGATAGATAGATTCTTGATTGGAATGGGTGTTCATGGTTTATGGGGCGAAGGCAGGAAAATGTGATCAGGAGGCAGAGATCAGCCATGATTGAATGGCGGCGTAGACGCGATGGGTCGAATGGCCTAATTCTACTCCTATAACTTGTGAACTATAAAGGCCCACTGCAACAGAGGATGCAATCTTCTAGGTCAGGCCATAAAGCATATACAATTATAAGAAGCTGTGGCACTGATTGAAGCCATTCAGCCTATCATGTCAAACGTGGAGACATGCTGCTCAAAATGCAGAATTTAGGTTATTCCCACTTCGCTAACGCACAGTATTGCCAGTTGCTGGTATTCAATTGCCCATCCAGATGCCTTATAAATGTGACCTCGGCTTCTACCTTCACCATCTTTTCAGATTCAGATTATTTACCAGTTAGCTGAATGCTGCTGGAGCACGGAAGCAATTGGTACAAAATTCCTCAGATGGCTCCTGAAAAAGAACATGTGTAAAATAGAACAATTCACTTCAATATGATACTTTCCAACGTGGTCACCTTGACATTAGCTTACCTCGGTATACATTGAGGCGAGGCTAACTACTTGTTCTCAGTCGGAAGAAGGGTCTTGACCCAAAACATCACCTATTCCTTTTCTCTAGATATGCTGCCTGATCCACGGTGTTACTCCAGCATTTTGTGTCTATGTTTGGTGAAATATCATCTGCAGTTCCTCTTACATACTTGTTCCCATATTGGTACAGTGTACGGTAAAGGTGAACAGCTCACTCCAGTCTGGGAGCTCACTCCTCTTTCTCTCATTGCTCTCCTCTGTGATTCTGACTTCTCATGCTCTTTGACATCCAGACTTGCTACCACACCCACATACGTATCCTTCTCCTGGATCGATCTATCACTTGCCAGCTCTTGTAGAACCCCTTCCCCTCGCCTCTTTCCACCAGCTATCTTCCCTCTATTCCATCCGCCTTAAGAAGGGACCTGACCCAAAATGTAATCTGTCCATTTCCCTCCACAGATGTTGCCTGCCTGAGTTCCTCCAGAAATATATGTTTGTTCAGGATTCCAGCACCTGCAGTTTCTTGTGCCTTCTGGGGATGGTATAAGGTGGGTGAAAGGGAACAAGAAACATAATCTGGTTTATGCCAGCCCCCAACTCAGATAGTAACTCAAGCAACTCGTCTTCACTTTTTGGAGAACAGCCCAGAGCAGAGTGCTGTTGGAGGCCAGGAGCCAGAGGGCAGTCCATTGAATGGATTTACTATTAATATGTCTGAAAATAAACTGGAGAGTCATTCCCAAAGTGACACTTCTGCCTCTCCTGATTAATGAATTAGAGCAGCATGCTTGCTACACAGAATCGTAAGAAACTAAACTAATAAGAATTAATGGAAGTTCTAACTGAAGTGGGACTATAGATTGGTCAAGGTTCAAAGCACAACCAGTGAACCAGATTGGAATTTCTGCAAATGTCAATTTTATTGTGCATTTAAAAAAATCTCTTCCAGCTCGCTGTTGTGGTCAGTCAGAATGCTGGATAAACAAACATACCTGCCCACTTCGCAGTCCCCAATATATTAATTTGAGTAAATGTCTTCATTACATGGCTGGTCAAGTTATTGAGCTGCATTGGATTCCCAGCAGAATTTCACAGAAAAATGTGTTGTAGTACCCTCAACAGAGACGTTGTTTTATAGGGAAAGCATGTGCTGCTGTGACTCCCTTTCCAATTGGCTTTCCAGATGGTCAGAACGCAATTTAGTAATATTGTCTTTCAATCTCTGGGGAAAAAAAATAAATGAAAACAAATCTGATGGGTCACAGACCACCAGAGTTACTCGATGCAGTTGTTAAATCCTTTTATGGGCAGAGAAACTAAATATCACAGCAGTATGCTAATTTTATCCAATCATTTCATCAATGTTTGATGAAACAGAAGAGAATGGTTGAAAATAACCATCGAGTTCTTAAATTCAAAGTATTAGCACAATATTAAACTGAAAAGAACCAATTACTATTTCAATGTTTCATTTGCGATTTGTAAGAAAAAGCTAACTGTGTTGTATAACCAAACTGTAGAGGTTTATAGCACAGAATGAGGCCACTCAGCAAAATATGACCATCAACTTATGACCATCTCTACCCGAAACGCCGCCCATTCCTTCTCTCCAGAGATGCTGCCTGTCCTGCTGAGTTACTCCAGCATTTTGTATCTAGGCTAAATATAAAACTATTTAGGTTAATCCCATTGTTATTTCCTTTACTGGTACATGGTGCAGGAAGCTTCGTGTCCCTGGTGATTGGCACTGAGAAGATGTCAATGAGGCAGTACAGTGCACAGCTTGCAGAGCTGTTGCCTCACAGCACCAATTGGGGTGGGAGATTGCAACCTTCATGTGCGAAACCCTGTTTCGACGAATGCAATCAACCTGGCGTGCACAATCAAATAAGATCAAATAGAACAAGTTGTCCTACAACTTTAGGCTGTGCACGCCATACGCAAGAAGTAGAAGAATTACCCAAATTCCATCCTGACCTTGGGTACTCTCTGCGTGGAGTTTGCACGTTCTCCCTGTGACCGCCTCCATTTGCTCCGGTTTCCTCCCACACGCCAAGGACATGGGGATTTGTAGGTGAAATGGCCACAGTAAATTGATCCTAGCGGATGTGAAGGGGTGCTCAATGGTCGGTTTGGTGAGCAGAAGGGCCTGTTTCCATGCGGTATCTTTTAATCAATGGTACCAATTTGGTGCCATCTACTTTCAAGTAGAAAGTACAATCACAAGATCATGAAAAGGCACTTTTCCTATGTTGTACCTGAACAGATATGTCCCCATGCCATTTCCTATGTTGTACCTGAACAGATGTGTCCCCATATCCCCATGCCACTGCTTTGGAGAACTATGGCTGAGAATAAAAGCAACTGAAGTGGAATTGGTCTAATCCTGGAAAGTGATTCTAGCCCTTTGGTAAAATGTCCAAGTCCTCTTCCTCTACATATGCACATCCAATAACTGTGAATCTCTGGGGGAGTAGTGGTAGGAAGGGATGTGGTGGTTGGGGCTGAGGAAATAAAGAGGAGTCAAAGCTGTATACTTTTGCTTCCTCCCCGACAATCATCATATTTTGCTCCAGATTGAGCTATTTCCCAGTTAAGCACCCATGGCAACAAATGTCACAAGCAGTTCCCACTCCAACAGAAATAGAATTTACTAGACCAAGTGGGACCCGTTGGGTCCCTGTCAGATGGGAGGCCTGGTCCCCCAACGCAACCCATTCCCCAACAACGTAAGATTCCACCACTCACCCGTTCCCCCACGCAACCCGTTCCCCCAACGCAATATTCCACCACGCACCCATAGCCCCTCATCCTCCCTCTTTTCAAACTCTAAAAAAAATTCAAGCACTTGCTGCCAGAACTTAAAAGAAAATCCAATTCCACTTCCCCTACCTCCCCCAGCACTCCCTCCCCCTCCTGTTCAGCCTCACTCTGGCCCCTCCCCCTCCTGTTCAGCCTCACTCTGCCGGGACTAAGTGTTCTATGATTGCAACATTGTTGAGATCCGATTGTGATGTCATAGCTGTAACTGCCAGCAACTGGCACTGAAGTGTTGAAATGATTATTTCTCAAACTGGATTTTATAAACTTTAAAATGTGATAACGTAAAATATAACATCAATCTAAACGAAACCTGTTGAAAACACACGACAGGACAATTGTGAGTAAGATGGTACAAAAATGTTAGCGCTATCGTGTACCGTTTTGGCGTAATTTCAGGATCTCACTCACATGCACTCACACACACAGACATCTAAACAAGATGAGAGTTTTAGTAATATATAGACTATCATAGGGTCGTAGACAATAGGTGCAGGAGTAGGCTATTCGGCCCTTAGAGTCAGCACTGCCATTCAATGTGATCATGGCTGATCATCCACAATCAGTACCCCGTTCCTGCCTTCTACCCATATCCCTTGACTCTCTGTGAAAAAAGGTTTTCCTCATCTCCGTTCTAAATGGCCTTCCCCTTATTCTTAAACTGTGGCCCCTGGTTCTGGACTCCCCCAACATCGGGAACATGTTTCCTGCATCTAGCGTGTCCAATCCCTTAACAATTTTATATGTTTCTATAAGATATCCTCTCATCCTTCTAAATTCCAGTGAATACAAGCCCAGTCGCTCCATTCTTTAATCATATTAACTGGGACCAATAATTATCTCTCAATCAAGGTCACCAAAGAAGATAATCTGCCACATTGCTTATTGTGGGAAGTTGCTGTGAAGCTAATTACATCAGACTTATTAGGGTAGGCAGTTAGGAAGAGGCTTCTATAAGTCTAGGGGCATGCTTTTGAGATCAGTGGAGAATGCATTGTTAACAATAGCCTTATGGGAACTTTTGTCAGTATAAGCCACTTTTTAAAGAACTGAACTAATTCAAAACGATTTTGTTGTAAAACACTCACGAGTGTTTCATTGTGAAAGGAACTAGCACCAATGTAAGACTTTGTGTTACTATCATGATATAAGGACCGTGCCTATTAATAGTTAGTCGGTTATTAAATACTGCTTCCTTGTAAGAGGGTTTGTTACATCTTGGCCTTGGAGTTAGACACCCATTTTACAAGCTGACTGGATAGAGATTTCTACATGTGAATCCCAAAATGTATATTTTAAAATAAGATATTTATTTTTCTTCACAATATTTGATATCATAGGCCCCTCACAGTTAAGAATTTTGATAAACTTACTTTTGCAACTACGCAAATGCAATATACTCCCTGCTTCTCACCCTCTTTGCCAATTTTGTAGATTCACCCCAATATACACAACAGGCTCACACATATGTAAACAATTCTGTACTCAGTCCCCAGTGCAAACAAAGCGTTTGTAATTTCTACAACACTGTACGATCACTCAAGTTTACATTGGAAACAAGCCGGTAATGGTGGTGGTGCTTACCCAGAATGCCACACACTGCAGAAAGTGTCCCAACGGGGAGCAGGAACTCAACTGGCAATGGCAGTGATGTTTAGCCAGAAAGTGCCACGCACGCAGACGGATACCGCTGAGACAGTTAATATTCCCAGTGAGTTAACTCACCAATCTGAAGAAGACTTTGACCCGAAATGTTGCCTATCCATATTCTCCAGGGATCCTGCCTGACCCGTTGAGTTACTCTAGCATTTTGTGTCTATCTCTCAGCGAGTTATTTCGGGCAGGGGATCTGACTTAAGTAAAGGTTCACAGAACATAACCCTGACAGAAGTCAGGGAGTGCCTGCACTTGGGGAAGATGCCAGCCTTTCTGAGCAATTTAGCTGGTAAAATTGTGATTCTGGAGAACTATGGTAAGAGTAAATTCTAACAATGGGCTTTTTTTTACATACCGTATTTCCCGGCAATGAAGACGCTATTTTTTACCCCAAAATAAGGCACGAAAATTTACCTGCGTCTTGGAGGCCGAAGGTTTGGTTGTTAGCCAAGAAAGATAGACTTGGCTATCCCTCAGTACAGCAACATCAAGAACGATGTGGCTGTACTGAGGGATAGCCAAGTCTATCCCTCATTGCTGGCAGCTGATGGGAAGCGGCTGTAAAGTGGGAAGCAGCTGTGAAAGGACAGCGCCGCTGAGGGGGGGAAGAGTTCCTTTCACAGGGTGTTGGGAGTCTGGCCCGGGTCAGCACGGGCAGGAGAGTTGAGAAGGAGGGGGTCGGGGATCATGCCAGCAACTCATTCACTCACCAATGCTGCAGCGCTCCGGGTGCGGAGCCACCGCATTGTGGCCAGGGAGGGAAGTAGCTCGGATGGTTGCGAGCGGCCGCCGGGACCGGACAGCGGAACCGGCCGCCACTTCAGCGCCTTCTGCCGGCCCCTCACCTCTGGCAGTGCTCTCCGTCTGAACACCTCTCTTCTGCCACTCGCTGGCCTCACTCATGTCAGCCGCTTCCCGCAAATCCTAAATTCTGACTGCCGCCGGGGAGGGAAGTAGCTCGGGTGGCTGCGAACAGCCGCCGGGACCGGACAGTGAGGGGACCAGCTCAAGAGCAAAGATCATAGAGCGGAGCGGGTCAACGGGCGATGGATAACAGGACAGCGGGTGGTGGAGCTTACTCCTGTGTCAGCACGATCAAGGAATCAATTGAGGTTACTCGCGCCGACACAGGAGTAAGCTCCACCGCCCGCAGTCCTGTTATCCATCGCCCGCTGACCTGCTCTGCTCTATGATCTTTGATCTTGAAAGACACAGACCAGGCAGTGAATGCCATGCAGTGTCACCCAGCGCGGCAAGTGAGGCCATGTCCTGCTCCTGGCGGTAGTCGGAATTTAAGGATTGGCTGACATGAGTGAGGCTGGCGAGCGGCAGGAGAGAGGTTTTCAGACGGAAAGCACTGCCAGAGCTGAGCGGGCCGGCAGAAGGCGCTGAGGCGGCTGCCGGTTCCGCTGTCCGGTCCCGGCGGCCGTTCACAGCCACCCGAGCTACTTCCCTCCCCGGCCACAATGCGGTGGCTCCGCGCCCGGAGCGCTGCGGCAGCAGTGAGTGAGTTGCTGGCATGATCCCTGATCCCCTCCTTCTCAACGCTCCTGCCCATGCTGACCCAGGCTAGACTCCCCACACGCTGTGAAAGGAACTCTCCACCCAATGGGTCCCTGGAACTAGTATTGTCATTCAATAAGATCACAACTGATTCACCTTGTCCCAGTGTGCTCCCGTTTTTCCCCACCATCTCTCCACCTGCTATCACCCTCCACCCCCCACCCATTCAGTCATTCAGAATGGAGGCGATCTGGAAGCCTTGGGCAAATTGAATTGTTATGAGCCTGTCCCACTTAGGCGACATTTTAGGCAAGTGCAGGAAACTCGCCACATGTTCGCTGATGGTCTCTGGTGAAACTCCTTCATGGTCGTGAGGAAATCTCGCATTCTGGGGACTAGTCGCGGCCTCAGTATGGTCGCTGCATGTTGAAAATTGGTCGCCATGGAGAAAATCGATAATCCTGTAGTCGTAGGAGCAGTTGTAGTGGGGTCGCCATGTAGTTATAGGTAGTCGAGGTAATCGTAGGTAGTTTTAGTTAATTGCCTTTGCTGACCGGATATTTTCATTGGCTCATTGGGGAAAATAATGCAAGCAAGAGTTTTCAGAACCAAAGATAACCGACTGGTAATGTTAAATGTCCGCCGAACTTCACAGCGGTGTATCTCTGGCTTATTAAAAGATGCCTGGCTTCTTAAAAGTTGTCTCCACCCTTTCTCCCCCCTCCCCTCTTTTAAAGGACTTACCGTACACTGTGCTAGCCGTCTTAATTACAGCGCCAACCTTCCTGTTCATCGCGGTGTGTGTCTGTATCACCTTGGCTTTGTACTGTGTGAATTTCAGACAGCGCTCCTCCGCTTGCCCTGGCCCCTGCCTTTGTGTGTGTGTGTGTGTGTGTGTGTTTGTGTTCCACTCTGACAGTCCCCGTTCCAGTTCCCGGTTTTTCAGGCGACTGCCTGCAACTTGACAGTCGCCGGCAGTCCGCTGAAAAATCGCCTAAGTGGGACAGGCCCACTTAAAAATAAATAAGAACTTTCTTTATTTTTATTTTTTATTTTTCTGAGCTGCAATTCTATGTCCCGCCAGCCTTTTTTCAAAATTTATCAACTCAAGATGGGGGTGCGTCTTCGGCGCAGGTGCGTCTTCATTGCCGGGAAATACGGTAAATCACGAAAATCTCAGATTCAAGCAGGGCACACCTCAATCCTTCCGCAGAACTACAAGGAGAGTCATCAACTCTAAGACTTAAAGTGAACCTCGAATTTCCCAAACAGCTTCATTCACTAGTTCGCATTAGTTTGACATTATTATGTTGACAATATAATACATTATAATGTACTATATTCAGCAGCTATGGGATTCCTTGGTTTAGAAATTGTGCTAACTCTGAGGACAGACACTTTCCGTGAATGTTAAATGGCAGCAATGCAACTTCTGACAGGAAGGAGCTGAGCAAAGAAGTCAGACACCACAATAGTTTTACTGTCACAACACAATTATTCCAACCGTGATTGGATGACCAATTCAGCTAAAAGAAACAGAGCATTCATAGGGAAATCAGCATTGTCTCAAAAGTCTTGTCAATTTTCAATATCTAATTCATTTAGTTCTAAATACATTTCATTCTAATGAACTAACGCAGAAAACCTCCAACGAACTGTGCTGTGCTCAGGCCAGACAATGGTAATAATTAGAGGGTTTCAACAGTGGAGATTCTGCGACAAGAGCAACATGTAGATGACGTTCAGATATTCAGAAGGAATTTGGGAATTGCTCCAGTACAGTCAGCAAAGGGTATGTATCCCAGATAGTTAGCCTCTTGAGTGTGAGTGGTAACAGGATATTTAACTTTTGCAAGAAGGAATTAGCAGAAGGAAGAAACAACTTTCTCAAAACCAACCTCAATTTTATCATCCAGGTTCACATATTTTGAGGAATGAAGTTGCACAATTTCTCCCCTCTAATCCATTAGGATGAAGAAGTATCCCAACCCACAACGTCATCTGTTCATTTGCCTCAATAGATGCTGAGTTCCTCCAGCAGTTTGTTTTTTTGCTCAAGATTCCATCAGCCATGATTGAATGGCGGAGTAGACTTGATGGGTCGAATGGCTTAATTCTACTCCCATCTCTTATGATCCGCAATCTCTTGTGCCTGCACAATTACTAATATGGATTGAAGAACTCACACAGATTGCATTAGTTATCTGTCACAACACAATTTTCCCTACAGTGGGTTGGATGAATAATTAAGCTAAAGATTTTGAAAAATATCACGCGCTTGAAAATTGAACATGGATCAGTAATAAGGAATCTAGTTTTCTGTTCCCCAGCCCGTTCTAATATTAATATCATCACCCATGTTATTCTGATTCGGACTTGGCTGGGCCTATGCAGTTTTATTAACACCAAAAATCTGACACCATCCAGAACAAAGCAAACCCTTGAGTAGCACCTCATCCACTGCCTTAAACAGTCAATTATTCCACTACAAGAATCCCATGGGGGTATATTGGGAACAGTGATCACGACTCCACAAGTTTTAGCATAGTTATGAATAAGGATAAGTCTAAACCAATGTACTAAATTACAGTATTATTAGGTTGGAACTTGGGTGAGTAAATTGGGAGCAAATTTTATTGGGTAAGTCCAGATCTGAAATGTGGGAGTCATTTAAATGCCAGGTGATCAGAATTCAGGACTGCATGTTCCAGTAAGGAGGAAGGACAATGTTTGCCTTTATCATTTGAGGCATTGTACAAGTCAGAAAGTAACGTTGCACATTAGCGTCATACAGAATGGAAACAGGACCTTTGTACGAAGTAATTTTTGTTTTATACAGACGGTGGTGAGTGTCTGGAATGCGCTGCCTGGGGTGGTGGGGGAGGGGGGGCAGATATGATAGTGACATTTAGGAGGATTTTGGCTAGTCACATCAATATCAGTGAATGAAAGCATATGGATCACGTGTAGGCAGAGGAGATTATTTTAACTAGGTATCATGTTCACTGAGGACATGGTGGGCCAAAGTGCTTGTTCCTGTGCAGCACTGTTCTGTGTTCTTAACTACCCATATAGATTGGTGGTCCATCAAACTAATTTCACTTGACAATCTCACATAATACCACTCGGCCAAGCAGTATTCATATCTATGTTCCATAATGTGCCATCTGCCTCTTGTCTGCCTTTGAAAGAATTATTTGCTGAACATCCTAACTTTGTATTAACTGCTGTCCTAATTTCATGCTAGCTGCTATTCAGAACACCTAGCAACTGGTAGCCTCTTTGCTGCTAACCAAATTGCCCCATGTGCATCCCCATTACTTTAATTACCTTCCTCAGAAAACAAACCATCTCCCACAACAATAAATGTCATGATAACATTAAACTTCACAGATAAAATACTGCCTGCTGCTTCCACTATCACAGTTCACTTGCCAGAATCAGTTGCAGGTTGAATAACGCTGGCTCACAACCTCATCTTCCTTTTCGACGAGCAAATTTTATTCCATTATCTTTTCCACCATAAACATTGTCCACTTGCACAAAAATTACATTACCTGAACTGACTTCAGAACGGGCTGTACTGTAAAATCTGAAAACTGTCCACTTAGAGTTGACTGATTGATCTACAGTTCAGTAAGTTCTTAAATCCTTTATATATTTATAAAACACTATTACTTCAGATTAAAATTAAAATCCTAGCTGGAAAGGCTAATTAAATATTCCAGTAATGTGCAATATATGACACCAGTGTAAATCCATGACAGATTGCTACAGTCATTGCTCAGCCACTATCACAGTTAAATCATACTGCTTTCAGTGCATTACAGGAAGTAATTTGGTAAATTCTGCTAAACACAAGGAATTGCAAATGTTGCTTTACAAAAAAGGACACTAAGTACTAAAATAGCTCAGTGGGCCAGGCTGCATCTCATGAGGACATGGATAGGCAATGTTTCAGGTTGGGATCCTTCAGACTGTAGTTAGGGGGGAGGGAGCTGTAAGAGAGGGGTTGGGAGGGGATGGGGGACAAAGTCCGGCAAGCGTTAATTGGATACAGGTAAGGGAAGGGGAGGGGAAGGGGTTAGATTGGTAGATGGGCCGGGGATGAAAAGACAAAAGGAGATAAGGAATGAAGTGTGAAATGTGGAGCCAGAGGAATGAATATTGGTGGAATATTGGTGAAAAGGGTAGGGGGTATTTGAAGGTTAGATTCCCAAAATGGGAGAATTCAATGTTCATACTATTGGGCTCTGTTTCTCCCGTTTGTGTGCAGGCTCATTATGGCGAAGGAGGAGGCCCAGGGCAGTATGGGAACGGGAAGGGAGTTAAAATGATCAGCAACCAGGAGATCCAGCAGGCCTTGCTGGATCGAATGCACGTGTCTGCTAATTTGACAATTGCAAATAAGAACTTTACTACAGAAATTAAATAGGAAGTTTAAACTTCGATACAAAAAGAGTTTCAGTTAGAGAAGCACAATGCAGAAAAGTGGTGCAACTCGTTGTTTTCCACTGGAAAATTATGAATGCTATATAAGCAGCGCCAATATACCCCAAACATCTAACTTATTATAGATGTCCACCACCCTGAGTAAGCTTGAATATATGTAGCAATACTGAAGAAAACAAATATTAACACTTTGCGTAACTGATGTCACCACTTTTACTCGGATATCATAGATTTAGCTGAGTCAACGCCCCTGCCACTGCTGTAGGTACTGACCAGTCTCCACATCCTGGACGTAGAAGTGAAGTTCATCTGTAATCTCAGTGACGAAAACAGGTTTGTAGTTTGTCGTGCGCTCCTTCTCCTCTGCAACCTGTAGCACTGCTTCTTCTGGTGGCTGCTCCTCATAATTTGACCAGACCTGCAATAACGTTAAAATAGTGAGCAGTGAGTCAGTACAACCCAAAAGAAAATTGCAATAATATAAACTGTTAAAGAAAGGAAACATTATAAGTGCTCAGCAGGCTGACCAGCATCTAAAGAGAAATGTTGATAGATTTGCTTAGTACAGAGATGAGATGAAATTTTCTCAATCGAAAGGTTGCGAATCTTAGCAATACTCTAGCTCAGAAGACAGTACAAGGCAAGTATGTTCAAGGAGGAATCAACAATGTTTGCACAATAAGGGCATCAAGGGATTTGGCTGTAAGCGAGAAGAATTGAGTAAGATCAGGCACAATCATACTGAATGGTGGGGCAGGTTTATGGGATTACTTTATTAGCCCCTGCATTTCGGCATTTCTTTCACGCAGCGCCCTTTCTTGGATGACCAATACTTTTGCTTTGCTATTTTTGTTTAAAACTAAAGAAGATCTTTGGAGAGAAATAGCCCGTTGGAAATCTGAATGTCAACAGTGGCTTGACAAATGCACAGCTTTTTGAAGAAATAGCACTGTTAAAAATGTATCTTTATAAAGCTGTATAGCTCTATAGCTCTATTTATTACTGCTGCTCCTGGCACCAGAAACAGCATCACATTTCAGTAACAATGCCCTGCCAGAGGAGACTACAACGTACATAGATATGCAGTGAAATATTATTCCTGAATTTGCCAAGTTCATGAATGACTAAGCAATCACAGCTGTGCAGCAGCAGGTTTCACAGTATTCTTAGTAGCAGCACTTTTATGATTATTCCATCTCCAACAATGCGAGAGAAGTTATCTTATATATGTAAAAATGAACGTTTCCACATCATCATTCAACACTGGTTTAATGGATCAGAGTACAGCAGCATTGATTCTGTGATTTCATTATCCAAGTTTGTGCTTGGAAAGGAGTGGAAGGGCAATTCGAAAAAAATAAATGACTAAGCATTCTAAGCATCCAAGTTCCTATTGAACTATAATATTTACATGATTGGAGGTTTTGGGGCATTTGCCTGTAAAACTCACTAGAAGCCCACGGACATAATCACAGGATCATAAACAGGTTAAAATGCCAGAGGCTATTCGGCCCATTGTTTCTCTGCCAGCTGTCTGCCAGATCTGGATCTGTGTACTGGGCACCATTTGGTAGCAAGTATTTGTAATATTGTACTCAGTAGCAGTCAGAAGAGACATAGGGAAAGCAAAGTGAAAATGCCAAAACAAACGCAAAGATAAAACACACTTTTTCATTAAAACTTCTGTAACAATTCTTGTCTGAATTTCTATCATGCAAGTCATGTCCACCATGGGGATAAAGTACTCACATTTACTGCATGGAAGAAGGTTAGACTGGGTACATTGTATATATAATACCCACTAGCCTCTTCCATAAACTGATTTTGTGTTAATAATTTTTGAGTTTTATTTCCAGACTGCATGAAGCACAGGAGAATATCTGCTTTAAATTTTAGAAGTGACAGGTACATTGCTCCCCCTTACAAGCAACAACTTCAGATCCACGTTAATATAATGTCCTTATTAATCAGGCCCTGAGGAAACATGAGAAGCATCTTCCGTGTGATTCAGGTTCCTCACCTCAGGAGATATATAGCAAGAATTCCCACAGCTGTGTGCATGGGTAGAAGCTCCTTCATTAACATACATCCAATTCTATATAGTACATTCAACAAGTCTTCCCTGGAGAGACCTTCAAAAGACATGATCCCTGGATAGTTTAAGCCTATTTCCCATTTGTGTACATACAAATGTTTTCCTGGACCAGACTTTAAGTGAACTATCATCTGTTGCCATCAAACTTGCCCTGCGGAGCATGAAGTAAGGTCTCTTGGAGGTGATTCTGTGAATTTCTTCATCACACGTCAGTTATGTGGTTGTGCAAGACATGAAAGGAACTCCCTGGAGATATTAGCCATGAACTGCTCTTTCCTTTGTCACTTCTTTTTAAATCTATTAAGATTTCCTTAAAATGAAACTGCAAAGTATTCTTATAGAACAACATTTCAGATATTGAGGAACATGACATATTGTTTTTTCCCCTCACATAGTCTTTCACTGAACAGGTCAGTTCACCTCATCATTCTGATCAGTAAATATCTCCTCATGTCAGAGGATTAGTTAAGAATTTATGCTTGACAAGTATGTCAAGCTTGACAAAATCGACAGAATTGACAAGCTTGACAGAATTTATGCTTGACAAAATTGGCAAGTATGATGTTGTGGGAATTACAGAGACATGGCTGCAAGAGGGCCAGGGCTGGGAACTGAATATTCAAGGGTATACCTCCTATCGAAAAGACAGACAGGTGGGCAGAGGGGGTGGGGTAGATCTGTTGGTGAGGAATGAAATTCAGTCCCTTGCAAGGGGTGACATTGAAACAGGAGATGTGGAGTCAGTATGGATAGAACTAAGGAATTGTAAGGGTAAAAAACCCCTAATGGGACTTATCTACAGGCCCCTAAACAGTAGCCAAGATATAGGGTGCAAGTTAAATCAAGAGTTAAAATTGGCATGTTGTAAAGGCAATGCTACGGTTGTTATGGGAGATTTCAACATGCAGGTAGACTGGGAAAATCAGGTTGGTACTGGACCCCAAGAAAGGGAGTTTGTGGAGGGCCTCCATGATGGATTCTTAGAGCAGCTTGTATTGGAGCCTACCTGGGAGGAGGCAATTCTGGATTTAGTGTTGTGTAATGAACCGGATTTGATAAGGGAACTTGAGGTTAAGGAGCCATTAGGAGGTAGTGACCATAATATGGTAAATTTGTATCTACAATTTGAGTGAGAGAAGGGTAATTCGGAGTTGTCAGTGTTACAGCTGAATAATGGGGACTATGGAGCCATGAGGGAGGAGCTGGCCAACGTTGACTGGAAAGGTACCCTAGCAGGGATGACAGTGGAACAACAATGGCAGGTATTTCTGGGAATAATACAGAAGGTGCAGGATCAGTTCATTCCAAAGAGGAAGAAAGATTCCAAGGGGAGTAAGGGGCGACCGTGACTGACATTGGACGTCAGGGACAGTATCAAAATAAAAGAGAAGTACAACGTAGCAAAGATGAGCGGGAAGCAAGAGGATTGGGTAATGTTTAAAGAGCAACAGAAGATAACTATAAAAGGCAATACTGGGATAAAAGATGAGGTACGAGGTAAGCTAGCTAAGAATATAAAGGAGAATAGTAAAAGCTTCTTTAGGTATGTGAAGAGGAAAAAATTAGTTAAGACCAAAGTTGGACCTTTGAAGACTGAAAAGGGTGAATTTAAGGAAATGGACTTTGGATCCGTATTCACTAAGGAGGACACAAACAATATTCCTGATGTACTAGTGGACAGAGGATCTGGGGTGACAGAGGAACTGAAGGAAATCCACATTAGGCAGGAAATGGTGTTGGGTAGACTGATGGGACTGAAGGCTGATAAATCCCCAGGGCCTGATAGTCTGCATCCCAGGGTATTTACAGTGGCTTGCAAAAGTATTCATACCCCTTGAACTTTTCCACATTTCCACATTACAACCACAAACTTAAATGTATTTGATTGGGATTTTATGTGATAGACCAACACAAGTGGCGCATAATTGTGAAGTGGAAGGAAAATGATACATGGTTTTCAATTTTTTTTACAAATAAAAAACTGAAAAGTGTTGCGTGCAAAAGTATTCAGCCCCCTTTACTCTGATACCCCTAATAAAATCCAGTGCAACCATTTGCCTTCAGAAGTCACCTAATTAGTAAATAGAGTCCACTTGTGTGTAACCTCTGCATACCTTAGTCCTCTGCATACCCTTAGTCCCATGTTCCCCTCCCCTCTGTCTTACTGCTCTATTTTGTTTTGTTTAGTTTATTCCTGACTCTCAATTGTAAAGCGACTTTGAGTCCTGAAAAGCGCTATATAAATAAATCTATTATTATTATTATTATTATTAATCTCATCTCAGTATAAATACAGCTGTTCTGTGAAGGCCTCAGAGGTTTGTTAGAGAACATTAGTGAACAAACAGCATCATGAAGCCCAAGGAACACACCAGACAGGTCAGGGATAAAGTTGTGGAGATGTTTAAAGCAGGGTTAGGTTATAAACAAATATCCCAAAGCTTTGAACATCTCACGGAAGCACTGTTCAATCCATCATCCGAAAATGAAAGAGTATGGCACAACTGCAAACCTAACAAGATATGGCCGTCCACCTAAACTGACAGGGCCGGGCAAGGAGAGCATTGATCAGAGAAGCAGCCAAGAAGCCCATGGTAACTCTGGAGGATCTGCAGAGATCCACAGCTCAGGTGGGAGAATCTGTCCACAGGACAACTATTAGTCATGCACTCCACAAATCGGCCTTTATGGAAGAGTGGCAAGAAGAAAGCCATTGTTGAAAAAAAGCCATAAGAAGTTCCGTTTGCAGTTTGCCACAAGCCATGTGGGGGACACAGCAAACATGTGGAGGAAGGTGCTCTGGTCAGATGAGACCAAAATTGAAGTTTTTGGCCTAAATGCAAAACGCTATGTGTGGCGGAAACCTAACACTTGCACATCACCCTGAACACACCATCCCCACTGTGAAACATGGTGGTGGCAGCATCATGCTGTGGGGATGCTTTTTCTTCAGCAGGGACAGGGAAGCTGGTCAGAGTTGATGGGAAGATGGATGGAGCCAAATACAGGGCAATCTGGAAGAAAACCTGTTAGAGTCTGTAAAAAACTTGAGACTGGGGCGGAGGTTCACCTTCCAGCAGGACAACGACCCTAAACATACAGCCAGCTACAATGGAATGGTTTAGATCAAAGCATATTCATGTGTTAGAATGGCCCAGTCAAAGTCCAGACCTAAATCCAATTGAGAATCTCTGGCAAGACTTGAAAATTGCTGTTCACAGATGCTCTCCATCCAATCTGACTGAGCTTGAGCTATTTTGCAAAGAAGAATGGGGCAAAAATTTCAGTCTCTAGATGTGCAAAGCTGGTAGAGACATACCCAAAAGACTTGCAGCTGTAATTGCAGCGAAAGGTGGTTCTACAAAGTATTGACTCGGGGAGCTGAATACTTTTGCACGTGATACTTTTCAGTTTTTTATTTGTAAAAAAAATTTGAAAATCATGTATCATTTTCCTTCCAATTCACAATTATGCACCACTTTGTGTTGGTCTATCACATAAAATCCCAATAAAATACATTTACGTTTGTGGTTGTAACGTGACAAAATGTGGAAAAGTTCAAGGGGTATGAAAACTTTTGCAAGCCACTGTAAGGAAGTGGCTCTAGAAATCGTGGACGCATTGGTGATCATTTTCCAATGTTCTATAGATTCAGGATCAGTTCCTGTGGTTTGGAGGGTAGCTAATGTTATCCCACTTTTTAAGAAAGCGGGAGAGAGAAAACAGTTAATTATAGACCAGTTAGCCTGACATCGGTGGTGGGGAAGATGCTGGAGTGAATCATAAAAGATGAAATAGCGGCACATTTGGATAGCAGTAACAGGATCGATCCGAGTCAGCAATGGATTTACGAAGGGGAAATCATGCTTGACTAATCTTCTGGAATTTTTTGAGGATGTAACTAGGAAAATGGACAAGGGAGAGCCAGTGGATGTAGTGAACCTGGACTTTCAGAAAGCATTTTGATAAGGTCCTACATAGGAGATTAGTGGGCAAAATTAGGGCACATGGTATTGGGGTAGTGCTGACATAGATAGAAAATTGGTTGGCAGACAGGAAAACAAAGAGTAGGGATTAATGGGTCCCTTTCAGAATGGCAGGCAGTGACTAGTGGGGTACCGCAAGGCTCTGTGCTCGGACCGCAGCTATTTACAATATACATCAATGATTTAGATGAACGGATTCAAAGTAACATTAGCAAATTTGCCCCACCCGCACTACAGTCCTCATACCCCTCCTCCCCCCTGATCACCCACCACCCCTCCACCAGACATCGCCTTGGCCTCAGTCCACTCACCCTGCCTTCCTCTGGCCCCCAACCCCCATCCTTGCCGTGTGTTAACCATCCCCCCCCTGACCTCCCCTCTCAGATACCGAATGGTCTGTCCTCAGCAGAGTTCTCACCTTTGTCCCCCTCCGTCCCCACCTCAATGAGTTCCACGCCCGCCGCGATTTGGAGCTCTTCTTCCGTCGCCTCCGCCTCACAGCGTTCTTCCATGGAAGGAGTCCTCGACCCCCCATTGATGATCCCTTTTCCCATCTCCAACGGACCCCCTCCTCTCGAGCCCCCCGCAATCGCCGCTATGGGCGGCCCGATGCTCAGGGCCCTCTCGCTGGGGGACGATGGAACTCCGACGTCAGAACGGAAAAACACCCTCAGTGGCTTGGATTCCGAATCGGCCACTTCCTACCGGAGACCGCGGCTCCCGAAGTCCACAGGCTGAGCTGGGCGGAGATTCACGCTGGCGGCCCTCGGCAAAGGGATCGCAGGACTCCGCGATGTTGAAATCAGCGCGGCCCGAGGATGGGAGCTCCGCAAACCACAGGTCTGATGTTGAAGCAGCAGGCCCAACACTCCGGAGCTTCAAACAGCGATCCAGGTAAGGCATTGCCCGCTCCGAGGTGAAACCAACTGTTTAAATGACAACATACAGTAGGATCTAAAAGTGTCACACTGTCACTGTCGGGTAGTCATGGTCCTCTCGTCGCGGGGGTGGGGGATTGGGAGGGGGGGACCTCACAAGTGAAATAGCCTTGGGCCTCTCTTCATCTAAATCCGGCCCTGCCACACCTGCAGTATTGTGTGCAGTTTTGGTCCCCTAATTTGAGGAAGGACATTCTTGCTATTGAGGGAGTGCAGCGTAGGTTTACAAGGTTAATTACCGGGATGGCGGGACTGTCATATGCTGAGTGAATGAGCGGCTGGGCTTGTATACTCTGGAATTTAGAAGGATGAGAGGGGATCTTATTGAAACATATAAGATTATTAAGGGCTTGGACACGCCAGAGGCAGGAAACATGTTCCTGATGTTGGGGAAGTCCAGAACCAGGGCCACAGTTTAAGAATAAGGGGTAAGCCATTTAGAACGGAGATGAGGAAACACTTTTTCACACAGAGAGTTGTGAGTCTGTGGAATTCTCTGCCTCAGGTGGAGGTTGGTTCTCTGGATACTTTCAAGAGAAAGCTAGATAGGGCTCTTAAAGATAGCTGAGTCAGGGGATATAGGGGAGAAGGCAGGAACGGGGTAACTGATTGGGGATGATCAGCCATGATCACATTGAATGGCGGTGCTGGCTCGAAGGGCCGAATGGCCTACTCCTGCACCTATTGTCTATTGACAAGGATTTTGTATACAAACATTTATCAAGGTAATGGGTTGTTATGAGAAGATGGGTTTCTCGGGAGTGCAAGAGGAGTGAGGAGGGGGACATGGATCGCTTCTATCTATTAACTACATTAACTTTTAATGACTGGAGTAAATCGCCTCTATCACTCTCTGTCATTTTTGCCTTGAATTCGCTATGAATTTCCTTTATTTCCCCGTTTTTCTCTTGGGTTAGATGATGGAATTTATGATGGAGTTTTTCACTATATCTCTGTACACATGACAATATCACCAATATATTGGCATTCATTAAAAAGTTTTGAGAAGTGCCATTCATTCCTTCATTGGCTACACTAATTGTCCTATCATTTTTGCCTCCAATTTTCATGGATGGTATATCCACGAAGAAAAATCTTGCTGACCTCTACTTGAAGAGACTATCTTTTATACATTTTGTGTCAGCAAATCACATTTGCCTTCCAGAATATTAAATTGTCCTTCAAAAGCTTATTATCACTGATTGCCTTTGATCAAAGTTTGACTTACAAGTAACAAAACTGTTGCCCTTTACCAAAGCTTGTCCAGTTTTCTCCACCCCTATCCAAAATAATGCACAATACATAATATAGGATCATACAAATGTATTGTACAAAAGCAGTCCACTCACTCCATTGCATTTTAAACATTTAAAAATTGAACAAAATTGTAAACATGTTCAAACTAAGAAACAATTAATAGCATTAAATAAAGTAAAACAAATAATAAAGTAACCGAACATAGGTTTTTTCTTCTGAAATTTGAAGTGAGGCATCCCCATTTAAATTAAAGGGGATTCCTATTACGTATATTCTGGATCTGGCTGGTGTGGGATTGTGGAGAATGATTGGCCTTTCTCAGAGGATCCCATGTGTAGTTCAATGTTCCAATGGAGAAGCAGGGTCTTGGTTTAATCTCCCACCATGAAGATGACATGCATAAAATATAATACCTCCTCAGTATTTAATTCAAATATCAATCTGAAGAATTAGTTCATTGGTCTCTCACACAGAGACAAGTTTGCTGACAATGCCAAGTGCATACATTGTTTACACAAGTGCTCATTAACAATAGTCAATCGGTTATCCAGATGTGGAGATAGCACAGTTCTGTCCTCTACCGCCCACAGTCCAAACTGACCAGCAGGGTTACTGAAGTATGATTACTGTCAGCAGGTAATGACACCTGATTTTTGCCTTTCCCTCAACATGAAGACACTGTATAGTACTGTATAGTACTCATAATGCCTTATCTGAATTCACTTAACATGGTATAGATTGAAAATAAAATACGGGAGCTCCCCATCCTATTTGAGTTTGTGTGCATCTGGATTGTTTTATAAATTAACCTGTGGCCTTGCTCCCTGTGGCTTATCCAAGAACAGAAGTCATGAGCAGATAAGATGTGTGCAGAAGTATATAACTGATTGACACGAATTCTGAACTGACATCGTGATCTGGATTACAAAAGATGGATGGGCCATAATTATAGTATGAAAACAAAAAAAAATCAATTTAATGCAAGACAAGCACAGAACATTGATGTTCCCCGAGGCAGAACACCGCCAAACAGTTCTGATGCTGATGGTGCAGCTGCTGAGGCAGACCTGATATTCATCAGCTCTAATCCACTGAAGCAGGTTATGGGGCTTGATGAGATCCAAGAGGCAAATAATAACCATATAACCATAACAGCACGGAAACAGGCCATCTCGGCCCTTCAAGTCCGTGCCGAACATTTATTTTTAAATTTTTTTTTTAAATTAAAAATAAATACTTCCCCCTAGTCCCATCTACCTGCACTCAGACCATAACCCTCCATTCCTTTCCCGTTCATATACCCATCCAATCTATTTTTAAAGGATAACATCGAACCTGCCTCCACCACTTCCACTGGAAGCTCATTCCACACAGCTACCACTCTCTGAGTAAAGAAGTTCCCCCTAATGTTCCCCCTAAACTTCTGTCCCTTAATTCTCAAGTCATGTCCCCTTGTTTGAATCTTCCCTACTCTCAATGGGAAAAGCTTATCCACGTCCACTCTGTCTAACCCGCTCATAATTTTAAAGACCTCTATCAAGTCCCCTCTTAACCTTCTGCGCTCCAAAGAATAAAGACCTAACTTGTTCAACCTTTCACTGTAACTTAGTTGCTGAAACCCAGGCAACATTCTAGTAAATCTCCTCTGTACTCTCTCTATTTTGTTGACATCCTTCCTATAATTAGGCGACCAAAATTGTACTCCATACTCCAGAATTGGCCTCACCAATGCCTTGTACAATTTTAACATTACATCCCAACTTCTATATTCAATGCTCTGATTTATAAAGGCCAGCACACCAAAAGCTTTCTTTACCACCCTATCTACATGAGATTCCACCTTCAGGGAACTATGCACAGTTATTCCTAGATCCCTCTGTTCAACTGCATTCCTCAATTCGCTACCATTTACCGTGTACGTCCTATTTTGATTTGTCCTGCCGAGATGTAGCACCTCACATTTGTCAGCATTAAACTCAGCATTAAATAATGTAGAGAGTGGTACATAGCCCTCATTTTGAAGTCACTAATAATGTAGATTATTACATCGTCCTCTTTCCTCAAGAAAAGCCAAAGATGTAAAAAGACCATTGAATACATAGAATCTCATCTAGGTTCTTAGCCTAACATTTAGTCACTTGTCAAATGCTTCTCATGGAAGATTTTCAATTACCTTTCCTTAACCCAACTAGATGAAGATAATTGTTGCCATCAGATTTATTAATCATTTGTTTAAGTTCACACTTACTAGTTCTACTTTTACGTTTTACTTGAAAGAGGCCAAAGGAAATTACAGATGCTGGAAATCTAAAAACAGAAATGTTGGAGAAAGGAAGTTCTAGTTATCTTTGAGAGGGCTGGGGTGGGCAACCTGTAATGTTGGGTGGGGAGAGTGTAGAGGTGTTAGATATGGAGTTCCAACTTTTTGACCCAGTGATGAATATGGAATGAATATCCAAGTTGTGGCATGCAACATTCAAGGCATAGTTGCCTTCACCCGTCTGCTGCACTTGTCCTTGCAGGAAGTGTAATGTGACCAAGATACTAAAGAGAAAGCTGGGTATCAACATTTAAATCTTCTATTTAAGCCACAGACATTCAACTTCTGGAATTTGCAAGGCAGAGTCGGAATTATTTTGTTATTGGTATTATGATTTATACACAGACATTACTCAAAACAAATCCTTTCACACTGTTAGCAAATCCTTTCACACTATATATCAAAAATTCCATTAAGCAATTCCCTTTCTTTGCTCAATGAATTATTTGTCAAACTGTGAATCCGTTACATACCCGTTTTTTATCTGAGACAAGTTAATGCTATAGTCTTAATGACATAGTAAATTACAAATTAATACATCTCTATATTACTAAAACTCTCATCTTGTTTGTTTGTCCCTTTGTTTGCCCGGTTTGTATTTGCTCCAAAACGGTACACGATAGCGCTGCAATTTTTGGCCCATCTTACTCACCATGTTCCTGTGATGTAAATTAAACAAGTTTCGTTCAGATTGATGGTATATTTTACAAGTTATTGACGTTTAAAACGGAAAAAAAACAGCGGCCACTTCCCCTCCCCCACTTGCCGTCTTTACTTGACAGACATTACAAAGGACACCCCACGGGTCCTCAGCACGGCCATTGCACAATTTCAGACCACCATCTTTTTTTCCTGTCACAACGGTGACCTGACAGCTCCACGGGTAAGTTTCCTTCTATTTTAATTTCTGCCCCCACCCGCGTCAGGTACCCTCGGCCTCTCCCTCCCCCTCCCCCGGCTCCAGGACACTCGCCCCCCCCTCGACAGCCCCTGCCTCAAGCCCTCCCCCGGCTCCAGAACGCTCACCACCCCCGATAGCCCCCGCCTCAAGCCTTCCCCCACCCCAGCTCCAGGACGCTTACCCCCGACAGCCCCTGCCTCAAGCTCTTCCCTTCCTCCAGGACGCTCGCCACCCCGACAGCCCCCGCCTCAAGTACAACTTAATCGCCGCCCTGGAGAAAACGGTGCCGGCAGTGGATTATCTATCTATCTATCTATCTCTATATTACTGAAACTCTCATCTTATTTGTTTGTGAATCTGCCTGATGCCTGTGAGTCTGTCTATGACTCATGCCCTGATACACTGAATTACGCCAAAACGGTACACAATAGCACTACAATTTTTGGACCACCTTACTTACAATTGTTTTGTGGTGTGATTTTTTAAACAATTTTTGTTCAGATTGATGTTATATTTTACAGGTTATTCACATTTTTAACTTTACAAAATCCCACTTTGAGAAAAATTTCTTCCATCTGCCTGGCAGTTAGCAACTATGACGTTACAATGGGATCTAATTTACATAACCTGCCCGTGAGCAGTGTTCCAGCTCACAATGACATCACAATGGGATCAGCAGCTTCCACCTCAAGGGGAGATTTAAAAAAAAATCAGTTTTAATCAAATTCTTGGGGGAAGGTGGAATAGGAGAGGGGACAGGCCTCAGACCGCAGCCTCAAAAAGTAAATGACTCACTTTCAGTTACTTTAAAATCCGCATGCACGTATAACTGAAAGTCTTCCCCGGTGTGAGGGATTTGAAATGACTGCGGCGCTGAGGCTGTAGTGAGGTCTGGGGTGGTGGCGTTCTGGCCCCTGCGGAGAGGGCGAGGATCGGGCCTCGGCCTCTCCCTCCCCCTCCCCACTCTACGACAGTGTATTGGTGACAGCACCAGTCCTCCTCCTGTTTATTGCCATCATGTCTGTGCCTTCATTTCAATTCTGCAGCTGCGGGGATAATCTCAATGGCAAGGATCTCTCTGGGAGTGTAAGGCTGGGGAAGGTGTTGAATCGTTGACTCCTGCAGCCTGCCCTGCTTTGTCAAGCTTCCACAGTAATCTGTCACTGCAGCACCGCTGATCCACACCAGAACCCACCCCTGGGTGTGGTGGAAGGGAGGGAACACACACGCACAGGGAGCCTGGGGCACAGGGCCTGTACACAGCCTGGTCTACTGGGAAGAGAGAGACAGGGAGAGAGAGACAGGGAAAGAGACAGGCAGAGAGAGAGAGAGAGAGAGACAGACAGACAGAGAGAGAGAGAGACAGAGAGACAGAGAGAGAGAGGCAGGATAAAGAGGAAGTGGAGGGAGTGCTGGGGGATGAGGGAGAATGGAGGAGGATAGAGGTAGGATGGCGAGGTAATGGAGGAGGGGAGGGGGAAGAGGGAGGAGGGGGAGGGGTGAGGGGAGGAAGCAGAGGACGATTGGTGGAAGGTGGGGGGAGGGAGGATAATGGAGGAGGGGAATAGGGGACTG
This sequence comes from Malacoraja senta, assembly GCA_038087875.1. Classification (NCBI taxonomy): domain Eukaryota; kingdom Metazoa; phylum Chordata; class Chondrichthyes; order Rajiformes; family Rajidae; genus Malacoraja; species Malacoraja senta. The sequence continues at coordinate 8,887,716 of CM075985.1, read as the reverse complement.
AAGAGGGAGAGTGATAAGCATTCACATTGATCTTATATTTTACAAGTTATTTCCATTTTAAACTTTAAAAATGTCAGCTGCTCCTGCGCAGTTAGGGACTATGGGTGACTGGTGGAATATTGTGGTGGGGAAAGGGCCACTTGGTCTAGTATTCATTAAAAATCGTTGTCCTTTTGAGGATTAAAACATGTCGTTTTTGTCGTCCAATATCAAATTTAGATGTGGGAATAGATAGATAAATTTAAAAAAGACCCTCAAACCCATTTTATAGTTTCATCAATGGTTCTTCTTTAGAAACGTTCAATTGTTCCAAATCTTATCCGAGAACAACACACAATGAGATAACCAAGGAAATGTCATATTATCTTAACCAATAGAAACAAAGATCCTTCATAGACACGTGTAGGAAGGAAGTGTCACCGAAGATAGACCCAAAATATTGGAGTAACTCAGGGTGACGACAGTATCTCTGAATCCTCCTCTGGATCCAAGAAGAAATAAGACCATGTTGCTAGTAAATGCAATGTGGCTTGATCTGAGGAGAAGCAGGAAAAGAGCAGGGATCACACACTATGATCAAGTGCCTGTCAGCCAGGCAGAGATCCAGGTATGGAACTTGGAATAATGTTGGAGCAGTCTGACTGCCAAGACTATTGCACCGAGAATTAACCAATTGCCAGGCAGGAAGGTTCAAGTCAATTATTCCTCCCACCTTGGATCAAGAGTTAGCTTCATGGAAGGAAACAGAGGATGCTGGTGGAAGGTTGTTTTTCGGACTGGAGGCATATGACTAGTGGTGCCTCAGGGATCGGTGCTGGGCCCATTGCTGTTTGTGGTTTATATCAATGATTTAGATGATACACAAGGCACGATTAGTAAGTTTGCAGATGACACCAAAGTAGGTAGTATTGTAGCCAGTGAAGATGGTTATCAAAAATTACAGCAGGAACTTGATCAGCTGAGCAAGTGGGATGAGGAATGGCTAATGGAGTTCAATGCAGATAAGTGTGAAGTGTTGCATTTTAGGAAGTCAAACCAGGACCGGACGTTCACATTGAATGGCAGTGCCCTGGAGTGTGTTGTACAGCACAAGGATTCAGGAGGTATCTGAAAGTGGCACCACAGGTAGATGGGTGGTAAAGGAGGCTTTTGGTACATTGGCCTTTATCAGTTAGGGTATTGAGTATAGAAGTTTGAACATTATGTAATAGTTGTACAAGGCATTGGCGAGGCCACATTTGGAGTATTGTGGTCAATTTTGGTCACCCTACTATAGGAAGGATGTCATTAATCTGGAAAGAATGCAGAGATTTATGAGGATGTTGCCAGGACTCGAATGCTGAGCTATAGGAAGTGATTGGGCAAGCCAGGACTTTAGTCCTTGAAGCGCTGGGGGCTGATTAGTGATCTTATATGGGTGTATAAAATCACGAGTGGAATTGATAGAGTGAATGCACAGGGTATTTTACACAGAAGAGGGGAATCAAGAAGCAAAGAACATTGGTTTAAGATGGGGTGGGGGGAGAAATTAATAGGAAACTGGTAGGTTTTTCACTCAGAGAATGGTTAGTATATAGAATGTGCTGCCAGAGGAAATGTGTAGGAAGGAACTGCAGATGCTAGTTTACACCGAAGATAGACACAAAACGCTGGAGTAACTCAGCGGGGACAGTTAAAATACCAAAGAGGTCAATTGCACCCAATAGTTCCAATTTCTGTTCTAAAAGCAAGAAATCTGTTGTGCGCAAATAATTATATCAATGCCAACCTCAGTGACACTATCTCATCCCACAGAGCAAGGAATTGCTCCATGGACACCCGAGTATTGAGTGCACCTCTTGCACAATTGGTTTTTGGGAACTGCATTTAAAATACAGCTTTCTGGGAAAAATTGTCTTCCTGGAGGAAATCCTGCAGCTTTGGTATGAAATTTAGCGTGCAAACAAAATGTTCACAGACGGATTCTTTACCCACTCTTCATTTGCTTTAATGAAATAAATTACCACCTCTGTTAAACAGAAAACAAAATGGACTTGTCCCATGCAATTTATATCAAAAATCTACAAGGATATATCACAATAAATGAACAATAATTAAAAATTCCAAAGTCAAATAGTTGCAGATGCAGAAAAATGTTAAATAAAAACAGAAGATGTGAGAAACACATCGCAGTTCAGGCAGCATCCGGAGGGAGGAAAAGAGTAAACCTTTCATAACTTTTCTTCAGAAGCAGAAAACGTTAGAACAGCAGGTTTTAAGTTGGAGAGACGGGAGAGGGAAAGAGAGAACAAAGGTCTGTACAAGGGTGGAACCAAAGAAAGTGAAAAGCACAGAGAGTGCCGGCTTAGAAAATGCTGAAGGCTTATTCATTGCAGCTGGTCTGTCTGGAGGTGGTGTCTATAGAGGAAGATTAACAATGCAGAGGAAATTAACTGTGAGATACAGAATACAGCAGTTGCTTATTTTGCTTATATAGAATGTAATGCTGTAAATAGTGATCAAATTATATTCCAATTTGATTCTATATTCTGCTTTCCATTCAAAGAAGGGAGGCTGTCTCTGCCTGAATGTCTGCCACAAAATGGTGGAGTAACTCAACGGGACAGGCAGCATCTCTGGAGAGAAGGAATGGGTGATGCTTCGGGTCGAGACCCTTCTTCAGTCTCGACCCAAAACGTTACCTATTCCTTCTCTCCAGAGATGCTGCCTGTCTCGCTAAGTTACTCCAGCATTTTGTGTCTACCTTCGATTTAAACCAGCATCTGCAATTCTTTCCTACACTCAATGTTTGCCATGCTATCTATGCGGATAAGAACAACAGTTCTTTGAATTCAGTGAACAAACACTCTCCGGTACTCCCACGCAAGAGCACAGGAGCAAATTGGAATACAATTCAATACATCAATTACAATACTGCACTCTCAGTACAAGAACAGAAAATACTGCTTGGTTCAAGGCCAACATTGCTGTAATGGAACCTGTCATTTAAGCCAAGCGATCCACCCTCATTAACTACAACAAAGATCTGAGCGAGACAACTCTGAGTGCATTAAGAGCTGCGTGGGGTACCTTATTAACGTAGGAAATAGTAGTAATAGTTGGCTACTTGCTGCTTCGAGCCTGTTCCACCATTCAAGATCATGTTGATATACTTGCATTTTCCTGCACTACCCCCTTGAGTTATAGAATGATAGAGCTGTATGCATGTCCATGTGGAACTAGTTGGCAATTTGGGGGAGTCCCATTTGCCTGCATTTGACCCATATCCCATGTAATACCTTCCTATACGTTTCTATGTCCAAATGGCTTTTGAAAGTTGTAATTATATTAAATAATTATATTTAAACTGTCGATCTCTGTTTTGAAAACAGAGATTGGTAGATTTCCAGATATTAAAGACTCATGGCTGAGACCATGACCACGGCACGTTGGGGTAGAAAATGTCAAAGATTCACCAACATCTGAGTGAAGAGGTTTCTCCTTATTTCAGTCTGCATGATGTAGCAGTTATTCTGAGATAGTGCACTCTGTTCCAAGATCCCTCAGCCTGGGGAAACCTCTTCCTTGCATTTACCCTCTTGGATTCATTGAAGTTTCAATGAGATAATTTCTTTATTCTTCTGAACTTTAAGCCGAGTCTAGACAATCTCTCTCATACATGAAACATCACACCCGACTAACTCCTTTTCTTCAGAGATGCTCCCTGACCTGCTGAGTTACTCCTGCATTTTGTATCTGTGTTCACATCCCACGAACAGCCTGGTGAGTCTTTGATGCTTTCCTTCTGCAACAAACTTATCTTTTTATTAAAAAAGAGACCAAAACGGCACGCTATTTTCCAGGTCCAAAGAGTGATAATGTCTGGGATCTGTGTCAACAACTACTGCCGACAACTCTGTCAGGGTTTTCAGTGGTCTTTTGATATAGCGACTGAAAGGTGTATGTATGGCAGGTTCATTCAGGAAGGAAAACAGAAGCAGAGAGGACATCACTGATGGCTGTAAGCAAATGGAACACCATTTCAAGGTGCATTTCAGGAAAAATATCATCATCAAGGAAGCTCGGGTCCACACAGAGAGAATGCCTCTCCTTGAAAGAGCGTGAAACCTAACCTGCAGTGGAAGAGTTTAATAAAGGGATCGATGCATTGCTATCTGGTAGGATCCAGGCAATGATGATGCCAATCCAAGAGTCGATCAATTGAGTCGATCAGGGGCTGCTGTAGAATCTACCACAGAACTGAGCAGCAGGGTGCAAAGATATACCTTGTACAAGAACAAATCTGACCCGAGTGATTGCAACAGTTCCCAGCAAAGATTATAGAGCAGAGCAAGATGCGCCACTCTGCGAAAAAAGCATAGTATGACATGGGTGAGTGTTGACGCCATTTTACCGGACTGCAATTTACAATAATAATAGTAATATTTACAATAATATTAACTAAATATGTGAAGTGATAGATGCTATATACAACACTATTCCCTACAACACGGATTACACCAAAGATGATAGAGCGGATCAATCTTTGGAACGGATTACACCAAAGATACGAGAGGAACATTGCCCGCTGACTCGGGAGCGGCGACGCTTGAGGCTCTCCCGCCAGACAGAGAGCCTGGTGCCGGCCGCCTTCATCTGGTATCGGGGGGACCGAGAATCAGTCCTGGATCAACTCAGGAGTGGAGGAAATGTCCTCTTCCCCCAAAGATACTATAGGAGCCTCCAGTATCTTTGCTCTTCCCTGCGACCTGATGTAAGCGCAGATTGTATAACTGTGGAGTCGGTCCCCGCTATCAAAGATGTCGCGTTTTGCATTAAAAAATGGCGGCCGTGACGTTCCGTTACGTACTACACGTCACTCCATTGGATTTCGGAGGAGTGGTCTATCTTGCTCCTCTAGTATCTTTGGTTCCCAGGGGGTTTCCCCGCTGAGCATTGTGGGAAAGTATTTGTATGCATTACCCTGCTAGATCTTGATTGAAAGCATTTACCTCAAATCTGAGGTTTTAGAACCGGGAGATCCATGACTGATATAATCTTCACAGTTCAGCAGTCACAAGAGAAATGCCGTTATATATTGCCTTTATCGATCTCATCCTAGTATTCAATTGTGTAAGTAGGGGTTCCTCAATTAAGCTGCTGAAGCCTGTGAAACTGCTCAGTGTGATCTATTCCTTTCACGTTAACATGAGGGATAAGGTTAATTATGATGAAACAACATTGCAAACCATAGAGATCTGCAGTAGTGTCAAACAGAGTTATGTTCTCGTACCAATACATGTTGGCATACTCTTCCCGGTAATGCAGTCATGTCTTCAGCTCATCCACAGAGGGTACATATTTACATACAACTGGTCAGATGCTGCTCAGCCTTGCTTACCCAAGGAGCGACAAAGAATCACTGGATTGTCGTTAGGTAGCTAATTAATCTATGCTGACAGAGTTGCAATGGGGTTCCTATGCTCAGGAACAGTTCCTTTAATGTCTGGAAAGAGTTCAAGTTGATATTCAAGATCAGAAAGCCGTATGTCATGGCCCAGAACGCCGCCATCAGTTAACATGGATACCTTTTCTTGAGCTTGGTGACAGTGACATACAAACGATTCCTTCACCATATCGAAATAGACAATAGACAATAGGTGCAGGAGTAGGCCATTTGGCCCTTCGAGCCAGCACCGCCATTCAATGTGATCATGGCTGATCATCCCCAATCAGTACCCCGTTCCTGCCTTCTCCCCATATCCCCTGACTCCGCTATTTATCAACATACAAATTGCAAAAGCTGTAATTGTTAGGTGGAGGTGAGCAAGAACCAACAGTGCCCAGATAGGGAACACCAAACCTCAAGTTTACCATGCCTATGGCCTTAGTAATTTCTTAATGGCCAGGTCAGGGCAATATATACATTGGAGGAATGACTGAACAGTCTTCACCTTTCCTGTCTTAGAGACACCCTAAGCAGGTTGAGGCTGCCAATTTACAGGTTCTGGACTGTACAAAGACTGCCAGCATGCACTCCTAAGCCAGCAATGTTTGCAATAGATTGGCCTCAGCCGTCAGATGGATGATGACGATTCACAAAGGCAGTCTATATCGTTAACTGGCCACTGGGCCCTGGCCCCTTGTATATCCACATCTCCACTCAAGGATAACTGTAAATGAGAAATGAAGGTGGTGGGCATCAATGTACAAATGGAAGCTAACTGCCAACAGCACCAGACAATGACAGTTCAGAATGGCAGTGGAAGAGGCCAGGTGAAATGGAAACTCGGTTGGCTTGAAAGAGGGTGCAGAGAAAACAGAGGCCAGCCTGCTAGAGTGGGGCTCCTGTGCCACATCAGACAACCTTCAATGTACAATTGACTCTCAAGATGCAAATCACTGCCTTACAGAACAGACAGCTTTCCCAGGTCCATATAACCTCCTTCTCTCAGTCTTTGCTCAGTTTGCAAAACACTGTTCATTATGACTCTGGCCTTGGTCCCAATCTCTTCCTGTAAGGTTCGACAGACTGAACACAGACACCCCCTCAAAAGCCCCCTGCAACCCCACGGACACTGTCTTTCAGGTGACACCCACACAGGTCCTGAAAGCTCTGAGGCAAGTGAACCCCCACAAGGCTGTGGGACCAGATGGCGTCCCTCCTAAAGTTCTGAAGGCCTGTGCAGAACAACTCACTGGAGTGTATGTAGACATCTTCAATCTGTCTTTAAACCAAGCAGTGGTCCCCCGTATTTTTAAATTTTCCACCATCGTACCAGTTCCAAAAAAAACAAATCCATCCACCCTGAATGACTTCAGGCCAGTGGCACGCCAGTTGCCATGAAGTGTCTAGAAAAACTGGTTCTCACACATATCAATCACATGGTCCCGGGCACGATCGACCCCCTCCAGTTCGCCTACCGCCCCAACCGCTCAGTGGACGACGCAGTGGCCATTGCTCTACACCACATCCTGCAACATCTGGACAGCAGAGGAACATACGTCAGAACGCTGTTCCTGGATTACAGTTCAGCTTTTAATACCATTCGCCCGGGCAGGCTGACTGAGAAGCTGACAGACCTCGGCGTCCCGATTCCCACCTGCAACTGGATCTTGGATTTCCTGACTGAAAGACCACAGGTGGTGAGGATGGGAAGGAGGGTGTCTGCAGAGCTCACCGTCAGCACAGGATCACCACAAGGCTGCTGTCTCAGTCCCAGACTTTTCACCCTGTACACACACGACTGTGTCTCCACCCAGGAAAATACCATCATTATTAAGTATGCGGATGATACCACCATCCTGGGCCTCATCAAGGGGGGGGACAAGTCGGGCTACAGGAATCTGGTGAATGACATTCTTGCCCATGGTGAGGTGAACGACCTAAGCCTCAACACAGACAAGACAAGAGAAATAATAATGGACTTCAGAAAAAATCCACCCCCCCTGCAGCCCCTCATCATCAAGGGGACTGTGGTGGAGAGGGCTGACAGTTACAGATACCTGGGATTACAAGTAACTTCAGATCTGAACTGGACTTTGAACACTGTTGCAACAGTGAAAAAAGCCCAGCAGAGACTGTACTTCATCAGGCTGCTCAGAAAAGCTGGTCTGCACTGTCGCCCTCTCACCCAGGTCTACAAAGGACTGATAGAGCATCCTCACCACAGGCATCACGGTGTGGTATGGAAACACCACACAGACAGAGAGGAAGGCTCTGCAAAGAGTCATAAAGACTGCAGAGAGGATTATCAGAACGGAACTTCCCTCCATGGAAACAATCTACACACAGCGCTGTCAAAAAAGAGCAGAGAGAATCATCAGAGACACACTACATCCAGCTCACTCCCTGCTCAAACACAAAAACTGCACATACAACCTCAGGCACAGACGAGCGGACAGCATCGTCACAAACAGAACACGCTTTTTCAAGAGCTTCTTCCTTGCCACAGTGAGACTCTTGGCCAAAACAAAATGAACTGATGTCCTGATCCACCTCATAACATATAGGGTTTTAGGCACTTTCTTTTTTATTTCTAGAGAAGTATATGTTTTTATAGATTATGTGTTTTTCTGTGTGTCTTTTTAACTCGACTTGACTTGACTCTCTGAACAACCGCACAAGAGTTCCTATGTGTGTAAGCACAAATGGCAAATAAAGTTTTTGATTTGATTTGATTTGATTCCTGCTTAACGCAGCTCCACATAGAATTTATGGCATTTCTCAGCATAAATGCAGGTAAGTTTCAAGTGTCCCAAGTGAGCATAGAAGGCCTGAACTTCGAGGCTGAAGTCCACTGATTTCTTAACTGCACTCTGACGCTGGATTCTGCAGTATTTTTATTCTTGTAGTATCCCCATCCGAAAAAAATTATTTCATTTGGAATAGTTCAGAAACATTTTTATATGCTGGAGTTACGAGAACTTTGACAGACTGTAAAGCCAGGGGCAGGATTTTGTTGTACCAAAGGTTTCCAAAAAAAGTTCTGAGGTCAGGGCTAATTCTGGCTCCCGACAGACTGATCAGCCTATGCCTCATGCTGATAAGTTCAGGGTAATGCAGCAAGTGTAGGTCTCATCTGGTCCTCATAAACCAGTTTGACATCTCCATGCAAAGATGCACTGGGGGTCTCCTGTATTGTCAAGGAGATCTTTCTTTGGGCGAAACAATGAACTGAAGAAGCCTGCTGAGGTAGATGTTCAAGGAATCAACCACACCGACATTGCTCCGTTCAGTATTAAGGCAGAAAAAAGACAGTGATTTATTCGTGTTTGTAGGATCATCCATCAGACAAGTGGCTATAATTAAAAGCTATTCATTGCATATTAAAAGTATGATTAAAGTGCAATGCAAATACAATAGGTCTTTCTGCTGAGATATATGTGCGTTTTGTAAAAATGAGATTACAACAAATTGTTTTAAAATTAGTTTAACATTATGGGAAGCAATCATCGGTGTATCATGAAAAGACACAAAAGTGGTGAAGTGAATCAGCAGGTCAGATAGCATTTCTGGCAAACAAGGATAGGTGGATTGATGACGTTTCAGGTTGGGACCCTCTTCAAATTAATTGTGGTGGTGGAGGTGCAGGACAAAGCCTGGCGAGTAATCGGTGGATACAGATTGGGGATGGGGTTTGATAGGCAGATGGTCGGGCAAAGGGAGAGGGAATGCGTTGGAGTGTGTTGGGGTTTATCGATTAGTTACCTAAAATTGGAGAATTCAATGTTCGTACAGTTAGGTTGTAAGCTACTCAAATGAAATATGAGGTGTTGTTCCTCCAGTTTGCATGTGGTCTCACTCTGGCGATGGAGGCGGCCAAGGACAAGAAGGTCAGTATGGGAACAGGAAGGGAAATGAAAATGGCTAGCAACCGGGAGGTCCAGAAGCCCTTAGCGGAGTGAGTGCAAGTATTTGGCAAAACGGTAGCCAGTTCTATGCTTGGTCTTGCCAATGTACGGCAGGCCACGTCGGGAACACCTGTTGAGGTAGATGAGGTTAGAGGAGGTGCATGTGGACCCCCGTCTCACCTGGAAGGACTGCTGGGGTCTCTGGATGGATGTGAAGGAAGAGATATATGGACAGGTGTTACATCTCCTGCAGTTGCAGCGATAAGTACCTGTGGAGGGGGTAGTTTGGGTGGGACGGGATGAATGAAACAAGGAGTTGCGGAGGACGCGGTTTTTGTGGAAGGCGGAAAGGAATGGGGATGGGAAGAAGTGACTGGTGGTGGGATCACGCTGGAGGTGGTGGAAATGCCGGAGAATGATGTATTGGATGCGAGGCTTCATCCCTTACCCCCGCACACGCACCCATTTCTCTCCTCCCCCCTCCCCTTCCATCTTTATTCCTTTCTCAGACTTCACAATCCTTACCTCACACTTTGATTTTTCATCTCTGGCCTTTGTCCAACCATCTGCCTATTAACCTTCCGCTCACTCAACTGTGTCCACCTATCACTCGCCAACTTTGACCTGCCCCTCCTCCCTTCCAGCTGACATCACCCCCCCACCACCACAAATAGTCTGAAGAAAGGTCCCGACCTAAAATGTCCACTCCAGCACTTTGTATCTTTTTTTTCCAAACCAGCATCTGCAACTCATTGTTTCTCATTTGGTGTATCATGAACTGCACGACAACAGTCCATGCTCTAACTAGTTCACCATCATTTTTTACAATTTGTTTGTGGAATTTGGACACCGAAGGCCAGTTGTCACTGCCATCTCTAAATGCCCCTTGTACTAAGGGGTGGGATAAAGACTCATCCGCATTATATGGTGTGAACTGAAAAATGGTCTAGATCAGCAAAGTATGATACATTTCTTTATCTGAAGGATGCTAATGGGCCTGTCCCACTTAGGCGATTGCTGGCGACTGCCTGTTATGCAGGCGGGGGACAGGGCAAGCCGGGGGGAGCGCTATCTGAGTGAAATTCACACGGTGCAAAGCCAAGGTGATACAGACACACACCGCGATGAACAGGAAGGTTTGTGCTGTAATTAAGACGGCTAAAGCACAGTGTATAGTAAGTCCTTTAATAGAGGGGGGGGGAGAAGGAGTGGAGACAACTTTTAAGAAGCCGGAGATACACGGCTGTGTAGCTCGGCGGACATTTAACATTACCGGTCGGTTATACTTGGTTCTGGTAACTACTGCTTACGTTTTTTTTTCTAATGAGCCAATGAAATTCACCGGTCAGCACCGGCTACAACCTACGAGAGCCTACCAGAACCATCGACCTCCTGGCAACCCACTAGGACCTCCTGGCGACCCACCTATGGCACGAGAATTCTCGCTACTCTCCATGGCGGCTTCATTCTAGTCGCCGCTAATGTTTCAGCATGTTGAAAAATTCGCGGCGATCATAATGAGGCCGCAACTAGTTCCCAGAATGCGTGAACTCCTCACGACCATGAACGCGACTATCCGGCAACCACCCACTAACATGTGCCGACCATGTGGCGACTGCAGAGTCTCCTGCAGTCGCCTAAAAAGTCACCTAAGTGGGATAGGCCCATAATGCCCCTGAGCTTCAACAAGGAGCCACAAGGAACTGCAGATGTTGGAATCTTGAGTAAACACAAAATGCTGGAATGGCTGACATGCTCAGCCTGACTTGCTAGGTTTGCCCCCCTGCTCTGCATTTCACAACTAGATGGAGTCGAGTGGAAGGATCTCAACCTAAACCATCAACTGTTCATTTCCCGCCACAGATGCCGCCTGACCAACTGAGTTCATTCAGCAGTTTTTTTTTGGCCCCACATCTGAGTTCTTTTGACATTGTTCCCACCATCTCAACTGCTCCCATTCACTCACAGACCAGATAGCCTTGTTCACAACTTATCCCTATGTTCACCCCTATTTTACCCATCCAGCACCCTCTCCGCAGCTTTACAGGTTTGTAAACCAGGACCAGTAGTTCCTTGTGTCTAGCTTTACCAGATTGTTTTGTCTCCTTTTTAGCTCTGGCGAAGAGTCTCCAACCTAAATGTTAACTGCTTCCCTTCCCACAGATGTGGCTGAACTGCTGAGTATTTCCAGCATTTTCTGATTTTGTGTCAGGCCTCTGGATATTTGTCTAGTAACTTAATCAATGTGCTATTGCTCCTGGTTGTTCCACAATTAAATGATATTCAACTTGCTGACTACTCCGAAGCAATATGAAATTCAGTCTTGATTTAGTGACTGTTCCCCATTACATACAGTGCCCTCCATAATGCTTGGGACAAAGACCCATCATTTATTTATTTTCCTCTGTACTCCACAATTTGAGATGTAATAGAAAAAAATCACATGTGGTTAAAGTGTACATTGTCAGATTTTAATAAAGGCCATTTTTATACATTTTGGTTTCACCATGTAGAAATTACAGCAGTCCCTGAAATGGGGGGACTATGTATAAATTTCTGTATCAAACAACTGTAATTTCTACATGGTGAAATCAAAATGTATAAAAATGGCTTTTAATAAAATCTGACAATGTGCACTTTAACCACGTGTGATTTTTTTCGATTACAAATCTCAAATTGTGGAGCACAGAGGCAAATAAATAAATTATGGAGGGCACTGTATACATTATTTGTAATAACCAGACTCAGAAATGAATTATCATCACATTGTTAACAACTTTCACCACATTCTCCTGATCCACTTGAAGTATCACTGATCCTCAATGTGTTTAAGTTTAGATTAATATTACATTAGCTCCCCGTGTTATCTCATAACAATACATCTGTATCCTGCCAAGAATTTTAACACTTGGATAGAAAAACAAGTTTTTAAATTTCGAAATAATCAATTGTCACTGCAATCAACCCCTTCCTTTCTTTCCCACCATCTTAAAACATCCTCTACTCCCCACTTTGAATTTATTCCACAATGCTCATATAATCCTCTTTAAAGAATTTGACCATCCTGAGACACAACTTCATGGATATTGATAATTTCTCTGTACCTCAATGTCATGGATGCTTCCATTTGTCCTGGACCTCTGCTGTACAGATATAACTAATTCTCCTGTTCTTCAGCCCATCGGATGCAAGTTATTCTCCTGCAACTTAGATTCTGAATATTCTCCTGTTAAACTCCATGGACCTTGTAATTCATCTGCGTAGATGCTAATCATTCTCCTGCACCTTGGTTCCATTGTTTCTGGCCATTCGTCCACACCTTGCTCAAAAGTCCCTTTTTGTTTAACATAAGCAGTGTACATAGGGTAAAATGTTCCCATTGTTTCCACTGGACAACATTTGGCATGGAAGTCTAAATTTTCCGCCTTTAAACCTAATTTGTGACAACATTTTTTGAGATGAGCTCATGAACTCAGTGCAGACCAATGAGTAAACTGGAGCCCTTGTATGTATGACATTCTATTTTATGGAGAAGCTTGGAGCTTTGTTTCTGCAATCCTATGATACATTTAGCAATTTAAGAGAAAAAGTAAAGACTACAATTAAGACTTTGTTTACTTTGCCTGGATTTACTCTACTGCGTATTTCTCCTGTCTTCTGGTCGCTCTCCAAGTTCTGTTTACCTATAATTGTAGCTTTCACCCATCAAACTTAGAATCTGGCAAAACAAACCTTCCCCCTACATTAATAGTTGATCTTCCTGATTGTGTCTCATGCAGGAATTTCTTAAACAGAGATCGAGTTTAACCCTGAATAATTCCAGTTATTTATAAAGCCACCAGGATTTGATTTGCACCAACTAGCTAGCTGCTAATCTAGTTCTATTCATTAACTCTTTTTCATTTCCAGTGAACAGTAATAGACCTAATTTGCAGAGTACCTCCTTTAACTTGCTTGCAATTTACACAAATCTGTCTCAGTCATCCCTGAGTCATTTATTTTCACATTGCTTCATGTCACTTCTTCCTTTTACTCTGTATCAGCTCAGCCACCATTTCAAAATCCATAATCTTATGCATGATGATTAATCACAACCTTGCTGAATACCACTGCAAAAATATCTGCACAATAGCACATTTGAGTCACCTGCTGTTAAGGTGTCTATGTTTTTGCTATTATCTTATTCTCCCACTCTTCAGTTCCTCCTTCTACTTTTCAAACAGCATCCCCAATAATGTCCAGTATTGACACCATTTCATTACAATACTGAACACAAAATGCTGGAGGAACTCGGTGGATCAGGCAGCATCTAGGGAAGGAATGGACAACAGCACTTTGGATTGGGCCCCTTCTTTAGACTTGTGATGTTTTGGATTGGGACCGTTCTTCAGACCCCATTCCATTCCCTCACCACATGCTGCCTGACCTATTGAGTTCCTCCATCACTTTGTGTTTTTCTCAAAATTCCATAATCTGCAGTTTCTTGTGCCTTCATTGCTGTTCAGTTCAGTTTGGTTTTTTACATGTTTACCGAGGTATAGTGAAAAACTTATGTTGCAAGCTATCCAGTCAGCAGAAAAACAATATATGATTACAATCGAGCCATTTACAGCGCATAGATAAAGTAAGAAATGTTGCTGTAGGAATAGAGATTTAAGAGTGTGGAGCGAAGGTAGATACAAAATGCTGGAGTAAGAGTGTGGAGCGATTGTAATATGAGTTTGCAGATCTGCTTCTGTGGCTAGCACGCAAATAGTCGCCTGGGTTGGGCGCCATCTTGGAAGCAAACTGTACTATTTGGCTGCTGTTCTCATTAAAAAAAGTGCTACTTAAATATGAATTATTATTGTCTCTTGTAATGCAGCCTGACTTGCCTCTCAACAGCCTCTCTCTCCCACAGCTCTTATTTTACATGCTCTGCATTCACCTTGTTTAGTTTATCCCCTCATTCAGCTGTCTTCCTCTTTAAGCATAACCTTTCTGCCACATTTGTGTATGTGAACTTATCAAACTCAAAGGAGTTCATAAGCACATGAGCCCTACCCTTCAAATCCATTCACCTCCAGGTTCTTAATCACCTAACAATGTTTGCATCAATAACCCTGTCCAATCTCCTCATCTCTGATGAGTGAATATGTCACATGACACAGAGACCATCGTTCTCATTTTAGCTTCCATTTCCTGGAGCAGCTGAGACCCAGGCTGAAAAGCATTTACAGATTGTTCGCAACTCTAACATATTCTTCAAACTTCTTTCTGTTAGAAATGGAAGTACTTTGTACTTTAGCTAAAACGACTTAATTTACCATATACTAGAACTATATCCAATTCATAAAATCAGCATAAATTTATAAAATCATGGTTATGTGGCTGTGGAAGCACTACAGTAAAGACCTTCCTCGAGATAAGTAAATGATTCCGCAACACATGGCTTGTTGTAAAGCAGGGGTCGGCAACCTTGTTCTGCATCGGGGCCGGGAAGCATGTCCGTGAGCAGATGGTGGGCCACATCTATCACGTGTACACATGGATCCCACCCTCATCCCGCCCCGGATGGCAGGCATCAAATCACGTGTTCACAGAAGGTAGACAAAAATGCTGGAGAAACTCAGCTGAAGATGCAGCCTCATGCAATGTCTCACCCACTACCTTTGATTTTTCCAGCATCTGCATTTCTTTCTTAAACGGGTTCACAGTAGGTGGGCGGCCATGCCGGCGGCTTTGCGCAGGATGCGGTACAGCCAGAGCTCGGCCGCTGCTCGGGGCGCTGCTGCTCGGGGCGCCGCTGCTCGGGGCGCTGCTGCTCGGGGCGCTGCTGCTCGGGGCGCCCGGCCGCTGCTCGGTGCGCCCGGCCGCTGCACGGGGTGCTCGGTGGGCTGGATGATTTCGGGTTACGGGCCGCATTCGGCCCGGGGGCCATAGGTTGCCGACCCCTGTAGTAAAGTATCTGGCTCACCCTATCTATTGTTGAGGTGATGAGAGAAAAGGAGCAATGCCTTCTGCAAATACAGCAAATTGCACATAACAGCTTTGCAGCAGAATGTTAATTCCCCACCTTTATCCCGGATGGAGGCCCCGATCCTAGTCTTTGGTACACATCAGTGTTACTGGATGGAGAGCCATGTATCTGGATGCCATTTGCCAACCTTACTTGGAACAGGTCACATCCCTGCCACAAAGTTCATTTAACATTTATCCTGCAGTCAATCCCAGAATCAATACAAAAGAAGAAAGCAAAAGACCAGGATTCAAATCTCCTTGTGTAGGAAGGAGCTGCAGATGCTGGTTTAAACTGAAGATAGACACAAAAAGCTGCTGTAACTCAAAATTACCTAGTATTACTGATTATTAATTTATGGAAATATTGATTAATAACAAGCATGATGAGCCTGTAAAGCTGCAGCAAATAAGAATGTGAGTTACTTAATCTGGCCTCATAGAATAATGCTCTCATCCCAGAAAGGATTCATGTGTTTAAGTTTCTGCAGTGATGTTTGAACTCACGAATGTCCGACTCAGAAGCAGGAGCTTGATACCCACTGAGATATAACTGGCAGCATGTTAATTAAAATATGAATAACCTTAAATCTAAAACAAAGGCCATTTATAGCAGCACCATTTTTTTTCTGCATCGTAACTGGGTGTACCAGGATTCAAATCATGAATGATTAAATACCATATCATATAGCTCGTTTGAGCAAAACTATGTACCCCAGTAGCTGCTGTAGCTAATTTGCTTGACCCTTATTCAGTGTAATGTGTTGACTAGCAGTGAAATTCAATGTGATAGAAAAACCAATTTGTGTGGAGAAATGGTGTTTTATATTTACAGTAATAGAAAAATTTATCATGTTTAAAGAGAACGGGATATGACATTTACGCTGGATCGAACCGAGCAGACAAGGAATAATAATGAGTTGCAAATCTGACCTGTTCAGATGAACAATTAACCTCTAATTAATCTGCTGTTTAAATATGCCTTGTGTATAAAGAATGGACTGAACAAAGCCTGGGGCAGAAACATATCCAGCTCTTTCCCAGAGCAAACAAATTTAGCTGCTTTTCTCTTCCATTTGGTGTCTTCAGCTTCTTCCATTTCTGATAAGAGTTATTCAATAGGAATTAGTTGAATTAGTTTACTTACATAAACAATTTGCACTCAGGTAATCAGAAGTGAATGTTAGGCTAGCAGATTGACATCAACTTACAAGTTATAGATGAGTATTTATTGAGTATTTATGTAGGTACATGTCATAGTATCATGTACTCTCATAAATTAAGGATGTATTTCTGATCTCCTAATCTACCTTGTTTGGCTTTTGCACTTTAAAAAAATTGCACTTCCTCTGCAGCTGTAACACTTTATTCTGTATTTTGTTTCCTTTCTCCTTTTGCACTTCCGGGTCATATACCTACTCGTATATGGTTTGATTGCACTGATATAAGTTATGATGTGTTTGGATAGCAGAGCTTTTCACTATATCTCAGTACATGTGACAATAATAAACCAGTACGGCATCAAGCACTGATAATAACAACCATGCAACAACCGGACACTAGATCACTCATACCTTTAGGGAAGGTAATCTGCCATCCTTATGCTCTATGCATGACTGCAGACCCACAGCAAAGAGCTCCACTCTCGACTATCTCTGCAGTTCAGGGACATTAGACAGTTCATAATTCGTAATTAACCAGCACTGTTCATATTTCTCCAAACAAATAAAAAGAAGTTCAGAGTTTGAAGATGAGATCACATTAGGAAGCATAGTTAATATCAAAAAGCATGCATCAGTATTCAAGAGGACATGAATAAATGTCAGCATGAAATGTAAACAGCAAACTAATTTCAACACAGATAAATGGCATATTTTGACAGATGGTATAAGGAATTAGCACTCCTCAGACTCCTGCAAATGTGGTAATGGTTCAAAAGGATTCAGGGATACTTATTCATTGAACATTAAAATATATCAACACAGATTGTTGAAACTATAACGAATAAACCAGGCATTGGGTTATTTTTTCAAGGAAAAAAAATCTAAAGTAAAGGAGTAATATAAACTCATATAACTAGACAGAGAGCACCAAGTATAGTTCTGGAGTCAAAATTATGAAAAGGGCACCACAGTCTGGAGAAGGAAAAGATGATGCCTGAATGGAAAGGGTACAAATATAGGAACATTTGACATGCCTCTTTTCTATGGGAATGGGGCAAACTAATGGACATTAACTTACAAAGGAATTTCAATAAATGAGTCAAACAGCAGGTATTTCTACTGGAGGGACTATCAAAACCAGGGAGATTATACATAGGACCATTAGCAACAAACCCAACTGGGGCAATTTGTCTTTGCTCAGAGTGTAGGGTAGAGGAATCAAAGGGTATATATATATGAAGTAGGATGAAGGGAAGCTCAAGGGAGTTGTAAAGACCAGTAAAGATATTGGCTGAATTGTCTAATATTGTGCAGTAAAGCTCCATGTAATGTTGAATCTTGTTAAGTTGAAGTTCCAGTGCATCTTTCATCCGGGTCTGTACACAGAACACTGACAAAATCTAATATTGGGTTTGAATCCACAAATACCTTGAATTAAGAAACAAGAATATTATCAGCTGAATTCCAGGAGTGAGCAATAAATGCTAGGCTTGCCAGAAATATTCATCCCACCTAAATGAGTTCAACAATGTATTTACAGGATATGGATGTGACCACCTTTCAAAGATAATTCTTGGCTAAAGTGCTTTGAGTTCTTTAGAATTGTGAAAGGTATTCTATAAGTTCAAGTCCCCCCCCCCCCCCCCCCACCCCCCGAGTCAATAGATCACTGTTGCCAATGGCTTACAGGTTTAAAAAACAATGTCCCTTACAAATTGTGGTGTCAAATTGTACAAAATGACGATTGTCTTTCTGGTTTTCCACAAACAAATATGATGGAACTATACAACATTTCCGTCAGCATTTCAGAAAGAAAAGAGAAATTCACATTGTCGGCAGAGATAGCTCTTAAGTGCTTCAAAGTGCTGATCTACATTTTCTCTCTGACTAATTCTATTTTAAGATTCTCAATTAATTAAAAAGCCTCTGTGTTGACTGCTGATTAATCTATGTTGACCTATACCATTCCAGCCTCTGTGACTGCGCACATTACTTAAAGCCACTTAACTCTTTGCTTTCCTTGGTGTACAAACTGTTCATAGGTTATTTGTGCTCTCATGGTTCTCATGTTCGTTCCTGTGCCATGTAATATGAATACTGTATTAAACTATTAAAAAAAGGACGGAATTCACAGAAGGAAAAAAAGGCAATTCCACTGGTACAGTGAATGGATGACCATTGTGTTAGAGAGGATGGGCATGCAGAGAGTATGAGCATGGCAGAAGAGGCAACTGCAGATACTGGAAATCTGAAATCAATGTCGGAAATGTCAGAACCCCCCAACCCCCCCCCCCCCAGCAACATCTGTTTTAAAGAGAAACATAACTTTTCAGGTCTAAAACCCTTCAGATCCAAAAGAGAGAAAAACAATCCCATGGGTTAAAATTCCAGAACTTAAATTCTAACAACATTGTCGATGTTCTATCATCACAAAGTCTGGAGAAGTTGAAAGGCATAATTAGTGATTTAAGTTGATTGTGATCTTGTGATGAAGCACCAACCAGATCTCATGAGTGAATATTTTAGTTGCGATGTGCAAAGGAATCATTGCAAAGACATATGATCTTAAAACTCAAGCTAATTTTGTCCAGCAGTAAAAGCAGGAAGAATGTTTCTCCACAAAGACGTAAAAATCTCTTCCCTAAAGTGCTGCTGTCATTGAAGGGCCAAATTGAATTAGCAAGTCTGCACCAGATTTTCAAACAAAAATCTGGAATTCTGAAACAAACAATGAATGCATCAATGGGGAGAGAAACTGAGTTCATGTCTTGGGTGAAGATGTTTTCATTAGCACAGCAAAAGTGAGAAGACTGACATGTTTTGAGCTGTGCAGCAGGGCAGGGTGGAGTGAACAGATAGGTAATGACCAGAGTTGCTAAAATCACAAGGACGGAAAAGAAAAAGGAAACAAATTGAAACAGAACGTTAATGTCACATCTATGTTGAGAAAATGTAAAGGAGTTATCTGAAATTGTTTGACAATCTAGGTGGCTTCAAATTACCCAGACATAAAATGAGATGAATGCGTGAGGGCATCAACCAGCCAAATAGCTAGAAAGATAAAATTGCCAGGGAGACAATTACAAGGATAGAGTCAGGAAAGGCAGCAGCATAAGGAGATAGCGCTCAAAACAGAACATTTAATGTAGGTGCATTTCTGAGTTTGAACACCACTTAGAGAGTCATACAGCGTGGAGAAAGGCCCTCCTGCTCAACATGACCACGCCGACCAACATGCCCCAACTATAGTCCCAACTGCCTGTGCTTGACCAATAACCCTCTTAACTTGTCCTATCCATGTTGGTTTATACCAAAGATAGACACAAAGCGCTGGAGTAACTCAGCGTGCCAGGCAGCATCTTTGGTGAAAAAGGTTGGGAGATGTTTCGGGTTGGGAGCCTTCTTCAGACTGCAAGTAGGGGGTGGTGGGGGGAGTAAAGAGCTGGAGGTGAGAAAGGACCAGGACCAATCAAGGCGGGCCACAAGCCCGGGTGGTGCCTTGCTAGGCCCATTGCTGGCCAGGGGAGGTGTGATCTCAAGAGGGATACAATGTGCCCAACTGTGAAACTGGTCAAACGACTAGGGTGGATGAAGTGATAAATGGGTGGGGGGGAGGGAGGGGGGGGGGGCGGAAGGGGGTGAGTGTAACTGGAAGTTATTCAAAATGAGATTTCAACTTTATACCACTGGGCTGTAAGCTCCCCAAGCGAAATATGAGATGCTGTCCCTCCTATTTACTTGTGGCCTTATTCTGGCAATGCAGGAGGCCCATGACAAAAAGGTGAGTATGGGAATGGGAAGGGAAGTTGAAATGGTTGGCACCCGGGAAATCCCATAGCCCTTGGTGGACTGAGCATAAGTGTTCAGCAAAACGGTCACCGCATCTACATTTGCACGCGCCGAAGTACAGGAGCCCACATCGGAAATAGTAGATGAGGTTAGAGGAGGTGCATGTGAACCTCCGTTTCACCTGAAAGGACCGCCAGGGTCCATAGACTGTTGGGGTCACTCATCCCTTGACTCCATCCAGGAACCCCGACAATCCTTATTATGGAATAACTATGTTCCTCCTCTACTCCCCATGGATATCCTTCTGTATCATTTAGCTACATAAATCCATGTGCCAATGAGTGCTCACACCATCTTCAATGATGATTGACTTATGTTCGCAAACTAAGAAATATATTCTTGGGAGAGAAGGTAGGTGATTGGTTTGACATATTTGATGATAAATCCTTTCAATTGTAAGAAGTCAGAAATACTACCTGAGGTCAAAATTTACAAAAGTGTAAATCTATGTTTGCCAGACTGCTGAGAATTGTCCCTGGCTAGAGCTCAGTGGGTCAAAATGGGAGAAAAATGCAGAGAAAAAAAATTCATGATTGGGTTAATGAGGGTCAATTTGATCAGCCTTTAAAATCTGATATATAGCCAAGAGCTCTTAAGCCTTTTCACAGCACAGTTAGTAGCTTGGGTGTAATAACCTGCCAGACAAAACACTTCAGGTCCCACACACCTTCCAACAGATTGTTTATAATTTTAAATAAGAGGCTCCGTTACAAATTATATTATTGTTAAATAGTTACTAACAGGGAGAGAGTGCGCACAAGAGAAAAAGAGCACAAACGACAGCAAGAGATTGAAAGAGAGCGAGTGATTGAAAAAGCGAGCAAGCGAGAGAGAAAAGAGAGAGAGAGCAAGGGAGGGGGGGGGGAGGAGGGAAAAGAGAAATAAGAAAAGAACAAGAGTTGGCCATTTACCCTCAAGCCTGCTCCACCATTTAATAAGATCATGGCTGATCTGTAACTAAACATAATCTACCTGCCTTCAGTTCATTCCCTAAAAACTCGTAACGTTGAATTATTCTGTCTACTTCCTCTCTCTACAGTTACAATGGTGCTTTAGAGCAAACGAGTTCCAGATTTCCACTATCCGTTCTGCAAAAAAAAAAAAATCTTCCTGACATTCCCTGAAGGCCTTGATCTAATTTAAGATTGATAAACTCTTGTTCTGAACTTCCCCACTGTAAGAAATAGTTTCTCTCTACCCACTAATTCAGCAATTATCATTTAATATTCTTTTGAAAAACAAAACATAATTACTATAAATCTGAAAAAGAAAAAGCTGGTGTATGTCTGGCTAGGGCTTCCTAGCATTTTCTGTTTTTATTCCATGGTATTCCATGTGCAAGACAAAAAGACAATGCTGGTATATATTTGTGCATCACTGCCTTCAGTTCCAACGTGATCATGGGTTTATAAATGGCTTTAATTGGTACTGGCGTGTAAAGCAGAGACCCACAACGGCAGTCCCAGTCTATGAAGCAAGACCGTTACAATTGACCTCTAGACCACCACACTAATTAGGGCAAGAAATTTGACAGTGATCAGTTTCCAGTAACATGATAGCAGTTTGTGAAGACATGCTAGTGCATGCCTTTTTCTTCCATGTTGGAAAATACACTGATAGATGTCAATTGAATGGTGTTGGATAATCTGCTCTCTGCACCGAAGTAGCTAGACGATGATTAATGCTTCCTCAGTGGTGGCTGAGTTGTTATTTAAAGGTTGCTAGAGCCTATGAGATTGCATGTGCCGACATCATCAAAGGAGAATAACAGCCATAAATAATTAATTGTTTATAGTTTAATTTGCTGGATTTTATTTAATTGCAATTGTAAGCCGGCAATTTAATTCTGGGTCAAAGTAAACCTAAAAAAATGAATGTAATGAAGCAAACAACAGATCACAGAAACATGCCAAATCAAGTGGCAGTCTGTCATCCAAATCAGCGGGTGGCATTAATGACAACAAAGCCGAATAGAACATGCAGACTTGAGCTGGATTCATGGAAAGCAAGTCAGATGAAAGTTTTTCCAGATTAAATTCTTTCCCCAGCAAACAAGTCAATTTGCTTCTGATTACAGTAGCTGATTGATAAACATCTTCCAAAAATAATTTCAGTGCTGCATGTAGTAGACAGAATTGGTGCAATGTTAAAGGAGGAGAGGTAAATAACATTTAAAAGGAAACCTGGTAAGGTGATTGAAATATACCTACAAATGGCTACAAAGCTATGACTCGAGCCCAAACAGAGGCTGATCGTATTACCTTAATCATTTACTCATTATGATTCAAGAATTTCTGCATCCCTCGCCCTCAGCAAAAAGTCACTTTTTTTCATTCAGTCTGAGGAACAAATGCGTAACCTGTGTTGCCAAAAAACCTTCAGTTAACTCTCCTTCCCAGCGACAATTATCAGCCCCTTCTTACTCAAACAGCCAAGAACACCAGGCTGGGAGTGTGATTGGCACCATAGTCTGCTCTGTGCATATTAAAGCTATTTCTATTTCATTTTCTATTTGAAGCAAATGAAGTGAAGACATCTCATAAAAGATACAGTGACTAAACAAACCTACCCAAATTGATGTTTTTCCAAGATTATTCATCAGGCTATAATAATCTGATTAAAAACCCAGTGGTTTCGTGATGCGATGTCAGAGAGAATTTGTTGTTTGAGGACATGGTTATTTGATAAAAGTGTTTAAAATTAAGGAGGAATAAGGTGCAGCACATTGTTTCCAGTGATTGAAGACCTTAAGAGGGATTACAAATTGGAAATTAGATTTCAAATAGGGAGAAATTTAACTATTTTTAAATGCAAAGAGTTCAGATTGAAGAATATGGGCAATGTTAGTGATTAAAACAGATGATATCAACGTTTCATAGTGTCATTGAAACAGACCCTTCAGGCGATCATCAAGCATTCATTTACACTAGGGTTTTCTCTCAGACCAGGTTTGAGAGAGTTTAAAGAACATGGAATAAAAGGGCACAGCAAAGAGTTGGAATTCGGCGTCATACCTCCAGAGGATAAAGGCTAACATGGACTGAGCTGAGTGGCCTGTTGCCATTAAGTAATTTAAACCAATAATATTATGCGGCTCCTAGTGTGTAAGTGCATGGCTGATAGGAATGTGGGGGAAATAAAAAATAATTAATATAGGATTGGTGTAACATCGTGCTCAGTGGTTGGCATGGACACATTGGGCTGAAGGCCCTGTGTCAATGCTCTATGAGGATGGGCCTTACACGCAATATCCACAGGAAGATGACTCTGTCCTTGCTGCACCACACAGTGTCTCCAACAATAAAGGTTAATGGCAAGACCCCCGAAACAAACACCTTGAGTTCTGTCAATGGATCAGAAACAAAATAATCTAATATGCACTCATAGCCTCCGTGAAGAAATGCAACATCCTCACTGACTCCTGGGTTTTCTTACTCCTGACCACTCAAAGTGAAGAAGGGACATTTGAGATTGAGGAGCTGAAGGCCACGAACGAGGACCATGTGGAGGCATTGCGTAAGTGGCGGAAGGAGCTGACCAACCCGCCAACTTCCCACCGCCTCACCCCTTTGGCCTTTAAAGGAAGATGAAGAAAAGAGAAAAGAACTCAAGCAGGCAATTAGAAGGGCCAAATGAGGCCATTAAATGGCTGTGAAGAGTCAGATTAAGGAAAATCCCTACGTTTTTTACACCTACATTAGAAACAAGAGGGTATCTAGGGAGAAGGTAGGAATGCTCAAGGATGGAATTTGTGCTTGGAGTCTGGGGATATAGGCAAGGTACTAAACAAATATTCTGCATCTGTTTTCACCAAGGCTATGAAGGACAGTGAGATCAGTGTGGAGAGTATTCATATGCAATGGCAGTTTGAGATTAAGAAGGAGGCAACTTAAATAGATAGAGTGGTAAAGGAAGCATATGGTATGCTTGCTTTTATAGGTCGAGGCATTAATAAGAGGGTATTCGCTACAGGAGTGGTTGGACTTGGATTGTTTTCTCTGGATCGCCGGATATTGTGGGGAAACTAGATAGAAGTATATAACATTTTGAGAGGCACAGAAAGGATAGATAGTCAGAATCTTTTTCCCAGGATGGAAAAATCAAATTCTACAAGGCATAGGTTTTAGGTGAGAGGGGCAAAATTTAAAGGAGATCTGTGGGGCAAGTTTGGTGACAAGAGGTGAGCACCTGGAACGCGATCCTGGGCATGGGCTGAGGCAGATACAATAGTGGTATTTTGGATAGGCATATGGATATTCAGGTAATGAAGGGATTATGTGAAGGCACGTAAGTGTTGGTGTTGGCACCATGTTTGGCACAGATATTGTGAGCCGAATGGCGTGTTCTTGTGCAGTAGTGTTCCATGTTTAGCTTAGTTTAGAGATACAGCGTGGAATAGACAATAGACAATAGGTGCAGGAGTAGGCCATTTGGCCCTTCGAGCCAGACCATTCACTGAGATCATGGCTGAACATCCACAATCAGTACCCCATTCCTGCCTTCTCCCCAACAGGCCCTTCGACCCACCGAGTCCACACCGACCAGTGATCCCCGCACATTAACACTATCCTACACACATCAGGGACAATTTTACATTTACCAAGCCAAAACCTACAAACCTCGCAGAAACTCATGCAGTCACAGGGAGCACAAACTCTGTACAGACTCGCAATCAGAATCGAACCCTGGTCTCTGGCGCTGTAAGGTAGCAAATCTACCACTGCACCAGTTCTATGTTCTATGTACTATGTTCCATCAAACAGCAACCCATCAATCTTCAGCCTTTCATTATTCTCTACACATTCACTCCAGACTAATCACTTTTGATCCCCTTTTCTTTGTCCCCTTACTTCAAGATATTGGATATTATCCTAATCTAAATAAAATAGCAGTTTAACAATAAGCTGCCAATGTTGTTCAGATTATATATGTCAGAAAAATCCTTAACTACCCTCAGGATTTCTTTTTGTTGGAGTTAAAAAATGTGAAAAGTTTATAATTTGGTGGGGTAATGAGACCCTCTGTTTCCAGTTTTTATCGCAAGTTGAGACTACAGAATCTAATTTTTGGAAAATGTAACCATTTTTTTTTACATAAACAAAGCCACTCTTAGATGCCTTGTCAAGCTCAACCCAAAGCTGGGCGAGGCCTTTGAATGTAGCTATAAATTATAAATTAAAAAGAGTCCAGTCCTTTTGGGATTGAGTCGGATGTATAATTACTTCTAACAAATCTTTTCTCATGAGCATTCTCCATTTCTATTGATGGCATTTGTTCTAAATTGGTTGACAGGAGTAATGGATGCAAAGAAAACAATGGAACTTGCTGTTCGATGAAGAAATTTAAAAGGTAAGGTTTTAACAGCAGCAATAACTCTGATGGGGTATTTACAGGAAACTTCTATCTTTTCAACAGAAGTACTGAGATTGTTTTGGTGAGAGAAGTACAAAGCAAATATTGTCAGGCCGTAACTTGAGAAAAGCACATGGGGGATATTTAAAGCCCACTGGTCAGAATTCAAGACCAACATGCCTCTGTGAGGAAGAAAGGCTGGTTTGGGGAACTGGATGATCTTTGGCAGGTCAAATTTAAATGGAAAATATACGGTAAGTGAGAGGATCTTTAGGAGATATGATGTAAAAGAGGCTTTGGTGTGTAATCCACAGCTCCATGAAAGTGGCAACACAAGTGGATAGATGGTGAAGTCAGCATATGGAATGGTTGCCTTCATTGGTCAGGCCACCGAGTATAACATTTGGGAAGTCATGTTACAGTTGAATAAAACTTTGGTAAGGCCACATTCAGAATATTGTGTGCAGTTATGGACACCTTACAGGAAGCATTAGAAGAAGAACGTGGAGATTCAGCGAGGTTGCAGAAGAGATCATCAGGAAGTTGCCCGGATTGGAGCACATTAGTTTTAAAGAGAGGTTGGACAAACGTGGATTGTTTTTTCTAGAGCATTGGAGGCTGAGGGGCGACCGGATAAAAGTGATTAAATATATGAGAGGAACAGATAAAGTCGATATCTATGTACCCAGTTTGGAGAGGGCATAGATTTAAGATGAAGGAGAGAACATTTGAGGGAGATTTATGGGGCATTTTATTTGACACAGATTGGTAGGTGGCTGGAACATGCTGCCAGAGGTGATGGTGGAAAAGATAGCAATGTTTAGCAGGAACTTAGACAGGCTCATGAACAGGTAAGGAATGTCGAGATATAGATCTTGTGCAGGTAGATGGGATTAGTTTAATTTGGCATCAGCATAGATAATGTGGGCTAAGGGGCCCGTTCCTGTGCCATAATGTTCTATGTTCTATTCAGTATCTGTGGTAAAATACCAGGTGTAGGAGATCATAGGATGCAGGAACAGCAGTAAACCTAATAAGTAACCTCATTTTTCAAAGTAGTTTTAGAATGCTCCCAGAAACTGACTACATCAGCTCAAAACATTCTCCAAGTGATCAACTCAGCGTACTGAAAGGATCAGGTCATGGTGATCTGAAACAATTGTGCAATTATAAACTGTCAAACTTCACTGTCATTTTGCAAGGAAACTGACAGCAATTTCTCATTCGTCACATGCACAATTAACAGGTGAAAGTTTACAAGTTGCTCTCAGCGATGCCCTCTTCTCCAAATGCTGCAGATTTTGTAGATGGAATCAGCAAAAAACACTGATTTGAACCACAGCCGCGTTTTAATTTTCACAGGGATTGTGCACATGTTTCATAAGGTAGAATTGAGTTTTCAGAGAACACACCAAACCATAATTAAATCTCTGCCATTCCTTACCATGAAGGATTCTGCATAGCGGATCCCAGAAGCTACCGTTCAGAGGATCAATGAGAGATAAATTTTAAATTTAATTTGGCCAGTCAAAAATTGAAAGTGCCCATGCCTGACTGAAAAATCCCAGGGTACAGTGATTATTGACTAACTTCAGATCAAATTGTTTCCCCAAAGTCACCCAAAGTCACTTAATCAGTTCATGACCGGCTTGGGAATCTGAATTTTGTAGGTCATGTGCTCAGAGCAGGAAAATTGTACAAGAAAGCCGACAGCCTGCTATGAATTTGTGCAATATAGCCAATTTCTCATTTCAAGGTGCACCATTACTAGATCATTAGTTTCATGAACAGTAAAATCTATCCCACACAGAGCGTTAGATATTTGTGAGCAGCTGTGACTATCATCACTTCACTGTTGACTGCAAGATCCAGACAACTGGAAATGAGAAGGAGCAGGGCAAAGTTAGACTTGTTCACATTGCCAAGTTAGTTGATTACTCCTTGATACACATTCAAATTATTTTAAATAACTTTGGAATTTCTTCTGAATTTTTTAAAGTGGAATATGAACTGGCTTTAGAACCAGAAAACACATTCTGTTAGGATATCCAGCACATCAGCAATAATCTACTAAAAAAATGACCAGAAAAGACCTCTAACAATTATAGCACTAGATCCCAGGCATCAATTTGTCTTTATTATTCCCCCCACTGCTCAGGAGGACCATATCTTATAGCATGCTGATGGGTTTCTTCCAACTTTGGCCAAATCCTTTCAATACCTGCCTGTCAGTTTCTATGCCAGCTAGGATAGGTGTATAGCATAATATTGGTGTCTTCCTTGCTTGCACAAGGTTATCAACAGACTCTCTCATTTTCTTTCAATTACCTTATATATGTGTAAACTCCATGCACCTGACCAACTGCTGCATTCAAGGTTTTGTGTCAGTGAATTGCCAACAAACAGGTCTTGTTTAATCTCCCTCGTTTTCCAAACTGTGCTTCTGCTTTTATCATATCAATGTGATGGTAAA
This sequence comes from Malacoraja senta, assembly GCA_038087875.1. Taxonomy (NCBI): domain Eukaryota; kingdom Metazoa; phylum Chordata; class Chondrichthyes; order Rajiformes; family Rajidae; genus Malacoraja; species Malacoraja senta. The sequence goes on along the minus strand of CM075985.1, from coordinate 8,859,549 downwards.
TCCTCAATTCCTCATTCCTTTTTCATTGCTTCCAGATATGGTATGGTCTAAGCATGCTGTAACATCTGCAATACATTTCAGTTCGTGGATACCTGTATTCTGAACAAAATGACTGGTTCCCACACTTCTGTCTGATATTCATTTTTAAGGACCTGTCCCACTTTCACGACCTCTGCCGAGTTTGCCCTTGACTCATACACGCAGCATTGTCGTCACGAGGTCGTAGGTAGGTCGTGATGCTAGTCGTAGGTACTCGTGTCATCAAGTAGGTCAGGGCGTTTTTTCTAGCCTGATGAAAAATGTCCACGAGTAAAAAAGGTCGTGAAAGTGGGACAGGCCCTTTAAGAATCCAATGGTTCAAATTTTCGTAAAATAATTCAATTCTAATTTACATTGCAAATTATAGTTTAGTGTCCACAGCATCCGCGTAGAAAAGCACGATTTCTAGGGGAAATATTCTGAGTGTGCATCAAGGGTAATAGCAAATCAGGAATCCCAGAACGGTCTAGTCAATACCGAAACACTTGGCATTAATCTGACCCGAGTCATAACGTTCTCATCCTTCTGCCATGTTGAATTTAACTATCCCACCACAACCCCCTGGTCAACTCGTCCCTACCTACCCAAACCACCCTTTCCCCAGGAACTTTCCCCTGCAACCTTCCCCTGCAACCGCAGGAGATGCAACACCTGTCCCTATACCTCCCCCCTTGACTCCGTCCAAGGACTTTGGAAGTCCTTTCAGGTGAGGCAGTGGTTCACTTGCACCTCATCCAACCTCATCTACTGTATCCGCTGTTCCAGGTGTGGACTCCTGTATATCGGCGAAACAAAGCGCAGGCTCGGCGATCGTTTCGCTGAACACCTCTGCTCAATCTGCCTAAACCTACCTGATCTCCTGAGTGCTCAACATGTTTACTCCCCCTCCCATTCCCACACTGACCTATCTATCTTGAGGCTCCACCATTGTCAGAGTGAAGCCCAGCGCAAATTGGAGGAACAGCTCCTCATATTTCGCTTGGGCAGCTTACACCCCAGCGGTATGGACATTGACTTCTCTAACTTCAAGTAGCCCTAGCTTTCCCTCTCTCTCCATCCCCTCCCCCTTCCCCCTTCCCAGTTCTCTGACCAGTCTTACTGTCTCCGACTACATTTTATCAGTACCACCCAATCCCCTGACATCAGTCAGAAGAAGGGTCTCGACCCGAAATGATTACTTCTCTCCAGAGATGCTGCCTGTCCTGCTGAGTTACTTCAACATTCTGTGTATATCTTCGATTTAAACTAGCATCTGCAGTTCTTTGTTGAATTTGATGAATTGCAGAATGTTGTGCAAATTCTGGACACATTCAGCAAATCAATGGAATTATTCAAAAAAGGCCAAGGCCTGATATTGGAAGGAGCTCTGCAAACCATTTTGGGCTCAAAATTGGGTCCAGATGAATTTACCAATTTCACTATGCAGGAATGCAGGAATCTAATATCCCAACTTCCATACTCAACAGAGACACAAGGAACTGCAGATGCTCGTTTACAAAAAGGAGACAGAAAATGCAGGATAACTCTGCGGGTCGTGAAGCACGTCTGAAAAAACATGGAGTGAGTCCACATGCACACTGGAGGAACAGCACCTCACATTACGCTTGGGTAGCTTACAACTTAATGGTATGAATGTTGAATTCTTCAATTTCAAGTAACTAAGCTCCTAAACCCCCCCCCCCCCCACACCCTCCTTCTCTTTCCTATGCACACCAAGATTCACACCCACTCCCTCCTTCCCCCACCCATCCCCTCCCACCTATATTCCTTCCTCTGGCATCACGATTCGCAACTCTTTGCTCCTTGTCTCAAACTTGATGTCTTTGCATCTCTGGCCTTTGTCCAATCATCTACTTACCTAAAAAAGCCCTCACCTGTACTCACCTGTACTCACCTATCACTTGCCATGCTTTGTCCTGATCCCACCTCTCTTCCAGCTTTCTCTCTCCCCTCTCCTCCCCACTGATCACAATCAGTCTGAAGGGTCCTGACCCAAAATGTCACCTATCCATGTTCTCCAGAGATCCTGCCTGACGTGCTGAGTTATTCCAGCACTTTGTATCTTTTTATGTGTCGATATTCAATACCCTGACTGATGAACGGCAACATACCAAAATCCTTCTTGACCACCCTTTGTACCTGTAACACTACTTTCAAGGAACTATGTATCTACACTCCTAGACCCCGCTGCTCCACAACAGTCCCAAGGGCTCTGGCATTCACTGTGAAGGGCTTCCCTGGTTTGACTTCCCAAACTGCAACACCTCGCACTTACCTGCATTGAACTCTATTTGCCATTCCTCAGCCCGCTTACCCAACTGATCAAGATCCTGCTGTAATTTTTGATAACCATCTTCACCATATTACCACCCACTTTAGTGTAATTTGCAAACTTGCTAATCATGCCTTTCGCATTCTGATCCAAATCATCGATATAAACCACAAATAGCAATGGGTCCAGCACCAATCCCCGAAGCACACCACTGGTCACAAACCAGTCTGAAAATCATTCCTCCACCATCACCCTCTGCTTCATTCCATGAGCCAATTCTCCATCCAGTCGGCGAGCTCTCCCTGCATCCCATGCAATCTAAACTTCCACAGCAGCCAACCATGCAGAATCTCATCAAATACCTTGCTGACAACATTTATGGCTTTGCCCATGTCAACCTAAAATGTACTATATATATAGATAACTATCTATGTGGCACGACTTAAATATGGTGCATGTACTCTTTCATCTAGTTTCTCAGCTACATTGCTTCCAATGGAAGCAAAAGGGCTAACAGTCAAATGTTAATTTTCATTTTCCAATACCTCTGTTTTATAAACTATTAGCTATTAAGTAAATCCTTGAAGAAAAAGGTAACCTTTTGAATGTTACTGCTAAATATACCTCCAATATTCTTCCAGAAAATCTGCTCAGATCATAACAACTTTCATATTTTTTTGCCTCTGATTTTCTAGCAGATCATTTGAGAACCGTGGTTACTAGGTCTTCTGCAACTGCAAAGAGTTTCTTTTCTTTTACCCTCACCAAATTTTTCATGATTTTGAACATCTCTCTTAAATCTCTTCTTACCTTTTCTGCTGGGACAGCAGTTTTGATTCCCAAAGCCCAACAATCCACAACAATCTTAATATAGGCTCACTAATGAAAAATGACCATTTGACTGAGCTAGCAATCGTGGAACCACATACCCAGCAAGAACATGTGCCTTCAGGAACTGGGAGCAATCTGACAGGAAAGACAGTGGCAGATATAGAGCACGGTTGTCACCCTCAGCTGATTATGTCACCTTGAACAAAAGGAATCGTGACTGTCCATTTTTGGTTGCACTAAAATGTTCCAAGTAATAATGTGTGAAGCTATCGATGGTTTCTGGAAGTGAGGTGGGAGGCAGCAACTGTAGCTGGAATGGGCTCTGTGCGAAGGGAATTGACAATTTTAATGGTAGGTCACAGGGCACAGCTGGAGATTAAATTACAATCGGCTGGTGGAATTCTCTGCTGCCTGCTTATGATCGAAACAACTGGCCATGAAGTACTACATTACTGGTGAAGAATTTACAGAGAAAGAAAAAGAATGAACCCGCCCTTGCTCAAATCATTTTATGTATTTCGCACATCAAACAGATCAATACAAGAGCTCTCCTAATTCCCCAATATATTCCTTTCAATTGTAATCATTGCAAACACAATCAAAAGTGGTGCATGCGACACTGAGCTGATTTTTGAGGAAATAAATAATTATCTTCTTTACTGAGCTGACGTCCCTGCTCAATTATCCATGAATACCAGACCCACCAGCAATTCTCCTCTTAAGGAAGAGAAATGCTGTTTATCAGAAACGTATGTTTGAAAATATCAGCAGTCAACTCCACCACATTATTTTAACCCCCAATGCTTCCTTAGGTAAATATTTGGGATATAAACACAGGAACACCTAATCAAAGGTGCACCTTACAGAACCGCTACACCATAGTTTTCCCTGGGTGCTCCGATTTCATCCCACGTTCCAAAACGTTGGGCCCTGGCAGTTTATTTGGAAGCAACAGCAACAAAGAGAAGCAGGAGAAAATATTGATTGGCTCTAGCCAGAGTGGGAGGAGAGTTAGAAGTGAGTCAGAGGGGGAAAACAGTTGAAAAGGAGAGGTAAAGCACAGGCAGACTTTACTCAGAGCTCCCGTGGATTTGGAAGCAACAGCAACAAAGAGAAGCAGGAGAAAACACTGATTGGCTCTAGCCTGAGTGGGAGGAGAGTTAGAAGTGAGTCAGAGGGGGAAAACGGTTGAAAACTGAGGAATTCGGTTTATAAATTGGTAAATTAGGCAATTTATCAGTCAATATAAGCAAGACGGCTCTTAGGGAGCGGCAGTGAGGGAACGGCCTTGTGAGGGAAGTGCCCTGTGAGAAAAGTGCGAGTTTGGCTCGAGAGTCTTCGACGAGGAGGCTGAGGAGAGGAGGCTACACAAAACGCTGGAGAGGGAGAGACGAAAGAAGGAGATGTCAGGCAAGCTGATTCAGTGTGATGCTTGCAGTATGTGGGAGGTCAAGGACACGGCTGGTGCCTCTGGCAGCTACAAATGGGAGAAGTGCATCCAGGTACAGCTCCTGAAGGACCGTGTTGGGGAACTGGAGAAGCAAGTGGATGACCTCAGGTTCGTCCGAGAAACGGAGTCGTTCCTCGACAAGTCCTACAGTAAGATTGTTACACCTAAGGTACTGGAAGAGAGAGGGTGGGTGACGGTGAGAAAGGGAGGGATGTATGGAATGCAAACGTCCCCGGGTGTTGTACCTCTTGTGAACAGATTCACCCACTTAGAAGCTGTCGGGACAGAAGACGTTATTACACTGAGCGGCGGACTGGCTTGCGAAGCAAAAAGGGCTGTTGAGCCAAAACCAAACAGGCCAACGTCAGGCAACGCCATTGTAGTTGGAGACTCCATTGTGAGAGGTACGGACAGGGGTTTCTGCGGCAACAGACGGGATTCGAGGATGGTGTGCTGCCTTCCTGGTGCCAGGATGTCATGGACAGAGTGCAGAAAATCCTCAAGGGCGAAGGTGAACAGCCGGAAGTGGTAGTGCATGTCAGCACAAACGATGTCGGAAAGAAGGGGATGAATATTCTGCAGCGTGACTTTAGAGAGCTTGGAAAAATGCTGAAAAGCAGGACCTCCAGGGTTGTTATCTCCGGTTTGCTTCCAGTTCCTCACGCTGGCGAGAGCAGGAACAGGGAGATACGGGACTTGAATGTGTGGCTGAGGAACTGGTGCACGGGGCAAGGATTAAGATTCTTAGATCACTGGGATCTGTTTTGGAGTAAGGGGGAACTGTACAAAAGGGACGGATTGCATCTTAACAGGTGGGGGACCAGCATTCTGGCAGGCAAGTTTGCCACTGTTACACGGGTGGTTTTAAACTGAATAAAGAGGGTGGGGTGTCAAATGGGATAGTCGAGGATGGAGTTAAAGGGAAAGGGTTTCTTAAATGTGTGAGCAGAGAGAGGTGTAAAATGAGGGTAGAAGCAATAGGTAGCAAGGTGAAAAGTAAAAGTGGCAGGCAGACAAATCCAGGGCAAAAATCAAAAAGGGCCACTTTTCAACATAATTGTATAAGGGGTAAGAGTGTTGTAAAAACAAGCCTGAAGGCTTTGTGTCTCAATGCAAGGAGCATTCGTAATAAGGTGGATGAGTTGAATGTGCAGATAGCTATTAATGACTATGATATAGTTGGGATCACGGAGACATGGCTCCAGGGTGACCAAGGCTGGGAGCTGAACATCCAGGGATATTCAATATTCAGGAGTGATAGACAGAAAGGAAAAGGAGGTGGGGTAGCGTTGCTGGTTAGAGAGGAGATTAACGCAATAGAAAGGAAGGACATTAGCTTGGAGGATGTGGAATCGATATGGGTAGAGCTGCGAAACACTAAGGGGCAGAAAACGCTAGTGGGAGTCGTGTACAGGCCACCTAACAGTAGTAGTGGAGTTGGGGATGGCATCAAACAGGAAATTAGAAATGCGTGCAACAAAGGTAAAACAGTTATAATGGGTGACTTCAATCTACATATAGATTGGGTGAATCAAATTGGCAGGGGTGCTGAGGAAGAGGATTTCTTGGAATGTATGCGGGATAGTTTTCTAAACCAACATGTAGAGGAACCAACGAGAGAGCAGGCTATTCTAGACTGGGTATTGAGTAATGAGGAAGGGTTAGTTAGCAGTCTTGTTGTGCGTGGACCCTTGGGCAAGAGTGACCATAATATGGTTGAGTTCTTCATTAGGATGGAGAGTGACATAATTAATTCAGAAACAAGGGTTCTGAACTTAAAGAAAGGTAACTTTGAGGGTATGAGACGTGAATTGGCCAAGATAGACTGGCAATTGATTCTTAAAGGGTTGACGGTGGATATGCAATGGAAGGCATTTAAAGGCTGCATGGATGAACTACAACAATTGTACATCCCAGTTTGGCAAAAGAATAAATCAGGGAAGGTAGTGCATCCGTGGATAACAAGGTAAATCAGGGATAGTATCAAAACAAAAGATGAAGCATACAAATTAGCCAGAAAAAGCAGCCTAGCAGAGGACTGGGAGAAATTCAGAGTCCAGCAGAGGAGGACAAAGGGGTTAATTAGGAAAGGGAAAATAGATTATGAAAGAAAACTGGGAGGGAACATAAAAACTGACTGCAAAAGTTTTTATAGATATGTGAAGAGAAAAAGATTAGTTAAAATAAATGTAGGTCCCTTGCAGTCAGAAACAGGTGAATTGATCATGGGGAACAAGGACATGGCAGACCAATTGAATAACTACTTTGGTTCTGTCTTCACTAAGGAAGACATAAATAATCTGCCGGAAATAGCAGGGGACCCGGGATCAAATGAGATGGGGGAACTGAGTGAAATCCAGGTTAGCCGGGAAGTGGTGTTAGGTAAATTGAATGGATTAAAGGCCGATAAATCCCTAGGGCCAGATAGGCTGCATCCCAGAGTACTTAAGGAAGTAGCCCCAGAAATAGTGGATGCATTAGTGATAATTTTTCAAAACTCTTTAGATTCTGGAGTAGTTCCTGAGGATTGGAGGGTAGCTAATGTAACCCCACTTTTTAAAAACGGAGGGGGAGAGAAAACAGGGAATTACAGACCAGTTAGTCTAACATCGGTAGTGGGGAAACTGCTAGAGTCAGTTATTAAAGATGGGATAGCAGCACATTTGGAAAGTGGTGAAATCATTGGACAAAGTCAGCATGGATTTATGAAAGGTAAATCATGTCTGACGAATCTTATAGAATTTTTCGAGGATGTAACTAGTAGAGTGGATAAGGGAGAACCAGTGGATGTGTTATATCTGGACTTTCAGAAGGCTTTCGACAAGGTCCCACATAAGAGATTAATATACAAACTTAAAACACATGGTATTGGGGGTTCAGTATTGATGTGGATAGAGAACTGGCTGGCAGACAGGAAGCAAAGAGTAGGAGTAAACAGGTCCTTTTCAGAACTGGCAGGCAGACAGTGGGGTACCGCAAGGCTCAGTGCTGGGACCCCAGCTATTTACAATATATATTAATGATTTGGACGAGGGAATTGAATGCAACATCTCCAAGTTTGCGGATGACACAAAGCTGGGGGGCAGTGTTAGCTGTGAGGAGGATGCTAGGAGGCTGCAAGGTGACTTGGATAGGCTGGGTGAGTGGGCAAATGCATGGCAGATGCAGTATAATGTGGATAAATGTGAGGTTATCCACATTGGTGGCAAAAACAGGAAAGTAGACTTATCTGAATGGTGGCCGATTAGGAAAAGGGGAGATGCAACGAGACCTGGGTGTCATGGTACATTGAAAGTAGGCATGCAGGTGCAGCAGGCAGTGAAGAAAGCGAATGGTATGTTAGCATTCATAGCAAAAGGATTTGTGTATAGGAGCAGGGAGGTTCTACTGCAGTTGTACAGGGTCTTGGTGAGACCACACCTGGAGTATTGCGTACAGTTTTGGTCTCCTAATCTGAGGAAAGACATTCTTGCCATAGAGGGAGTATAGAGAAGGTTCACCAGACTGATTCCTGGGATGTCAGGACTTTCATATGAAGAAAGACTGGATAGACTTGGCATGTACTCGCTAGAATTTAGAAGATTGAGGGGGGATCTTATAGAAACTTACAAAATTCTTAAGGGGTTGGACAGGCTAGATGCAGGAAGATTGTTCCCGATGTTGGGGAAGTCCAGAACAAGGGGGCAGTTTATGGATAAGGGGGAAATCTTTTAGGACCGAGATGAGAAAAACATTTTTCACACAGAGAGTGGTGAATCTCTGGAATTCTCTGCCACAGAAGGTAGTTGAGGCCAGTTCATTGGCTATATTTAAGAGGGAGTTAGATGTGGCCCTTGTGGCTAAAGGTATCAGGGGGTATGGAGAGAAGGCAGGTACAGGATACGGTGTTGGATGATCAGCCATGATCATATTGAATGGCGGTGCAGGCTCGAAGGGCCGAACGGCCTACTCCTGCACCTATTTTCTATGTTTATATGTTTAATTAGACACTTTAAATTGTCCCTCATCTAAGTGAAGCCCCTGTCCCACTTTCACGACCTAATTCACGACCTCTGCTGAGTTTGCCCTTGACTCATACTCGCAGCATGGTCGCCACGAGGTCGTAGGAGGTCGCAGGTAGGTCGTAGCAGGTCGTGATGCTAGTCGTAGGTACTCGTGGCATCAAGTAGGTCACTGCGTTTTTTCTAGCCTGATAAAAAATGTCCACGAGTAAAAAAAAAGGTTGGCATGGAAAAAATCTATACTTTTCACTCGTAGGTAGGTCGTGATGCTAGTCGTAGGTAGTCGTGGGTGGTCAGAGGCAGTCGAAGGTAATAGCTCCGGGGTGAAAAAAAGATCAGTAGAAAAAAAAGGTTATTTAAACAGCAGAACGTCACCTCTGTCACTCCAAGGCATGTTCATACATAGCTGGAGAGTTTTTTGGAGAGGAGACTTGTGTTTTAGAGATGGCACCAAAAAGGCAGCAGCGCAGGGGAAGGGCACAACCCTAAAAAAACAAACAGCCATGCAGGTGTTGCCCACCCAAGAGGAGGAGTGGCAGGAGGTGATGCCACAGGAGGTGATAGTGCAGGAGGAGGTAGCCCTGCATGAGACCCCTGGAGGAGGAGACCAGGGTGGGAGTATATGTCCCCACCAACACCCCATCCTTCACTGCCTCATTTTAAGGCAGCAAAGCAGCCCTTTCTCCTGTGTCTGACACAGCATCAGAGGCAGATGCCCCATTGGTGGTGATGGAGGGCTGGAGGAAGGTTATGCCCTACACCTTCACCAGGCAGCAGGAGGGGGACCTTGAGGAATGGTTCCAGCAGAATGCCATCCTGTACGAAAAGGAAAATGAGGGGTACAGGGACAGGGACAAGAATGGCATGCTTGCCATCCACTGCCCCACATGTGTGCTTAAAGTTCCATCTTTTGTCAAAGCCCAGCGCCACTCTTCTTCATAGTCGTGGGAGGTCTTCAACATAGTCGTGGGAGATCTTCAACATAGTCGTATGAGGTCGTAGACATAGTCATGGAAGGTCGTAGGTTACCGCGACCTTGATTTTTTTAGGTCGTTTAAGGTCGCCAGAGGTCGCGAATTAGGTCGTGAAAGTGGGACGGGCTTGAGGGGTAGAAACTACTGACCCTCCTGCTGCCTGGTGAAGGTGTAGATGGGAAGTTGGGTAGAATATAAAAGGTTAGGGTAGGAATAATGTAAAATGGGTGTTTGATAATCAGTGCTGACTTGTTGGGCAGAAGTGCCCGTCTCCATGCTGCATCTCTCCATAATGTCAAAGGCAGCATCTGACTCCAGTATTTTGCCATATGCTGTCTGCCGATCCACCCATTATGTGCAAAGAAACTGATCTCAGCTGTGTCAACGTTGTATTCCTAAGACAGTCACAGGGACAAATGGGCTCAATATCCCTCGGCCAGAAACAACCACCCAATGGCTTCTTTTTTGGAAAGCCTCTCTGCATATATTGGGGAAGTTCACGACTTGAATGCACTACTTTCCATACCTACAGAATAAAATACACAGGCAAGACTCATTGTGAGCTAAGCGATAATTGTACTCGAGGCAGTGACACTTGGAAAACAGCAGTTCTTTCAGAGAAGGTGGGAAAAACCAGCATCTGCAGTTCCCTCTTACACACTAAATATATTTTGTGTCTGTTTCAAAACAAGATGATTCCAAATTCTGCTTCCAATTTCCTTTTGTCAATAGCTTCAGGTATAACAATAATAAATACTTAACTCGTGATGCTGCCCACTGATTTTGACATTACACATTCTGAACTTAATTTGTTCTTACTGACAGAAAATTAATTCACACATATACGTGGGTTCTCTCTGCTTCTAACAAATTCAAACTACAACACATTTTTAGAAAAGGAATGAACATGGCACCAGGAGGAAGGAGGGGCGGGAGGATGGAGATGATCGAGAGAGAGAAAGATAATATCACTTTTCTTTACTCATCCAATTTCAATTTTGGCAGATTTTTAATTATTGAGTGCAGCTATTTAATTCAATTGTAGACCATTGCAGACCAAGCTGCCAAATACACACCCATCTATTGTGGCAAGGCTTGTATGCTACAACGGGCTACAAGGCAAAATTGGGCAGAATTGCTGGTAACAACTCATCCCTCCTGATGAGCTCAGGGCATTCTATGCCTCGGTTTCACCTAAACCCACGAGTCACCATTGCAGATGTCAGATCGGACTTCCTGAGAGTGAACCCGCGAAAAGCAACTGGCCCAAATTGAATTCCTGGCTGTATCTCAGAACCTGCGTGGACTAGCTCTCCCTACACCAACCCTAGATTGCTTTAGCAAGATCACTCTCACCCCAGTGCCAGAGAAATATAAGGATACATGCCTTAATGACCACTGTCTGGTGGCGCTGACATCCACCATCATGATGCGCTTCCATAGACTAGTCATGATGTACCTCAGTTCCAATCTCCCAGACAGTCCTGATCCACTGCCACAACAGGTCCATAGCACCTGCCATCATCCCTGGAACATCCGCATCATTTACATCAGCCTCCTATGCAGCCATATTTTGTAGTAACTTCATTTATAAGTTGCAGATGGCACCACTGGAGCAGGCTGGATCTTAAACAATAATGAGACAGAGTACAGGAAAGAGATGGAGAGCTTAGTAGCACGGTTCAAGACACTTCCTCAAATCAAAGGAGCTGGCCATCAGTTACAGGAAGTGGATTGGAATAACTAGCCCAGTCCCTATCAAGGGTGCTGAAGTGTAGATGGCTGAGAGCTTCAAGATTCTAGGTGTAAATAGTTTGCAACAATATATCCTCGTCCAACCACTCTGACGCTAAGGACAAGAAAGCAAACCAGTCTCTATTTCCTCAAAAGGATAAGGAAATTAGACACGTCTCCAATGACTCCTACTAATTTCTATAGATGCACCATAGAAAGCATCCTATCCAGATGCATCACAGCTTGGTATAGCAACTGCTCTGACCAAGGCTGCAGGGAGTTGCGAATGCAGCCCAGTTGATCCTACTGCTGCTTCTATTTTTTATATATTGTCAACATTCTCTCTGATTGTAAGATGGGATGGAAAGAAAAGTGGAAACTTGGTAGGTAAGTCTTTTGGAGCCCCTGACCAGAATATACTAAAGCCGATCAAACAGCACAGACCACTCACTTGACAACATTTCAATTTGATGAAATACCAGAGGACTATCGAACCCAACCAGACTTTATCTGTTCCCCAGATATTGTTAGCACCCGGAGAAAAGAAACTGCTGCCGTTTTTAAAAAACAGTCGGTTAATTTTTTATAAAATCCATTAACAAAATAATCAAACACCTGCAAAATTAACATTTTATTTTTAATAAGATGTATGAAAACTTAATATAATTTTCTTCTTCCTTCTTCTCCACTAGAACTCATTATTTTTAATGAATATACTCAATAACGAGAACTGAAGTCATGGAGTTTGCACAATTCTGGAATCACGGCACTTCCTGAGGAGTACATTATGATTCTTGGCAGTGATGTGAAACATTTGGGCTTCATCCATAGCACACTGACTGAACAAGGACTCTTTGAAACAAGAGCATCATCAAGTAGACCCGAGCTCGGTCAAATGTGGGTTATGTGCAAAACAATGAGAATTTTGTGCTGAAGAATAATTAGCACTGTTATCGTATTAAAGACAATTTACTAAAATGGATTGTTACCAGAAATAAAATTTTACTCGATCTCATGGAATTATAAATGCGCAAATAGTAAGTGGAGATCCATCCATGTAGTTATATTGTTATAGAATTAATGCAAAGTAAACATTTTTTAAAATAAACAGATGAATTGACGACATACACATGATACAAGGGAGTTGCTAAACACCACTTCCTCAGGATATTTTGAGATGGGCAAAAAATACTGACCATGTATATGACATCCAGGTTCCAAAAATGAATAAATATATAAAACCTGAGTACATCTGACATCCAGGTTCCAATAAATCATACAGGCTGGAACTACCTGGTTGGAGTCTCATGCTATGTTGAATTATAAGATCTCTGCTGTGGCAACGAGCGAGGCCACAATTGCTCACACAGAATGATCATTAGGGAGGAAAATATCTACTACTCCCATTACTTTTTAATGTCTGCAACTGTCAGGCTTACTTTGTGACCACCAGTTCCCACTGTGACAATCTCATGGTTGCATAATGTTTGACAATGCAGTGAATAGGATCAAGGATGGGAAACTTTCAGCACCCATGAAACATAGCCCAGCAAGTGTTACAGCCATATTTTCCTACCCAATTTAAGCAAATCATCAGGATCCTATAATTCTAGTATTGTCACTATACTTAGACACTAAGCAAGAATCAATAAGTCGCCCACTGGTCCTCACCATCCACCAACATTTATAGGCCAGGCAACAGATGTGCGATACAGCACGGAAACAGAACCTTCAGCCCACTGAGTCAGCACTATCCTACACACTAGGGACAGTTTACAATTGTTTTTTACCAAAGCCAATTAAGTGTGGGAGGAAACCGGAGCGCCTGGAGAAAACCTACATGGTCACAGGGAGAGCCTACAAGCTCCATACAGACAGCACCTGTAGTCATGATCGAACACGGGTCTCTGACGCTGTAAGGCTGCAACTCTACCACTGCGCCAATGTACCACCCTGACCTTCCTTACTGTCAAGGTAAAATATTTCTGAACACACCACACCACAACCCCCAGACTGAGCCATAGTACCTTAAGGAATGCAGATATTTGCACATTTTACTCAAACTTCATTTTTAAATGCAAAACTCACAAGAGTTAGTCCCGGACATGAAAATGATTGGATGGAACCGCAAGTGAGCCAGATATAATGTGAATAACTGTCATTCCCAAATACAAGATCTTATTCAAATAAATCAAAGGGAATACTAAGAAAGCAATGTATATCAGATGCCGATCGAGATTGGAAGATCACTTAGCCATATAAATATGACATTTTTTTTACTTTAATCAAAAGATTGATATATATTGCAAATACCCAATTTGTGTGGTACTCCATCACTCCAATCCTCAGATCTGCCACTTATTCTGTTAACTTTATATATCTTCATAATACTGGCAGTCCCCAGATTACCCAAGGGTTCCGTTCCTGAGAATTGATGATAAACTGATATCTTTGCAACTCAGAAATGTTCATTTATGTCACTTTACATACATTTCCCGTAATTCTTTCATTTCATTGAATAATCACCCTAACAGAATACATAATTGAAGTAGTGCAATATATACTGTATTCAGTCATTAAATCAGGTAATTTGACTGTCAGATGACTGGTGTTTCAGTGGAAGAGTACATTGGATACAGTGATCGTAATTCCATAAGCGAATGAATGAATCAATGAATTAATGAATTAATTAATGCTTTAGTGTCACATGTGAGAGGTCACAGTGAAATTCTTTGCTTGCATACCTAAATAGTCACCACGTAAAGGGTTACAAAGTTACTAAGTATCCATGCCAGGTCCCCCTTGTTCTCCCACCTCCCCCTCCCTCACAGTGGTGCCCCCATGCCGGGTCCTCCTTTGTTCCTTCCCCCGGCAGCGGCGTGCTCACTTCCATGTGGTCCGTCCTTGTCCGTCGGTCGGCACCATCATCGAATGCAGCATCAACCTCTCCACTATCGCAGCCAGGTCCTATCCGGACGCCTCAGTGGCACCGACCCAGGCCTCAGCTGCAGACTCCGTCGACCCAGGTTCCGTTGGCCGCGGGCTCTCACCCGCGAGGCTCCAGCCTTGGCTTCTCCACGGCCCAGGAGGCGTCTGCCACTGTGGCCCGCCGGGAGTTTTAAGATAGTTATGAATAAGGATAAGTCTAAACCTTGGGGGAAGGTGCTAGAATGGCGTATAGCATTATTAGAATGGAACAAGGATGAGTAAATTGGGAGCAGTTGCAATTGGGCAAGAACCAGCCGTTGGGGGCAAGAGCCAGCCTGCTGATCAGAGTTCAGGAACGGCCTGGTCCAGTAACTTGGAATGACAAGGATGGTAAGGTAAGGGAAACTTGGATGAGAAAAGAGGTTGCAAATTTGGTCGAAAAGGAAAAGGAAGCGTACATAGGGGTTAGAGAGATGAAATCGAAACGGTCTTTGAGGATAATTAAGCAAGTAGGAAAGAACTTGTGAACAATTAGAAGGGTCAAAAGGGGCCATGAAATGTGTGTGCTCTCATATTCTACGCTCTATTTGTAACCCAGGGAGCTCCTATAGGTCCTTGACCATTTTTTAAAGCCAAAGCTTATGACATTTGTGATTTTGGTCCAGAAAAGAATATTATAAAGGTTGATAAAATTCAAAAAGTAATCAAAGGGCAGCACGGTGGCATTGCGGTAGAGCTACTGCCTTACAGCGCCAGAGACCCAGGTTCGAACCTGACTACAGGTGCTGTCTGTATGGAGTTTGTACGTTCTGCATGGGTTTTCTTCGAGATCTTCGGTTCTCCCCCCCACACTCCAAAGACGTACAGGTCTGAAGGTTAATTGGCTTGGTAAAATTGTAAAATTGTCCCTAGTGTATGTAGGTAGCGCGGACTTGGTAGGCTGAAGGGCCTCTTTCCGCGCTGTATCTCTAAACTAAACTAAACAAATGCTGAAAACAGTCAGCAGGCTATGCAGTGCATGTTGAAAAATAACATGTTGAAAAATGTTTCAAGTAAGTGACCCTGTCAGAAATTAGAAAGTGAGAAAAATAAATACATTTTAAGTTGCAGAGAAGGTGGAGGGAAGGATAGATAGAACAAACTGAATATCCGTGATACAGTAAGGCCAGGGTTGCCAAAGAGTTAACTTGCAGAGATCTTCAAGTCAAATGGGTCAATGAGTGCAGTTGGAGGGTGATAATATAGACAAAGTAGTGCAATGTGTTGCAAATGGCAGAACAGAGAGTCATGCCCACAGACCAGCCGGAACTAATGAAGAATGAAAAACGGAGCCAATACCACAGATGGATGGATGACTTGCAGCAGAAATGGCCAATTGTAACACAGACAGAGAAAATAAATGACCGAGCAAGAGAAATCAATATTGATTGCCGAAATCTGCATCACGCCTAAACTGTTGCAGTTCCTGCAAATTCCTCAAATGCTTACCCGTCAACATGCCTTTTAAAGAAGTACCTAAATACTTTATAGCCAACTTATCCCTATTATTGGCACAATAGCCATCGTTTAAATTTAGTAAACTAGTGTATTTGTATTCAGAAGAGAGAATACAACAATACAAATGAGTGCAGTTGGAGGGTGATAATATAGACAAATCCAGCGATAAGATGTTGGTGAACCACGGCTTGCAAAGTTGCTTTAACCTGACTCAATTATTTTTGTGCATTTGGAACAAGGGTGCAAGGAAATAGAAAGAGTTCCTTCCATGAGAAGGCCACATCTTTCAAACCACATCCAGTAAAATTACAAATTGAGTCAACGGCATCAGATGTTGAAGCAAGAATGAAATTTTGAAGCACAGAACCAAAGCATAATCTCAACATTTGTAAATGTCTTAAGGTGCACAGATCTTAATCAGCACATATATTTGAAGTCCCTCAGCTTCAAAAGATTGGCAAAATACACTCTAAACAAAATACCAAAAAAAAAGCGCTTAAAGATGCAGTCAGAGGCAAGATAGATATAGACAAGTAGAAAGATATCCTTGAAAAGAAAGTCTGACGATTTCAAGTTTTAAATAGTTGTTGAAGGAGAGAAATTTGTGCGTAGTTACCAGAGCTAAATATGTGCTTATGGGCTGCTGATTTAACTCAACTCTATACATTTGGTTCCATTAAAATCAATGGAATTAAATGAGTGCAACAAGTAACCAATTCTCGCACACTTAGTGCTAGCAAGCAACCAAAGATAGATTTTTCTCCCATAATTTACAAATTCCAAATTAAAAATGTGACATAAATTAAAACAAGACACTGGTCAAGCAACTGTGTACGTTATCAAAAGGAAACTGGGACGTCCACCGGAGTACAAAGCATATTCAAGGATAGCTCCAGAGAGGCAAATACATAAATAGGAATATATTCACAGAAGCAGAGAAGATTAAGGAGAGATGTAAATGAAGATTTCAAAATTAAAAAAATGTTTGAGAGCAACCAGTGAAAGATTATTTCCACAGATTGGTGAATCATTTATGAGGAGCATAAATTTAAAACTAGTACTCAAAACATAAAGGGGAAGGTTAGAAGGAATTTCATTCCCACAAAGGATTATTAGACGCAGAATACATTATTGCAAGTGGCTACTTAAGCCAAGTAAATCATGACATTTGAGGGGGAATTAGACGAACAGATGAAACAGAATTCTAAAGGCTATGAAGAAAGGGTATGGAAATGAAATTAAAGTAGCAAGTTCCATTGGGTTTATTGGCAGTATTAACAGGCACAATTGACTAAGGGTCTCATTTTCTCTGATGAAATCTCCATAATATCAAGGTTCAATTTTGAAACATTATTGCTGTCACTTCTTTAAGCAGAAATAATGAGAGAGAAACACAACAAATATTGTAAATCTGATATTGAAAATAAATTCCAGTCCAGTGAAAACATACTGTGTACTATTGGCTTCTTCCATAGATTTGTCTTTAGTACCGATTTATTAAACCCAACAAGCTGTTAAAAATTGGTCAGAGATATCTCTTCTCTCGTGCTTTAATAAATCAATGATATTGATAATGTCACATAAAATAGTGCAGGAGGATGCTTGTGCCCATCATAAATGGTTTGGGCCAAAATAGTTGTTAAATGTTATCAGTCAGCATCTGCAGAGAAAAACTAAAATTGTTGTATATACTTTGACAGAACTCAAAAGCAAGACAGACTGAATCGTTGTCATATCTAGGAAAAATATTTCAAATTGCTTACATTTCATTCTTTGTTAATTCTGATGAAAGATTCCGTAGTCAAAACACTAACAAAGAACAAAATTAGTAAGCTCAGTAATTTCATGTAGATTCATATGGAATCACACAACACAAAACAGGCCATGGTGTCCAACTCATCCATGCCGACTAAGGTGATAATCCAAGCCAATCTAATTCATTTGGCCCTTATCCCTCTGAAACTTTCCAATCCATGTGTCTGTAAATATGGTGGAAGCCGGTACAATTACAACTTCTAGTGGCAGCTCGTTCCATGTACCCGTCATGTAATTTACCATCTCTATCTCGTGGGTATCAGGAACAGAAAAAACATGCCTTGAAAACATTGATTCTTTAAAATAATAGAGAACAACAAGACCATACCTACAACAGCCTACGAAAATTACAGAGCCAGATCACATCTCACTTCTAAGACTGTAATGATCTTATCGTTGGCGACTAATAACTGGCCTATTATTTCTGTATATTACCTTCTCTGTGCATATTGGCTAAGTTCTCACAACACTCATTCATTTTTTACTCAGCAGCTTTAAAATATCAATAAAGCAAAATCAGATAAAATACCGTTTCCATGCCAAGATATTTTGTGCAAGCATCAGGTATTATATATTTTTTTGATTACAAGCAACATAGTGCAAATCTATTTTTATTCTGATCAAACAAATAACACTAAAATATGACTAACACTCATCAGAAAGCTGAAGGTTAAAGTTCCACACAAGAGGTTCAGCACATAAGTAACTGATATTTCAGACGTACTGTGAGAATGCTGAACTGTCAGAGGAGCCATTTTTTGGAAATGACTTTAAACTGAATCCCCATCTGCTCTATCAAGTGCACATATAAATCTGTGTAAACTGTGCAGGGAGTTGATCATAAAAATCTTGGCTAAGGTATCCATGCATTAGCGAGGGAATGGTGCACTATCAATCTTTCGGATGAAATAATCCAATCACGGCTTTGTTTAATTTCTTTGGAGGACAGAAAATATCCCAGGATGCTATTTCAAACAAGAGCAGGATAATTCCACTGTCGATCTGGCCAATACTTATTTCTCAAACAGCACCACTCCGTGTAAATTATTTCTTACATGAGATTACATACACTCGATATATGGCCAGCCAATGGTGTTATGTTCCACTTGAGCTTTCCCCAGTCTTTCCTCAAAGTAACCCTCTACTCCCTTCTCCGTCATGTGCTTAACCAACCTCTCTTTCAATCCATCCGTATTATTTGTTTCAATCATTCTGTGAAAGCAAGTTGCTCATTCTCAAGCTCACTGAGTAAAGTAGCATCTTTGGAATTTCATTGCTGAATTTTTTTGTAGCTATTTACTTTGATGGCAGCTACTTTTCTTCTTTCCCAAAAGTGGTAATTTTCTCTGTGTACCTTTCATAAAATTCTATTAGATTCTATAAGACTCCGCAGCTGCCTTTTCTCCAAAGGGAAGATATCCTGTTTATTTTTTACTGATATACTGTACACGTCTGGTATTGTTCTTGATAAGCTTCTCTCCAAGAGTATATATGCTATTTATAAAATGCCACCAGAATTGATTAAAAAGTCATCAAATATGGTCCAAGCAAGATTCACCACAGGTTTTATTACATTTCAATTCTACGCCTTCAAACTAAATCCCAGAGTTTGACATGATTTGTTTAACACCTGACTACACTTGTGGCACAACAGTAAATGATCGGTCTGTTTGTAATCCAAGATCCCTTTGCTCTTCTACTTTACTTACAGTTACATTCTTACTAGTGATATTGCCACCTCTCTATTCTTTCAACCAAAATATACCACCACCCACTGTATGTGTTCATCTTAATTTGCTATTTGCTAAACATTTTCCAATTTAGCCCATGGAGAGGACTTGGAAAATGGCGCTAAATCTGACAACTCAAAAAAGAGAGTGTGCGCAGGGTGGGGGGGGGGGGGGGGCTATTAGTAACCCGAAGAAAGTGCTGTGCTGTGGGTGAAGAAGGGCTTGCTGGTGCACCTTACGAGTCGGGAGTGGGGTCGGAAGCCGACTCTAAACGGCCAGGGAGACGGTGGGAGCTGGGGATGGGTCGGCAGATCATTCCATTCACATTCAGTTTACATTTTATATTTGCTTTATTTAAGTTTCTGGCAATCCATGGTGCTTTAGAGACATGGGAGGGATGTCATTAGCAGGCCAGGGGTGTTTTGTCGTGTCATTATCATGTGACATTTGTTCATCCAAAAAGACGGATAATCCAGAAAGGCTCTGGAACCGATGGTGCTGGAAAATCGGTGTTCATCCGGTAGTGATATTTGGCTACGTCTTCAATAATAACTGAATTTTACAACCTTTTCTTCTGAAAATTATTTCCACATATTTGAAGCTAGCTACATCTCTGCTATTGTCTGCAGCAGAAAACACTTTCTGCGATGCAAGGGTTGCCATAGAGACAGGAAAGCGTTTGGTTTCACTGTTATTCACCACCTTCTAGAGAGCATCCTAAAGTCCAGTCTTACCCATTTAATTACCGCGTGCAGAAACTTCCTACGTGCAGTTTGACCACCTTTTCTACATTACCTTTGAAGTGTCGACAGTGTCACTAGATATTTAATTGTCCTAACAAGACCTTTGAGATGTTCAGAAGTTACAAAAGGCCATGCAATTGAAAGTCATTCCTTTCTGATAAAAAATTATGGTGACTGACCAGTTAAACTATTAAATTAGACTGGAAATCCTGTTGCCAGTCAGCATTTCCAGACAGGAGAGAAGAAACAAGACAGCTCAACAATTTGCCTACAGGAATTATTGTAGCTTTGGATCATTTTAACAACACATACTGCTCCACTATTAGAACATTAGTGCGACCAACAGAGCAACTATCCTTTTGTGTCAATTAGATGATGGCTGATTTGTTGGTTTGTCTCAATTCTATTTTCCTGCCTGATCCCCATAGCCTTCTATTCACAGGTAATCCAAAAATCTGTTCAGCCTCAAATATATTGAATCACTTAATATCCATAGCCTTCTGGGATGAGAAATTCTTGAGATTCATCATCTTCGGAGAATAAAATTAAAAACCCTGCAAATGCTGGAAGTCTGAAGTTAAAAAAAGCAGACATTGCAGGAAACACTCAGCAGGCGAGGCAGCATCAATGGAAAGAGAAACAGAGTTCACGTCAGGTTGAAGACCCTTCATTGGGGAAGAAAGCCCTCACCTCAGACTTTAATCGATATCCTTTTATCTTGAAACAATGTCTCCTCATTCCAGTTTCCCAAAATAGGGGAAACATCCTAGCTGCATCTATTCCTTCAAGCTCCCTTAGATACTTTTATGTTTCAATAAAATTGCCTTTCAGTTTTCTCAACTCCAGAGACTACATGCCAATCTACTCAAATGTTCCCTTTCTATGACAGTCGCTTCATCCATGAATAAATCTTGTAACCCTGTTCTGCAATCCTTGCATGACCATTATATCCTTCCTTAGATAAGGAGACAAAGCTATCTGAAGTAGTCCAGTTGTAATGTCACTAAGATTCCTGTGTTTCATCCCAACCCCATCAACCCTTACCATTCGAGCCAATATCTCTTTCTTGGTATATCTACGTGCTAACTTTATGTTACTTGTACAACAATGCTTAGATCTCTGAAGATCAGCATTAATTCATTTCTCAAGATAAATTATATTCTGTTTTTTTTTACTCTTTCCAGTGGTGGATAACCTTCTATTTCTCCACATTATACTCCATGAATATTGCATATGTGAATAGTCATTGAAAACTAGAGCTGTGAAACGTGAAAACTTCGGCCCTTCATATCCTTGCCGGCCATTGAGTATCAATCTATCCTAATCCCACTTACCTGTACTTGGCCCAGAAACCACTTAAATGTTGACTTTTTGTCTTCTTCACTCACAGGCAGCGCAATGATTGCTTGAAAGATACTTCTGCTTATACAGTGCCCTTCATAATGTTTGGGACAAAGACCCATCATTTATTTATTTAAATGGGGGGACTATGTATAAACACAACAGTGATTTCTACATGGTGAAATGAACTGGCCTATAATATGCGTGTGGTTAAAGTGACAATGTGGTTAAAGTGTCAATGTGCACTTTATCCACATGTGATTTTTTTCGATTACAAATCTTAAATTGTGGAGTACAGAGGTAAATAAATAAATGATGGGTCTTTGTCCTAAACATTATGGAGGGCACTGTAAATACTTCTGCTACTGGGAGAAATATAACATAGGAACAGGCCCTTTGTTTACCCTACTGTTTACCCTATCTATGCCCCAGCTAATTTTGTACACCTCTATCAAGTCCCCTCTCAGTAATTTGTGCTCCAAGTAGCAATGTTACAAAATTTTGAGATTTTAAAAATAAAGTCTGCAATTTATCCCATCAGATAAAGCATAAAAAAGAAGTTTAATTTGACACTTAATTCACTTTCATATCTTCAGTATTAAAAAAGTTATGGCCATTATCATACTCAGAAATTAGCATCTAGTTCCCTATTGCTTTTCCATTGACTTAACACAAAAGCTGTGATCGAGGATAGTTAAAAGCCCATAACTTTCTTAAAAATTATGATAACTGAAAGAAATTTTCAGTTATTATAGATTGAAGCATTCTGAAACAAATATGAAACAATCTTACTTCGAAGACATGAAAGTAAAGCATATAATTAGTTAGTTACCTAATTGTAGCTAATTACAAAATTCAATTACTAGATCTAAACATCTATCAATTTCTTAAGAATAGATTAACATTTTTAAATAGCCTAAGTGTCCAAATAACATCCACACAATAATTCACAATATAACATAATTTTAAAATCTAATTTTCATGAATTTACAGGCCAAATGGAAGGAATTGAATGTTTAATACCTGTAAATTAATGGGGATTTAATTCATCTTGCGAGTGAGGATTTTTGGAACGCGATCTTTTGGAACGTTCATTTGCGGTGAATTTAACCCCGTATTGGCATGAAAAATACTGCCGTTAATTCGGGGAATAAAATCACCGTGTCGCATGAAAAAATGTGAATTAAAGGCTTCTTAAGAAGCACTTTTATACATTTAAAGAAACCACTTTCGTTTACCTGTCCCATGTGTGAAATCCGTCCCCGTTATCGGCGTTGACGCTTCAGGAGCTGCTTTTAAAATTACTCTAGGGCTGACATTGACGCTTTAATAAAAAAAAAAATTCACAAAACGCCAGTAGGAACGATTTGTCAGCCAAGGCTTGTACTCCAACAAAATATTAACCAGGACAAGGGAGGAGAAACCCGCGTTTTAACCCCGCCCCCCCTTAAAGGCGCCAAAATCGCGCACACGGCCAGTGGCGGAATTACAGCGCGACTGAAGGTAAGTTTTGTAACATACCTACTCCAAGGAAAACAAATAAAGCTTATCCGGTCTTTCCTCATAATGGAGACACTTCATCCCAGGCAACATCCTGGTGAATCTCATCTGCATTCGCTCGAGAGCAATCACATTCTTTCTATATTATAGTGACCAAAACTGTAAACAATATTCCAGATGTGGCCTCACCAATACTTTAGAAAGCTGTGCCATAACTTCCCTGCTGTTATATTTTATACCTTGGCTAATGCAGGTTAACATTCTGTATGCGTTCTTTGCCACCTTATCTACCTGCGGTGTCATCTTCAGTGATATTTGGAGTTGTACATCAAGGTCCATCTGTTCCTCAATACACTTGAGATATGCTTGAAATATCATTCACTGTGTTTGTTCTACCCTTTCATGATTTCTCAAAATACATCGCTTTGCCTTTATCAAGATTAAATTCCTTCTGCCATTATCCTGCCCAATTTACCAGCTCATCAATACTTTCTGTTGCCTGAGATTATCCTCCTCACTATCCACAACATCACTGACATTGTGTCATGTGCACACTTTTAATTTGAGTTATTAATGTAGCTAGCAAACAGTTAGAGTCCCAGTACAAATCCTTACGGTAGACAACTGGTCCAAAGCTCCAAATGCAGCCCTCCACCCTCACCTTCTGTCGCCAATAACCAACCCAATTTTGGTGCGCATCCCATGGGCTCTCACCCTTTAGACCAGCCTTCCATGTGGAAACTTGTCCAATGCCTTACTGAAGTTCATGTAGGTTACATCAACCACATTGTCCTCATCTACATCAAATTCCCATTTATCCAGTATTTAAGCATCCTAAATTCTCAAGCAGCTGACAAAAATTAAAGTGCTTTGATTTTATAAAAATAAGCTCAAAACGTGAATGTTATTTCAAGTGTTATTTTGTCTGAAGACATTTTAAATGTATTTATGTTTACACAAAGATAGTGCAATTGTAGGCTGATGAGCAGCAGCAGCATCTTTGGAGATGTATAGCATGTACAATGTGGGCCAAAGGGCCTGTTCCTAAGTTATACTGCTCTATGTTCTAACATTTGGCACTTTGGTGGTGGTGAGAACAGTCATTCATTTGATTTTTTGCTGGATTTTACATTAATCTTGTTTAGTCCTAAAATATAGAACTGCAGTGTTAAACATTGATACTTAAAAGGGCAAGGAGATGACATGTAGTTTGGCAATTTATTTAAAGATTGTAGAGAATGTTAGTGGGTACTGCACTGTCATTTTACAGTACAATTCTCACATAACCAGCAATATTCATGCAACCAGCATCCCCGTTTCTGAAAGTATACTGTATATATTCAGTAACAAGTTTGAAAACAAGTAGTCAAACCGGATCTTCCTCCATCAAAACTACACTGACTACCCCTGATCGTCTTTGCCTTTCTAAGTTTCTAAGATGCTTTCCCCAGATTTTTTCCATTAACTTCTTTACCACTGGATGTAGGACTTACTGACCTGTAATTCCTTGGTTTATCGCTGCAACCTTTCTTAAATAAAGGAACCAGATTTGCTGGCATCCCACCAATAGTCAATTATAATTTGAACATCTGTTTGTTTGAAAACCACCTCCACCCTTGCCTCCTATAGCAGCCTGGGATACATCATATCAGGCCCAAGGGATTTATCCACCTTTGTGTCTGCTTTATGTCTGGGGGTTTGATCATGATGGTGCTCGAAATGAAATGTTCTCTTTTTCCACAATCATTATTGCTCTATCTTCACTTCAGTTCAATTGGATCCCATTAAAAAAAACACGTCTTGAAGAATTTTGAGAGATTTCAGGGTTAAATTCCAATTAACAACTGCAGACAAAAGAAAATGATGTACTGAAATACAAAGTGCCTGGCCAACTGCTGCCTATACTGAGTAACATTTAGCCAAATTCCAGCTTTTTTTAGACATCATCATCATTTATCCTTCCATCAGCACCAATTTAAAAAGAGCAGGCAAATTCTATTCTGTCCAGGTTAATATTAATTTCCCAGCCAACTTCACTTAAAATAGATTTCCTGGTCATTATTACAGTATGGAGTAGCCGTGTGCAAAATGGTGACACCATTTCCCAGATTGCAAATGTCCTAGATTACTGTTAAGCAGTGGGGCATGGTGGATGTTATACAGAAGTACAAATGTTTCTTCTACTTTCCACTATAAATCGTTTCGTAGCACCCTCCAAAATATTAAATAATATAACATGTCGTGAATGATAAAAATGCCATTCGTTCACTTAAAATTAATCCATCTATTTATTAACTCTCTAATAATTATATTTTGTATGAACTAGGCCTTGATACATAATACGATTCTTGCCAAATAACTCAGCATATTAAACACAATAAATAAACGTTATGTGACATTCATTTTAAGTAGTGTTTCTTGCTAGTTTCCAATTGGACCTAATTGGACTTACTTTGATGTAATAAATATGGTTTACTTGATTTATTCAATTTTATTATGTACTTCAATGACTTGTATCAGTTCTACAGTCCAGCAATCTTCAGCTTTCGAAGTGGCAATAACAAGTTAATCTCGAACACAACATAAACTGTCATTAATGCTAACATTGTTCGATAGCACTTCAAGCTTTTACTTGCAGCAGATGTTTAAAACATTTTGACGGTCAATGGTGGTTGTGTGTTGAACCAGCACTTAATTTTTTTCACATAAGCTAAGAAAAAACTGTAGACTTTCTCATTGAAGGAACTTCACCTATCCCATTCATATAATGACATATAAGTGGCACATAAATCAGATCTAATAATAAAATAAAATAATAATAATAAAATTAAACATAATAATAAAATTATGGCACCTGCTCAGGTCAAACAGAGTCTGACAATGTAGAAAACCACAGAAACCAATTAGAACATTTCAGAATACGAACAGGGTTAAGTTGGCATGATTTGACAACTCAATTAGAAAGCATCTGATTCATTCTAATGCAGGGGAGTTTGCTTTCACTGTAGGAAAGCAAATCTGATAACAGAGTTCTTTAGCAAACAAGGTAAATGTACTAAGAGCAGTGACAAACAAACCATTTTAGTAGAAATGGAGAATAAAACACCTTCAAGCACGAAGGAAGGGTTTGGGATGATTCACTGTAAAGTGAGAAATCAATTCCACGGGGATTGGAACCAAAGAATGCAATTAAAGATCAGAAACATTTATTTTTATAAAACTAACAATGATCTGAAATATACTGCCAGGAAGATGGGCAAAATCAGACAATTAGAAGAGGAAAAAAATACAGGAAAGAACTGGAGGCAGGCTGGGGGTGGAAACAAATTAGATATTGCTCAAAGAATATAATAGGCACGTTTGGGTTGTATAATTTCTGTCTGCATTCTATGAAGCAACTAGCTGAGGAAAGCCTTATTCTTTTGTCAAAATTAATATCTTTCCCGATACTGTAGTCCCGTGTTAGCACATTTGAAGCTGTAGGCAGAAAAAAAAAATCACACTTTCTGTCCAATTCACGTGACATACATAATTATACAGAAAGGACAGGTAAAAACATAAAATAAGTTACATAGAATATTGACAAGTCCAGCATGTTATATGATAGCTGCTGAGTTTGTGTAAATTTGGCCTTATACACCATAATGGGACCTGCCAGTACAGATCCAAATATATCCATTTTAAAAAGGTCAGCAGAATGATATACAGTAGCAGCCTCTTAAATCACAATACCAAAAAGGTCAAAGACCCATACATCTCGTAGATACAACATCACTGACACATAGAAGACCATCATTTTGAAGGGCACATGCCTCTTGTGCATTGAATGCCTTCACTTTAGCTAAGGGAAATGCATCTTTGATGTTTCAGAGAATGAGTACGTACATCTGGTTTAGGTTTATTATTGTCGTCAACGTGTCGTGAGGTACAGTGAAAAGCTTTGTTTTACATGCTGTCTAATCAGATCAGATAATATTATACATAAATACAATCGTCAAACTCAAGTTCAATAGGCAGAACAAAGATAACACCCTTAACCACCATCATCCACAACTGTGATAGAAACCTGAGATGCAATCAACTGAGCACAATATAATAATGAGCAAATTATTATTCCACCTTTTGGAATAGAACAGCCTGATTTTGGCCCCTAAACACTTTAAAAAAATCTGAATAAAGGAAAAGAACAATCCAGCTTTCAACTGTTTAAAGAACATTTGATCCACAAGTGACGGCACTTCCTGCAGTTAGAAGGTTCACATAAAACAAATCCCTTGTTCTCTCTTAGTAGGCTATTAAAAGAGGCAAAAACATAGTAGATCTCATGAGGTTTTCCCCACAAAGTACACTACTGATAGTCAACATACTCCTCCAAGCCCTACAGGCATGCTTGTTTAAAATACAAAAACATTTTGTCCTGCCATTTCCCCAAATAAAGAACCATTGATTTCTAGTTTATGCCTGTGCATTCAGAATTATAATCACACCAGTCAACTGCATTAAGATGGAAACTAGTCGCGTGGAGTACTTGGCTCCAGATGATTTTAAATGAACTCCATTGATTTTGTCAGATGTTATAAACACAGGCTTGACAAATGGAGTAAAACTTAGGAACCATTTTCAAATCAATATATGCGAGAAGCGCTGGAAGTCAGTTTCTATGGTGTGTGGGACAAGATGGAGAGCATTAAAAAAAACTAACGGGGTTATCCTGATAATCTGCTGCAATCAGTATCAGCTAGTGTCATGCTTACTGAAGTTTATGGCTTCATTGTCCCTGTAGGTCATTTGCCGATAACAAATTCTCCAAAATAGCCACATACTAAAACTGATCAGAGATTCAATTACAGCATCTTCTAAAGGTCCAGCTATACTTACAGTAGAGTTATACAGTCCGGAAACATGGCCTTCGGCTTCATTGATCCGTGCCATCAAGGTGCCCACCTGACCCCATGCCATTCGTCTGCATTTGGCCTATATCCCTCTAAACCTTTCCTATCCATGTACCTGTCTAAATGTCTGTTAAACATTATAATTTTACCAACCTCTACCACTTACTCTGGCAGTTTGTTTCATATACAGGCACTCCCTGGCTTACGTAATAGACCTGGCATAAGTCAGAGCTCCCCCATGGTCTCCACGGTGATCCCATGCACTTTTCTGCAGCTCGGTAGCTCAATCACATCCTTCCTGTAGCATGGTGACCAACCTGAACTCCACAACTCAGTGCAGAACAGTGACTGCTCACTGCAGCAACCCCAATGCCAGCCTTCACAAGCAGCCATTCAACATCTGGATCCACTGGATGTTTTTTTTCCTGGATTGATACCAGATTTCCAGCACGTGGCTGGGAGGGTAGAGATTCGTGTCAGGTTTATGCTACAACAGCATTGTCAGCAATAATATCCCCTATTGTTAATGTTATAACATCCCTTTTTAGAGATGATATCATCAGCACTTTTATACCTGTGAATGCATCCGATGCACGAAGAAATGTAGAAGAGCATGGTTGTGGGTGAAATAAAAAGTGGAGGAAAGGGTGTCCATTTGCTCCGTTAATGAGAATTAATACTATTTGCAGGAAGCTAAATAAATAACAAGATAACACTGTCCCTTTCCTAAAGTAAACACCAATCGCAAACATTAGATTGACATACTGCTGGAAATGGTACAGATGGCATCCCAAAGAATAGACAGTACAGGGGAAGGGGAATTGCTGCAGTTACGCACTGGTCAATCACAACGTGCATGGACTACAATTATGCTGGAAGTTCAGGGAACCGAGAATTTGACAACATACCAGCAGAAGTAAAGGGGCTAGATGGATACACAAGAGACTACAGATGCTGATATCTGAAGTGATAAACAAAATACCTGAGAAACTCACAGAGTTTGGCAGCAGCTCTGGAGGCAGAGCTTCAGGACAAGACCCTGCAGGCCTGTCTTGCATGCTTGCTTATCACTTTGATCACCTGAAATTCTTTGCTGGTGCTTCTTGTGAAAACCTGTGAAGAATTATTCTGTTCCTCCCTTTCACTTAGAAATACTTTGATATTGTTTATAGGATTTTGCTGTAAGCAAAATGTCGGTTCTATTCATCCATTTACGGATGCTTTATTTCAGTCATTGTAATTGAGGTTCATTGGATGTTCACTGGTTGATAATTCTCCACACACAAATACAAGCTGTTCCCTGGAAACATTCAGCCTCATAAAATGAGTCTTCAGACAATCCGTTTAGAAATTCCCTTGATTTCAAAATTCTCAGTCTTTTGTTCCAATTGCTTTAGGCCATGGCCTAGTCCGATTCCTGCAACATCCTCTGCCTCTACAATAACTTAAAGTACCTCAATGTTAACATCAGCAGAAACAAAAACTTGCCTAAATTTGAAATCTTTTCAACATACGCAATGCCCCAACCGATGAAGGCAAGCATATCATTAGCCTTCTTTACCACTTAAGTTTAGTTTAGAGATACAGCGTGGAAACAGGCCATTCGGCCCACCTATTCTGCGCCGAACATGATCATCCATACATTAGTTCAATCCTACACAGTAGGGACAATTTACAGAAGCCAACTAACCTCCAAACCTAAACGTCTCTGGGATGTGGGTAGAAACTGGAACACCCAGAGAAACCCATGAAGTCACAGGGAGAATGTGCAAACTCCGCAAAGACAGCACCCGAGGTCAGGATTGAATCCATGTCTCTGGCGCTGTGAGGCAGCAGCTCTACCGCAGTGACATTGTCCACTTTCCATATTGCCACTTTCAGTGAGCTATTGACTTGCACCCCCAGATCCTCTGTACATCAATGCTGTTAAGAGTCTTGCCATTCTGTATACTTCCCCCATACATTTGACATCCCAAAGTGCAACATCTCATACTTGCTTGACTTAAATTCCTGCTGCCATTTGTTCACCCTTACCTGTGACTGTCATAAATCCCACTGCATCCTTTGACAGCCTTTCTCACTGTCCACAAATCTACCAATTTTGTTGTCGTCTGCAAATTTACCAACCAACCATCTACATTTACGTCCAAGTTGTTTATATATATATATCACAAACAATGAAGATCGCAGCACAAATCACTGAGGAACACCACATGTCATCGACCTCCAGCCAGAATAGCATCTTTCCACAACAAGAAAACATTTGAACAATCTTACAAACAAGCGACTTTGTTACTTTAAAGACAAAATTACCCTCTTTCATCATAAGTTTTACAAAGACTGCACAATGTTCAATTGCATTTCAAACTCCTCAGAAAATAAAGCAGTCCATCTCTTTCTGGAGCAAAACGTAGTTAACATTCATCCATGGCAGTCATACCAGTCATCTGCTGGCCAATACCCATCTGCAACAAGTGGTCTACACTTTATATTCAGTAACTTTACCACTGCCCACTACCTGTAGAATTCCGAAGATTTATTCATCTTCAACTGAACATTTCTCCCTCATGTCGGTCCCACATGGTAACAGCACTTTAGGACTGTGACCCCTAATTCTAGATTTCTCAGTTAGGGTAACATATTGTTCGGATCGGCCCTGTCCAGTCCTCAAAATAATTTTGTACACTTTACAGAGGACACCTCTGATTCTTCTAAATTCCAGAGAAGAGGACCAGATTATTTAATGTTTCCCCTTGACAGACATGCAACCAGTCTGGTGAATTGTTGCTGATCCCTCTTTATAGCAAAATTATTTTCAGGCAAGGATACAAAAACAGTACATAATATGCAAGATATAGTCTCACCAAGGCCCTATATAAATCATCTTGCAATAAAGAACAATATTTCATTTGCCTTCCTGAATGACTGCTGAAAATTCATGGTAGTTTTCAGAAACATAAATACCAGAGAACGCAGGTCCCTTCAAAGATTAGCATCTCCTAGTGTCTTAACAGTAAAAAGCACTTAGCATTTCTGTAGTGACTGAGATAACCTCATATTTTTTTCACAAGGTACTTCCTTCTCATGTTGTTGCCCATTACTTAGCTTGTTTATATCTTTGCATCTGCTTCAATACTCATTCCCACTTAGTTTCCTGTTAATAGCTAGGTTCGAAATGTTACATTTGGTCTGCTCAGCTAAATTGTTGATTGAGAGTTAGTTTACAGATAGAAAGCAAAGAATAAAAATAAACTGGTACTTCTTTATTTAAAAATAGAACATCGAATCGTACTGCACCGTAACTGGCTCTTTGGCCCACAAAGCCTGTGTTGAACATGATGCCAAGTTAAACTAATCTCCTCTGCCTACATGTTTTCCATATCCCTCCATTCCCTGGATATCCATTTACCTGTTTAAAAGCGCCATAAGTGCCACTTTTGATCTGCCTCACCACCACCGATGGCAGCAGGTTATGGCACACACCATCCCACAAAATTGCCCCAAACATTTATTTATCTATATCTATATACATAACTAAAACACTGATCTTGTGCTCTTCCGGTTTGCGTGGTTTTTCTATTTGCGCAAAAACGGTATATGATAGTGCTACGATTTTTCACCAGCGTACTCACCGTTCACCTGGGCTGTGAGTGCAACAAGTTTTGTTCCAATCGATTGTACACTGTAAAAGTTATTAAGGTTTAAAAATCGTAAAAAATGCACATGCGCAGATTGCTGTCAGTGATCTCCTTTCCTGTCAGTCAGGAAGGGGCGTCGCCGCACTTGTCTCCGTCTTGGCACCATCACCACACTGATTGATCGCGTCCGCTGTCAGTCTGCTGGAAGTCGCCATGGTGAAGGAGTGGCGGCGGTGGCGCCCAAGGAGTTCCAGCCGCGCAGTACCTGGTGGGGAGGGTGGTGCCGCGGGCCAAGCCCGGGGACTGGGCCTGGGCCGAAGCCAAGCCTGGTGCTGGAATAAGGACCGAGCCTGGGGCTTGGGACGGGTCCATGACCAAGGCTGAGAAAAAAGCCACGGCCTGGGCTGGAACCAAGGACGAGCCTGGGTCAGGGACGAGCCCGGAGATGAAGTCGGGGCCTGGACTGGAGCCCAGGCGGGCGGCCGAGCTGAGGGCTGGAGTCGTGCCCAAGCTCGGGGCCTGGTCAAGGTGTACCAGCGCCTCGACCCCTGCCATCCTGGAGCACAGCCTCTGCTTCCTACTCTGCGGCAGCTCTGGGAGTGATGGGGCAGGGAATGGGAGTGATGGATGAGGGAAATGGGGAGGGAGATGGGGTGGTAGAGGGAGATGGGGGGTGGGGGGTGAGCTGCACCGAGCCACGCTGTCTACCCGCTGGCGAGGGACACCATGGGTCCTGGGACGGGCAGCGCGCCAGCGGCTCCTGCCCGCAGGCGCGGACATCGGGAGCGGCCCTAACGCACCGCACCGTTACACGGAGAGAGGGAGCGCCGCAGCCCGGCCCACAGCACAGGGGGAGAGAGAAGACGGAGGGAGGGGGAGAGAGGGATGAGGGAAGGAGGGGGATGGAGAGGGGAGAAAGGGATGAGGGAGGAAGAGTGGGATGAGGGAGGGCGGGGGAAGAGAGGGATGAGGGAGGGAGGGGGGAGAGAGGGATGAAGGAGAGGGAGAGGGATGAGGGAGGAAGAGAGGGATGAGGGAGGGAGGGGGAAGAGAGGGATGAGTGAGGGAGGGGGAGAGAGGGATGAGGGAGAGGGGGGAGAGGGATGGGGAGAGGGATGAGGGAGGAGGAAGAGAGGGATGAGTGAGGGAGGGGGAGAGAGGGATGAGGGAGAGGGGGGGAGAGAGGGATGAGGGAGGGAGGGGGAGAGATGGATGTGGGAGGGAAGGGGAGAGAGGGATGAGGGAGGGGGGGGGAGAGGGATGAGGGAGGGAGGGAGGGAGGGGGGAAAGAGAGGGAGGGAGTAGGGTAGGCTGGTGGAGTGCAGGGGATAGGGAGGGGGTAGAAGGGGTCTGGGGTGATGGGCAAGGTGGGATATAGGTGGGGAGTAGAGGGAAATGGGGACAGGGAGGGGTGGATTTGATGGGAGAGGATAGGCGCATGAGTGGTGGAATATTGCGTTGAGGAACGGGTTGCGTTGGGGGAACGGGTGAGTGGTGGAAAATTATATTGGGGAACGGGCTGCGTTGGGAGACCAGGCCTCCCGTGTGACAGGGACCCAACGTGTCCCACTTAGTCTAGTCTCCTTTAAACTTTGCTCCTCTCACCTTAACGAATGCCCTCTAGTCCTTGACATAGCCACCCTGTGGGGGAAAAGATTCTGACCTCTATCTTTGTCTCTCATTATTTTATATACTTCTGGATATAATGATCTGGATATAAGGTCGCCACTCAGCCTCTGATATTCCAGTGAAAACAATCCAAGTTTGTCCAATCTCTCGTTATTAGGAACATTAATATCCTCTAATACAGGAAGTATTCAACCAAGAAAGAAGTTGCTGGTGCTCACAGGGCACATGTGGAGAGGTATGGACAGACAATCTTTCAGACCTTGAATCTGAAGAAGGGTTGTCAGTCCATTTCCCTCCAAAGATGTTGCCTGACCCAATTGAATTCCTTTGGCACTTTGTTACCTGCTCAAGATTCCAGCATCTGCAGTCTTGTGTTTTCTTAGACATAAAATGCTGGAGTAATTTAGACAGCATCTTTGGATAGAAGGAATATGTGACATTTCGGGTCGAGACCCTTCTTCAGACTGAGCATCAGGGCAGAGGGAGTTACAGAGATAAGGAAGTGTAAGAGATCAAAAGAGATGCAGATCAAGGAAAGTGTAGAATAGATCATTGACAGCTTGGAGAAGGTGACAACAAAACAGACAGAGATACAATGTAATCAGAAGGACAGTCAGACTGGTCTTCCTACACCACACGTCTTGTGTTTTCTTTTTGATTTGGTTGGCTCGGAGTAGTGGGGAACCGAAGGGATCCCAGCCTTGTCTCCAAGTATTCACTTCTCCTCTGGTTTTGAGGATTCCAAGGTGACTGATGTGTGTAATATGGATATTGCAGACTTCCACAGAGGAGGCAGGAGACACCTAATTGGCTTTGCGGGTAGGTAGGTTGTTAGGTGATATATCTCTTCTGATGTCAATGCAGCGTTACGAGGTCTGGATATGGTTCTTAATACCATTCCAAATGCTCCTTCTCCATTTTGAGTAGTCACAGAGTAGGGATTGCTGAGAGTCAGAGGGGATATTACATTTTTTTTTCTAAAGAGGCCTTGAACATCCTTGACTCTTTTCATCTGTCTGCCTAGTAGTTTATTCCCGTGGCAGAGCTTGGAACACCATCTGTCTATGGAACTGATATGCTACAATGCTGAGAACTAGATATATCCTGCACTCTGCAGCTTCTCCTTTGCTCTACCTACTGTACTTGAGTTTGACTTGATAGTATTTATGTATAGCATTTTTCGATCTGACAGGATTGCATACAAAACAAAGCTTTCACTGACCCTCGATACATGTAACAATAATAATGAACCTAAAGCTTTTTCTGGAATTGTGCATTGGGCATGCAAACAACATGGCCTGCCCAACAGAGCACTGACAATAGTTCACTGACTGCTTCTGTGAATATAGAGGATTTCGTGGAGACAGGGTTGGTGCCATCTTTGTCGTGCCTCCTCTAAGCAATTTAAGTGTCAAAAGCACATATGTTATCGATACACTTCTATTCTTTTTCAACAACGTCCTCTTTGGAACCTTACAGTAAAGGGACTGTCCCACTTGGGAGACCTAATTGGCGAGTTTAGGAGAGTTTAGGAGAGTTTGAAAAAATGACATGTTGAAGACCTCCTTCGACTATGTTGAAGACTAGCTACGACTAGGCATACGCCTGGCATCTGGAAATATGGACGTCTACAAGGTAGAATCCTACCGACTGCGAAGGGCGGTGAAGGATGCAAAAAGGAGGTACAGGGACAGGATGGAGTCGCAGATGGAGCAGCAGGACACCAGACGCCTTTGGCAGGGGCTACGGATTATAACTAACTACCGGAGCAGCCCCCCCTCAACCGGAAGTGCCGGCACCTCCTTAGCTGATGATCTGAACACTTTCTACGCACGTTTCGAGACGGGCAACATCACCCCTATCTTGCTGGCTAACAACAACACCGCAAGCGCGCTGGCTAGCGAGGTTGGAGGGAGGTCCGCTGGGGATGGATACATTCTCGTTGTCCGAGCACGACGTGAGGCGGGCTCTGACACGTGTGAACACGAGGAAAGCTGTAGGCCCAGATGGCATATCTGGGCGAGTACTTAAGTCTTGTGCTACTCAGCTAGTCCGGTGCTCACTGCAATGTTCAACCTCTCCCTGGCCAAGTCCATGGTCCCTGCCTGCTTCAAAAGATCCATCATTGTACCTGTACCAAAGAATGCCTCTCCAGCTTGTTTGAATGACTACCGACCGGTGGCCCTTCGAGAGGCTGATCAAGAACCACATCTGCGCCTTCCTCCCTCGCAACATGGACCCGCTACAGTTCGCATACCGTCCGACACAGATCCACGGACGATGCGGTCTCCTAGGTTCTGCACACCACCCTCTCTCACCTTGACAGCCAGAAGGGGGACTATGTGTGGATGCTGTTCATTGACTACAGTTCAGCCTTCAACATGATAGTCCCCACCAGACTTGCTGAGAAGCTGCTGGAACTGGGACTTAACACTCCCCTGTGTGCCTGGTCCTGGACTTTCTCACCGCTAGGCCCCAGGTAGTCAAGATGGGAGGAAATACATCAAAGTCCCTCACCCTGAGCACAGGATCCCCCCCAGGGTTGCGTCCTCAGCTCCCTATTGTACTTCCTGTACACACATGACTGTGTGGCTAGGTTCAGCTCCAACTCTATAATCAAGTTTGCTGATGACACTGTGGTGGTGGGCCTGATCATCGAAAATAATGAGAAGGCCCATCGGGAAGAGGTGGCTGATCTGGCTCTCTGGTGTCAGGACAACAGCCTCCTCTTGAATGTAAAAAAAATGAAGGAGCTGAACGTGAACTTTAGGAAGGCACAACATCCGAGGACGTACACGCCACTGAAGATAAATGGGTATACTGTGGATAGGGTGAGCTGCTTTAAATACCTGGGAGTCCACATCACTGAGGATCTGGCATGGACATCACACGCTGCTGCAGTGGTGAGTAAGGTAAGGCAGCGCCTTTACCACCCCAGGCAGCTGAGGAAATTCAGATTCTCTCTGAGGATCCTCCAGTGCTTCTACTCAGCGGCTGTAGAAAGCATCTTGTCCGGAAACATCACAATCTGGTTTGGGAACTGCTCTGCCCGGGACAAGAAGGCTCTGCAGAGTAGTGCATTCGGCCGAACGCACTATGGGAACTACACTCGCCCCTCTTCAGGAACTATACATCAGAAGATGCAGATCCAGAGCCAGCAACATTATGGGGGACCCCTTCCACCCCAGCAACGGACTGTTCCAGCTGCTACGGTCAGGCAAACGCCTCCGCTGTCATGCTGTGAAAACAGAGAGGATGAGACGGAGTTTCTTCCCAGAGGCCATTAGGACTGTATACTCTGATCTCACCAGGGACTAACTTACTGAACCAAACTACTGCTGTGTTGTGTCTTTTTAAAATTGCTGCTTTTTTTCTCACCTATATGTAATTACTGATTCTGTTCTATTCTGTTTTGTAGTTTATTGCACATTCCGCAGGAATTGCCACTTTTCATTTCACTGCTCATCTCGTCTGCGTATGTGACAAATAAACTTGACTTAACTTGATTTGACTTGACTTGACTTGACTAATTTCGGGAAAATTGGACAACGAATAGTGGAAAGTGAAGACGACCTCCTTCGATCTCCTTCGACCTCCCTTCGACTATGATGAAGACTATCTACGACTACCTTCAACTACCCTCGATTACCTATGACTAACATACCGACCTACTATGACTAAACCTACGAGTAAAAAAAGTATTGATTTTTTTTCATGGCGACCTTTGTTTACTCGCGGGCATTTTTTAACAAATTGAAAAAAGCGCGCGACCTAGCTGAGGCCTCAAGTACCGCGGAGACCACTCTCGAGCATGAAGGAGAGTTACGAAGACCTCCTACGACCTCGTGTCGACCATGCTGCGAGTATGAGTCGAGGGCAAACTCGCCAGAACTGGCGGATTAGGTCGCCCAAGTGGGACAGGCCCTAAAGTCTTTCAAAAATTCAAACCACCTTTCCTGGTACCTTCACATCTACTCCAAGAGCTAAATCGTCAAATAACTCAAATTACAAAGATGTAATATGTTCCGAGCCACAAATGTATTTTTCCACCGGTCCTGAAGGTTTTGCCTTGCTACCTTGGTTTCACATGCCAACTTTTCACAGGAAATCAGACGATTGACTGTACTCCAGTTGGGCTAATTAACTCAGCACTGATGGGGAAATGGAAGATTGCATCTTAGTTATTCAATGCCCGATACATTCATCAATTATCAGTGGAGCTTCATCTCTGCTTACAGGATGCAAGGTGCATTCATTGACACTGATTCGGCCACATAGCCTACATGCACATGCACACATGCAATTAAATAAAATGAGCTGATGCCAGCTGGCTGTGTGATGGAGTGCGGATTAATTAGTTGTGATGCAGGGAGTCAGATCTTTTTCCACTTCACCATGAGTTAAATGGTGATATACCAGCTGCACCAAGTACACTGCATCTGTGTAAACTTCAAAAGAGTAAATGCACACAATGCTCCCAGCCTAAATGTCGTAGTGGCCAAGTGCTAAAGATCCGTACGCATAAATTGGCCAGAGTATTTAAGAACATCTTCAACTTCGCACTTCTGCGGTCAGAGGGTGATGCCAACGGGCATTGGGCGTACTGGTTACCGGTGCCCAAGAGGAGCATGTTGATCTGCCACAATGACGACCGTCCAGTAGCACTTACATCTACCATAATGAAGTGCTACAGGTGGTTTCTGGCACAAATCAACACCTACCTCAGAAATAACCAGACTCCTCTTCAATATACCTATCGCCACAACAAGGCAGCAGCAGATGATATCTCACGGGCTCTGCACTCTGCGCTAGACCATTTAACACATACGTCAGGCTGCTGTTCATTGAATACAGCTCATTTTCATTGGCAGCAATCCCTCCAAATCAATCATCAACCTCCTGGTCCTGAGCCTCTGTACCTCCTTTGAAATTGGGTCCTTGACTTTCTCATCAGCATAATTCAATCAGTGCCGATCAGTAACAACATCTGGTTGAGTGGTGCAGCAAGGACCACCTCTTGCTGATCGTCTCTAGTGCCTCTACTTTCCGAGAACATTAAAGATATTTGGCTTGTCACTAAAGAAGCTAATAAACTTTTACAAAAGCACTGTAGAAAGTATCTTGACTGGTTGCACCATGGCCTAGTATAGCAATTCCAATGCACAGGAACGCAAGAGGCTGCAAAGAGTGATGAATTCAAAATTGTCCTTGACAGGTAGAGCCCTCCTACTATCGGAAGACAATAGACAATAGGTGCAGGAGTAGGCCTTTCGGCCCTTCGAGCCAGCACCGTCATTCAATGTGATCATGGCTGATCATCCCCAATCAGTACCCCGTTCCTGCCTTCTCCCCATATCCCCCGACTCCGCTATTTTTAAGAGCCCTATCTAGCTCTCTCTTGAAAGCATCCAGAGAACCGGCCTCCACAGCCCTCTGAGGCAGGATCCACGGGTTGCTGCCTCTAGAAGGCCACATCTATCATCAAGGATCCATCCGGGCACTTCTCTCTTCCTGCTGCTTCCATTTCAGACGGAACCTGAAATGCCACACCATCCGGTTCAGGAACAGCAGCTTCCCTACAGCCTTCAGGTTCCTGAACTCACCTGCAGAACCCAAATCCTACCTCAGCAATGCAATACCATGGACCACCTCGTCCACTACAATGGCCTTGCGTTTCAATTGTAATTTGAACTGTGGTCTTGGCTTTTTTGCATAGCCTTTTTCTTTTCTCTGCCTTGTATGATTTATGCTTTGTGCATTGTCTGACTCTATGTGCCTGTGATGCTGCTGCAAGCAAGATTTGAATTGTAGGTGTATCTCATCGTACTTGTGCATATGACAATAAACATGACAACGTCATTCAAGAAACCTGAAGGGATAATCTGTGCGCTCCAATTGCACCATCAAAGGTGCTGCTTTTCACTGGGGAGCAAAGGGAGCTCCTTGGTTTCTGAGCCATCATCCCTTTCATTATTCCAAAATCAGACATTAATTACTCTGTGGGATTTCGCTCTAAAACTAGTTGCTGCATTGTGTCAGTTTTTGACCTGTTCCGTCTACTAGTCCTTTAGAACCCCAAAAAATCTTTAAAGAGTACATTTTATTAACTATCCTTGCAGCAGAAGGCAGAGTATGAAATGCAAGTGGATGAGTCACTGCTCTATTCTAAGACTGCCTTTTCAATACTGCAGTAACATTTTGAAGTTACTGCTTGAATGCTGAGGTAGTGCAGTATTCATAGCTGACTGCAAATCCCCCAGATATTCCTTCATGGTATAATACCAGGTAGTTGTTGGGGAAATTGTTGTTGTTTTACGTATCAGTGCTCAGGGTCAATGAAGATAGATAGATAGATAGAATCTTTATTTGCCACACGACCAGGGATGGTGGTATTTGGGTTCGGTACATGATGGTACACTGCTTTAGTCACATTAACACTAATAACAACACAGATCATAGTAATAAAGTGCATCCATACCACATCACAAATCACAAATCTCACCAACAATACATAGTGCAAAAGAACAGACAAGACCATAGACAAGACACTGTATACACCAAAAGTCCTTAGTATTGTCTGTTGTTGGAGGGAATTGAGTGTTCTTATTGCTGAGGGGAAGAAACTGTTTTTAAAGCGGGTGGATTTTGTAGCAAGTGACCTAAGGCGCCTCCCTGAAGGGAGAGACTGGAAAAGGTGGTTTGCTGGATGGGAGGGGTCCGAGATGATCTTTATTGCCCGTTTTGAGGTACGTTGGAGGTAAATGGTATGGATTGAGGGGAGGGGAGAGTTGATGATCCTAGAGGCCTTGGAGACAATGCGCTGTATGCTGTGTAGTGAGTGACTGTCAGTGTTTCCGTACCAGACTGTGATTGAGGAGGTGATGATGCTTTCAATGATGGATTGATAGAAACGGACCAGGAGGTGTTTGTGGACTCTGAACTTTTTGAGCTGTCTGAGGAAGTATAGACGTTGTTGTCCTTTCTTGATGATGTGGACTGCATTGATGTGCCATTTTAGATTATTGCAGATATAGGTGCCCAGAAACTTAAATGAAGATTCTGTTTCTGAAAAATGGCAGAAGCTTAGAGTTTTTCCTCCTCTGTATCACCAATGAGGACAGCTTGTGCTCGCGATGAGGTGAAACTGCCAAATCTCAAAATGACTTGAAGTCAAGATCATGTAGTATTATACTGTACATAACAAAAACAGTTATCTTGCCCTACCAATATGTTCTTTGATTCTTAACACCTCCATGTACTTATCTAACATATCTTTAAATATGTTTATGCTATTTGCTTCAAACATTTCTTGTGGTTTAATTTCATAGTCTAAGTACACACTTAGTATAGAAGATTGGCAGTACAAATTCTACTTCACAGCACTGCTTTTCAGTGTTATGCAATTGAAAGTTGAATTACCCCAAAGTGAAATGTGATATTTACCACGTATGGGTTTAGTTTAGTTTAACTTAAGTGCAGAAACAGGCCCTTCGCCCACCCAGGTCCGCGCCGACCAGTGATTCCCGCACATTGCCATCCTACACACAAACTAGGGACAATTTAAAATTACACCAAGCCAATTAACCTACAAACCTGTATGGCTTTGGAGGGAGGAAACCGGAGATCCCGGAGAAAACCCACGCAGGTTGCAGGGAGAACATACAAACTCCGTACAGACAGCACCCATAGTCAGGATCATACCCGGATCTCTGGCGCTGTAAGGCAGCAGGTCCCCCGCTGTGCCACTGTGTTTGTGGGTGATGTTATGAAAAATATGGCTCTAAAAGTCCTGGTGTCTGAAAGTCTTGTAACTCAGTATAATCTCAACACCAGTGGCACAGGAAAAAATGTTGTTCCCTCACATAAAGCTCTTTTTAAAGTACTGCAAGCAAAACTACACCAAGTTGCCCAAGAAGTGACTCTCATTGACTCTCCTTACCTACTTTCCAACTTTGCACATTACCACACCAGGCACACGCCAACCACTGTGCTCAACTCCTTAAGGCTTTGGTTCCCCCAACGCTCCAATGGACATCCGATGTTATGATTGTTCAGTGCTCAGGGTTCATATAACAGTCTCTATTTGGAGCCCCAATCTGGAGCTGTGGTCTGCGGAGCTTCCAGTGATTTTAACATCGCGGAGCTTGGGATCTTTCACCGAGGATCGCCTATGTTGGAGCTCCGCCCAGCTCGGCCTGTGGACTTCGGGAGCGGCGGTCTCCAGTAGGAAGCGGCCGATTCGGAACTCCAGGCCGCTGAGAGTGTTCTTCCGATGCCGGAGTTCCATCTTCCCGGCGAGAGGGCCTGAAACATCGGGCTGCCGTTGCGGCGACTGCGGAGGCCTCAATAGGCCCCGACCACGGGTGAACAAGAGGAAGAGGACAGAACTTTGTTGCCTTCCCTCACAGTGGGGAACGTTGATCCTGCTGTGGGGGGGATGTTTTTATGTTTTATGTTAAATTCTACAGTGTTGCGTTCATCTTATCTGTGTGCTGCATGGTAACTCAAATTTCACTGCACCAATTGGTATATGTGACAATAAATGTCCTTTGTCTTTGTACCCACCACTCTACCCCAGATTCCTACCTAATGACCATTCCCAATTCCAGGTCACTGCAGAAATACCCCTGCACTCCCAGTTTTTGCCCTCGGGCTGCTCTTTCCCTGATCAAACTTTTGTCCTGGGCAGCACACTTTCTGTTACAGAAAGATGCAAAGCCTGTTCAATAGCATCCAAGCCCATGACTTGCAGTGGGAAGGGAAGAGGGGTTACCATAACCCAGGCAGGATGTTGATCTTGACAGTCTGCCAGCCAAGACTAATCCCAAATACTCTGTAAGCCACGTTGGATGTTCCTGGTGGAAAATATGTACAATTATTTCACATGATCAGCCAAAAATCCATATAATTTAAGATTCCATCCCAAATCTGTGCCAAATGGGTTATCCTGTTGGTAAAAGCATCTGTGCTATCACTAGTCTCAGGATTTCTAGCTGCAGAACGTAAAGATAATTCTGGTTTCCAGAATGTCAGATAAATGTATGTAGAAGTGATAAGATCATGCTTGGGCTCATCTGAGTGTCTATTTAATGGTATAATGGGACATTACTTTTTCAGGTGCATTATATCTACTTTGGACACAAAAGAAAACCTGCTAGCAAAAAGCAAAGAAGGAAGAGAAAT
Source organism: Malacoraja senta (assembly GCA_038087875.1). Classification (NCBI taxonomy): domain Eukaryota; kingdom Metazoa; phylum Chordata; class Chondrichthyes; order Rajiformes; family Rajidae; genus Malacoraja; species Malacoraja senta. Next base: position 8,817,352 of record CM075985.1, on the reverse strand, counting down.
TTGGGTTAAAGGAAATAAAATTCAGCAGATCCCAAGAAAATGGCACAAGATGAGTCCTTTATGAGTGTTATGGGCCAGTCCCACTTACGCAACTTTTTCGGCGACTGCCGGCACCCGTCATAGGTCGTTGCAGGTCGCCGAAGATTTTCAACTCTTGAAAATCCAGCGGCGACCAGAACAAGGTACGACTCTTTGGGCGACTACTCACGACATGTCGCCGGGGTATCGCCTATATGGTCGTGAGTGGTCTCCTCAGTCGCCCAAAGAGTCGCAGCGTCTTTCTGGTCGCCGCCGGATTTTCAACATGTTGAAAATTTTCGCCGACCTGGAACGACCGATGACGTGTACCGGCAATCGCCGAAAATGTCGCGTAAGTGGGACAGGCCCATTAGGATGACACAATCCTATTAAGAATTTGGATCAAGCAGCATCAATTGTAGCTCGGCGAAGAATTGAACAAGACACATTTACAGTTTGGATTTTGCTTTTAGCTTAATATCTGCCAGTTTTTCTCAGGGGAAAGAGGACTGGCCTTGTTAAAAAGAACATTCTTCCGGTAAATAAAAAGCTATTAATCACACAATTCACTTTTTACTCACTTCCTGGCCCTTACCAGTCACTGTTCACTATTGTGCTCCAATAATGTCATCCTAATATTCAAAAGTTTACGAACTAATAAAGTGGCAAATTACTCCCAAGTGATTCACCTACAATGAATCACCCGAAAGGAAAACTGCCAATGTAGGGAAACGTGGCAGATCAGGCGTCAGTAATGGATGATGTTGGTCAAGGGTGGTAGTTAGCCCTAGTACCTGCAGAGTTTACCCAGATCAATCTGACTAAAGCCTGAAGAGGCATCAGATGAAGTATTTCAACGCCAATTATGGAGTTGAATGCTGGACACGTGTGGAAAGTAAACACAACTGTGCAAGATTAGTGCATGGCGGACATTCACCTCAATAGGCAAATGGAGTTAGCCAACTGTAGTGTTTCAAATAAAATCAATGTCAGTTATTTTCCCCAAAGCCAAGGAATTGCATGATGAATCAAATTAGATTAGTTCATTGTCATATACACCATTGAAAATCCTTTTTCACATGAAGCTGAGAGTAAACAGTATAAGGTAATAATAGATACAACAATGAACATGCAAAATAATGCAAAACAACAGAATGTGCGAACTGAAGTAGTGCAAAACAAAATACAAAAGTGCAAAAAGAGAATGTAGATAATGTAGAATGAAGCGTATATGGCAGCATACCCAGAAAGGGGATGTGAAAGAGGGGATTGGTTCAGGAGTCAGAAGTGTGGAAGAAGCTGTTCTTAAGTCTGGATCTCCAGGCTTTCAAGCTCCTGTATCTTCTCTGAGAAGGAAGAGTAGGGAATGTCCAAAGTGGCAACTGTTTTTAACAATACTTCCACCCGCTCTGATTCAAAGAACCGTAAGGATGGACTGGATGGAAGAAAGTGCCAAGCATGCGATGGAGTGGGTTTTGTTCACCACTCTTTGCAGGTTCAGGCAATAAAGAATAGAGAATTTGCCATTCCAGGCTGAGATGCATCCAGACAGAATACGTTCTATAGCACATCTGTAGAAGTTCAAGACGGATGCTTGTGCATATGCCGAATCTTCTCAGACACCTCAGAAAGTAAATAATCTGACACGCTTTCTTGATCACCACATCAGTGTGAAGTGTCAAAGGGCCAGATTCAATTACTGGTGATATGGATGCCTTGGAACATAAAGCTGTCGACCATCACGACAGCAGCTCTGCTGATGAGGACAGGGTTGTGTCCATCCCTTGCTTCCTTAGATCAATAACTAATTGTCATCCCACTGACATGAAGGGCTGGGTTGTTGTTTTGACAGCATGACAGAAGGTTGCCAATTCTTTCCTGTACTCCATCTCTTCATTATTGTTGACATAGCCAGCAACAGTGATATCATTGGCAGACCTATAGATCAAGGTGGCGTTGCACTTGGCCATACAGTCATGGTGTGTACAGTGGGTAGAGCAGGGACTGAGCACAACCTTGAGGGTCAGGGTGGAGGAAATGTCATAACCAATTCTAACTGACTGAGAACTGCCAATCAGCAAGTCAAGGTTTACAGTTGACAATTTGTACCATGATGTTGAAGGTTGAGCTGTAGTCAACACCTGACATTGGTGTTCCTATTGTCAAGGTGATCCAGAGCTGATTGTAGCACAAGGCAGATGGTGTCCTTTGTAGACCTATTTTTCTGGCATGCGAATTGCTAGGGGTCTAGATTGTGAATGAGCTAGGCACAGCAGATGTGGACCATTACAAATCCTTCAAAGCATTTCATTATGGACAAAAGTTAGAGGTTCTGTGTGGTAGCCATTGAGATGGGTCATTTTATTTTTCTTAGGGACTGGAATGATAAGAGGTTTGCTTGTAACAGATGGGAATGAGACACTTTTAACAGAGAGGATGAAGCTGTCGGTGAATACTGTGACTAGTTAATTGGTGTATGATTTCAGAACCTGCCCAGAAACTCCGTCTGGACTGGACCCTTACTCAGAGTTTACCCTTGCGTAAGCAGATCTGACCTGCCACTGAGATGTACGGGACAGAACCACCAGGGAAGGAAGCGATGTATCTTTGTGCAATTTAGTTTGCCTGTTCAATAAGGGCATAAAATGCATTGAGTTAATCTGGTGCATCGTTGGTAGAGATTGCCCCCAATTTCAGCTCGTAGCCCATGATATTATCAACACCTGCCACACTCACTTGACTGAGCTGAACCTCTGGCTTGCTCTGAAATTCTCCCTTGACATTTCTGATAACCTTATGAAGAACATACTGTACTTGGCCTTCTTGTACAGAGTGGGGTCATCCTTCTTGAAAGCCTCAGACGTGGACTTTAGCAGATCGTGAATCGTCTCGCTGCTCAACTAAGGTTTCTGGTTAGAATAGACCCTAATTATCTCCGAGGGAATGCCGTCATAACCGCAATTTTTGATGAACCTCTTGATGATTGAGGTATACTCATTCTGTCTGCACAAAGTGGTCCTCAACATGTTCTGGTCCATCGACTGAAGGCAACCCTGAAGTAAACCGTTGGCCTCCTCAGATCACGGCTGTATTACACTCTTCATCGGTGCCTTGCGTTTCAATCTCAATCTGTACGATTTTTCCTTTCCCTTCGTAAACAGAAAAATGTAGCACATAACTCAAGGAAATTAGTTGTCACAAACCGGTACTTTCAACTCTCGAGGTAAGCATACCATTCCTACAGGAAATTTTACACGCTCAACAAATCCGAGCAAAGTTTGCTCCAAATTACATTCGAGAAATCATCTTCTGGGAACAACTTGATCTTCCAAATATATAGGATGAACTGAAAACCCCCAGATGTTTTGCAAACCTGCAAAAGACTAATTAGCTGCTGTTTTCATTTCTGACAGTACTTATATTGAAGGCACACAAAAATTGGTATTATACTTGTGCATGGCTAACTTGTAAATATTAGGGATTTTGAAATGTTCTGTTCGTGCAAGATATTGCATTAAAAATGATTAATGTAGCAATGTTACAAAATTTTGAGATTTTAAAAATAAAGTCTGCAATTTATCCCATCAGATAAAGCATAAAAAGAAGTTTAATTTGACACTTAATTCACTTTCATATCTTCAGTATTAAAAAAGTTATGGCCATTATCATACTCAGAAATTAGCATCTAGTTCCCTATTGCTTTTCCATTGACTTAACACAAAAGCTGTGATCGAGGACAGTTAAAAGCCCATAAATTTCTTAAAAATTATGGTAACTGAAAGAAATTTTCAGGTATTATAGATTGAAGCATTCTGAACAAATATGAAACAATCTTACTTCGAAGACATGAAAGTAAAGCATATAATTAGTTAGTTACCTAATTGTAGCTAATTACAAAATTCAATTACTAGATCTAAACATCTATCAATTTCTTAAGAATAGATTAACATTTTTAAAATAGCCTAAGTGTCCAAATAACATTCACACAATAATTCACAATATAACATAATTTTTAAATCTAATTTTCATGAATTTACAGGCCAAATGGAAGGAATTGAATGTTTAATACCTGTAAATTAATGGGCATTTAATTCATCTTGCGAGTGAGAATTACTGGAACGCGATCTTTTGGAACGTTGATTTGCGGTGAATTTAACCCCGTATTGGCATGAAAAATACTGCCGTTAATTCGGGGAATAAAATCACCGTGTCGCATGACAAAAGTGAATTAAAGGCTTCTTAAGAAGCACTTTTATACATTTAAAGAAAGCACTTTCGTTCACCTGTCCATTGTGTGAAATCCGTCCCCGTTATTGGCGTTGACGCTTCAGGAGCTGCTTTTAAAATGACTGTAGCGCTGACATTGACGATTTAATAAAAATAAAAAATTCACAAAAGCCGGTAGGAACGATTTTGTCAGCGAAGGTTTGTACTCGAACAAAATATTTCCAGGACAAGGGAGGATAAACGCGTTTTAACCCCGCCCCCCCTTAAAGGCGCCAAAAACGCGCACACGGCCAGTGGCAGAATTACAGCGCGACTGAAGGTAAGTTTTGTAACATACCTAATTAATGTCTCGAATGTTATGCTGTCAACATTCAGAGTATTAATAACGTTTGAGAAATGTTATTTGTAGAATCCTAACTAAATGTTTTCACCAAACTATTAAATGCAAAACTTAATTAAATGCAAGACTTTAGACAAACATTCCAAAACATTCGAGTGCCAAGCCTATCCTCCAAGAACAATTATTTGGTATCGATGGCAAGCCAGGAACAAAAAGGACTATTATTAAATCATTTACTGTATGGAATAAACAAAAAACAAACATCTCCCAGTGAAAGTTTGTTTCATCTACCAGAGCCAGCATTGCCACATATAAGTCTGGATTGTGATCCAACAAGGTATTTAGGCTTTGTTGAACCTACTGGCTTCCTCCATTAAAAAGGAACAAAGACACTTCCAACAGTGGTTCACTGAAAAATTGATTAATGAGATGCAGAACTGTGACAAGATTTTTCACCAGTCCCTTCCCAACCAATCTAGCTCAAAAGGACATTAAAAGGGGAAGAGTTTTAGTGACTTAACTTTACACTAAGGCAGTTATGTATCGAGCCCGGAAATACTGATCAAGCACTGGATATAAATATTCCCTCAGTGAAATTGCTCACAAATTGGAAAAATGTGAGACGAATATCAAAACTGCAGCATAAAATTGATAAGCAAGAACTTGCAGTGTGAAGCTGACTATTGTAGATTCAAGATTCACACTTTGCATAAGAGTTAGCCTAAATAATTTGCCTGATTTCTAAGTAATGCAGTGCTGGCTTATGTGAAACACTGGCCATTGCATGATATAATGAACGGTCATTTCTCCTGCTAGTTTTTTGGACATTGAGCACAGTATGGTTATTGAATTGGATTTTTGGGAGGTTCTTGGGAAGGTGCGAAGAGTTGACAGGAGGGATGGGGACTCATCTCAAAATTAAAGAGACAGAAGAACTAATGATCTGTGTTTCTGGAGCATAGCGGCCAATTATTAAATGTGAAATGCTTTAATAGCATCCGTAACAAGAATACCTCAGCCCCACGTCAATCCAATCAGCTAATTCACAGTTAGGAAACACAATCCAGTCTGGTGTGTGGCACTGCTAGATCTGGTACGAGTGGAGGTGTACTCAAGTGCTTCATTGGGAGGTATTGGTTTCTTGTTTGTTTCAGAAGCAGAATGATTGTGCAACATAGCTGTAGCAGTTGATTTCTGATCCCCAAAGAAATGACCGAGCGAGTGATTGGAAATAAAACGTCAGAAGTGCAGCACAGTGTGAAGCCACTACTTTACTGCAGGTTTAATGCAAGAGACGGAGGTTTCATTTCTGCACAACCACCCAGGCATGAAACTCGCCAATATAGTGCATCACTCACTGGGCTATTCAAATTTAGATTACAGCTTGAAATGCAATAGCTGGTTCAGTGAAAAGAAAAAATCAAAGGCAAAGGGAATAAATGCTTATTTTTAAGCATTATTTAAGCTTTGTAAGGTTAGTTCAGTCTTTTGACTACATATGTGTGTATTTCCATCAATTTACACTGATTCTTAACCCAATCCTCTGGGGATCAAAAACTTTCAACAGCAATAAACGTGACAACAGTAAATGTTAGGAGAGTCTATCTAGTTACAGATTTTTGCTTTAATTGATTTAATTGCTATACTGGCACATTGGACACTCTCCGGAAGTGGCGGCGCTGCCTTAGCAGCAGCGGCTCGCCTGCAGTCCGTCTGTTTTTTTCTTTTTTGTTGTTTTCTTGTCCTGTTTTAGTTATTTTGGTTTGGTTATTAGGTTGTGTATGTGTGGGGGGGTAAAGGGGGTGGGAGAAACTTGTTTTAGTCTCTTCCTTCGGGGGAATGCGACCTTTTCTTGTCGTATTCCCCGTCTCCGTCTCCGCTGAGACCTAATGGCGGAGCTGGCGGCCTCCAACCAGGACCGACCTCGAGGCTCCGGAGGCAGAGCCAGCCAGGACTTACCAGCGCGAGGCTGGCCGACTTTGGGGCTGTGGCGGCGTTCCGGCAGCGGCCCAACTTCGGGGCTGTGGCGGCGGCGACCCGACTTCGGAGCCCCGGAGGCTCGGCCGCGGGACAGTGGACGACATCGTCGGGAGCTCGCAGGTCACAGGTTGGTGACCTGTTTTTCCGGAGCTCCCGCAACAACAGCTTTGTCCGCTGGACTGGAGGGTGGCAGCTTCGGCAGCTTCGACCACCCCGGGCCGCGGAGTTTGAACCGACCCGTTCGCGGAGCTCGGATTCAGCCGCGGGACTGACTTACTTACCATCACCCGGCAGGGTCACAACATCGGAAGCCTGGATCGCCTCAGCGCAGAGGGAGAACAAGGAGGGAAGAGACAAAGACTTTAAGACTTTTGCCTTCCATCACAGTGAGGAGATGCCTGGTGAACTCACTGTGGTGGATGTTCAATTTGTGCTTATTGTGTGTTTTTGTTATTTTATTATATGTATGACTGCAAGGCACGAAGTTTCGTTCAGACCGGAAGGTCTGAATGACAATAAAGGATACTTTATTTACTTTACTTGTGAATCATGAACTAAGACACCCAGAACCCTCATATCTCAGCTATGCAATCTTTTGCCATTTTGCATTGTTAACCGCAGGCCTTACCACTGCACGACTTCAAGATCACAAACTCACTATGCTGAGGGCACAAGCATTCACTAATCAGTTGAGCATAATACTAAATAATATTGAATCTTTTGACTCCATAGAAGTGGCAATGGAATCATGTCTGTTTTTTTTTAGAAATTGTAAAAACATAACAATTTGAGTTTTATCAAACCAAATCATCCAGTGATCCATTCAAAAAAGCTTCAGTTGATGCATTTTAGAGCTCTTCCGTGCAGGATGTCATTGTACAAAAGGTAGGAGGATCCAAATCAAGAATGGTTGACGCCCACAGCCTTGGGTTAAGGGGGGGTGGGGGGTGGGGTGGGGTGGGGTGGGGGGGGGGAGGGGGGGGGGGGTGGAGGGGAAAATAAACAAACAAAAAAAGTCCTCTTCAGATTGCTCTATATTGATTATTTGTGGGGAAAAGAGCACCAGATGGAAATATAAGTGCCTCTCTGGAGATGAATAGCCTTCCAACATTTTTGAAGCTCACACAAGAATAGATACTTAAGCGAAGTAACAAATCGCTGGAGAATGTAAAAAAAGTCAATACCTTCAGGAAAGGAAAAAAAGACATAAATCCGAACATGAATGACATCATGCTTCCCATTAAATTATAAGGTTCGTCAAAAGAGAACTCCGCATTAAGGAAAGAGTTATTTGTTTAGCTAGAGAAGATTCTGTTGGAAAATGATTGAATGTAAATTGCTTAGTTTAGTTTAAGTTTAGAGATACAGCATGGAAACATTCCCTTTGGCCCACAAAGTCCACGGCAACCATCAATCGTTCGTTCACATTAGCTCTGTGTTAACCCACTTGTTCATCCTCTCCCTACACACTAGGGGCAATTTGCAAAGGCCAATTAACCCCACAAACACACATCTTTGGGAAGTGGGAGCAAACCAGAGGAAATCCATGCAGTGACAGGGAGAACATGCAAACTCCACACAGACAAATGTCAGGATCGAACCTGGGTCCCTGGTGCTGTGAGGCAGCAGCTCCATCATTGTACCACTGTGCTGCCACCACTTGCTAAAACATATTAATAGTTTTATCCATTTGCATCACACAGTAATTAGAACCAAGTTATTAAAAAAATCCAGACTTGCAAATAATGCTCAGGTTCTGTCTGAATTTAAGGCGTCACAGTGGTGTAGCTGGTGGACTTGCTACCTCACAGCGCCAGAAACTCTGGTTCGATCCTGACCTTGGTTCTGTCTGTGTGGAGTTTGGACATTCTCCCTATGAGTGCGTGGGTTTTCTCCGGGTTCTCTGTTTTCCTCCCACATCCCAAAGACATGCACGTTTGTAGGTAAATTGGCCTCTATAAAATTGCTGCTAATAGGCTGGGAGTGGTTGAGAAAGTGGGATAACATAAAACTTGTGTGCACAGCTAATTAATGGCTGGCATGGACTTTGTTGGTTGAAGGGCCTGTTTCCATGCTGTGTCCCTAAACTAAATGAGAATCTGTTCTTTTTAGACAATAAACGTGGGTGAAAGCCAAAGACTGGGTTGAAAAGGATCAAATAGATGAACAGCGCAAATTTTACAGGGTGCCAGGCTGATCTACCAAAGAGATCCAGCAATGCTAAATTTGAAGTGCAGTTTCCAGAAGAGAGATCACAGTGCTTTGTTGTCAAGGTTATATTTACATAGGATTACATACATAGGATCTGCACTATAAACAAACCATTCAGTCCAGGCCAGTGTTTATATACTCTAGTCACCATCCATCTCCCCTTTATCCATTATGGGTAAAGGGTCTTTTTCTGCCTTTCTTCCAGATTTCATGGTGTTTGTGTTATCTTCTTGTTAGCCACCAGTTATGATGATCCACACAAGCAAATTGCTTCCACCTTCGACAATTCTAAATACCTTCAATGTATCATCCCTTTGCTTTTTTCTTGCCCAGTCTGTTCATTTTCTTTCTCACATGTATACCCTAACATTTTTGGTTAACATCTATGGATATTTTCTTACCACCCTTTGTACTGTATATCTTTTTGCATTTTCCCGATGTTGGGGGAGTCCAGAACCAGGGGCCACAGTTTAAGAATGAGGTAAGGCATTTAGAACGTGTATAATGACTTGGTTCCTACAGAGTCTTTTACTGATGGTTTATTATAATCACTAACACACACTATGCAATAGCTGTCCGTGGTCATCACCAGAGCTAGAGAGCGAGCTGGAGGTGGGGACCTTACAATTATACGAGAGACAATGGGGAGTGGTTAGTAGTGGTGAGGTCACTAAGTTAAAGGAACATGCACTGATCTACAGAACGGAGATGAGAAAACACTTTTTCACACTGAGAGTTGTGAGTCTGTGGAATTCTCTGCCTCAGAAGGCGGTGGAGGCCGGTTCTCTGGATACTTTCAAGAGAGAGCTAGATAGGACTCTTAAAGATAGCAGAGTCAGGGGATATGAAGAGAAGGCAGGAACGGGGTACTGATTGAGGATGATCAGCCATGATCACATTGAATGGCAAAGAGCCGAATGGCCTACTCCTGCACCTATTGTCTATACCAACTTACTTACTTACTGCCTATTATGCCTCCTGGCATGTAGGGCAGCAACGAAGGTCCTCCACTCAGTAGTGTTGATTGCTTCAGTTGCTGTTTCCGTAACATATTTGTTTTACGAGACAGGGTTGTTAGCCCTGTGCTCAACCTCCAACCTGGAGGACCAGTGGATCACTCTTCGTCTCACCTCTCCCCTTCGACCTGTCCAGCATGGGAGACCCTAACAGGAGACGTATCTCCCGCTGGCATAGATCTAGGGGTCACTGAGACACACAAGCTCCCCGACCATGACAAGGTGCAATCCAACGGGGATTTCTATACCAATCTAAATGTGATCCAATCAAGATAGAAAATTAGAACTACCTTTCAATGCTATCCCTCAGAAATGAACCAAAGTGCTTAGTTTACTTTTCCTAATGGTCTTAGGTAGACAAAAAATGATGGAGAAACTCAGCGGGTGAGGCAGCATCTACGGAGCGAAGGAATAGGCGACGTTTGGGGTCGAGACCCTTCTTCATCTTGTTCACTTATAGTGAACAAATTATTTATTGTCCAAGACCTATTTTGGTCTTCTATTTCAACCACACTTGTACTTATCAAGGAACAAGTGATTGTTCTATTCCTCCTGCCAAAATGTACAAGCTCTTCATTTTCCCAGGTATTTGCCCATTCTGAAAGTTTTTGTTCTTCTGTCACTTGCATTCCTCCACATTACTAAGTATTCCCCTCAATACGGCATCACCTGCAAATTAAGAACATGTCCCACAGCAGAACTGCATTGCATCGCAGCTGCCTTTCATGAAGACTATTGCTGCTTCACTGTCATTTTTAAAGCTCATCTTGAAATGAACATTAAACTGTATGCCATAGAAACACAGAAAATAGGTGCAGGAGGAGGCCATTCGGCCCATCGAGTCAGCACCGCTTGAAACTCTTCGGTTGAAGCGGTTGAATCAGAACCGTTTGAATGTCCTTGAATCTTCTCAAAGATTTGACATTTTACTGACTTATGTCTAACTTTTACTAAATATTACAATTTTTTTCAGAAAAATATTTCCTTATCTTCGAAACAAGTTATAGTTCAGTTACAATTCTCCAACAGGAAATGGTTACTGTGATGCAAAACTTGTCATACAGTTAGGAAGAGTTTACCATTATAACAAATCACTTCTTCGGTTGTTTGATAAATTGCCTATGTAATGAATAAATGATTTCAAAGTGCAAGAAAGTATATTTTCAAAATTTAGCAACAGACCAGTTGATGCCAACAACAGGTTGCCTGGTGGTATTGTAAAGCAAGGTCTTATCCATATGATAAATTCAGTAAGTGTACAGTGCCAACAGTAGGCAAGGGGAATAAATCTTTCTTCAAGCCAATACAGAGCAGGTTAGGGGAGAATACAAGAGATTATCAGTTGCAAAATGACAATGCCTGAGAATTGGAAGCTGGACACTTTTACAGCCTTAAAGCAGAGATGTTTGAGGAGAAAAATAACATTGGTAACAGACTTTCTTACATTCAAAAGATAATATGTTTCTACCACAATGATTCAAAGCAACAGCAGAAGTAATGATGAAACTACTGAATATCATTGTTTGTCTGATATAAAATTACCCATGGAAAACAACGGCTCCAATATGATGGAGTCAACAAGGTAAACGACCCATGCAGTTTAGGTCAAGACAAAGTGATTTTAATATTCGCAACCATCTCGATATTATTCCAAAATGCTATATTTTGAAAAGAGAACATTCATCCATCAAATATTAAAATCCTTTTGATTTTTTTAGACAATTGTAATTTTCGACAATCACCCACACAGATACAAGGCATAAACCCCACTCAAGCTCTTTCTTTTATCATTACTACAAAGCTTACCACCAACAATTCCAAGTAGTTTTCATATTGTTTCACAGTTGATTGAAGTTTTTCTGATGTGTGATTCCATTGCCATTATAGTTTGATGGCTTTTTTCAAAATAACTATTTGCTTTTGCCTTCAGGCTTCAAACGTGGTACTGCTGCTGGAGCAAGTACATTGGAGGCTGGAGACAGTCGGTAATCAAGGGTGAAAACATTCCAAAATCAAAAAGCCCGATTTAAATTGCAGATCTGAAAAAAGAATAAACATTCATTCTCCTCCACCTCCAGCACTCAGTGGCTGCCGTGTGTCCATTTACAAAACACTGCAGTTACCCACTGCCTGCTACTCTGCCACCACCTCTCAAAGCAACCATATCTACAATCAAAAAGGACAGGGGTATTGGACACATGGAAATAACCCTCAGATTTATCAATTTGTATGCTGGTTGAGAATCAAGCGGTTGTAGACCTTGGCCAAAGGACATGTCAGGCTGATGCCACGACAGTTGTCAGTCTTCTTCAGGCTCCCAGATTTGGGGACGGGGATGATGTTGGATTGTGACCACTGTGTTGGCTTGTCAATCGTCATTAGCGCTGTGTTGCAGAACTTGATCATGATGTCGTCGAGTTCACAGTTTTTCAAAACCTCTGGAGGGATGTTATCAGGGCCTGGACTCTTCCCTTGCTTCAGCGATATTTTCACTTTTCGCAGCTCCTCCATGGTGAAGGGGCCATCATGAATCTGTACATCCACGAGGACACTCTCGATCTCCTCATCTTCCTCAGTGACAGTTGGAGGTGACCCTAGCAGGTTCTTAAAATGCGTGAACCACTTGTTGATTCGGTCCTCTGGAGTTCCTGTTGACTTGACCTGACTTTCTGTCCAGCCTTGGAAATATATCATCCGTCCCTCTTTGGTGTTAAATCCTGAAACTTCCCTCTGAATAGCAACAAGGAAGTCCCTTCACAAGAAGGACTACAGGAGTTCAAGATGGCAACGCATTATCCATCTTCTCAAGGCCATTCAGGGTGGGCAATAAATGCCGAGCTCCTGAAAATGAAGAAAAATTTCCAATCCTAATTCACTGTTGCAATTCTGCTCCATTTAAAACTGTGAAACAATTTTCCACTTGATCATCATTTAATGCAAATTGTTGGTGATATGCCTCTAGCTTAGTTTAATTTATTATTGTCACGTGCACCGAGGTACAGTAAAAAGTTTTTGTTTACGTGCCATCCAATTAAAAGAAGACGATACGTGAATACAATCAAGCTGTCCACAGTGTACAGATAAAAGATAAAGGACACAACATTTAGTGTAACAATATAGCAAAGGTCCGATAAAGTCCAACTAAAGTTCAAGGGTCTCCAATGAGGTGGATGGGAAGTCAAGACTGCACTCAAGCTAATGAGAGTACTGTTCAGATGCCTGATAACAGTTGGGGGGAAAAAACTGTTCCTGAATCTGGAGGTATATGTTTTCAAACTTATATATCCCCTGCCTGATGGGAGAGAGGAGAAGAGGGACCAGTAGTCATGGTGAGGCTAGTCCTTGATTATGCTGGCAGCTTTGCCAAGGCAGCATAAAGTGTAGATGTAGTCGACGGAAAGGAGGCTGGTTTGTGTAATGGTCTGGGCTACATCCACAACTTTCTGCAATTTCTTGCAGTCTGGGATGGAGCTGTCCACATACTAAGCTGTGATGCAACCCGATAAGATGCTTTCTATGGCACATCTGTAGAAGTTGGTGAGGGTTGTTGGAGGGCTAAGGTTTCTAAGGAAATAGAGGTGTTGGTGTGCTTTCTTGGCCATAGCTTTGAAGTGGCTGGTGCATGACAAATTGCTGGTGATATTTATTCCTAGGAGCATGATTCTCTTGACCATCAGCACGATCAATGTAGGCTGGGTGTGTGTACTGCTTCGCTTCAAAGAACAAAGAAGTGAATTTTCTGAAGGATTCATGAGCCGAAAGCTGAGATAGAATAACGAACCAATGAGAAATTAAAGAAATCAGTAATGGCCAGAATTTGGGTATCAAACAGTATTGGATTTACTCAGCAGGACAGGCAGGATCTCTGGAGAGAAAGAATGGGTGACGTTTCGGGTTCCTTCTCTCCAGAGATGCTGCCTGTCCTGCTGAGTTACTCCAGTTTTTTGTGTCTATCTTCGATTTAAACCAACATCTGCAGTTCCTTCTTACACAGTGTTGTATTTAGCCTATCTTCAATAGTACAAAGTTGGATTTTTCAAGTCAACATGGAATAAATTTTACATGATTATCCAGACCATTCTGGGATAGAGTGCTTATTTACCACCTTTCAATCTGCATTTTTGACAAAATCCAATTCTGCAGAACTCTTAATTCTCTCCACATTACATTCATTGGGTACAATATATCAAAGTTAGAGATGGCATCCTCAAATACCGCCAGTGCTTCTTCCAATATTCTTTCAAATCCCCTTGACCTTTTTGTCCTTCTATGTGCCCATCAGTTTTCCAGTATAAGCTACCTATAACTACTACACCATTACCCGATCTTGTTAACTTACATTTCCCTTTCTAAAATTAATGAAAACAATCTTATTACCAAGCTTTAATCTTCCATTAATGGTTGACATTAATTTACCTCCTGAAAAAGGGATACTATATGTATTTAAAAATATATATTTGCACATAGCTGATTGTCGTATAAAACAGAAGAAACGGAAAACAGGGATAAATGTGATGCACACAAGGAAAGATAATGGAGGATTTTGGTTGTGGGTGTAGGTTGGAAGAGATAATTAGAATGGGAGGAGTTGGCACGAACCGCAGTTGTACAGAGCTCAGAGATGAACAAGAGTAATGAAAGGGTGTGCCTGGGGAAAAAGTTGATTGATGCCTGGATGATATTCTCATCATTGCCCTTATTGGGAATGTTGGTAGTTTATAAGCATTATGTAATTATTTTAAACTTCAAAATACCTTTAAATGTCTTCTATACTTAGTTTTAGATACATTTGAAATCCTGTATATATTTAGATATAGTTTTGAATTATGTCAGTAGATTTTAGTAGTAAAAGATTAATGGAAGGTGGCCTGTGGCAGGAAGCATAACATGCAGACAGCCTATTATACCACAAACAATCGATTTACTCAGTGTACAGTCTATTTAAGGAACAAAAGAAACATACCACAGCAATTTCTCCCAGTAGGTTCTTCAAAAAAAACCTGTGTGAAATGGTAGTTGTTCATAAATTAGATGCATAAAATCAATCCCAGTCACTTTCAGCATTGTGGTTACAAAGCTTGATTGACCGGGGAATTTCCCCTCCACTGGCTGGCTGTAGTGTTCTCACCACATACAACCTTTAAGGGTCTGTCCCACTTGGGCGACCTAATCCGCCAGTTCTGGCGAGTTTGCCCTAGACTCATACTCGCAGCATGGTCGACACGAGGTCGTAGGATGTCTTCGTAACTCTCCTTCATGCTCGAGAGTGGTCTCCGCGTACTCGAGGCCTCAGCTAGGTCGCAGCGTTTTTTTCAATATGTTAAAAAATGCCCACGAGTAAAAAAAGGTTGCCATGGAAAAAATCGATACTTTTTTTACTCGTAGGTTTAGTCGAAGTAGGTCGGCATGTTAGTCGTAGGTAATCGAGGGTAGTCGAAGGTAGTCGTAGCTAGTCTTCATCATAGTCGAAGGGAGGTCGAAGGAGATCGAAGGAGGTCCACTATTCGGTGTCCAATTTTCCCGAAGTTAGTCGTAGCTAGTCTTCAACATAGTCGAAGGAGGCCGAAGGAGATCTTCTACATAGTCGAAGGAGGTCTTCAACATGTTATTTTTTCAAACTCTCCTAAACTCTTCTAAACTCGCCAATTAGGTCACCCAAGTGGGACAGCCCCTTAAGCATTAAATTAGTGGTACACATTATACAGTCCACAGGCCACATCCAGTTGCTGAGGAGATGGCCTCAAATAAATGCACTCAACACTGTTACAGCCCAGTTAAAGCTGGGTCTGGGTGTCAGGGCAACACCTGAATCTGGGCTCAAGTCCTGGAACCCTCCTGACCCTGATCTTGGAGCTGCTATAGTTTGTGATATAGAAACATGAATAAAATAAAACTCTTTCCCACGAGCGAACCTCAGCAATGGTTAGGATTGCAAATCTAGCTTTCCCAGGAACTAATTGTGCATCATTGGATTTATATGTTCACAAACTTCTAAATATAGGTGCTATTATGTGGTCTTACTTTATATCTCATAATCAAATAACCATGCCTCAGTTACGCTAGAAATAAACTACAGGTTAACAATGTGCTGAATGTGAAAACCTGTACATATGAATGCTCCCATGAATATTAGTTCATTCAAATGAAAGTCATTGAATCAACCGTTTACAGGTAACATCCCCACAGAAATGAACACCGATGTCTCTAAGAACACTGTTTCTCCACAGGAGGTTAAGAGATTTTCTCTGATTGACAAGGCAATCGATACTTGGACAACAATACTCTATTACACGTTGAAACATCCACCAATACTTCAATGCGAGTGAAATCGCCATTGAGCGTGGGACATCCTGATTTTGAACCATTGTAACCAGGAAGAGGAGGGCAATAAATAAATGTTAATGTTAATTGGTCCTCATTGAAGCTGCCATGATGAGATCAGGGAAGATATTAAGCAGCCATCTCCTGCACTAACAGATCATTAAAGACATGTCCCCGTCAGTTCATACACTGGTCAGGATATGTTCATTTTGTCAATTAATATTCTTGCTGTTTGTATATCTAGGGAGCATTCCTCTAACACTCTAACAAAAGAGGTATATTATGGACGTCTAGATTTTGGCACTCAGGGCTCCTCAATATTTGAACATTCAATAGGATCTGTCAGTTGGGATGTGTTCCCATTGTAAATATGTAATTCTGCAAATTTACTTGTCCACACTAAAAATGTTAAAGTAGGTAATTATAACCATTCAAATTGTCCTTAATTGCTTACTGTTATCTTTGTGTTTGAAAAGTACAAAACATCACTACATGGCAGAGTCTCAGGAAAGGAAAAGAGAGGAGAAACAGATTCTCCAGAAGACTTGCTTGTGATGCATAAAGACCTTTCACATCGACCAGCTTCCGTCTCCTGTGATTTACTCACAGTCACACCACCATTCATTACCATGCTTGTGGAGGTTTGGTTACCATATCGAGTGATTTTGTGTACTTTTCGACTAATAGACAAAGTTGACTTATAGACGTCTATAAAAGTAGAACCAGTTCATAAACCGGAATGAGTACATTTTCACTAATATTTGAACGTTACCATTGTTAATGAGAAACATGTTTTTACTTTGAACACTGAAAGCCATCAAGAACTGCTTACTCGGATATAGCCTTAATACTGAAGGAACTACTCTGCCTAACCAATATGCTTCTGAATTCACAAGTAGTTTCAAGTGCAACATTTTTCATGCCCTACATTGATCAATGTGAAGCCACTGTCAATTCAATGCCAATCTATTTTATCTGCGGGGTGCAATAAACAAAATAGAATTAGGGAGGCAGGATTCAATTTTGGTCTATTGCCATGCACTAACTCATCTGCTGCTCCAATCTTCATCTGTTCATTGTTACCTCTACATTTGGATAATCTAGTACTGACATCCGCCTTTAGAAACATAGAAACATAGAAAATAGGTGCAGGAGTAGGCCATTCAGCCCTTCGAGCCTGCACCGCCATTCAATATGATCATGGCTGATCATCCAACTCAGTATCCTGTACCTGCCTTCTCTCCATACCCCCTGATCCCTTTAGGGCCACATCTAACTCCCTCTTAAATATAGCCAATGAACTGGCCTCAACTACCTTCTGTGGCAGAGAGTTCCAGAGATTCACCACTCTCTGTGTGAAAAATGTTTTTCTCATCTCGGTCCTAAAGGATTTCCTTTATCCTTAAACTGTGACCCCTTGTCCTGGACTTCCCCAACATCGGGAACAATCTTCCTGCATCTAGTCTGTCCAACCCCTTAAGAATTTTGTAAGTTTCTATAAGATCCCCCCTCAATCTTCTAAATTCTAGCGAGTACAAGCCGAGTCTATCCAGTCTTTCTTCATAAGAAAGTCCTGACATCCCAGGAATCGGTCTGGTGAACCTTCTCTGTACTCCCTCTATGGCAAGAATGTCTTTCCTCAGATTTGGAGACCAAAACTGTACGCAATACTCCAGGTGTGGTCTCACCAAGACCCTGTACATCTGCAGTAGAACCTCCCTGCTCCTATACTCAAATCCTTTTGCTATGAATGCTAACATTAATTGTGATCCCATTCCCATTCCCCCATTTATTTCCCCATGTACTCTCACTCACATGATCATCAACTACACTCAGATTCTCCTGTCACCTACATACACTTGGGATGATTTATAGGGGGTAAATTGACCTCTACCCCAGCACCCCTTTGGGTCATGGAAGAAACAGAAGCACCTAGAGGAAACCCACACAGTCAAAGAACATACGAACTGCGGACATATAGCGGCAGAAATCAGGATTGAATCATGACTGCTGCTGTGCCTCCTGCTGCCCACAATCCGTTTATCATGGAATTCCTGCCCTCAATCCTGCCTACTTTACTCCTTCATTCAAAGCTTGCTCAGAATTTACTTTTCTGGCCATGTATTTGGTTAGCCCTGCTGATATTTCTCCTTTGGTTCCAAGTGCTTTCTTTCAACAGAATACCACCAAAGAACTCATATTCATTTTCCTACATTGAATGTATTGAATCAATGAAAGCTGTGGCTGTATTACAAGTTAGGTGAAAATGCCAGAAAAAAACAGGACTAACAATTGGGTTGAGATCATTTCAAGGTCACTGACTTGCCACAGAGTCTTGAATAATTCCAAATTGAAATGTGCACAAACAAATTTGCTTAAGCAAGTTGGTATTAAAATTTGATTGCTTCACAGATCTCTGTGCTATGTGTTATGAAAGCTCTCGGAGGTCATCATTTACAATAATTACTTACACTTCATGATGAAAGAAGGGGAAAAAAACATCACACTGTACAAAATTTGAGCAGAGTAAGCACTCTGCCTCTGACCTGCAGATTACAGAATACTCTCCATGTGCCACTGATGAGAGCTGGTGCCGTTCATGCTCTACATTACAGGCACGTAATTCTACTCAGATGCCAAAGACAAAGGGATCTCTGTCACTCCGATTAACCCAGTCTCTGTGTGAAAAGCCAAGCGAGAATGATGTTCTTTTAAAAAAATGTTGGCAGTTAACCAGATTTTTTAGAAAATTAAAAAAGACGTATTTATTCAAGAATCCCAGAGGTGAATTACAAAACACAACTGCACTTATTTCAGGGCAGCAACTAAAATCAGACAAACCCTAGGGTGCCATTGGCCTCAAATGACCTATCCTTGCTTTCACAACCCGTAACAATGACAATCCTTCATCACTTTTTGCTGCTTCTCATTGACTATTCTGTAATTCATCTACCCAGAGACTGAGACGCTATCAAGAAAAGCCTCAGGTCTTTATAACTGCCTGTGGCAATTGCTGGGGGCGGAGGAGGGGGGCTTCCAAGGAGAGGTGGATGAAATTTATAGTTTGACATTGTATTCAAACACAAACCAGCTTTTCCTGTGACAAGATGAAGGAAAAGTTTTGGAAAACAGCCAACACAAGGATGTGCAGATGCTGGAACCTTGCGTAAAACACAAAGTGCTGGATTAGCTCAGCGGGCCTGGCAGCATCCCTGGAGGACAAGGAGAGAGACGTTTCTGGTCAAGTCAAGTCCCTTCTTCGGCATTCATTGGAAAATTGCCACCAATGCCGTCTCCTCGAAATTCACTGGTGGGGTAGGCAACTATCCTCTCCCAGGTAAATCCTCAGCAGAGAGATCCTGGTTTCTCGCTGTTAGTTATTTTAGACAGGCCATGTCATTTGCATGTGTGATCGCAGACCCCTGAAATGGACACTCTTTTCTAAACTCTGACATGGGATGAGATTACCACACAAGCAGAAGAATGCATGGTTTTCACCGACTCCTGGGAATCTCTGACCTATGCCCACTCAAAATGGAGAAGCAGAATTGGGATCACATCGCGAACCTTGAGGCCATCCATTGGAGCGCAGGGAAGCCTACCTACCACGTCAGCCATCTCCTGAATCATCACTCGATGAGTCTGCTTCCCACTTTGGCCACCTCAGAACTCATTAAACTGGAGTGGAAGCAAGTCATTTGCAAGGCCAAGACTGTCTAAAATGAAAATACCCCGCCACCTTAAATCCAATTTAAACTGAAGAGCGCAAGTGAATAGGCCTGATTCACAATGCTGCACAATTTTTGCGCAATTAGTTATATGACCTCACTGAAATCCTAATTAGTGCCTTTATCCGAGCATTGTGTAACAATGCAAGGACATGCAGCTGCAGTCAGCTAAATTAGGGCAAGTGAAAGTTTGCACAAAGCATTAACTATGGCAAAGAGCAGTCGGAAGGAGTTTTCTTGTTTCTGAAGGTGTGAATTCTATGCTACTTTGAATTCAAGATAAACATTAATGGCTCAATGTTGCTTTATTTATCACATGTGCAACTGTACAGTGAAGTTCTTTTTGCATATTTACGCATGCAGACGTCGCCATTTTTTGCCGCCATTTCCAAAGTCGGGTCTGTCTGGGCGCTTGGTCTACTGGAGTGGCTTCCCAATCCTGGTAAGGCCCAGGCTCCTCCATCGCCTTCGACCAGATTGGCCCCTTGAACCTAAATCCCTCTCCTCGCCCGGCCATCTTTGTGTCCCGAGGCCGGTTCCTGCAGCCGACCTTGAAGGCGCTGGAGGCAATTCCCCGGTTCACCCTACTACCGGCCCTTGCTCCTCGCATCTGAAGTCTCCAGCGGCTCCCTCCTCATTGGTTCTCTATTTTTAGGCGGCCGAACACGGCCCGGGCCCAGCGGTTTCCCTCGACAGGCCACGCGTGGTGGGCGGAGCCTTCAGGTCCTCCGGGGATGCTTCTGCCACGCGGCATTAAAATACATATATCTTTGTATTTAAAAAAAACTATGACTGTGAAAGTGCTCAATTCCAATATATGGCAGCAGAGTTTAAATAATTACCCATCTCCAAACTCAAACTCACCGATTTTACTTGTGCTCTCACAGTGCTGGTGGAACAACCCAACAGTATCTCATATGATTAACACAAACAATAAAGATCACAAACTTTGCTGAAACTGATTTTTAGGACAGTTTGCAATAATCATGGAACAACATGTCACTGATAAACCCAGCAACAGAACTTTTCACTGAAACTGGCACACTAAGACCCACATTACAATGAAGAAAGATCTCCAATAACCAATATACCAGAAGAGCACAGTATTGGTGGCCATTTGGAACCCTTCATACTAGGACTGCAGGAGATCACAAATATTGACACTTCAGTCAGAAGAGTTGACTGGACATTGTCAGCTGACTATCTGAGGGATGTTCATTGGGGATTTGAAAGAGTAATTGTTAAGAATAGTAGAATAGCGTTTTGTTATAGTTGTAAGAGTATTGATAGTACTTGTAAAAGGTATAACAGGCAACATCAATGAAGCCGTTTGATTAAGGGATTCTAACCTTCTGTATTAAAAGATCACAAAGGAGAACGTTAAGGGGCAATTCCAATGTGAGTTACATGTATTGTTCATCGTCAGCAGTGACTTCAATCAAGCTGACTTCAGGACATATTCCTCAAATACCATCAGCATGTTTCCTGCCTCTCACTAATACTCTTGATCACCTTTGATCACAAAGTAGCATAGAATTCACACCTTCAGAAACTTTCAGAAACAAGCCACTCTTTCCAACTGCTCTTTGCGATAGTTAATTCCATACCCGTGATCACTGTTACACTACTATCAAGTTCGCTGATCGCTCCATCACTTGCTTTCATTTTGGCCAGTCTGTTCTTCTGTGATGCTGCTTCTGCTGGCTTACAGATAGAGACTGAAATGAGGGGCGTCAACGAGAGTAGTACAGCAGTGGTCAGTAGAGGCTGAGGGTCTACTTCAGGACTGCCTTGGGTCAGTGGACTGAAACATCTTCGAGACCAACTCATCCAGTCTGAATGAGCATACCTCAGTTGCTACCAGTTTCATCAAGAATTGTGTTCATGATGGTGTTCTGACAGAAATAATTAGGCTCTATCTGCACTAAAAACCTTAATGAACAGAAAGATTCACCCTCCACTAAAGTCCAGATCCAAGACTTTCAAGAAGGATGATTCCGAGTACGATCTGCTCAAGGCTTTCAGGAATATCAAGTGAGACTTTCAAAACAAGCTGGAGGCTCAATTTAATCAAGTAGATGCCAGGCGATTAGTGATAGGCCTGAATACCATCACCGACTATAAGCTGAAGTCGGGGCGCTCTCTGGCATGGGTTTATCTCTACTGGTTGAGGTCAATGTTTTTCATGCTGTTTTGATGATGCAAACAAAACTCCACCTTGGAGTGTCCTCTCTACTGGGCTCTATTTCATACATCTTGGTAGCAGGTCAGATCTACATTTACGAGCATGAACTCATGGAAAATGCCCGGCCCAGATGAGGTCCTGGGGAGGTTCCAGCACTGCGCTAATCAACTGGCTGCAGCCTTTGACGACATATTCAACCTCTCACTTCAACAGTCTACTGTCATCATCAGCTCAAAAGAAACTTCCAACATTCCAGTCCTCGGAAAAATAAAGTTACCTGTCTCAATAACTACCGCCCAGTAGCTCTAACATCAACATCATGTAATGGCCAGTTGAACACGTCTTCTGGGCAATCTGGGCCACTTGCAATTTGCAAGGGAAAACTCTTTCCCTTTTATAGGAAAAACAGGTCTGCAAAGGACGATATCTTTCCTTCAATCACTCACTTCTGGATTACTTGGAAGGAAGCTATTCACTGACTACAGCTCAGCCTTCAGCATCATAATACTGAATAAGCTCATCCTTAAACCTCTGGAACTTGGCCTTTGGGCCTCCAGTGCAACTAACTTCAGGATTTCCAGACTTTAAAACGTCAGTAGGGCAGAATTGGTCAAAAATTTTTCTCTACTCTGACCCTCAACACTGGTAACCATCAAGGTTGTATACTCAGTCCCTTTCTCTACTCCCTGTGCACTCATGGCATGGTGGCCATGAACAATGCCAACTTGATCCTCAAGTCTATCGATGATACTTGTTGGCCGAATCTACAACAATGAGAAAGTACAGGAAAGTGATCGAGAAAGTAATATCATTGTGTCAGGACAATAACCTAGCCATTAATGTCAGTAAAAAAAGTTGGTTGTTGACCAAAGCAAGAGAGTGAACACACCCTGTCCTCATCAACTGAACAGCTGTAGCGATGGTTGATCGGTTAATGTTCAGAGGCATCCTTATCATTAATAACCTAACTTAGTTGCTGATCAGGAAAGTGCATGGGCGTATTTTCTTGAGAAGATTCCGTATGTCTCGAAGAATCTCACCCTGGTGTACACAAAGCTATTGGAGAGGATTCTTTGGGATAGGATTTGCTCACATTTGGAAGAGAATGGGCTAATAAGACACTGTCAGCATAGCTTTGTCCACAGCAGGTAATGTCTTACGAATTTGATTGAGTTTCTGAGGAGATGACAAAGGTGATTGATGAGGGTAAGGCAGTGAATGTTGTCTACATGGATTTTATTAAGACATTTGATAGGGTCCCTCATGGTAGGCTGATCCAGTAGGTTAAGAAGCATGGGATCCATGGTGACTTGTTCATTTGGATTCAGAACTGGCTTACTCATCATTTAAGTCAGAGGGTTGTGATGGAAGGTTGTTATACTGGCTGTAAGTCTGTGACAATGGAGTTCCACAGGTACATTTGTTGTTTGTGATATATATAAATGACTTGGAAGTCAATACAGATGGGCTGATTTGGTAAGTTTGCAGACAACACCAAAATTGCATGCAGTGAAGAAGGCTGCCCAAGTGCATGGCGTAGATAGATCAGCTACAGAAAGTTCATACAGTCCATATGTCATAAGACTATATGACCTTATGCACAGCACTGCTCGAGAGGAGGTAGAAACATTCACATACCTAGGCAGTGTTGTAGACATCACCGGAGGGGTAGAGGCAGACATAAGAAGTAGAATCAATAAGGCTAGGGTGGTGTTTAACATGCTCGGGAAGATCTGGAGCTCAAAACACATCTCAATCAACACCAAAATACACATCTTTAACTCAAATATGAAACAGGTGATGCTGTATGGATCAGGGACATGGAAAACAATGAATGAATGAATGAATGAATATAACAATAATGGGGGGTTTTCAATGATGCAGACAATATCTCAAACAGATTTTTTTTTTAAAATAAGTTTATTGAGGGAATGGTTACATGTAAAAACTTTGTTAAGACTGACTTAGAACATGTTAATAGATAGGTGAAGCCAATGGAAAGCAAAAAAAATCTCTACTGGGTTTCAGGTAATAACCCAAAGGAAGGACTGGGGCTTAACACAAGGTTAGAAATCGATACAATATCATTAAAGTCAGGAGGATAAAGTAAGAAGTCTGTTAAATCCTGAGCTTTTAAACAGGGGCATAGAATCCAAAAGCATGGAAGTCTTTCTAAACGTATTAAAAATATTAGTGAGGGCTCAACTGTAATATTGTGTTCAATTTTTGGTCTCGCATTTGGGGAAGGGATGGATGGAGATGTAATTAAAGAATTTGCAAGAGAGATTCCTATCAGGTGCGAAGAATTTAAATTATGAGGAGAGATGGGTAAAGCTAGAATTGCTCGCCAGAGGCAAAGGTAGTCAAGAGTATGTCAGAAGTGTTCAAT
This sequence comes from Malacoraja senta, assembly GCA_038087875.1. Lineage (NCBI taxonomy): Eukaryota > Metazoa > Chordata > Chondrichthyes > Rajiformes > Rajidae > Malacoraja > Malacoraja senta. The sequence goes on along the minus strand of CM075985.1, from coordinate 8,792,937 downwards.
TCTGTGGTGTAAGGAAGGAGCAATGCTTTGTAGTCACTGAAGGATCTGTAATCAGTGTGGACAGATTTAACTTGGTTGGTTAAAAGTAAAAGTAACATTTGGACACATTTTTTAATAAAATGGATTGCTGTGAGCTTGAATACTCTATTCAAAAATATCGTGCAACAATATTCAATTGTAATGAAGAGAAAAGTATAAAATACCAAAAATGGAAAATATTTGCAGGGCTCTGGGAAAAGTGGGACTAATTGGATGGCAGTCCTAAAAATACAGCACTGGCAAGACGACCTCCTTCTGTGCTGTATCATTTCAAATAATATGATCTCTAGGTTCATCCAAATTATCGCAATGAGTGTACAGTGCCTATTGCACCTCCTCAGGGCACTATTTCACAAACTACCCACTAGCCCTGTCAGCCAACTGCTTCCCTGACAACAACCTCCAAACTTTGAGTGACCACTCAAGGCAGGTGCATTTCAACCAAGGAGTATAGATCAACTTTAAGACCTCTTATTTAGTATGTAAAGGGCATTATGCTTGTTTAGGCATGATGTTCCCAAAATTTTAATTGATCGAAATATCAAGGACCACTATCTAGCCCATCTAGTCTTTGGCATCAAGATGGTCTTGACTGTTTTCATAACTTCATGTCATAGGAGCAGAAGTATAATTCCCTCATCGAAATCAATGATATATAACTTGAAGAGTAGCAGCCCCAGCAATGACCCTTGTGGAACACTGTCAGCCAACCAGAAAATGTCCCCTTTATTCTGACTTTTTGCCTTCTGCCATTCAGCCAGGCTGCAATCCATGCCAGTATCTTCCATCTGACACCATGGGCTCTCATCTTCTTTAGCAGACTCACATGCGGCACCTTATCAAAGGCCTTCTGAAAATCCAGGTAAATGACATCCTCTGACTCTCCCTTGTCTATCCTGCTATTAACTTCCTCAAAGAATTACTCTTTATGAATGCCTTAAGACTGTATTTGTAATAAGCTTCCTTCCATTACAATAAAGTAGTGGTACAACATTTTTTGGGGGGTTAGGGCTGGGAAACCATTTTGATAATTCAAACAATCCCTGAACCCCACTCAAATAAATATGTGTTTTATTAACCATACACATTCAATCATTGTTATTTCAGTCACAAATATGAAAACGCAAATGCTTGAATCTATTAATGGCCTAATTTCCGTTCAGTATGCTACCCACTAACACTACCCACTGATAATGGCTTCCTTATTTAAAACACAGTGAATTATGCAGTTTGACACTTGCTTGAAATAATCCTTTTTAGTCTTATTAGCTTTGGAGACTCAGTAACAATCAGGGTCTACATCCAAACAATAACTGACTGATTTAAAAATGTACATTACTCAGCAAAAATAAATTCTACTTTAATTATTAAAACAGTGGCAATTCATATTTTGTCCCACTCTTCACTCAATGCTAATTTGTGATGTTGATTTTCCTTTTTTCACAACTTGACTTCAAATTAAGGTCGAGAAAGTATGAAATGCTTTCAAATCCACTAATCTGAGATGTTGTGTACATAATTTTCACCTAAAACGTTGGTTCTATTAATTTATATGTTACATTCAGCTAGTTTACAAATAAAGTAGCAGGTGAGTAGGGAACCATCAAACATACACAGGGCTACTACTGTCAATCTTCCAAATCCAATTAAACAAAAAACATAACTACGAGCAATAAGAAACACATAGCATCTTAAGCATGGTCTATTTTGCAAGAATATGATTGACGTAATCTTGGCCAATTCTTTAACAGTTTTTACAAATTCTTCCCAATGCCACAAGCTTTTAACTGTATTGTGGCACTTTCTCAAATGCCTTTTGGGAATTGAAAAATGACACAGCTACTGGTTGCCACTTAAAGTATCTTAAAGTAAGCCCGTAAACTTTCAAACCCTGTACCACAGTAACTGAAATGAAGTGGTGACATTTCAGTACCACATGCAATTTATCACATAAGCCTCCTATCTATTTAACATCAGCTGAAATTTATTGAAACGCATCACTGAATCCTACATCAGATAAGAATGCCCTTTGAGGATTCAAGATTTAAGGCAGCATTAAGTTGTTTGCACATCTTCATCAAAACTTGTGATATGCAAACCTATTCTAATGTTATTCTATTTACCGAGTGCTACACTTTGCACAGTGGAGGTCTTCCAAGAATACCTCTTTTCTTACTTTCCCTGCTCAGAACAGAAAGGGAAGAAAAATAGAAAACTTGTCCAAATATATTTAAGCTATAAGCCTCATCTTAATAATTCCCTGACAATGTTTATAGAAGAATATGAATAAAGTTAAAATGTGGTGTCCTTTAAAGTGCAATGGACAAGTGAACTTGTTGAGGGCTTCAGCATTTACATATTTAGAGGTCAACTGTATGAACAGCTGTCTCTGTTGTCCAGAGTTAGCAAATAATGTTTTGCCCAGAAAAAGGTTTTATTTATTAAAGGCTTTTCTGACATTCAGAATTTAGACCCCTTGGGATCTTTAAGAATGGTAATATTGTTCAGAATTCAATTCTTAAATGAAAATAAATTATTTTTTATAATTGAGTGATCACATGCAAAACTGCAGAGAGCCAGCAGGGGTTCAAACCTAACTAGCCTTCTTCCACAAAGGCATCATTCTTTAATTCAACCAAAATGCAACAACTTACATGCTTTTAAAAGGTCAGAGTATTTCAATTAAGGGACAGCTTCAATATAATTCATTTCCAAATTACACACCCTTATTCAGCAAAATATATATTTTAAATGCAGGCAACACGCAGCAGATCAGCCGGCATCTATGAAAGGTGGAAACATTCATTTCTCTTTTCATAGATGCTACCTGAAGTCCTTAGTATTTCCATTTTTTTCTGGCATTATTGCAGGTTTCCAGCATTCACAGTATTGTTTTCCTGAACCAATGGGCATCGTGAAAATCACAAATACCCACACCCACAACATTTTTGAAAAGTCCAAGCTGCTTCACAAAAATAGTACTCCCATTCAAGTCCTACCTTTTCCCGTTTCAGCTTGGCTGCCTCCTCAACTGATATGAGTGCTTTGTAGTAGGAACTCCGCTCTGCGGTAAAGTGGACCTTTGACAGCGAGTGCTCCACAAGGGCAACAGAGAGATTGGCCCCTTCTATGTGCAACCAGCCAATGAAATTGCCAGCTTTGTCCATGGTTTCCACTTCTACCTCCACCTAAAATTGGAAGAGAACATTTTAGTGAACTATTCCAACATCAGATCAATTAAAAACGATTCAAGACAAAAGTGCTCAAGGAAATAAACAAAATATATAGTATAAAATACATAACAGAAATGTCCAATTGTGGAAGGTGTTAGATGTTTCTATTTAGAATATGAGTCTTGAGGATGAGAGATTTGGTGTTTTACTGCAAGACTGGAATCACCACATAAAATTAAGGCCATGCAATGTTGAAGTCTATAGGAACATCAAATATAAGATGGGATCATACGGTAGACCAGCTAACAGGAAGATGAAAGAAGGGACTGGAATCACCAAATACACCAGAATGACAAGGCCACAAAGTGTGTGGTGAGGATGATTGTTCACCATTATCTCGCTTTCATGACAGTCAGCGATCAAACAGTTTGGCTGTTATGCCAATCAAGCAGCTTTTATGATCCAAAAACAAAGTGTTAGAGGAACTCAGCAGGTCAGGCAGCATCTGTGCAGGAAATGGACAGCAGATGTTTCAGGTCAGGACCCATCCTCAGACTGATGGTGCATTGTGTGAAAGCTGGAGAAGAGAGGTGGGGGTGGAGCAAAGCCAGGCAAGTGATAAGTGGATACAAGAATAAAAGGGAGATAAGGCACCGTCTCCTTCCAACCATAACCCTCCCTCCAACTTTACATTTTACTCCTCCTTTTCGTCCCCTATCCCACACCTTTTTGCCTCCTTTTCACTTCTAGCCTTTGACACCTCCTCCACCAATCAACCTCCCCCCTTTCTTGTATCCACCTACAATTTGCTAGGTTTGCCCCACCTTTCTTTTTCAGGTTTCTAACTCCATCCCATCAGTCTGAAAGAGGTTCCTGACCTGGAAGGTTGCCTATCCATTCATTCCACAGATGCTGCCTGATCCTCCTGTGTTTTGCCCAAAATTCTATCATCTGCATTTTTTGTGTCTCTAGCTTTTATGATCTGTTTATCTTGCAAAACTGATTTTTGGTGCCTGTGAGCCCAATTATGATGGGATGTAACTGCCTACAAAACAATAGGAACTTCAAAATGTAATTAATTGCATTTAATCCAATTTAACACTTTCAAAGCGAAGTGATAGGCTATACAAAAATACCTGTTCAGTTTGTTAACAATATAATAAATGTGATCCTGGTAAATTATAGACAGTGTTAGTAGTGATATTGCAATGCTGTAGGAACTGATTTTATACATTCCCTCAGCCAGAACTGAAGTGTGTTCTAATGTATTGCATCATCCATGTCCAAATATAGATTTTAAAACAGATATATGTCTATATAGACACAAAATGCTGGAGTAACTCAGCGGGACAGGCAGCATCTCTGGAGAGAAGGAATGCGAGACGTTTCGAGTCGTAACCCAGTCACCCATTCCTTCTCTCAGCCTGTCCCGCTGAGTTACTCCAGCATTTTGTCTATCTTTGGTTTAAACCAGCATCTGCAATTCCTTCCTACACATATATGTCTATATAATTGTTTCTGTAATAATGATAGGAAAATGACAAGCGAAAGTAAGTGAGTGCAACTACATAAGGAGACTGAATTAGCAAACAGAAAATGGCTGGGTAGTAACCATTTCACTTCCTGGAATGTATGGATCATTTCTGAATAGCAATCGGTCAATTCTGTAAGGGAGAATTTCCATTGCCCGAACTGCCATAACGCAGTGCCACCTGTATCCTGAAGCTCTCATGGATCAGATATGACAGACATAAAGACTTTACTTGAAGAAAGGAGAGAAAGGTCTGGGGGGAGGGGGAAGGAGAAAGGTGTCAAGCAAAGAGAGTGAATGAAAGAAGGCAAGCGCCACAGTGAGGGAGAAGGTATGTGGCAGAAAGAATAAATAGTTAAAATGCAGACATACCAAGAGGACACATAATTTAGAGGTTCAAAGACTGAATACAGAAGATGAGATGGGGGAAAATCAGAGGAAGATAAATATATGAAGAGGAAAAACCAAAAAAAGTAAAAACAAATATGCTAATGTTTCATCCCATATCAAACTTTAAACTGCATTCAGCTTTAACAACATGTAAAATAGAGAGCACGTATTTCACCACAGCATACTTAGGTTAACATTTCCTTTTTTCTTTAGTTAAAAACAAATGAAAACACAAATAGATTTTTAACATTTTCTTCGCAGAACAGAAAATATCATTATCTATGCCACTTAAAAGATACTTTCACTGAAATGCAATAAAATAGAAAGATTAAGCTTCACTGCACAGCATATTGAATTCTAACAATCCTCTTTCTGAATTCACCGTGCAGACAGGGATGGTCATAGAGAAATCTAACTGATCTCTTTAAATAATGGCTCTGTGATTACCTGAGCCACAATACAATTATTGCATTCTTCGACAATGGTACATTAGCCAAACAATCAATAAATGTGATCAAATATTTATCAGACAATATCAAAAGCAACTTCATCTTAAATAATAATCTAAATAAAATGGTTGGTTTCTCATGTTGAACATTTGCCAACAGAAGCTTAAACAGTCTGGGTTATCAGAGTTATGGAATGGGGGGAAGGGATCTGGCAACACCGTAAATTGGAGGAAATGCACCTCATATTCCGCTTGGGCAGTCTACACCCTGGTGGCCTGAACGTTGAATTCTCCCAATTCTGCTAGCCCTGGCTGTCCCCTCCCCTTCATCAGCCATCTGGTTGTCTCCTCCCCTCCCCCAACCCTCGGGCTCCTCCTCCTCCTTTTCCTTTTTTCCTTTCTTCTCCCCACCCCCTATCAGTCTGAAGAAGGGTTTCGGCCCGAAACGTTACCTATTTCCTTCGCTCCATAGATGCTGCTGCACCCGCTGAGTTTCTCCAGCATTTTTGTGTACCATCTGGCAATATTAGATCTTTTGTAGTATTCCTCATTTTTTGGGGAAAACTATTAGTTTTCATTGTTGGCCTTGACAAGCTCTCTGTGCATCAAAGGACCACGAGTGTTTGCTTCTATTCATTCTTCCATTATGGTAAATAATCCATAAAAAATATTTTCACAAATCCTCTGTTTCCATGCAATCTTGTTAGCCTGAGAGCAAAACAGCAGCTCAACTACAGCCAACGTCTGGATTTAATTTCAAACGAAACAGTAATTTATTTTTTCAAACTAGGTGCAAATACACTGCAATTTATCAGTATTCTATGCTGCAAAATTGCCTGGGAAAGATCACATTGTGCAGATCCTCATTGCTCCCCCAGCACCAAGCAACAAACAACTAGTTTATAGATATACACCTTGCCAGCACATTCAGTAGGTTATAAATCAATACACTTATGGAAATGTTAATTTATTGCTTGGATCATTTGAAAATGGATAAATTTGATAAATCTGGTGCAATTAACAGTCTGCTTTCCGTTAGTTCATCATTGGTATAGTTGAGGCAAATGACTTTAAAGCAAGAAAACTCAGTGTTTGCATTTTGCTTTTTTTAAAAATGTTATTTATGGAATGTGGGTAACTTTGGCCAGCATTTATTGCATTAGCTAATTGCATTGAGGACATCTGTGTTGCTGCTGGTAAGGGTATTCATACAATTCTTGCTCTCGCCACGATGGCGCAGCGGTAGAGTTGTTGCCTCACAGCGCTTGCAGCGACAGAGACCCGGTTCGATCCCAACTATGGGTGCTGTTTGTACGGAGTTTGTACGTTTTCCCCGTGGGTTTTCTCTGAGATATTCGGTTTCCTCCCACACTCCAAAGACGCACAGGAATGTAGGTTAATTGGCTTGGTGTATGCAAATTGTCCCTAATGTGTCTAGGATAGTGTGAAAGTGCGGGGATTGCGAGTTGGTGCGGACTCGGTGGGCCGAAGGGCCTGTTTCCGCGCTGTATCTCTAAACTAAAACTAAACTAAACTGCAGAGAATATTTATTTAGTGGCTCCGAAGATGAGGGATTTCAGTTCGATTAAGCAATAAAACATATAGGATCATTAAGGGTTTGGACACGCTAGAGGCAGGAAACATGTTCCTGATGTTGGGGGAGTCCAGAACCAGGGGCCACAGTTTAAGAATAAGGGGTAAGCCATTTAGAACGGAGATGAGGAAATACTTTTTCACACAGAGAGTTGTGAGTCTGTGGAATTCTCTGCCTCAGAGGGCAGTGAAGGCTGCTTCTCTGGATGCTTTCAAGAGAGAGTTAGATAGAGCTCTTAAAGATAGCGCAGTCAAGGGATATGGGGAGAAGGCAGGAACGGGGTACTGATTGTGGATGATCAGCCATGATCACATTGAATGGCGGTGTTGGCTCGCAGGACCGAATGGCCTACTCCTGCACCTATTGTCTATAGAAAATCTGGATTAGTTCTCCTGAGATCAGAGGAAAATAAGAAAAGGTGCAGTAGATGAGCTCAAAATGAAGGAGGTTGAAATAAGTTGAGTGAAATGTATCCTCATGGTAGGGTCAGTACCTGGTGTGTACAGATTTAAGGAAACTAACACAAAGAAGAAGACAAGAGTAAAACGTGGCCACATGGCAATCGTCTGGATTGCAAGTTATAAAGGTTGGTAAAAACAGATAAATGAAATTTTTAAGGGGTCTGAATAAATAACCCAAAATATATTTTGCTATGATTAAATAGGATGGGAATGGGTCTAATTGGATTGTATTTCAAAGAGATGACCTAGGCATGACGACCCTACCTCAGGCAGGATTTGCACATCAATTATGGAACCATTTTTAATCTGCCATCTGAAAGTCTGCTTTTTTTTAATCAAGAAGCACCACAGTAATATGCCTTATGGAACAATAAAATTATATAGTACAAATGGAGGAAAACTGTGTTTATGGCAGTACCTTTAAAATAGTTATACTGTATTCCATCTCTCTGTGCCCCCATTACCATAGCTCTTTCATCACAACACTACAATATTTTCCCCACCAACTGTCATAATCCTTTTTTTTTTAAAGCATCACCTAATAAGCTCCGGTGATGGATGGAATGCAAATGCATTCCTTCCTGCATTTACGCAGGGCCTCTACACAGTCCCAAAATTAGTTCCGTTTAGATGAATTTAGAGATGCAGCATGGAAACAGGCCCGTCAGCCTGCGGACCAACGATACACCAGTTCTATCCCACACACGAGGGACAATTAATGGAAGTCAATTAACCTACAAACCTGCATGTCTTTGGAATGTGGAAGGAAACTGGATCACCTGGGAAAAACCCATGTGATCACAGGGAGAATGGTACAAACTCCATACAGACAGCACCTATATGCAGGATCAAACCCAGATCTCTGGTGCTGTAAGGCAGCAGCTCTACCGCTGTGCCACTGATGGAAATCTCCTTCTCCATTCTGAGGAGTCATGACTCAGGAGTAGGAGAAGTGCTGCATGTTTCTCCCTAAGGAGGCTTTGAGAACATCCTTCAATCCTTTCCTCTGCCTGGCATTGGCATGCTCAATGGAGCTAAATGAACACAACTAGAACGTCAATACTGAAAGAGGTCACTGATGGCAGTTTCACTTATCCTTCCAGTGAGTTTGGAGGACTTTGTAGCGACAGCTTTGGTGGTATTGTTCGGGAATCTTAATGTGCCTGCTGTTGAAGTTCCAAGTCTCAGAAGCATCCAGGAGATCAGGGATCAGTGCTGCTCAGTGACTAATTTTGTCCTAGATCAATCTGCGAAGTACTGCACAGACACTTTTAGAGGATGATCGTGAATTCTGCTGTCGAAGGCTGCCTTTGGTGAGAGGTGCCTCCTTAGACATGAGACGATCCATGTTTTCCAGGGTCTCACTGTGAACTTTATTGTTGAAGGGCAGAGTTGTGTAGCAGGAGCAGGTCTTATGGATATTGAGTCTAAAGTCGATCCTCTGAAATGTTTCAGAGAACAAGCTGTCGTTTGAAGCTTGGTGTCTAAGTAAGCACTAATATAAACGCTCTACATACTGTGCAAATCTGCCGACTGAGGTTCAGTCAGTGTGAAGAAAGTATAGGGGTCTGAAAACAGTAAAGTTCAAGTTTGGAAGCGGCTTCTTTCTAATAACCATTAAGCTATTGAATACTACAAACTCCAACTAAACTGTGAACTATGAACCTACTCGGTTGCACTACGGACTTCAGGCTTTGCTTTTAGTATATATATTTTTTCATTTATTGAACTTTTTTTTGTTTATTTATTATATTATCTATTGGGTACTGTGTTTACAAATCCATTGTGCTGCTGCAAGTAAACATTATATTGGTCTATTGTTACATATGTCTTCTTGACTAGAGGAGTATAAAATCAGGAGTGGAATGGATAGCGTGAATGCACAGAGTCTTTTACCCAAGATAGGGGGACTCAGAAACAAGAGGACAGAGGTTTAAGGTGAGAGGGGTAAGATTTAATGCAAATCTGAGGGGCAACTTTTTCACTCAGAGGGTGGTGGGTATTAGAATGAGCTGCCAGAGGAGATAGTTGTGCCAGGTCCTATAATAGCATTTTAAAAACTTGGGCAGGTACATGGATAGGAAAGGTTTATATGGATATGGGCCAAATGTGGGCAAATGGGACCAGCTTAGATGGGGCATCTTGGTTGAATGGATGAAGCAGGTTGAAGGGGCCTGCTTCCATGCTGTATGACTCTAAAGGCAGAAACACTGGCAAACACAAGTTATAACAATGATTACACTTCAAATGCAGTTCACATGACGTTAATCATTTTGGACATCTGGGCCCATGAAAATACCCATATAAACGCAAGTTGTTTCTATCAAGAGATGCAGGATTTAATACTGAGATAATTGAGTGAAAAAGGGAACAAGGCAAAGCAAACAACACAAAGAGAAGAAACAGTAAGTTATGAATGCAAAGAGATGACGAGGCAGCTTTGGGATATCATTGCAGGAAATTAAATAATTGTACAAAATGCTCTCATTGCAAGTCTCTGAACGCTTAGATTTTGCTTTTTGTGCGAAAATACTGCTCTTAAACAAGGCATGCATGCAGATCCCAAGGCTCTCTTTGCTAGCTAATACTTCTATTGCAAGTAGGGTAGAAAAAAATGGAAATGAAATAAAGACATGCAAAGTCAGCACTTTTTAAAGTTAGTAGTATATAACTTGCTGGGGGCATTATTGAAACAATGTTGAGAAATTATAAGACTGTGTACATGTTTTCACTTGTCGTATAGTTCAAGCTCAGTGCAGGCAGCAAGTAGTGGACAAAACAAATGGGAATACTCCAGGAGATATAAAAGAAAGCCTTCCTATATACTCTCGGGACGATGCATCATATTGATAACAATCATTAATCCAAGAAGTTTGAGACTATCTGATGCTATTCGGGAGAGGCAACTCAACACATAGTTTCATGGAATCTACTGATGTGCCTTAATGAACCTGTTATCCTAATTGTGTTTGATTATAACTTTTTACTATTCCGTCATCTACCCTCCTAAAGAAAAGGACTGTGGTGCTGAATTTCATTTTTATTCTACGTTCATTCCTTTAAACTTCCTTTAAGAAGTGGAACTGAGTCTTGAGAGACAACACCTTTGTGGTACCAGGCAAAAGTGGGTGACAATGGCACAAATGAAGAAAAGAAGGATTAAAGGAGCTGTAGATAATGGGATAAATCAAACTGGCTAAAACCTGCAGTTGAAAAGATGTTGTTAATTATTGGTTCTTTGCTGCTTAGCACATCCTGGGCTTCTGCAGTGCACCCACATCCCCTCTACTCAGTCAGGAAACTGGTTTGGTCAAGAATGTGACTTGGAATTATGACGGAATACAAATCAGAATCTCAAGATTACTCTCTGCATACAGTGCCCTCCATAATGTTTGGGACAAAGACCCATAATTTATTTATTTACCTCTGTACTCCACAATTTGAGATTTGTAATAGAAAAAATCACATGTGGTTAAAGTGCACATTGTCAGATTATAATAAAGGCCATTTTTATACATTTTGGTTTCACCATGTAGAAATTACAGTTCCCCCATTTCAGGGCACCATAATGTTTGGGACACAGCAATGTCATGTAAATGAAAGTAGTCATGTTTAGTATTTTGTTGCATATCCTTTGCATGCAATGACTGCTTTAAGTCTGCAAAACATGGACATCACCAGTTGCTGGGTGTCTTCTCTGGTGATGCTCTGCCAGGCCTGTATTGCAGCCATCTTTAGCTTATGCTTGTTTTGGGGGCTAGTCCCCTTCAGTTTTCTCTTCAGCATATAAAAGGCATGCTCAATTGGATTCAGATCGGGTGATTGAATTGGCCACTCAAGAAGTGACCATTTTTTTAGCTTTGAAAAACTCCTTTGTTGCTTTAGCAGTATGTTTGGGATCATTGTCTTGCTGTAGAATGAACCGCCGGCCAATTAGTTTTGAGGCATTTGTTTGAACTTGAGCAGATAGGATGTGTCTATACACTTCAGAATTCATTATGCTACTACCATCAGCAGTTGTATCATCAATGAAGATAAGTGAGCCAGTACCTTCAGCAGCCATACATGCCCAGGCCATAACACCCCCACCACCCTGTTTCACAGATGAGGTGGTATGCTTTGGATCTTGGGCAGTTCCTTCTCTGCTCCATACTTTGCTCTTGCTATCACTCTGATATAAGTTAATCTTCGTCTCCTCTGTCCACAAGACCTTTTTCCAGAACTGTGGTTGCTGTCTTATGTAATTCTTGGCAAACTGTTACCTGGCCATCCTATTTTTGCGGCTAACCAGTGGTTTGCATCTTGCAGTGCAGCCTCTGTATTTCTGTTCATGAGGTCTTCAGGGGACAGTGGTCATTGACAAATCCACACCTGAAGAGTGTTTCTGATCTGTCGGACAGGTGTTTGGAGATTTCTCTTTATTAAAGAGGTAATTCTTCTGTCATCAGCTGTGGAGGTCTTCCTTGGCCTGCCAGTCCCTTTGTGATTAGTAAGCTCACCAGTGCTCTCTTTCTTCTTAATGATGTTCCAAATAGTTGATTTTGGTAAGCCTAATGTTTGGCTGATGTCTCTAACAGTTTTATTCTTGTTTCTCAGGCTCATAATGGCTTCTTTGACTTTCATTGGCACAACTTTGGTCCTCATGTTGATAAACAGCAATAACAGTTTCCAAAGGTGATGGAAAGACTGGAGGAAAGACTAGGTGCTGAGAGCTCATTTATACCTGCATTAAGGAGGCAATTAAACACAACTGAGCAATTACAAACACCTGTGAAGCCATGTGTCCCAAACATTATGGTGCCCTGAAATGGGGGGACTATGTATAAACACAGCTGTAATTTATACATGGTGAAACCAAAATGTATAAAAATGGCCTTTAATAATATCTGACAATGTGAACTTTAACCACATGTGATTTTTTCTATTACAAATCACAAATTGGGGAGTACAGTGGCAAATAAATAAATCATGGGTCTTTGTCGCAAACATTATGGAGGGCATTGTAACTTCTGCTTCAGAATGCACATTATGACACCCCGGAAGAAAAGCTCAGGATGAGATGATAATCTTTGCATGGGACAATAAAACAGAGAGCAGAACTTGCACAACTAACCGTTGAACAGGGCTTACTGGGATAAATCATGAGTTGTAAAATAATGTTGTGCACCAAATACACTGCACACCCGCATGATATGGAGTGAAACTAAATAGCATGGACTTGATGTAAAGATCTGATTATCTGGTTACTGGTAAGAACATTCACTATCTTTGGAAGCACATAGGGGGAAAAGAAATTGCCCAGGAACAAAACTGCAATTCTGTGCTGGAAAGCTCAATTGCTCATATTTCTCTGGAGGCGGCTCCAAACTAGCCATGTATTCAACCACCAAAACCAGCCGATGAAAATGCTGCTGATCTAACATTTTAAGGGTTAGTTGCAAAATCATTCCAATCATAGAATCAAATCTTTCCTCTGCCTTCTCTTCACGAAAGAGAGTCCGAGCTTCTCTAATTTATGTTGTGTCTGTAGTTGCTATCCAAGGAACCACACTCGTAAATTTTCCCTTGACGACCTCCAACACTCTCACATCCTTCAAATAATGTGGCAACCAGAATTGAACATGATACTCAAATTGAGGCAGGATCAGTGTAGAATGGCCCAACAGGACGTTCCTGAGTTTAAACTGTATGCCCAAAACTGTGTATGGCTCATTGACTGCTTTCTCAACCTGCCCTGCCATTTTCAATGATCTGGGCATATTTCCAAGTCACTCTGCTCCTATACCCCCTTTGGAACAGTATTCTTTATTCTACAGTCTCTCCTCATCCTTCCCACCAAAATGTAACACCTCACATTTCTCCACATGTTTGCCCATTCACCAAACTTTCGATATCCTTTTGCAGTTTCAGTGTTGTCCATGCAGTTCATAATATTTCAAGTTTCATGTTATCTGCAAATTATAAATTATAGTATTCACTAACAAGTCTGATATTAATATTGATCAAAAAAAGCAATGCTCCCAAAAACAATCCCTAGATCTGCCAGGGATCTTTATCCAATTCAAAAACAATCATGTACCATGACTTCTGTTGCCTTTACTTTGATAACTTTATATTGTGCTATGTGCTTCAATTTTGATGATAAGCTTGTTAGGTGGCATCTTATCAAAAGTCTTCTAAAAATCCATGTGCACCACATTAACATTATAAAACCTCTTACCTCATCAAAAAGTTCCTTTAAATTGGCTAAACCTGATTTGCCCTCAACTAGTCTGTGCAGTCCTGTCTTAATGAATTCATTTTCCTTCAGGTGACTATCAATCCTGGTCCAGATCAATGTCTCCAAATGGTTTCTGCCATTGAAGACAGCCTCTAGTTGTTGGGTTTGTTCTTATTCCCTTTTGTGTACTACAAAGTGACCTTTGCTAACTTCAGTCTCGGACACGATCACCATGTCCAAAGGGCATTGCATGTCAGTGAGCCTCTGATTCTCCCTCAAAATCCTAGATTTCATCCTATCTGGTCCCGGTGACATCCCGACTTTCAGTTTTGCTAAATTACCTTAAACCTCCACGCTATCAATTATATCAGCTGTTGATGGTTATAAAACTTCATTTAAAAATAAGCAAAGTTTTGATTTAATTTTACGTACAAGAATTTATTCTCCATTCCCTTCTTTTCGAAGGAAATATTTTGTACAAATTATTTTCCTTTTATAAAAAGACATTGAGTTAAGTCTCTGCAGGCCCACACACAATATTATTTTACTTCTCTGGCAGATCAAAAAAATAAAAGAATACTGTAATGCATTTTAAATGACTTGGGGATGAGAAAGCACTGTTCTTTGTACTACAGCCTGCCAGTGCTTGTATAGAGAATACCAGTATCCTCTTAAGTCCTATCTCAATAGCTGCAATGGTTTAATTGGCCTCAACAATATGGACTACAGAAGGGCTGGTGGGAGGAATTGTGAAACTGTGCAGCATGAAGAAGAAAAACAAGATAAGATCAGAAAGAGTACAGACAGATGACCGTTTTAGGTATAAACACTTCAGGCTACCAGATATGAAAGAAAATTGCAGATGTATTGAACACATTTTCCAACGCTCTCTAAATCTGGGAATGTTTACATGATTATATAATTGTGAATGTCCAGTTGAGGAATAGAGGGAAGGACAAACCTGGTAATGTCAAGCCGGTTCAGTTTTAGTTATTGTAAGATTACGAGAATGGATTATCTAGGACATGGTCAATGGACATTTGAAGCTCAGAGTCAATAAAGATTATAAACATATATAAATCTGGTTAAGACAAGAAAGGGAATTGCAGATGTATTGATTATATTTTCCAACATTCTCTAAATCTGGGAATTTTGACAGGATTATTTAATTGTGAATGTGTAGTTGAGGAATAGAGAGAAGGCAAAACCTAGTAATGTTAAGCCAGTACAGTTTTATTTATTGTAAGATTACGAGAATTGATTATCCAGGACATAGGCAATGGCTATTTGAAGCTCAGAGAGAGTCAATGAACATTATAAAACGATAGGTACACAAAAATGCTGGAGAAACTCAGCGGGTGCAGCAGCATCTATGGAGCGAAGGAAATAGGTAACGTTTCGGGCGTCTGAAGAAGGGTTTCGGCCCGAAACGTTACCTATTTCCTTCGCTCCATAGATGCTGCTGCACCCGCTGAGTTTCTCCAGCATTTTTGTGTACCTTCGATTTTCCAGCATCTGCAGTTCCTTCTTTAACATTATAAAACGATATATATCTGATTAATCCAGTTTAGAATTTTAAAAAAGGTTTCAAAAATTGGCCTGGGGAGTTTCCATGTTGTTTTCTCTATGCAGTTCCAAAAGGCTTTCAGTAACATCTGGACAAGAGAAGAGTTGAATATATAAAAGACCATAACAACATGATATAAAAATAAATGGATTAGAGGCAAGCTTGGGTGATGCAGAAAATATTCCTAGATTTTATTTTAAACAGCCATTAATGTCTTTGATGACATATCATATTTGAAAATTACATTAAGCTGTGTAGGCGGGAGCAGAAAGTTTTAAAAGGTCACAGCAGTGTAAGCAGGATTGCAATTTATGTGGAATTATTAGACACCAGGCTGCATAATCCTGTCGTATATTCATGGGTTTAGAAGGTTGATGGGAAATCTAATTGAGATATTTAAAAAGTAAGAATCTAACACAATCAATACAAACAATTACTTCTTATCATTGGGGAATGCAAAACAAGGATGGAGGTGGCGGGGAGCACTGCTTTAAAATTAAATAAATGTAGCTAATTTATGAGTAAAATCACAAAGCAGCTTATCCATACAAAACCTAGTTGGAATTTGGAACTTATTTCCTCACAGACTGTGGATCAATAACATTGTTTTAAGACAAGGAATAAAGGCAGTCATTTGTTTCCGTTCTTAGACTGATGGAAAGACTATGTTAAATGTTATTGTTTTTCTCTTTCAAATAATGAACAACTTACATTTTCGATATTTGCAAATTTGTTTTGTATTTTCGACCAACAAATTCAGAATATTTTTAAGTGAGATTATCCCAAGATTCTGATTCTGTGACTCCTGTGTGCCAATTTCCTTGTTTATATTAAATGATGAAGCCATTAAAGATGGAAATCGGGCAAAAAGCTGGAAGCTGTGCAAATCGCACCTCCAGTGACTACGGGAGATCAGGAGATAAAGAGCAGAGTACATAATCACCCATGGGACCAAATGCCTGCTGCTCATGGAATTTAAACAATATTCAAGTTGCTGCGACTGGAAATATAGTCTCAGGATTCCAATAAACTGAATGAGATGAAGAAACACATCCAGGGCTTTTAAATGGTCCCTATTATGCACAGGATAGTTGACTGTTTTATGGATGTGCTGCTCATTAATACTGTAGTTGCCTGATATGATTATTTTTATATACATCACAGCCTAGCTCACCAAGCCATTGCCATCCTCAGTCCTTTTGCAATATTTCTAAGGAATGCAGACACTTCAATAAACATTGAAATAATTGTGCTTAAATCACCCATTATTTCTGTGCTACAGTGAACCTTTAACGAGTGCTGCTAATCATCTTCTTTAGCATCCTCACAAACTTATCCCAAGATTTGGCCCAGTTGAATTGGTCCACAGCTGGGCTATCCCAACCAGATGCACTGCCTCCTCACATTCTTGCCCGCCAGGAAAAGCTGGTGAACAAGCTTTCAATTGCAATTCAAGTGTGACCAAACCAATGTAAAAGTGTTTCATGCTTCAAGTTTCTCTCAAAGTTTGGAAGCAAAAAGAGGGAAAAAAATCAATTCCCTTATATCAATCTGCACCAAGCACATGCAACAGAAGCAACACATGTTTCACCCAGACCTCTGGTTTCAGCATTTTTAAAGTAACTCCCAATAATGTGGGCAAAAGTTTGGTCATCTTTTACACTGAAACTGTAAATCCATACTCATAGAGAAGAGACGCAAATTGAAGTGTCGGAGCTTATGGCAATCAACTAAGTGCAGAAGTTGCAGTTAGCAAATATTAATTTAGGTTACATTAGAGAGAGAGTGTGGTAGGTAAGGAACAACAAAATGTTGATGTACTGAGGTAGCACAAGTTACTGGAGACTACAGAAGTACCAAATGTTCATAGCATGGTTGGATTCAGCTCATTGTGTATGCAGCAGTTCTTTGTTACAGCAATTCAAAACCAATTCCAATGGACTGATTTCTCTCCATAACCTAGTATTTTCCAACATTTCAAATATTTATCCAATGCCCCAATAAAAAAAAATGCAGCTCTGGTTGTCTCAGCCATGTCCTGTGGCAAAGCATACCATGCTCCATCAATTCTCCACATTAAGATATTTCTTATATGTGTTCTGTTCTGGTTTACAAGTCTATTTTAACACCATACAGGAGTAGGGAGCAAGAGGAGTGTGTGGAATGACTACTTATCGTATTTACCACGATGGAAACATTTGCCCAGGAAAATTGCTCTGTGAATCTGGTTTAATTTACTTTACAAAAAAACCAATAGTCTCTTAGAAGAGCTTGGCAGGTTGCATTCAGCAGTTGCACAATGCTGTGACATCTAAATGAAAGCATCTCGAAATATACTAACTATTCCAAATTACATACATGCAAGGATGTTATGTGCTTACAAACCTGCACAAAAGGACATTAGACGTGTATTTAGTGGGTAAAATCAAAATAAGTATCATCAGTGACAAAACAACATTACTGTTGATGTAAAACATGGGATATTTAAAACAGCTTAATAACCAATTATAGTGATTTTTGGGGGATTTTTTATGATGTTATAAATATTCCAGTACATTAGTTTTTTCTCGACTCAATCAAATGGCAGCACATTTGTTAATAATGCAATAATTTAGCCACATCAAACATAGACATTTAATTAGTAATGACTAAGATAATGGGTGTACAGCACCCGACAGATCATAACAAAAGATGGTGATCTCAAGGCATAGACACACTGTTCTGTGCAATATAATGCAAGGACTGGGAGTCAAGATTAAACTCAAATTTCACTTCAATTTAACTACAAAATAGCTATTTCTGCCTTCAGTGACTTTAGAACTCAATTCTATTTCTGCGTTTCCAAATCAAGCCATCTTCAATTATAATGCCAAAATTGCAACGTAAAGGATTGAATCGATCGTAAATGAGAACCTCTCTTCAAATGATTGATGATACAACTCTACAATTATCAGACCCATCCGCAAACTAATCCGAGTCCAATTACCCAACAACTCCACAGGTGAATGTCTAGGAACACCACATCTAGAACTTGCATTTCAAATACTTAATAAAATGTTGCGAAGTGATTCCAGAATAAACAGAAGTATTGCGACTGCCATTAGCCTTTTGGAATACTTCAAGATCAAGCACCAACATTACAGGCTGAACATTACACGAGCAGAATAAGCATCTAATGGTAAAATGGTTTACCACAGAATATTATTTTGCTACAGAGAACTACAATTCTCTACCCAATTTATTGACAGACTCCAGAGGGGAAAATACAATTCCCAGTCACACTTTCCTATTTAGCTAGCTTGTAAACAACCTAATGTACAATTTCACAATCACTGGTCAAGTTCAGAGGTTTCTCATCTATGTGTTGCAATAAAAAATGCTCAACACCGTAAATTAGATTTACTGCATCTGCTACAGCCAGTGTGCATTCGTGCTTCCAACAAAGCGGCTCTGAGTAATTATAGACTTTCGTGTTCACAAAACAAAGATGTATGGAAAGCTCCCAGGCATCCCTTTCTAATTGTTTTCTTGCTCTTTAATCACAACTTAAAACAGTAACCAATATAACACCATTCTCACATCGGGATAAAGTTGAAATTGGTATCAGCACCTGCTCTGACATACGACTTTAATGGTTTAATGGAGGTAAACAAAAATCGTACAAAAAAAATTGAAGAAAAATTGAGCCTCTTGCTGATCTCTTTCAAACTGAAGCACTGTCTCTGCTTCAACACATCAGTGAAGCTGCCTTTGATGCTTTACACCAAATGCAATTTCATTCGGTTTTATTCAACTCAGTCTCTTCTTAGTATCCCTCATTCTCAGAGTAGCAAATGGATGTTTGAATGACTATAAATTAGCCCAATGCAACCCTGTATTTTGAGAGGAAAGAAAAGTTTGCGATGAAACAGTGGACGCTTTCATCTCTTGATGAATTTTAGTACGTAGAATAACTTCCTGAAGGACGTGTATTGAGTTTGTTATAGGGAACACCTCTTTCCAAACTGAGCAATAAATAACTGGCATGTGAGTACCTGCTGTTGAACTCCACATCCAATGCTGGGCTCAAAGATATTGAAACAAATGATTCTTGATGGATGAGAATAAGATGCCTTTCACCACCCAATCTTCCATCCATGTAAAGGCCTCAAACCCTGCTGTTATAGCCCATTATTTCTTCCACTCGCAATTACCTAGCTTTCTTTTAAATGTGCCTATGCTAGTCATCTCAAGTTCTCCAGTATTTCCACACCCAATTTTTGAGAATTCCTAAATCTATTTCCTCCATCTCTGGTAACCAAGTCTAAAGGCTATGGACCCAAACACTGACATTATAAAATCCCCTTACTTTCTAGTCACATTTCCTACTTTATGATGTACCTTAAAATCTTCCTTAGAAATATAGAGCACCAGGAAATAGGAGCAACAGACCATTCAGAATGTTAAGCCTCTTCCACCATTCAATATAATCATGGCTGAGCTTCTGTAGTACAGTCTTGCTCCCGAAACATTGTCTTTGAAACCTTTTGAATCTAGAAATCTCTCTCAATGACTTGGCCTGCAAACCCTTATGTGGTAGAGAATTGCACAGGGCCACCAGCCTTTGATAATGTTCCTGTAAAGCTCTTTGGAACATTTTGCAACATTAAGAGCATAATCACTGCTATTTCTTTCAAGACATGACTGGATTTATTTGTGACAATTTTCTACTTAAACAAAAATGAAATTTCACTCCACTGCAGTGTTCCACAAGTTTAACCTTCACCAAAACATGTACAATGTCTCCCGACTTTCACCCCATATATTTTTCCCTCAAGTAGGGACTCGGAAATGTCATAAAAAGGTATCATATGTAGAAACTGGTCTTTGTTAATTACAAGACACTCCAACTACATATGGACTAATTATATATTAACAGTTTCTTTCATAAAGATGCTACAAAGGAAATGTGCAAAGATGGTCAAAAGCAAAATATGAGCAAGACCGGTAAATTGATATAAAACAGACCAGGTTGGAAATGGGCAGCTGATCACATTGCATTGTGGAAAGAGAAACAGTTCTTGCTTCATCTTGATGGCTTTTCATTGGTTTTGCTCTCCACAGATGCTGTCTGACCTGATGACTATTTCCAGCTTCTCTTTTTACTTCAGCCTTCCAGCATCTACACCATTTTGCATTCAGACTGGATGAATACATGCGATATCTCATGCTTATTTAATGCTGTTAAACACGGATTTTGATGCAACCTATACTTAGCTTCCAGCCATGTAGTAGCATTTTGCTTTTAGACCTTTTGAATGTGGGTAAGGTGACAAAAGACAGTGACCCTTCAATGCTAAGCTGAACATTTGGCTGCTCAGGAATGCATCACACGCGCTGCAAAAATATGTCTAACAGGAAGTCGTTAGAGTGATCAGAACCTAGGAATCTTGATTTAATTGGTCCTTGCTTACCAAATGGGAGGAAAGTCCACTGTAACTAGCTAGTTAATCTGAAAATTACAAGATCTTTGGTATGCAAAACTCAGACATCAAATTAGTCATCAGAGAAGCCCTATGTTTGATACATGCAATTTCTCATGTTTATTGCTGTTGTTAAACAAGGATTTGGTACATTCCACACCCATCTTACTGCCATATAATAGTATGATGATCGTTATTATTTTTGACAAATGGTAATATAAATAACCACAGAAACCATTGCTTCTAATGCTTCAAAAATAAACCATTGCACATTCCTACAAACCTTAATCATAAGCCACTGAAATAAACTACCTAGATTCAGTTGAATTTACTGAACAACACCATCCATAACTTCAATTTCTCCAGGCATAACAACCTACACCTTTATTACCTTTGTTTGTAGCAGTTAAGTCTAAACCAATATTTTATCATCAGAAACTACATTAAGAAACAGAACAGAGTTGTTTTTACAGTCAGCAGGTCATCTATTAAAACGCATGACAGAACTGGGAATTGTTAACTGAAGTCACCTTGAAAAATGTTTAAGAAGGAACTGCAGATCCTGGAAAAATTGAAACTAGGCTCGGTGACCGCTTTGCCCAACACCTCCGCTCAGTCCGTATTAACCAACCTGATCTCCCGTTTGCCCAGCACTTCAACTCCACCTCCCATTCTGAATCTGACCCTTCTGTCCTGGGCCTCATCAATTGCAGGTGACCCTTCTGTCCTGGGCCTCATCGATTCCAGCGTAAATTGGAGGAACAACGCCTCATATTTCGCTTGGGTAGTTTACACCCCAGCGGTGTGAACATTGACGTCTCTAATTTCAGGTAGTCCTTGCTTTCTTCCTCCTTCCCCTCCCCCTTCCCAGCTCTCCCACATAGCCTACTGTCTCCGCCTCTTCCTTTCTTTTTCCCACCCACACCGACATCAGTCTGAAGACGGGTCTCGACACGAAACGTCGCCTACTCCTTTTCTCCATAGATGCTGCCTCACCCGCTGAATTTCTCCAGCATTTTTTGTCTACTTTCACCTTGAAAAATAGTTCCTTTTGTCAAGAAATGTAAGAAGAAACTGCAGATGCTGGTTTAAACCGAAAGCAGACGAAATGTGTAAGAAGGAACTGCAGATGCTTGTTTGAACCAAAAGCAGGGTCTGAAGAAGGGTCTTGACTTGAAACGTCACCCCTTCCTTCTCTCCAGCGATGCTGCCTGTCCCGCTGAGTTACTCCAGCTTTTTGTGTCTATCTTCCTATTGTCAAGAAAGCAGAGCCCACAGACCATTCTCTATTTCCCTTCACGGAAAATGTTTCTGGTTAAATGCACACAAAGAATTACAAAGCTATGAAATCAATTGTTACTCTACATTTGCCATTCCTTATCTGTGCATCAGACATGAAAGAAAAAAAGTCTTTATCTCCTGTTGCTCTATTCACCTCAGGCTGAAGAGAATACAAACTGAAAACTCTAAAAGAAGTGACCTCCACAATTATCATCTATAGTTGTTACTCCCATAACATTTAATAAGGCAAGAAGAGGTTTTCATTAAATGTACTCTCATTCTCTATCTATGTTTACCTTGCTGTTGACAGGCTATGACCCAACTTACACTGTGGATCTTGATATATATGTAGAGTACAAGCGTTCTGCAGGAATGTTTTACCACTATGGACCTTAGATGTCAAATTCACTGAAGTCTGAACTATCTTTAATTTTCTTTGGCTTCCCTTTCACTTGGCTATGAAAAAGTTCACTTGGAAACAGACAAACACAACAGTTAAGACCATTCAAAGCTTTAATTTTAACGTCCGACGGGTGTGGTTTTAGAGACCCAGAGGCAACAGTATTACGTCTGAGTTCTCCAGCAACACACACAGAAATACCAGAAAACCGGGGTTAATATACTCCCAGACTCAGTATCAATTGCATGAGGTAATGTCTCAGGAAACACCAGCCACCTCCAAATATGGAGTTGTTTTTCACTCTTTGCCAAAAGCCAGGCATTCCAACGGCACTAGTAATCCTCCACTGGCCCCTTCTGATCTGATTAAACTATTCAACTTACTTTAAAAAAAACCTTGCCATGATATTTGGCCAAGTATCCCACAATGCAATAGCAATTGCCTTTTTACAACAGGAAAGCTTAAATATGACAGTAACCGATAATATTAATTAACTCTTTCAGCTAATTGGATATAATTTGATTCAAACTTTCCTACGCTATTCTCAATCACGTTTTACTGTTTACTTTCCTGCGGCAAGCATCATGCTGCCTGTTGTCATTTTAGATGGTACTGAATACTTCTTAGAAGAAACTTGCTTTCTGAATATTCTTAACGCTATTAATGACAAGCGTATTTACCAAGCCTCAGCTCATGTTTACACTTTTTTGAGGACTGTGCCAGTGGTGGCTCAATGGTAACAGTCTTGCCTGTGAGTCAGCAAGCTCCACAACTTGAGGATCCACAAGGCCAAACACTGCAGCATCGGGTTAAGTGCTGCAAAGTTAGAAGTATTGCTATTTGGATGAAATATCATCTCTAAAACCCTATTTTCCCTTTCATGTGCACATAAAAGATCCAAAGGCACAACTATAAATCTTCAAAGTTCTGCTGTCCTGGTTTAGAAATCCCTATGGTGTAAAAAAGTTATTTAAAACCGAGTTAGGTATAACATCCAATAATTTGGATAATCTGTAAACCCTACATCACCTCTCAATTCAACATTATCCACGTCTCTTCACTTAAAAAAATAGATTTTTTATCAATATTTGATGAGTAGTAAATGGCACCAAACATTGCAACCAGGTGCAAATAGCCTCATGATGGATGGGAGATCGTCAATGATGCCAGCTAAACATTGCCTGGCCTTATGTACTACTCTGAGGAAATTCTACAACAATGTTCTGGGGCTGAGACGATTGTTCCACAACAATGACTCTTATCTTTCTATTACAGATTCTGGTCACATTCCCTCTTGATTTTTAGACCTCAATTCTACTGAGGCCCTTTGATACCATGGCCAAATATGGTTTTGATATCAAGGGTAATCACTCTCTCTCAAAAAATCATCTCAGTCGTCCACATTGGCACCACAATTGCAATGGGGCATGGATATGAATGAAACCTCAACTGAACTGGCTTTAATTAGCACAGAAATGAAAAACAAATAAAACTGCAGATGCTGGAATTTGAAACACCAACAGAGATGCTGGAAGTGCTCAATTGTTCAAGAAGCACCTGTGGAATGAGAAACCAGTTAAATCCTGAGGAATGGTCCAGACCCAAAACAAACAAAGATGGTGCTTGACTGGCAGTTTTTTCCAACGTTTCTGGTACAACTAAGTGACAGTTGATACCTTTGTTGATGATATTTTATTAAAAGTTGATTGAAGGGTTAGCGATATCCACAGTGGATAGCATTTCCTTGGACAGGACATACCCAGACACATTTTTTGATTGTCAAGTAGATGCTTGGTTGTAGATGTAATTAAACAGCTCAGCTGGAGACACCACTGGTTCCAAGGCACTCCAGCCAGATGAAACTTTTGCAGAGCCAACACAGTCAGCCATAGCCTGATATCACACGCAGTGAACTAAATTGGCTGAAGACTAGCCAACTAATGCTGGAATTGGTACACCAACCTTGTACTTCTGGCAAAAGCTGTGAATATAGAGTTTAAGTGCTGGTTTCCACCAATGTTGTACACAGAGATACTCTTGGAGCCATCTCTTTGCATAAGTTGTTTGACAGCCCACTTATTAATCTTCCAATGTCTTAGTTTTGTACTGCATGGGCAGAAGCAAATATCCACTCCTTCAACCAAGTCCCTGATGACAGGGTAATAAACAAAATAGTAAACAAGGCTGTAACACAGCTTTGGTTTTTTCTAATGGGGACAAATACAAAGTTAAAATTTCTCCATCTTCCATAACTCGCCCATATGACAGATCATTCAAACAGTGTTTCAGAATTATCCTCCTTATGTATTAACTTGTGCTGGTGAGTGAAGCATACAAACGAGTAAACAGCTGACAAAAACTAATATTCAAGATTTCAGAAAAGTATTACTGATATGAAATTCATTTATGAATGATGAGAGTTAAAATAAAATAATGAAGTTCCTTAGGGCTCAGCTTGGCTCATTTGATAGCACTACTCTTGGATTATGTTTACCCCCTGCACGATTGTATAATCTGCTCTCAATTCCAATACATACCTTGGAGAATGGTCTATTCTGAGGTTGCCATTCAATTGTTCTTCTGGGCATTTTACATACCGTAACGGCAATCAAATTAAGAGTAGGGATCTCTCTCAGTGTCTTCCAATATTCTTCTCTTAACGTAGACAAAACTGAACTGCTTAATTTGTCGTCTTGTAAATGGAGTCAGCAACCTCTTGCTGTGAATAAAATGCCCAATGCTTGGTAATGCAGAATCCCATTTCAAAGCAATTTGTTGAAAGTGAAATGCTTCAGGAGACATAATCAATTGAATGAGGGGTTTAATTCTTTTTGATACAATTAAACTACATGGTCAAATTACAGACATAGATTTTTCAGCACTGAATTGAGATAATACCCAAGTTTATACCTAATACCTAATATTGGAGTTGAAAGTGTGAGAAAATGTGGCTGTTAACTGTATGAAATTGGCTGGGTGTGACTTGAACTAGGGTCAAAATTCCAAACAGAATTTAGTTGAAGTTCAGTAAGGCCATTATTTCCTCAATTAGCACCATTTGCTGCTGGTTCTTGACAATCAAGCTTTAACATGTAGGATCGAGGGATGTTAGTATAATGATAGTACGGTGAGGTACCATGAACAGTGATTCAGTTTAGAAGAATTAAATCTCCTATTCTTACTATCCCCACCTCATAAGTACACTAACCTGCTCCTCTGTCATTCATTTACGCCAAAAATAACTAGCACATAGTTCATCATATTTCAGAGTCTGGTATTTTATGAAATTATTTCATTATTCTGGTATGAAAAACATTTGAAAGGATGTACAGATGAAATAAAGGCATTAATCACCTTGTAATAAAGTGACACATAACTATCCTACTGTCTGGATGAAAATGATAAATACATTAAAAAAAATTAAGAGAAGATAAATTATTGTGCAGCATTTATAGCATCAATTTACAGTGTTTGCAATAGCCAGCAATCCAATAATATCACACTGAGTCAGTGTGGCCAGGGAATCATCTCACCCACGCATGTTGCACATAGGTAATCAAATCACATATACACAGACAAAAAAATTGATAATGTCAGACAAAAAAAAGGAATATTCACATTTTAGTGAATAATTAAAATTTAAACCCCTCCAAATTAAGCATCTATATTTTACCAGGAAATATTATTTGAACTTTAAACAAAAGAAATACATTCCAAAACAGAACCAAACAGCTATTGCTATTACACTCTTAAACCAATCACCTCTTTCACATTCCTTCGTGGAGGTGCTGCCACGTACTGTTGGTCTTAACTCTACCCCATTCAGTTATTCCGTTATTACACTTCAGGAATGTTTTGCACTACTTCAGATTGTTTGACGACCTTTGCACCATTCTGCTGTTTTGCATTTATCGTTGTTTTTATTGTTGTATTGTTTTATTGTTGTATTGTTTATTGTTTGTATTGTTTTCATGTATACTGTTCACTCTATAAGCTTCATGTGAACAAGGATTTTCATTGCACCCTTTCTATGACAATAATCAAATCTAGAGGAGATCATCAATGGAGGAGAACTGAAACAGGCTGCTGAAGATCAATTTGGCAGAGAAGGGAAAGGATGCTTTGTACACACTTAAAAACCAAAAGCATACTGGAACCGAAACATATGAACACATACAAAGAAAAAGGTTTTCCAATTTTTACACGTGCACAACTTTTATTATGTTTTTATTGATTTTAATGCATATTCCTGAAACATATAGATACTTTACTGTTTATCCAATGGTGAAGTGTAGCAATCGCACTCTTGACAGAATTAGGAAGCACATGTGACCCATTTCGAGAAGAAGGGTCGGGATGGGGAGGGTGGTGTGGTTTAATACAGGTCCTCCCCAGGTAACAAACACCTGACATATGTAGAGCCTGCACATTCAAACGTGTGTTTGAATGAAAGACCAGCAGGATGGATTTGACGGTTAATGCAGGGCTGTAGCCATTTCTGCCATGTGGGATCTTCGTTCATGGCAATACTATTGCACCTTGCCGAGAAATCTGAGTGGTTGAATTAAACATCAAGGGTTAGCATTGACCTTGGTTGGCCTTTGGTTTTATTCAAATATATTACTGGGTGGCCAGAGTTCCGACTTGTGAACTGCTCAGGTTACAATTAGTTTTCAGGAACAGAACCCTATCGTAACCAGTGTGAAGAAGGATCCTGACCTGAATTGGTTGCGTATCCATTCCCTCCATAGATGATGCTTGACACACTGATTTACTCCAGTACTGTATTTTGCTCAAGATTCCAGCATCTACGGTTACTTCGGTCTCCTGTCATAACTGACAGCCTGGAATTTGTTCATTGCAGGCTGTCAGTTATTCATTCACTGCTGATCCTGAAGGAATTCTAAACTAAGATCCAGCTCTGTGTGTTGAGAAAGAACTCCCGTATTCTATGCATGCTGCTGCCAGAAATCAGTTCAAAGGGAAATCTTAAATCCTGCCATTTATCATGTGATCAAGCTGGCTGAGCACTCAATTACAGAATAATTCTGGCAGTCAGCCAAATTGAAAGGAAGGGATAGAACTTTTAGTAAATGTTTTAACTATTTTACAGGGTACTAAATGAAGGTTGGAACATGCACACAAGATTCAGATGGAAATTTATATGTTTTTTAAATCCTGTTTATGTTGCACCATTATTTTCAGTATTTGACGTAACACCAGAAGATTCAAGAACAGTTTCTTCCCCGCTGTTATCAGATTCTTGAATGGACCTCTCATCTGTTTGGGATGAATTCTGGATCTTCCAATCTATCTGGATATGGCTCATGGAGTTTTATAAATCTACACTTACTCTGTAACACAATATTCTGTATTCTGCTTATTTCCTCTTTTTCACTTCCTGATCTACTTTTGTGTGGTATGATTTCCGTGGATAGTCTGAAGAACGTCTCGACCCGAAACGTTGCCTATTTCCTTCGCTCCATAGATGCTGCCTCACCAGCTGAGTTTTTCCAGAATTTTTGTCTACCTCCGTGGATAGCATGCACGTTATATGGATAGCATTCATTGTCAGGAACCAACTGGGAGCTCCAACCGCAGGAGCTTCGACTGCCCCGATTGCGAGAGCCTCGATAGCCCCGTGGCGCGGGAGCTTCGATCGCCGACTGCGGGAGTTTCGAGCGCCCCGACTGTGGATGTTTCGATCGCCCCGACCGCGGGAGAAAAGGAGGAAGAAGGTAAAAGTTATTCGCCTTCCTTCACTGTGAGGAGTGCGAGGTCACCAAAAGCAAGATGGATGCTGCCTGCGCTGGTGGGGACTCGGAGGGATTGCCGTGAGTGCAGTGGTCTCGGTGTTTGCGGGGGCGTCATGCCACGGGAGCATCCAGGAGTCTGGTGCGAGTGCAGACGGCTTTCTGACTGTTCGGGCAGACAGGGACTGCAGAGAGAGCGACAAGCAGTCGGTGCAACTCTGGTCACATTACGATGGAGCGTGTGTGTGGCCCGGACATTGGACTGATGGCTGTGGGGCTCTGCTTTTGCTGTGTGCCTAGGGATTCTCACATGTTGCTGTGGTGGCTGTTTATGAATAATTTTTATGTAATTTTGTGTCTTGTTGCTTTTTTTGGTGTGACTGTATGGGAAATCAAATGCCACGCGACAATAAAGGACGATTGAACTATTGAAATCAAAGTCTTTCATGTATCTCAGTACATGTGACAATAATAAACCAATACTGATACCGACACAAAGGAGTTTACTAAGCCTGTTAATAACACAGACCTCATTCAACCAAGCATAACAACACTTTTTTGGACAGCACTGGAAAAGTACAAACAGTGATATCAGTAGAGTACATAGGAATCAACAACAGCAGTTAAACCATTATGGATGTTGACCTATACCTGGCTGTCAGATTCACTGAATAATAATGGTGAAAACAGGTAGTTCCATCATCAGCACATCATATGATTTAGGCCAATATTTAATGTTTGATTTTATATCTTACATCGAGCACTTCTGGAAAAGAACTCTAAGATACCAAGTTTGAATTTATGGGATAAAAGGAGTTATTTCGAGGAGGAAAGCCATCAAATTAGGTGGTATCGATAATATATTACGTGCAAACCTGCAAAGAAAATAAGTCTAGATGATCTAACCGCCTATCAGTAAAAGCAGCGAGCTTTAAAGTTGATAGAAAAAGGAATATTTCCATTCAAATGCAATAAATATTTGGAAAAAAACACAAGGATACAGATACAAAATACAATCTGATAATTCAAAATGCAATCAAATTTCTCTGAATTGTTAACCAGAATCATCGAATGCACCAAGAAGATGCATATGGTGCTACTGGCCTACAAACCGCTCCTTGATTATATGCTATAATGGAGATTGGAAAGATTATATGATGAGGACAATCAAATGTTGAGCAACCAAGTGCGTTATGACATCTCACTCCAATATTTTAGTTTTACAGTGCAGTTCTCAATAACTGCAGATTATGATATTCACACATGCTTTCCAATGTGGTTTGGATCCAAAAGACACTTGCAAGATCCAAGATAGCTGTCCAGGTACGACCTACTCCAGTGTCGTCTACAGAGTGGAACAGCCCGGCAAAGAGGCCGCAGGTGGGAAAACATGACTACCTTGATGGCCTTCTGACACCATGAGCTGTCCAAAGCCTTTCCAATTGTTTCAACATGTCGCCATTGAAATAGATTCAATTTAGAAAGAGTAATTGTTTTTTGAAAATTAAAACAATTTTTAAAACACGTTATCTGATGTACATCAATTAAAACATTATTAAAGAAAGAGGAAACTCATTACCTATTCAATACAGATTAGTGACTCCATTCAAATGAATGGGGCCATGTTAAATATGGGAAATACTGTTGACATAAAGCTCAGGGGCCAAACACAAAGCATGTTGGGCTCCTTAGCTCAAGATAATCTGGAACCAGTGGGGTGTCCAGAGGTGGAATGAATGGTCAGATGTGCAGATATGTGACCTTCCACGCATTCATTACTTGCACACTCCAATGCACAGTCTTGCCAGACATAAACTTGCTCATCCATGAGGAGCACCTTGCCAGTGGTATTCTGCAGAACAATGGGCAAGAGTGGTATATATTTCAGACTGCTAATGTCATTTCTCTTGCAACGGATACGCTGTCTGACAATTACTTTTAACTATGTGTCTTTCTTTCAGATCAATGAGACAGTGCCTGATGTTCATATTTAAATAATATATAACACAACGCTGACTCTCGTGTGACAACCGGCAGTGTGGCATGAGACCCATAATGATCAAGAAATGTGAACCAGACGCAGGATAAATCGACAGCTACTGTAAACCGCAAGGTGGGTTGACAATGGCTGAGTATTGGAAAATGAAAAGGGCCAAGGATAAATTTAAGGCGTCATATACGTACAGAAATGTGACCATACACACATTCTATGAGTAGTTTTTTTTAACAAGTAATTTATTTAGCAAAATATTGCAACCAATGAATAATTAAACAGTGATTTTTTTCCTTAAATTTAATAAGCAAGGCTCATAATAAACCAGAGGCACTGAAGAACTGTATTCAGTATTCATAAGATTGTGGATAAATTCTTATTTATAAAAGAAAATGCATGGTCAAAAGCAGCAAAATCATTGACTTTTATTTTAAAATGCCACTGTGCAATGTTATGGTGCAAAGCAGAGATTCCTGAATAGTATTTTCAAATTAGGACTGAGCAGACAATTGGCAAAAACAATGAGCTGCACAGCAGTTAGTCCATGCAGTAAAGCGGCCTTCTAAAACCATCCAAGTACTTCAGAACCCAGTTATTCAAAAATTCATAAGGGAAGTTCAATACACTGAAGTGATTACTGGGCAATAACTGGGTGAAGGGATCAGTAGACAGGAGGAAGATCTTGTGCAAGTACAAATCTAAAAGGAGTGATTATCAAAAGGAACCAGTTTGATTCCTAGAATAAGTTGCTCAGACTCACATTAGGGAATGCCTTGCCCATAATTTGAATCAGCTCTTCTGCTGAGAAAAGCCATGGTAACCATTCCCCATACTACTTGCCAATGTCTTCTGGATTGGAAGTGTGTGCCTCGTAGTTCAGTGGCTCAAGATATTTAAATGTCTGGGCAAATAGAATGGAGAGCTGGCAATAACCAGGAGGGGTCTGCACATTTCAAAGGGGTGAAAACAATGAACAAGGGAAGTCCAAAACGGATGTACTACTTACCAATTCTATTTTGTGCACTAGGCATAGGATTATAGGCCTGTGCTATTGGGTTGATGAACTGTGTTTTTTTATACTGGGGAACTATATATGTATATATTGGTTTGTATGAACCCTGTTTGAGAGGAAAAGACTACAACTACTTTTGCACTTTGGGATTGGAAATATAGTTATAAGTAAACATCTCATTGACAGAAGCCAGGGAAAAAGATTATTTAAGAAGTGTACTCTAGGATTCAAATTGCTTTTGAGTTCTGTATCCCCAACCCACCTCATATCTAACTTCACCATCACTTGTTTTAGTATTTCACTGGTACCAGAAGCCTACAAAACAAACATTTCTTCATTGTACCAGAAATCTTTCACTCTTCTGGCCTCAATGCTGAATTTATGTAGTTGAGATCTTACTCAGATTTGCTAGGTCAGCAGCTGCTGCTAGTGTCGGCGAAACACACGAGCATTTCTGACGATGCAACAGGAGTAAGCTGATCGGCTAGTCATGTGTTCTGCATTCCTGGTGTTCAGCCACCATTGTCTTCCATGCCATTCTTGGGGCATTGGAGTCTCCTGTACTTTTTCACGTTTTCCATGCTTTCCTTATTTGCTATTTGTTGTCATTTACATAACTTCCAGCTGTTAGATTTTTCCTTCACTCTGGTATTTTGTAGTGTTATTTTCTCTTTTTGTTTACACCGTTATGGCTTCTAACACTCGAGTCCTCAAACTAATTATAAAACATTTACCCTCGGCTCACCAATCAGACTTATTTTGATTTCTCCCTGGTTTCTGGAGATCTCCCTTTATACCGTCAACTGTTTCTGACAACATCTGCAGTATATTGCTTACTACACTGTTTGCTGTCTCCTCAATCTAGACTCCCACATGTTGACCCATCCAAAGGATGTTATCATCTCTCCACAGAAAAGCCCAATTGTCTAAGCTGAATATTCCTAATGTTTTCAATATTCTTGAATATTCTTTTCTACACTTTCTAAAGTGGTTCAATGCCAGAAGCAGACATAAAAGTGATACTGTTAATAACTATGGCTTGTCAGTCTGCATCTTTGAAGTGAAAAATAAAGATAATGTCTCAGTCTGGTAACTTTTCATCAGAGCTAACATTTTTCTAATAATGTCCAATTTAGACATGCCATATTTTTTATCTCCACCTAAATTGTCTGACCTACCAAGTTTATTTAATATTTTGTCTTATTCTTTAATGCGGGATGGGAACCAATCCGTAGGTACTCGGGGCATCAGGTAAGCCGGGACGTATTTTCCAGCCTGATAAAAAATGTCCATAAGTAAAAAAAGTCGGGAGAATGCCCCCGAGTACCTGCGGCTGGTTTACGATATATCTACGGACTCCTACGACCTCCTGCGAGTTGATTCAAACTCCTAGGGGAAAACTTGGGAGAATTTGTGAATAACTCGGGAGAATTCGTGAATTACTTCGTAAAGTGGGACAGGCCCTTAAGAAGGGGGCAGTGAGCAGCCATAATATAAAAGTGGATTGGGGGGGGGGGGGGGGGGGGGTGAGAAAGGAAAATAAATGGACCAGGAGAAAAATAGTGGTGTAGTAGAAAAGGGGGAGGTGATGGCGACCAGACGAAAGGGAGGAAGGAGAGCCAACCAGGAGAACAGAGGAGAAAAGGCCAAAGCCAACCAGGAGAAAAACGGAAGGTGATGGGTACCAGGGAGAAAAAGGTGGGTGCAGCCAGTAGAAAGGAAGGCGGGTGCAGTGCCAGGATATGGCAGTAAGTGTGTTCAGGGAAAGTGAGGAGGTGAGGTACAAGATACATATCTCTGCAGGTTACGGCTCACGTATACATCCTGGCACTTTTAAATGCCTTTAGGGTCCAACAACTGCTACTGCCTTTCTTCATCTCTAATCCTTCCATCAATTATGTTAAATTACTTCATTTCCAATTAGATTTTTGATTCGGTTTCCATTTCAAGGTATTTTTTTCGCAATTAAATGAAGAACAGCTGCTTTAACCATTCATGACTAAGAGCACACTTTTTTTTTACACTGTTTGGGATTCTCTCATCAGACTAGCTCAGAAGTACTATCCAAGTCTGTATTTTAAGCCTTCATCTGAATTTTTAAACTGCGACTACTAAGTGTGGCCATTCGCAAGCCTGAATCTTATGTTAAATATACACACATAACCTCAAATGCTCGTCATTCGGCCACCCAGGGATAGATAATATCACACCATTATTCCTGTCCCAGACTAAAACTACATCAACTCTGATTTAAGTGTTAATCAGGCCTGATCAAGCATAGCTTCTCAGATGGGAAATTTGCATAGTAGTGAGGCTACATACTGATAGCAATCGTGCCTTGAAGAAAGCCCATCTCTGGCCATCACATCTTGATGCTGGCATCTCTAATGGTCCTCTCAAACCTGCCTGTTTCCAATTATACCACTGCTGCTTCATTTGCTATTAAGAACAACTAGCTCACAGCAGAAATCTGGTTCCTCTGAAATAAGTGCCATTAAAATCTGTGCTCAAAACAAGCTCACCAAGAGCTGTGTTGATTAGAAACCCTTGTCCAGTTTGATTGAGGTAACGTCGTATTGCTGAACATTAGGAGGTAAACAAATCATGCAGTGAGGTAGAGGATGAAATTTAATTGTGGATTTCAAATATCGTCAGATAACTTGATTGTAACGCAAGAGCGCTTCATAA
The DNA here is from genome assembly GCA_038087875.1 of Malacoraja senta. Classification (NCBI taxonomy): domain Eukaryota; kingdom Metazoa; phylum Chordata; class Chondrichthyes; order Rajiformes; family Rajidae; genus Malacoraja; species Malacoraja senta. The sequence continues at coordinate 8,758,925 of CM075985.1, read as the reverse complement.
ATCCAAATCCCTGATTAGATTTCACTGCAATTCTCTTCCAGATATCCCATTAATCGAACAAACACAAATTGTGCAATTTAAGTAGCAGACTTCCCTGAATGAAAATTACAATGTCAGCACGCTTCTGAATGGAAGCAGAGGCTGAAGCAGTTCTTGGAGGGTTAAAACTCACTGAAGTGGTAAAGCCCTGGAACCACCCTCCTACTACAAAAGGTTTTACGGTGTCCTTCATCTTTCAATCATTTCTGTAATAATCAGCGATGTCAAAGGAGCTGTTTATGCCTCTCAACCACCTCACAGTTATTTAACATTCCAGATGAGGTATGTGATGATGAAACAGTTTGCATTTACTTTCATCAGTGCAAAACCACCTACTCAGCTACAAACAAATCTCCCCTTTCTGGACAATCCGAAATAACTATTGTACAGCAATAAGCATCCGGTTAATGGAATAAAATGTCACAGGAACAAATGCAATTCAGAAGCTCTCTTCTCATTCACAACGAGATAAATTTGGCAAATCCAACTGTACCACTGTGACAGAATGATATTCATTGCAAGAGGCAAGTATATGGAAGATTTGGTCAGAAAGTGGAGGACTTTTATTGCCCTCCATTTTGCAAGGCAACTAACAATTCCAGCTCAAATACTGATTGTAATTACTTTATACAAGGCTGAGCAGAAATCAGAAAGTCGGAGAGCTCTTCTGCAAATGGCAATAAACGCGAGGTCAGCTTAATTTTGAAACTGAGTATTTTGACAACCAAAGGCCGGAGTTAGTTACAGACTAGTCATGAACTATCTTTCGAAGTTTAAAAGCTTACTCCTATTCCTCTGGCAGAAGAAAGGAGAAAAAAGTATGTCAGGGAGGCATAAGAGCAAAACCAAAAGGCACTGCAGTTGTTTAGTCTAGACTATGGAGTTATACAGTACATAAACAGGCCGTCCAGCCTAACTCGTCCATGCTGACCAAGATGTCTATCTAAGCTTGTCCCATGTTCCTGCATTTGGCCCATAAACCTTTCCTATCCATATACCTTTCACCTTAAATCCAAACCCATTAGTTTTAGACTCATCTATCTTTAAAAAACAGTGTCCATCCACCTTATCTACATACCTCGTGATTTATATAGTGTATAATCAGGTCACCAATCAACCTCCTGCACTCCGGGGGAGAAAATCTCAGCCTATCCAGCCTCTCCTTATAATTAAGTCCTCCAATACTAGTTACCACCCCTTTGAATCTTCATCATCCTTTTCAGCCTAATGACATCCTTCCAACAGCTGGACAACCAAACTGTGCACAATACTCCGACAGGTCTAACCAATGACTCGTACTGTTGCAACATTATGCCCCAATTCCTATAGGCAATGCTTTGACTGATGATGTGCATCTCAGGTGGGCCTTGTTCACCACCGTCTATCTGTGCCATCACTTTCAGGGGACTATGTTCTTGTAGTCCGAAGTCTCTCTGCCCTACAATACGCTACAGGGCCCTATCATATATTGTACAAGTACTGGTTAAATTCACTAAAATGTAACACGTACTTATCCAAGTTGAATTCTATTTGCCATTCCTTAGTCCATTTTTCCAGTTTATCTAGATGCTCTTGTAATCTCAGACAACCCTCTTCACTACATTACCAATTTTTGTGTCAGCCACAAGTTTACCAACCACGTTAACAATATCATAACAATTGTTAACACAGACTATAAATAGTGAACCAAACATTGATCCCTGTGGCACACCACTCGTCATTTACCTCCAATCTGAATTATAACCTTCAACTACTGCCTGCTGTCTCCTTCCACCATGCCAATTTAGTGTTCAATTTGGTTCCCATTGATCTAACCTTCCTAACTAGCCTAACATGTGGGACCTTGTCAAAAACATTGTTGAAGTCCATGTAGACAACATCTGCCACCCTGCACTTGTCAATTCTCTTAGTCAGCTCTTCAAAAATTGCAACCAAACTTTTGAAACACTGTTTCTCTTGCACAAATCATACTGATTCTCTGTTATCAGTCTTGACTTTCCAAATGCTGATAAATCCTGTCCTTCAGAATCCTCTCCAGTGATATTCCCTGCTGGCCTGTAGTTCCCAATCATGTCCCTGCAGCACTTCTCAAATTAAGGCACAACATTAGCCACCCTCCAGTCTTCTGGTACCTTACTTGTGTTAAAGATAGCAACTTTTTACAGGTGTATGGTAAGGAGCATACTGACTGGTTGCATCATGGGCTGGTTTGTTAACCTTAATGCCCAGGTGGTAGAAAGTGACATCAGCTACAGGAGCCCGAGAATCAAGAATTTTGCCAGCAATCATAAGGACCTTGAACCACATTGTAACCTTACACCATACCACAGGAACTATCGCTCATGGGTTTTATTTTGGATGCAGTATATACTTCCGTCTTGCACGATTATGTGCACGATTATGTATCGTTACCTCATTATTGACAATTAATTAATTGCATTATTGATTATTATATAAATCTGTAAAACTGCACCAAGTAAAAATTCCATTATTCTCTTCCTGGTATATATCACTTTCGACTCATGATTTTCTTTAAAATAGGTGCAGGAGTAGGCCATTCGGCCCTTCGAGCCAGCACCGCCATTCAATATGATCATGCCTGATCATCCAAAATCAGTACCCCGTTCCTGCTTTTCTCCATATCCCTTGATTCCGTTAGCCCTAAGAGCTAAATAACTCTCTCTTGAAAACATCCAGTGAATTGGCCTCCACTGCTTTCTGTGGCAGAGAATCCCACAGATTCACAACTCTCTGGGTGAATATCTCCAGCATGTGCTCTTGCAGCTTCTTTTCTCCCACAGCATTTTGGGATACACTAAAACAGCACCTCCCAAAACAATGATTTCTACCAGCAAGAAATGAAGGTTTACAGGCATATAAACTCAAACAGCATGGAAACAGACCCTTTGGCCTACCAACCAAGATGGCTCATCTAAAGCTAGTCCCATTTGCCTGTGTTTGGCCCATATCCCTCTCAACCCTTCCTATTCATGTCCAAAGGTTTTTTAAATATGGAACACCACTGTTTGCATGTTCCCTACCACATCTTTCGAATGTGAGAGACGTTAAGCCAATTAGTCATATATCAATTGTAGAATAAATATTTAAATCAATTAATAATGAAGTAATTGCAGCACATCTGGAAATTAATTATACTCTATCAAAGTAGTCAGCACAACTTCTTGGAGAGGAAATCGTGCCTGACAGTTCTTTGTTTTTCAGAAAGCCTCGATCACAGTTGACCAGTAGATGCATTGTATTTGGACTTACAGAAGACAGTCAACAAAGTGTTGCATAAAAGGTTAAGTCACAAGAGTCCGTGGTGTTGGAAGTAATATATTTGTATGGATAATAGATTTGACAAACAGGCAAGAAGCAGCAAGCAGAGATAAAATGTGTTTTTTTCCAGTTGGCAATCTGTAGCCAACGGGGTACCACTGAGATCAGTATTGGAACCACCACTTTTACAATATATTATTGAATAGGAGGAAGAAAGTTAATGTGCACCAAATTTACAGGTGGCACAAATGTAGGTAGGGAGGAAGATATGACCTATCAATAGCTTTCTATAAAATATTTAAGTGAGTGGGCAAGAAGTTGGCAAATGTGGTTATCATGTGGTAAAATGTAATACTGCTCACTCTGGAATATAGAATAAGAGTATTGTTTAAATGGAGAAACCAAAACACAAAAAAACGCATCACAAACTGATTTGATAGTCCTTGTGCATGAAACGCAAAAGGCCAGCACAAAAGTGCAGCAGTATATAGAAAGGTGAAAGGAATAGTGGACATTTTAAGGGCTTGGAATATAAACGAGGGAATGTCTTATTATTACAGTGCAACACTTTGGCGAGACACCTACCTAGAATAATATAAATGATTTTGACCTCCAATTAAGGAAAAAGATAAATTTCCTTCAAGGCAGTTCGGAGAAGGTGAATAGGATGATCTTGGATATGAAGGGGCTGTTCTACACAAAAAGATTCATCCTGTTGGTCATGTACGTCTTGCAGTTTAGAAGATTGAGAGATGGTGATCTTACAGAAGCAAGCAAGACCATTGAGGGACCAGAAAGGATATATGTTAGGAGATCCAGAACCCATTAGCATGGTGGGAGTACCTTCACAGCAATGGTGCAAGAAAATGGCTTACCATCACCTCCTCAAGAATAATTTGTGAAGAGTACAAAAAAGACATCTTGCCAGAAAAGCCCAGATCCCAAACAAGCCATAGTATATGCTAGAGATTTCATCAACTTCACCAATAATGCAACTGCATAATATTTTCACACAAATATTTATCAGATGCTTTCTCTGGTAGTAAGCACAGGGGAAAAAATAAAATTTGGAGGAGACTTTGAAGATGAGGTATTAGAAAACAGATGTATATGTTAAAATGCAAACCTATGATGATGCCTACTGTTATCTGGAGGAGACAAGGACCACAACAAATGTAGTGACAAGTTAACGAGAATCATTCTATTTAAATGGAAGGAATAGCAATCTCAATTGGTAGCAATCTAATGCCTTTCACATCCTTAGGATTTCTCAAAGCATTTCACAGGCACTTAGTTATTTTGGTGTATAGTCATCATTCTTCTAAAGGCAGAGATCAATTAACCTATTGCTCTTGTTTTTTTCCCCTGCTTATTTCACTCAGTATTTGAATGGAAATTATTGTTTTGCTTCTTTCTATGATTGGCGCAGTGCAATAATAAAATGGCAAAAAAGATGAAAATCAGCATAAACAACCATGTGAAATTCGTTGCACTGATATTATTTGATGTTTGAAGCTCTGGTACATCTTGCAAGACTGACTCCCAAAAAGCACTCTTGGGAAAACACATGCCTTTTTAATACAGGCACATCTAACAATCAGCCTTTATGGCTCCAAGCACTATTAACACTGGAAAAATTCACTCCCTGACATTGTGAAAGGACAAAACCAATGTGATAGTGTCACTTTCCAACAGTGAAGTGTGTACTACAAACTTTTTAAATCCCTCCCACACTGCCCAGAAAAACGCAGATGTACACTGACATGCAATCTTGCCCATGCAGCAAGTCGCAAACATAATTCGTTGACACTGAGAAAATTCAGCCTTGGAAGGAATCGCAACTCAATCTGTATTAAAAGCTGAAAATCGTGTTTTCTTCCCTCCTGTTGCAGCAGTTGTTAAAAATTGCAATATTTGAAAGCGGTTGGTGTGCAGAAAGAACTATGTGCCCATATACACAAATCATTTAAAATTAACGTAGTTGTAGAAAGCAATGTTCAGAGCAAGTGGGATAGTAGCATTTATTGCAAGGTGATTTGAGTACATTTATTGCTCCATTTATTCAAGGCCATGGTGAAACAATGTCAGGACTAGTATGTGTACAGGGCTGGCCTCCCTACCCAAGAAAGGGTATACATGCGAGAGAAAGAGCAGTGGTGTTAACGAGTTTAAGCCTGGGTTGGTAGGTTTGTTGCATGCAGAAACAAACTTGTCCTGCACTCTCTTACATTTAGAAGAATGAGAGGTAGTGTTGCTGCCTTATCCGGGTTCAATCCTGACTGCGGGTGCTGTCGGCAGGGAGTTTGTACGTTTTCGGCATGACCTACGTTGGTTTTCTACGGGTGCTCCGGTTTCCTCCCACACTCCAAAGACGTACAGGTTAGTAGGTTAATTGGTTTGGTATAATTATAAATTGTCCCAAGTGTGTGTAGGATCGAGTTAATGTGCGGGCATCGCTGCTCGGAGCGGACTCGTTGGACCGAAGGACCTGTTTCCCTCTATCTCTAAAGCTAAACCAAACTAAAGGTAATCTCTGAAACATACAAAATACTGGCAGTGCCTCACAGGGTATACGTGGAATTGATGTCGCCCCTGGCTGAGCTCTCTTGAACCAAGCGTCAGCCATTCAGGATTGAAATTAAATAAAATTAAATTATATTGCTTCATCCAGCAGGTAACATTAAGCATGCAGCTTTGGCATTCTTGATCAAACGTGCTGTGGAGGTTCAGTTGCTCAGTTCATTCAAGACAAAGATTGAAGGTTTTAGATACTTAAATAATCAAGGGCTATGGTACCAAGGTAAAATGTCAGCCATGCTTTTAATGAACAGCAGAACAGGTAGCATGGGTTGAACAGGCCCTCTCCTGCTTCTATTTGTTAAGTTCCTGTATTAATTTAAAACTTATGATCCCGCTAGGCTGTTGAGAATTCAGCATCATCTTTATCTAACATATACTCATATCTTCAAGAAGAATTGGCTAGATGTGGAAGATTATTGAGAACAAATTAACACCGATAACAGTGACAAGCTCAGGACTTCAGGTTCATGTGCTACATTACAGCACAAAGGAAATGTCTCTTAAATCTCTTGAACATTTTTAGTTTTCAATTCCACACTGAAAGAAGTAAATTAGATTCTAATTAGAAAGCACCAATAACATTAAATAATCATTCTAAGTTTTTTTTTCCAGAATGGAAGCTGATTCATTTTGGCAGCATTCACAATGGCTTATCTTCAGATATCATTATAGAACCAGGGATGCTCAAAACATAACCTGATGCGAACTTTGGCTTGGTCAGCTGAAGAGCAGCATGTACATAGATACATAGATACATAGAAAATAGGTGCAGGAGTAGGCCATTCGGCCCTTCGAGCCTGCACCGCCATTCAATATGATCATGGCTGATCATCCAACTCAGTATCCCGTACCTGCCTTCTCTCCATACCCCCTGATCCCCTTAGCCACAAGGGCCACATCTAACTCGCTCTTAAATATAGCCAATGAACTGGCCTCAACTACCCTCTGTGGCAGAGAGTTCCAGAGATTCACCACTCTCTGTGTGAAAAAGTTTTTCCTCATCTCGGTCTTAAAGGATTTCCCCCTTATCCTTAAGCTGTGACCCCTTGTCCTGGACTTCCCCAATATCGGGAACAATCTTCCTGCATCTAGCCTGTCCAACCCCATAAGAATTTTGTACGTTTCTATACGATCCCCTCTCAATCTCCTAAATTCTAGCGAGTATAAGCCAAGTCTATCCAGTCTTTCTTCATATGAAAGTCCTGACATCCCAGGAATCAGTCTGGTGAACCTTTTCTGCACTCCCTCTATGGCTATAATGTCCTTCCTCAAATTTGGAGACCAAAACTGTATGCAATACTCCAGGTGTGGTCTCACCAAGACCCTGTACAACTGCAGTAGAACCTCCCTGCTCCTATACTCAAATCCTTTTGCTATGAAAGCTAACATACCATTCGCTTTCTTCACTGCCTGCTGCACCTGCATGCCTACTTTCAATGACTGGTGTACCATGACACCCAGGTCTCAGAGCTGCATCTCCCCATTTCCTAATCGGCCACCATTTAGATAATAGTCTGCTTTCCTGTTTTTGCCACCAAAGTGGATAACCTCACATTTATCCACATTATACTGCATCTGCCAAACATTTGCCCACTCACCCAGCCTATCCAAGCCACCTTGCAGTCTCCTAGCATCCTCCTCACAGCTAACACTGCCCCCCAGCTTAGTGTCATCCGCAAACTTGGAGATGTTGCCTTCAATTCCCTCATCCAGGTCATTAATATAAATTGTAAATAGCTGGGGTCCCAGCACTGAGCCTTGCGGTACCCCACTAGTCACTGCCTGCCATTGTGAAAAGGACCCGTTTACTCCTACTCTTTTCTTCCTGTTTGCCAGCCAGTTCTCTATCCACATCAATACTGAACCCCCAATACCGTGTGCTTTAAGTTTGTATACTAATCTCTTATGTGGTACCTTGTCGAAAGCCTTCTGAAAGTCCAGATACAACACATCCACTGGTTCTCCCCTATCCACTCTACTAGTTACATCCTCGAAAAATTCTATAAGATTCGTCAGACATGATTTACCTTTCGTAAATCCATGCTGACTTTGTCCAATGATTTCACCACTTTCCAAATGTGCTGCTATCCCATCTTTAATAAGTGACTCTAGCAGTTTCCCCACTACCGATGTTAGACTAACTGGTCTGTAATTCCCCGTTTTCTCTCTCCCTCCCTTCTTAAAAAGTGGGGTTACGTTTGCTACCCTCCAATCCTCAGGAACTACTCCAGAATCTAAAGAGTTTTGAAAAATTATCACTAATGCATCCACTATTTCTGGAGCTACTTCCTTAAGTACTCTGGGATGCAGCCTATCTGGCCCTGGTGATTTATCGGCCTTTAATCCATTCAATTTACCCAACACCACTTCCCGACTAACCTGGATTTCACTCAGTTCCTCCATCTCCTTTGACCCGCGGCCCCCTGCTATTTCCGGCAGATTATTTATGTCTTCCTTAGTGAAGATGGAACCAAAGTAGTTATTCAATTGGTCCGCCATATCCTTGTTCCCCATGATCAATTCACCTGTTTCTGACTGCAAGGGACCTACATTTGTTTTAACTAATCTCTTTCTCTTCACATATCTATAAAAACTTTTGCAGTCAGTTTTTATGTTCCCTGCCAGTTTCCTTTCATAATCTATTTTCCATTTCCTAATTAAGCCCTTTGTCCTCCTCTGCTGGTCTCTGAATTTCTCCCAGTCCTCTGGTATGCTGCTATTTCTGGCTAATTTGTACGCATCATCTTTTGCTTTGATACTATCCCTGATTTCCCTTGTTATCCACGGATGCACTACCTTCCCCGATTTATTCTTTTGCCAAACTGGGATGAACAATTGTTGTAGTTCATCCATGCAGTCTTTAAATGCCTTCCATTGCATATCCACCGTCAACCCTTTTAGAACTAATTGCCAGTCAATCTTGGCCAATTCACGTCTCATACCCTCAAAGTTACCTTTCTTTAAGTTCAGAACCGTTGTTTCTGAATTAACAATGTCACTCTCCATCCTAATGAAGAACTCAACCATATTATGGTCACTCTTGTCCAAGGGGGCACGCACAACAAGACTGCTAACTAACCCTTCCTCATTACTCAATACCCAGTCTAGAATAGCCTGCTCTCTCGTTGGTTCCTCTACATGTTGGTTTAGATAACTATCCCGCATACATTCCAAGAAATCCTCTTCCTCAGCACCCCTGCCAATTTGATTCACCCAATCTATATGTAGATTGAAGTCACCCATTATAACTGTTTTGCCTTGGTTGCACGCATTTCTAATTTCCTGTTTGATGCCATCCCCAACTTCACTACTACTGCTAGGTGGCCTGTACACAACACCCACCAGCGTTTTCTGCCCCTTAGTGTTTCGCAGCTCTACCCATACCGATTCCACATCCTCCAAGCTAATGTCCTTCCTTTCCACTGCTTTAATCTCCTCTCTAACCAGCAACGCTACCCCACCTCCTTTTCCTTTCTCTCTATCTCTCCTGAATATTGAATATCCCTGGATGTTCAGCTCCCAGCCTTGGTCACCCTGGAGCCATGTCTCCATGATCCCAACTATATCATAATCATTAATTGCTATCTGCACGTTCAACTCATCCACCTTATTATGAATGCTCCTTGCATTGAGACACAAAGCCTTCGGGCTTGTTTTTACAACGCTCTTACCCCTTATACAATTATGTTGAAAAGTGGCCCTTTTTGATTTTTGCCCTGGATTTGTCTGCCTGCCACTTTTACTTTTCACCTTGCTACCTATTGCTTCCGCCCGCATTTTACACCCTCTGTTTCTCTGCTCACCCATTTAAGAACCCCACCACCTCTTATTCTCTGTTTATTATTGTTTTCTTCTTTCCCCCCTACATGTTGGGTCTGAGTGCTTTCCTTCTCTGCCTCCTGCCTCACACACTGTCTAATAGCGTTCTCTATTTGAGTCCCCCCAACCATTCTGGTTTAAAGTCTCCCCAGTAGCCTTTGCAGATCTCCCCGCCAGGATATCGGTCCCCCTCAGGTTCAAGTGCAACCCATCCTTTTTGTACAGGTCGAACCTTCCACAAAAGAGGTCCCAAGCGATCATGCATACATGAATAGTAGACACCGGCACTGCAGTAAGGTATGGAGGGAAAGCAAATTGGTTTAGTTTAGAGATACAGATTGAAATAAGGGCCTGTCCCACTTAGGCTATTTTTAGGCGACTGCCGGCGACTGTCATAGTTGTAGCAGGTCGCCGAAAAACTGGCGATTGGACCCCCCTTCGACATAAAATTTGAAATAGAATCATTAATTCAAAAAAAAAAAAAATGAAGGCAGCACAGGCAACAACCTACGTTAACCTGGTGACAACTACGACAGCACGTACATCAGGAGATGTCAAGCTAAGCTCATTGACGTCAAACCGACTGTCGCTGACAGTGAAAATCCTGAAAGACGCTACGACTCTTTGGGCGACTGAGGAGACTACTCACGACCATACAGGGGACACCCCGGCGACTATGTGGCGACAGCCTAGTCGCCTGTAGTCGCCTAAAAAATCGCCTAAGTGGGACAGGCCCTATAGGCTCTTCGGCCCAATGGGTCTACGCTGACCATCAATTGCCCGTTCACAATGGTTCTATGTGATCTCACTTTCTCATCCACTCCATGCACATCAAGGGCGATGTTTACAGAGGCCAATTAACCTACAAACCTGCACGTTGTAAGGATATGGGAAGAAACCAGAGCACCCGGAGGAAACCCACGTGGTCACAGTGCAAACTCCAGACAGACATCAGTGTGTCAGGATCAAACTCAGGAACACAAGAACATCAGCAAAGAGAGATGGTCAGTAGCAATGGAAAGTTGAAGGTAGCATAAACCTGTGTAAAGATTCATATCTTAGAATCACTGCCATTAGCATAGAGGGTCTGGCTCAGCTAAAAGCTGCTTCAAAGATTTTATTGGCCTTGCATGTATCGTAGAATTTTGCAGAAGGAATGACGGATGAATATTACATTGTTTGTCATCATCACTTTGAATGCTGTGCAGTCACCAGGTGAGAACAAGGTGCAACACAATGCTGGCATCAATTTGAGTCTGCAGGATTCTGCCCAACTTGAAAATGGCCTTCTAAACCCAGAAGTTTACATCCCTGTTGAATATCAAATAGCCTCAATTGTCTACTTCAAAGATTTTGCAGCCGACTCAAAAAATGATAGCAGGGTTTTTTCTGTTTGAGGCTGCACTTGAGAATGCCTTTGGCATGTTTTATTTCAATATTAAACTCCAAATATAGATAGAAGTAGTAGTTGTTGGTTTTGTTGTTTGAGAAACATGCAGGACAGCATCCTAAATAAAACAGTCCACATGATTGGCATCCCAACTAACACCTTAAACATTCATTTCGATTGCATCTGCAAGTTGCACTGCTTCAAAATACTGAGGCTTCTTTGACAGCACTACCTAAATACTTACACACCAACATCTAGAAAGATAAGAGCAGCTTCAGTTGAGGATATAACCACCTTCAAGATCCCTTCTAAGGTACACACCACCTTGATAGGGCCTTCTTAAAACGTTGTGGGAGCTCATTCACCAGATGACTGTAGTTCATTGTGGTAATTCACCATCAATTTCTCAAAGGCAGCAAAGTGCAGTCAATGAATGCTGGCCTTGCCTACAATGCCCACATGCCTTGTAAACAAAGGCTCAAGAAAATTACCATTTTCATTAATTAAATTAATGGGAGCTAACATGCACATCTTCAAAACAACAAAAATCTGAAACAAACAAGTTATTCAACCTAGATGTAGACATGGTGTGCATGGATGGCTTTTGACAAGGTCCCCCGTGGCAGGCTGGTCTGGAAAGATAAAGCTTGAGCGATCCAAGGCATATTGGCAAACTAGTTTCAAAAGTGGCTTGGTGATAGAAAACAGAAGATAGTGGGAGGTGGGTGTTTTGCTGATTGGAATTCTGCATCAAGTGGTGTACCACAGGGATCAGTGCTGGGACCTCACTTGCTGGTTAGATACAGTGGCTTGCAAAAGTATTCATACCCCTTGAACTTTTCCACATTTTGTCACGTTACAACCACAAACGTAAATGTATTTTATTGGGATTTTATGTGATAGACCAACACAAAGTGGCGCATAATTGTGAAGTGGAAGGAAAATGATACATGGTTTTCAATTTTTTTTACAAATAAAAAACTGAAAAGTGTCGCGTGCAAAAGTATTCAGCCCCCTTTACTCTGATACCCCTAAATAAAATCCAGTGCAACCAATTGCCTTCAGAAGTCACCTAATTAGTAAATAGAGTCCACTTGTGTGTAATCTAATCTCAGTATAAATACAGCTGTTCTGTGAAGGCCTCAGAGGTTTGTTAGAGAACATTAGTGAATAAACAGCATCATGAAGCCCAAGGAACACACCAGACAGGTCAGGGATAAAGTTGTGGAGAAGTTTAAAGCAGGGTTAGGTTATAAAAGAATATCCCAAGCTTTGAACATCTCACGGAGCACTGTTCAATCCATCATCCGAAAATGGAAAGAGTATGGCACAACTGCAAACCTACCAAGACATGGCCGTCCACCTCAGCTGACAGGCCGGGCAAGGAGAGCATTGATCACAAAAGCAGCCAAGAGGCCCATGGTAACTCTGGAGGAGCTGCAGAGATCCACAGCTCAGGTGGGAGAATCTGTCCACAGGACAACTATTAGTCGTGCACTCCACAAATCGGGCCTTTATGGAAGAGTGGCAAGAAGAAAGCCATTGTTGAAAAAAAGCCATAAGAAGTCCCGTTTGCAGTTTGCCACAAGCCATGTGGGGGACACAGCAAACATGTGGAGGAAGGTGCTCTGGTCAGATGAGACCAAAATTGAAGTTTTTGGCCTAAATGCAAAACGCTATGTGTGGCGGAAACCTAACACTGCACATCACCCTGAACACACCATCCCCACTGTGAAACATGGTGGTGGCAGCATCATGCTGTGGGGATGCTTTTCTTCAGCAGGGACAGGGAAGCTGGTCAGAGTTGATGGGAAGATGGATGGAGCCAAATACAGGGCAATCTTGGAAGAAAACCTGTTAAAGAAGGAACTGCAGATGCTGGAAGGTACACAAAAATGCTGGAGAAACTCAGCGGGTGCAGCAGCATCTATGGAGCGAAGGAAATAGGTAACGTTTCGGGCCGAAACCCTTCTTCAGATTCTTCAAATTCTTAATTTGTTTGCCTTGATAGGCTGAGGATTCAGAGTCTGAAGAAGGGTTTCGGCCCGAAACGTTACCTATTTCCTTCGCTCCATAGATGCTGCTGCACCCGCTGAGTTTCTCCAGCATTTTTGTGTACCTTGGAAGAAAACCTGTTAGAGTCTGCAAAAGACTTGAGACTGGGGCGGAGGTTCACCTTCCAGCAGGACAACGACCCTAAACATACAGCCAGAGCTACAATGGAATGGTTTAGATCAAAGCATATTCATGTGTTAGAATGGCCCAGTCAAAGTCCAGATCTAAATCCAATTGAGAATCTCTGGCAAGACTTGAAAATTGCTGTTCACAGATGCTCTCAATCCAATCTGACAGAGCTTGAGCTATTTTGCAAAGAAGAATGGGCAAAAATTTCAGTCTCTAGATGTGCAAAGCTGGTAGAGACATACCCCAAAAGACTTGCAGCTGTAATTGCAGCGAAAGGTGGTTCTACAAAGTATTGACTCAGGGGGGCTGAATACTTTTGCACGCGACACTTTTCAGTTTTTTATTTGTACAATAATTTGAAAACCATGTATCATTTTCCTTCCACTTCACAATTATGCACCACTTTGTGTTGGTCTATCACATAAAATCCCAATAAAATACATTTACGTTTGTGGTTGTAACGTGACAAAATGTGGAAAGGTTCAAGGGGTATGAAAACTTTTGCAAGCCACTGTATATAATGGAATGCGAATGAAGGTGATATGATGGGTAAATTTGCAGGTGACATGAAAATTGGGAGTCCAAAATAACAAGTATTTATACAAAATAATAAATATTGAGACCTCTGCCAGGGAAGCAGACAATACGTTTTGACAACATCTGCTCAGGAACCTCAGATGGAAATTTGCACTGAGTGCTGGCAGGTAGAAGTTAATCCAGGCAAGTATGTGGTATGGAGTAAATGGCAAAGATCTTAATAGAGTTGATGTGCAGAGAAAATTTGAAGTGCAAGTCCATGATTCCCTGCAAGTAGTGACACAGGTGACGAGGGCAGTGAGAAAGGTGCTTAATTTGTTTGCCTTGATAGGCTGAGGCATTTAGTATAAGCTTTAGGACATCATATTAAAGTTATATAAAATACTGATTAGACTACATTTAGAATATTGTATATAGTTCTAGTTGCCACACGACAGCATGGGTATGGTAGCAATAAAGAGATTGCAGAAGAGAGTCACCAGGATGTTCCCTAGAATAGAGGGTTGTAGTTAAACAGAGGGATCGATTACACTGGGAATATTTTCCTCAGAATGTGGGAGGTCCAGGGGTGGCCTTGGAGGTTTATAATATTATGAGGGGCATAAACTGGATAGATGGTCAGGCACTTTTCTCCAGGGCAGGGGAGTCTAGAACTAGACGTTACAATTTTAAGGTGAGAGGGAATTTAAAGGAGATCTGAGGGCAAGTTTTTCGACACAGAAGGTGGTGAATATCTAGAACAAGTTGAGAGAGGAGATAGTGTAAGTGGACAAGTCAGATGTTTGGACAGATATTTGAAGAGGAAGGATATAGGAAGATATAGGAATTCAAGACATTTAGAAGTGAGGATCATGCATCAAAGAAAAAACTGTATCTGAGCTGGAGTTTATTCGATTATCAAAATCTGATACAACAATGCGATGTGACCTCCTAGTTAAGAAATGTAACTAAGAGTTCACATCCTAGCTGTAACAACAAAAATATTAACTTTGAGGAAAGCAGATGATGCCTATTGACACTTCTGCTCAAGAACTCACTTCTTTTGGGAGAAAGAGATTTGTATTTAATAGTGATGGTTGGAATAAAGTTACAGATAACTCATGTGTGTAAGGGACACAAGTGAGATACGTTCTGCTGATGTGTGAAATTAGTGCATCCGTGAAAGCTGACTTCTGGAATAACTACCTGTTTGTATGTGTGCAGGAGTTTGAAATATTCTCCAGGCTCCTGCTTCGAATGAATGTAAATAATTGAGGCATCTCCCTTGATGACTGGAATGAATTTAATCAATGCTTTGTCTTGTGTCTGCAGGTCTGTAGGATGGTAGAATATATAGGTAGTAATTGTAGGAACTGAGCTCAAACTCGCCTCTGGATTATGGGCTAGATTAAGACCACTTATCCAGGAAGATTGTTGCAAAGATGAAAAGAAAATGTAAAGGACTAGACATGGAAACTCAAAAGAAAAACTGTAGTCAAATGATCTGTGCAGCAATTTCCCCAACATCAAAGATACCGCAATAGGTGTACAATAAGAGAACAATTTCACCTCCACCATTCAGGTACATCTGCTCTGCTGAAATGTGCAGTCTTTGTTAACAGCATTATTTCCAACACAAAAGCCTGAATCCAGTGCTATGTCAAAGTGTTAGATTTTCACAATTTCAGCTCAGTTGCTATACCGTAATTTGCAGGGATCTCAGTACAGAGACTTTTGACCTACGTCCATGTACTTTTTAATACTTTCGTTGGCGATTATCAAATGTCATGATTAACTTAACAAGGTGTAAACAATTATTCTGCAGTCCTTAACTGGGTGAAAAATATATTTTTGATTTTTTTCCTTTGTTTCTTGCACAAATTCTGAATTTAAATTACATTCTTTCAGCGCCTTGTATTTTTGCAGTACTGTTAACATGTAAAATGCCCCAAGGTTCTTCATAGGATTTGACACCAAGCCTCATAATGAGATATTAATCTAAATGATGAAATCTGAAAAGTAAACTGGAGATTTTAAAGCCTGATTTTATCTTAGTCACTTAGCCACTCACCACATGTTAACAGCCACAAGCTATTGTGTTGTTTCCCCAGTGTCATCATCTGTAATGCATTGAATTTTTGATTCTTCATATTAATTAGCAGAATTTCCACAGATTAATTTATAACACTAACTACAAAGTAATAGTGAATACTATATATTATTTTAATTATATTATGCAAATTCCTTCTATGTTTCATTTGACAAAAGCACATGTTCCTTCGGGAACTAAGGGGATCTTCAGTTAAGGAGATGCTTTGGATCATCTGACGTCGAGTGGGAATGGTGTTAAGATGGCATTAGGACATCTGGTCTTGGGCAGGGATGGGCCAAAACCTATTCAGAATAAATTAGTCAGACATTTGGGCTAATGTGACAGCATGAGACAGGTGGAAGGGAAGGGAAGATGTAAATATGAAAGCACTTCATCACAAAAAAAAATATTCCAATCAATGTTGGGAATAGCAGTGATTTATACAAGGGGCATCTATTCCACATGTCAAAATATCACAAATAGCAATTATGCAATTTGTTCACTAAACCAAAGGAAGAGATAATGTTTTGTGTTTGGGTCGGAAGAAGGGTCTCGATCCGAAACTTCACCCATTCCCTCTCTCCAGAGATGCTGCCTGTCCTGCTGAGTTACTCTGACATTTTGTGTCTACCTTTGGTTTAAACCAGCATCTGCAGTTCCTTCCTACAATTTTTGTGTTTTGTAGAAATAAGGTCTGTTTGGCTACAACTCCAGCATGTCTGTGTGACCACATTCACAGTCGTAATTAACTATGAAGATTGACTATATAGGTGAGATATTTCAGCATGCCACGACAAAAAGGATGAAAAGTAAAGATTTCAAAAAAATAATTGCCTTTGAAAGCTAGCCTCCATTGGAGAGGCAAACTTCAAGCGACAAACAAGCTTTTCGGAGGAGTGCAAATACACCATTATTGTGCCAAGCAAAATACAATTTAATTTATATTTATGTTCAATATCCGGTTTTTCGGAAGTATGAGTATAATTTTGATTTTGTGCAATTGTGCAAAATGAATATCAATAAATATCAAGCCAAATTTACACAAAATGTTTATTTATTTTATCTTCAATAGACGGAGGTGCAAGGGTACTGCCAATTTACTGTAGACAAAAGTGCTGGAGAAATTCAGCGGGTGCAGCAGCATCTATGGAGCGAAGGAAATAGGCAATGTTTCGGGCCGAAACCCTTCTTCAGCCATGCCAATTTACTGTTTGACTTGTTTTATACTAAAATCATAATCCCTTCAATGGACAATCTCTGGGGCAGTTCCTCAAGCATAAACACCCTAACCCAATCGACCATTCTTCATCCATATAAATTAGTTGTTTAATTGATGTTGCCCAAAAACGTTTCAAACAGATATCCATTTTCTCCACAGCTGGTGTGTGAATACAGATTGACTTTCATAATGTCCCATCCCACCCCAGGCCACTGGAGATCAACTCTAGAGATTCATCTATCACTTGTTAACTCAGTATCGATCAATAGGGAAAACATGTCATCTTCACATTATTTGAAAAAGAAAAATTTGCAGATGATGGAAATCTGAAATAAAAACAGAATCGGCTGGTAATATCAGTGGAAATATGAACAGAATAATGGGCCTGTCCCACTTAGGTGACTTTTTAGGCAATTGCAGGAGACTATGCAGTCGCCACATGTTTGCGGGTGGTTGCCGGGGAGTCGCCTTCATGGTCGTGAGGAGTTACCGCATTCTGGGAACTAGACGCGGCCTCATTATGGTCTCCGTGAATTTTTCAACATGTTGAAAATTTAGCGGCGACTAGAATGAAGCCGCCATGGAGAGTGGCGAGAATTCTCGAGCCGTAGGTGGGTCGCCAGAAGGTCGAAGGTTCTCGTAGGTTGTAGCCAGTGCTGACCGATGAATTTCATTGGCTCATTGGGAATAAAAAAGGTAAGCAGTAGTTTTCAGAACCAAGGATAACCGACTGGTAATGTTAATGTCCACCGGGCTTCACAGCCGTGTATCTCTGGCTTCTTAAAAGTTGTCTCCACTCCTGCTCCCCCCTTTCCCCCCCTCTTTAAAGGACTTACCGTACACTGTGCTTTAGCTATCTTTATACAGCGCCAACCTTCCTGTTCATCGCGGTGTATGTCTGTTACACCTTGGCTTTGCACCGTGTGAATTTTTTAGACAGCGCTCCCCCCCCCCCCCCGCTTGCCCTGTTCCCCGCCTGCATAAGGGGCTGGCGAAGGAAGCGATGTGTTTGTGTGTGTTCCAATCTGACAGTCGCCGTTCCAGTTGCCGGTTTTTCAGGCGACTGCCGGCCACTCGACACTCGCCGGCAGTCCGCTGAAAAGTCACCTAAGTGGGTCAGGCCCATTAGGGTTTCAGATCAAGGACTCTCCATGAAACTATCTTCTCATGTGTTTTGCACTGTGTTTACACCAGTCAGAGACTTGGCCAAGATGGATCTCAATTCTACAAAACTGACCGTCAATGATCATTAAACTTTGTTTTTATTCTTTTTTAATTAAAATTTCACAGCCAGTGTTTGTTATTAAGTCTGCAGTAGAGGATATTGATGAATGCCGCGAGTTACTGCTCCTGACTCAAATACAAACAAATGATAATATCAATGTGAATACCACCTTCAAATTTCATGAAGTAGGCCTGTGCTGATAATGAAACAGAAGATGTGTTTACATCCATCTTGAGCGCTGCTGAAAAATGCAGAATCTTCCCAGAGTAGAACGATTGCCTGGCTCAGCTGTTCTCACCATCCAGACTGTGGATCGACTAACAAAATTGAATCCATTTCAATTAAACTGAGCTTATGATTGAATCAGGATTTTAATAAACTGAAAACTAACCACAGAACATTCAGCAAGTTTGCTCAAATAACATTCAAATCTGCCAAAGGGATTAGGATTTTAAAATGCTCAGCTCCTAAAAGATCAACAAACCTCCCCTTTAGCAGAATAAGAGAATCTCAGATAAATGAACACCTTCCATGTACTTCCATCCTGCAGCAACTCAGCAGAGTAAACATTCACCATTTTAAATGTTTATTATCAACAGTTTTAAAAAAAGGCTTTAGAGACAATGGGCACTACAAATGTCTCACTTGTTAGTGCTTTGTTTCCTTAATGACTAAATAAGAAAGGATGTCGTGATTTTTAGGTAGACAAGAGACTGCAGATGCTGGAATATTGAGCAAACACAAAGTGCTGAATGAACTCAGTGGGTCAGGCCGCATCTGTGGAGAGATTTGTCAGATTACTTTTTTGGGCGGGACCCTTTTTCCGTCCAATGGAGTAGGGGGAAGAACGCTAGAATAATAGAGGTAGGGGTGGGGAAAGGTCTGGCAGGTGATGGGTGGATAAAGGTGATGGGGGGAGTGATTGCAAGATGGTGGAGATAGTGACAAAGGCAAGAGGTGAAAAGGAGACAAAAAGGTGTCAGGTCAGGAAAGAAGATGAGTGAAGTTTAAAGCTGGAGGGAGATGGTGGAAGCAGATGGAGGGAGCAGAAAGAAGTGGGATAAAAGGTTAATGGGGTCAGAGATGAGGGTGAGAGATGAGGGACGAGGAAGTGAAAATTTATGCCAGTATCTTCATGTGGAGTGGAAGACAAGAGGCGAGTCAGGCGAAGGATGGGGTAGTGAAATCGAGAGGAAACATTGAATGCCAATTTCAGCAAAGAGCCGCGAAAGGCCAATACCGAGCAATATTACAGTGGATGCATTAAGACCGTAAGGCATGGGACTGGAATTAGGCAATTCAGCCCACTGAGCCTACTCCGCCATTCAATCATGGCTGATCTATTTTTCTCTCTCAACCCCATTCTCATGCCTTTACCCAATAGTCAATGTCAAAGTCAAAGTCAAATTTAATCGTCACATGCACCAACCAAGGTACAGTGAAATGAATTTGCCATGCAGCGATACGGCTGAAAAAAAGAACACACAATACATAATAAAATCCAACACAAACATCCACCACAGCATTCTTCACTGTGGTGGAAGGCAACAAAGTTCAGTCAGTCCTTTTCCCTTGTTCATCCGTGGTCGGGGCCATAAACCGTTCGTAGTCACCGCTACGGACGGCCGGATGTACAGGCCCTCTCGTAGGGATGATTGAAACTCCGACGTCGGGACGGTCGAACACACTCCGCGGCTTGGAGTGCCACTTTCCTACCGGAGACCGCAGCTTCAGGATGTTACAGGCCACAGGCCGGCGGTCGGAGCTCTTCTCCGGCGATTCCCGGCCAGGGATCCCAGTCTCCGGATGGTAAGTCCATGCCACGCCCGCGGCTAAAAGCTCCGCAGACCACAGCCCCACGATGTCAAAGTCACCAGGCCAGCGATCGGAGCACTCTTCTCTGGTGACTCCCGGCAAGGGTTCACCCCTGCTCCGCGATGGAAAAGTCCACGCTGCGCCAGCTGCTGAAGCTCTGGGCCCGACTCCGGGAAAGGCCGCTCCAATTCAAGCTGTTAGGCCGCAAGAGGGGAGGCGGAGAAGCGACATGGAAAAAGTCGCCTCTCCATCGAGGAAGTGACTGAAAAACGGTTTCCCCCTTTTCCCCACCACCAGCCCCCACATAAGACACACCGAGAGACACTAAAACAAACACTCGGACATACTAACAAAACAAAAAGTCGAAATAACGAACACGCTGCTGGCAGGGCAGCCGACTTGCAGCGCCTCCAACCGACCAATAGTCATAGTCATAGAGTGATACAGTGTGGAAACAGGCCCTTCGGCCCAACTTGCCCACACCGGCCAACATGTCCCAGCTACACTAGTCCCACCTGCCTGCGCTTGGTCCCTCCAAACTTGTCCTATCCATGTACCTGTCTAACTGCTTCTTAAACGTTGGGATAGTCCCAGCCTCAACTACCTGCTCTGGCAGCTTGTTCCATACACCCACCACCCTTTGTGTGAAAAAGTTACCCCTCGGATTCCTATTAAATCTTTTCCCCTTCACCTTGAACCCATGTCCTCTGGTCCTCGATTCCCCTACTCTGGGCAAGAGGTTCTGTGCATCTACCCGATCTATTCCTCAATAAGATCACCCCTCATCCTCCTGTGCTCCAAGGAATAGAGACCCAGCCTACTCAACCTCTCCCTATAGCTCACACCCTCTAGTCCTGGCAACATGCTCGTAAATCTTCTCTGATCCCTTTCAAGCTTGACAATATCTTTCCGAAAACATGGTGCCCAGAACTGAACACAATACTCTAAATGCGTTCTCACCAACATCTTATACAACTACAACATGACCTCCCAACATCTATACTCAATAATCTGACTGATGAAGGCCAATGTGTCAAATGCCTTTTTGACCACTTTATCTACCTGCGACTCGATCTTCAAGGAAACATGCACCTGCACTCCTAGATCCCTCTGCACTACAACATTCTAACATGCTTCAGGAAGCCACATACATTGTGAATAAATCAGAATTTGGCAAGCTGCTTAAAGAAAAATGGACCACATTACTGAGAAAAACTAGCTGCAAGCATGCCAGAGCTCAGGGTAAAGAATCTGAAAGTTCTACAGTATCATAAATTCCTCATTTCTACATCCTTGTCCAAAAAAAATGTATTAACTGTCACAACGTTTTCTTTCATTGGAGTACCTCTTGTCAATGAGGGCATCACAAAGCTAATACGTTTTGTGTATGTTATGGTGATACTTTGCAAAGATCTCAGAATCACAGTGATTAGTGTTCTGAACAACAATGCCTAATTGTGCTCATTTTGTTGGGCCGAAGTGGGGCGAGGTATGTGAATTAAATCAGAATTCAGGTCGCTATTACTCTTCAAAGCACACCTTTTCATAGAAACTGGCCAAAACATGATCAAGGCTGTCGGGGATGCTTCCCACCACACCCATGCTGAATAACAGGTCAGCAGTTGCAGAAAAATAGACAGAAAGGTGGTATGGGATATATGAACAGTGGGGGATTTAGAAGAACCAGGCAAAGGCCTTCCATGTATTTGAGAGTCCATATTTTTTTCAAGCCAGAAAAATGGATCCCATTGCTATTATATAAAGACACTAACCGAGACAAAAACGGTGGGACACTCCTAGAAGAATTGAGTAGACAATGATGGGGTGACTAACCAGAGAAAAGAGACTAATAATTATCACAGTGCAAGTGGTACCAGGAGGAAAACAGGTTGTGTGCTGTAACATGTGAAATTATAATTTCCATTTGAAGGTGATCCCACTACTGAGCTTTTAATCAGAAGAAAGTCATTCATATAACTGTTGAAGAGGAATGAGCTCTGCTGACTGCCCCAAGGATCTCCCGCAGCAAAATGCTAAAACGGGAATAAATAATCTCCAGGAATCACATCAACCTTCTTTTGTACAAGGTATAATTCAGCCAGTGGATCAATTCCCCTCATTTCTACCAGACTTCATATTTTATCAGGATTATAAACAATCACAATGGCCTCGCCCTGGGAATTCAGCTCCTCAGTTCATGTTTGAACCAGGCAATAATGAAGTTTACAATTAAGCTGTCTGGCAAAACCTAGAACCATCATTGCGTTATTGATAAAGTGTAGATAGACACAACCATAAAGCCCTTGAAACACACTGCAACCTTAAACACACCATACCCCAGAATCTGTGTAGGAAGGAACTGCAGATGCTGGTTTACACTGAAGATAGACACAAAATGCTGGAGTAACTCAGCGGGACAGGCAGCATCACTGGAGAGAAGGAATGGGTGATGTTTTGGGTCGAGACCCTTCTAATTGATGCCATTGTCAATAATACTTTCCCAAACTTTACTAATGATTCAGAACGGACTTCAAGGTTAGTATTAAATTTGACTGGATTTGCCCTGCTCTCTGTAGGCAGGACAACCCATATTCTTGGGTAGATTCAGGATTGGGCATTTCACTGAAATAGCTTTGCTGGCAGGAGTACGTCTTCAGTGCAACACCAGTTTGCAATCTTGCCCCATATACATTAATGTTTCCAATGCTCTCAATGAATGGCTGCAAATACTTCGGCCTGCTTTTGACTCTTATGTTGGCACCTGCTTTCACTGAAATGGAAATGCTCCTGAAACCTTGTCCCATGAGCAGTTTAACTGCCTACCGTCATTCTTTCCACTTGTCGAGGAATGTAGAGCTATATCGTGTTTGCTACGAGTATTCCTGCATTGAAATCTCAATTTTAGATATGCCTGGCCATTTCTGCTACCTCACTGATTCGTGGTTAGTCCCCTGTTTAAAAGCAATGAGGTGACAGATTATGATGGTATGAATGACTTTATAGCTGGTTCACCTCTGGCTCTGACAACAGCTCGTGGATATTCAAAAAGAAGCATTTCATGCAATAGAATCTTCAAGACACTTTTACGATGTTCAAAGAAGTATAGGACCATGCATTAACTATTTTCCACTTTGCAGAAGAGCTGTTTTATACATAGAGCATCAATACACCAATTATAATTATTTTTCAATTATCACCAACTGCCAAATCTCACCCAGTTGGTTAGCAAAGTAGACCCCGGGACCGTATCAATATTATTTAAGAATGAAGACTTTGAACATAACTCCACTTTCCGTTCCTCTCCAGAACCTGTACCTCAGTGACAAAAAGCTTAAAGTATATCCTCGAATAAGTATTGAAGCAAAAACAACCAACTCTCTCGTGCAATCAGCTTCAAATTGCTGCCTATAGTCATCGTCTGAATGAACCACAATCAGGACGAATATTTTGCCCAATGAAGGGTCAACAAAATCTATAATACTTATAGGTGACTTTACTCAAAGATATCTAGCAGCACGATAACACCTCATACGGCACTAATACACCCTCATTTCTTATAAAGAGACAACAGTAGCCGCACTACTAGTTTTAATTGTATGGGTTGTGGTCATTTTGGGGTTCTTTAACCGGGGCTTAATGTTTCTTAAACGTATACCTGCAGTATAAGTTTTGCTGTACTTCCATTGGATTTTGAGTTAGCGAGCTGGAATCATCATGTACATACAAATATTGTTTGTGTACTTTCAGGCAAATCCAGACCGTCTGTCTGAGTCGTGAAAACTGCTGACGAGGTAATATACATGCTGTTCAGAGGAGGATGAACAGCTGCAATCTGTTAACTTTGGGGAGGAAAAAAAATAATAATCAGCAAACTGTATGATATTAATATTCCTAAAAAAAAAGGACCAAGATTTCAAAGCAGATCTGGGGACAGGAGTGATTTGTTAGGCTTCACAGTTCAATTGTTTTCTACATTACACATTTGCTTGCCGTTTCATTTTCTGAAGCTACACAGGTGGTGTTCTTTAATAGAATAGATTGTTTACACTGAGACAACTCTGGTATCTTATTTACTGCGGATCAAGGTTTATATTCAAGCAATATTGTAATGATTAAAGTACGTTAAGGTTGAAAGAACACACCTTGTGCCACCCTTTGAGACTCCATGCAAACCAGCATTCAGCCAGCAATTGTAGACGAGGGGCAAAAGGTCAGACAAGGGGTGGTTTAACCACAAGGCACCATATAACTGCCAATAGCTTCTCGCTGGCATTGCAAGTCAGTGCAAAGGGTCCCTCAATTACAGAGAGAAAGAGAAGAAACTTGAGCTTTGGTTTTAGAGTGTTGAAATTCACCTAACAACATTCTAAATGAGCAATCATTTCACTTCAACACCCGCTGCACTCCAATTTCCCACCGCTTTGCTTGGGTAGATAATTTGTGCCATTTGAATTTTAGTTTTGAGTTTAAAACAAAAACACCGTGAAACTAACAGCCTCTAACCTTATGCTTGTCCTTTTGGGCATTCTCCGTTTGTGATCAAACTCAAAAACTTCATGTTGTAACTGCACTTTGGGTGGAAGAAAACATGTTCATCAGATTTAATATCTGCTCACATCAGCTCAACATGGATGGGAAAGGTTATTATTTTGATTTCTAAGTGCTCCGGTGTAGATTGGTCACTCCACACTAACCAATTGTAGTGCTTTATTAGTGGAAGCTCCACCTACTATACGGTTTATATTATCAGAACTCAGCGCATGCTGTCAGTCGAATAGTCGCTACACAAGCTATAACATGCTGAAGTGTACTGTAAGTGATCTTTAATAAAACTATGTTGTACCATGTTGTGCGAATGACTGGGTCATTTACATCCTGATTGAGTTTTTTGATTTACAATAGCCTGGCAGAGTACATTGTGGAAACATATTCACATCCCAAATGATGCAGCTTGATGTGTCACAAGGCTGTTCCTAGCTGGACACAAAATGCTGGAGTAACTCAGCGGGACAGGCAGCATCTATGGAGACAAGGAATGGGTGACGTTTCGAGTCGAGACCCTTCTTCAGACTTCAGGTCTCTCCAGAGATGCTGCCTGTCCCGCTGAGTTACTCCAGCATTTTGTGTCTCTCTTCAATTTAAAGCAGCATCTGCAGTTCCTTCCTACACAAGGCTGTTCCTAACCTGGTTCACCTAATCACATCAACGTGTCATCACGTGGAAACATGTTCCTTCTAATCCTGATCAACCTCATGGAAAAGCACCAAGCTTTCCTAATTTAGTATATCTTCTCAGTTCAGCAATTGCTCTGCTGATCCAATTGTTCACTCCGAGTACTGGTTTGAAGATTATTTCCAAATTGAATTGGTCTACTACTGGCAGCTGTGCCATCACTTATGGAATTCTTAAATGGCAGAATTTCTTCTCTCAATTCCTCAACCTTTCATTTGATCTTTCAGATACTGCTTAAAACGTATCTATTTACCAAGCTTTTGAACAACATTTCTCATTTCTCCTTTAGTGGACAAGCATAAAACGTTTGGTAATACTCCTGGAAGTACCGTGAGAGGTTTTACTGTATTAGACTAATGCAAATAGTTGCAGCAGCAAGAGCTGGCACATTTAAACATCACTGTTTCTCAGGTTTGACCATCATTCCTGACTGATATTGGTTTCTCAGTCAGCGATAAATTAAAATTAAAATACTTGTAGCACAAAACAAATAACTGGAAGAACTCAGCGGGGCAAGCATCGTTGAAGGGAAAGAAGTTGTTGACCTTCCAGATCGAAACCTTGCATTCAGATTAGGTTTTATGCTCTTGATTCCAGCTTCAGTCTCTTGAGCCTCCATAATGCCTTTCTACTTGTTTTTAATAATTTCTTGACCCCATTTCTTGAGATTTTCAATCTTACCACTTGCGCACTATGGTGCCCTGCATCTGAGATTTGTCCCAATTTATCAATATATAAAGCTGATGTTAGTCCAAGATCTCACCTCCAAATGCCCCAGCTTCCCACTTCCAGAAGAAGCGACCTGACCAGAAAAGTCATCTGTCTATTTCCTCCACAGATGCTGCCTGATCCATTGAGTTTGCCCAGAAGTTTGTGTTTTGCTCAAGATTCCAACATCTGCAGTTCCTTGTGTCTCTTGTTTAAATTGATACTGAAATGCTTCTCTTTGATTCCCTTTGGTCCTGTTGCGTTTGTGGCTTAACACTATTTTATCAAGCTTATCCGTGAAACTGCATCAGGTTAGTTGCATATTGATGTTATCATGTTGACCATCAAATACATTAATAATGGACTCAGTTCACAGTGCTACTAACACCTTCACCACAGCCCAAACATCAGAACACATTTAGTGGAAGAGTAAATTATTAGCAAATGTTCCATTGAACAGCTGATTTGTTTGGAAACAGACAACTGAGGAAGAAGCTGTTTAAGAAAGAACTGCAGATGCTGGTAAAATCGAAGGTAGACACAAAACACTGAGGAAGCTGGGCAGGTACAGTCCCAGCCATGGAAAAACAAAAAAGCTATAATAAGTAGGCTCTGTATATTTTCCAAGACAGAAGTCTTGAACATGGCTACATTATCTCTACCTCATCCCCCTCCTATTGTCTGTGATATATTTCAGATTCATATTTTTTTAATAGTTAATTCAGTCAGCTCCAATAGGAACAATATGTCTAGTCTTTTAATACTGATGATTCACTTCATAAAGAGTCGAAATATATAATATAAACTTTGTGATCCATATTATATCAAGTTAATTAAATGGCAATAAATGGATATAGTGGAAACAGAATCAGAGTTTTTAAATGTCATTAAATTTTGAAAAATTTGGCACCAGTCTACTCTTTGAATCACTATTCACTGTTTTCTTTGCATAATCTTTTTAAAATTATTGCTGTATTTCTGTAGCTCAGTGATTTAGCAGACCAACCCAGCACATTAATCGCTTTCAAATAAGTAGTTTTTAAATATCTAATTGATTACTTTTATATTTACACAGATTATTATTTGAAATTTTAATCAGAATAACAGTAGGTGGCTGTATATTCGATGGATTGTTCCAAGTTCTCGTTCTGCACTTCAACTTCATTAATAATTAGTTGTTGCCATTTTTTTGCTATTTGACGACAATTAACAGTGAGTTTAAACAAGCAAGTTAAATGCACACAATGATGATTTAAAATTTTTGTACCCTGGATTTGTGGCAAGTAATTAAACAGTTTTATGCAACTGAAGTGTGCATGTGGAGTTCAGAAGCAACATGGCCGCATTCAGTCACTTCCACCCCTCCTTCTTTCCATAATTTTATGATGCATAAAAAGAACTGCCAAATGAAATACACCGATTCAAGATTCCTTAATTTCAGCAATTCAAATTTTCCAGCAAGTTATGAGAGGGGCTTATATAGATTTTGATTTCAAAGATGAGGGTGCAGGATGTTGGTGGTGGAAAGGAAAAGGGAATAGAAACTGCATTTGGCATGTAATTAATTCAGCTTTCTTCGTTTCATCATTTAAAACTCAAATAAACCACTTTCTCTGAACCAACTGAACTTTATATCAATCATTTTACATGTCATTCTGATCTAGAAATAAAAGCTGCTGTTCTATCAACTGTTATGAAGTCAAAAACAAGTGGTTGAAAGAAGTTAGACAAAAATGCTGGAGAAACTCAGCGGGTGAGGCAGCATCTATGGAGCGAAGGAAATAGGCAACGTTTAGGGCCGAAACCCTTCTTCAGACTCAGAAGTGAAGGGAGGCGAAGAAGTAGTATCCTGTCCCACACAGCATTGTCTCCCCTATGTATTTCCAGCACCAGTGAAGACCAACTTTACTGTGGTTCATAACCAGTCTATTGATAACATTGACAGACATTAAGAGTCACCATTAAGAGTGACATATTGATTTCAAACTCAGCCCCTCTCTGTAGAATCATATAAAGGTGTGGCAGACAAATCATCTCAGCATGGAAATAATTGGGAAACCACAACATATTCTCAAGTGCAAATCCAAGAAAACAAAATACAATTACCTTTTTATTGAGATACTGGAAGGCAGTCATAAATTATGACATACTCGAGTAATTGCAATGCTTGAAAAGACACTATAGCAATCCATTCTGTTATCCCATTGCTGCAGAGCAGTAGTGAAATTAAGGTTAAGAATTTGTATGGTCAACTAAAGTGAACACTCTGCACACGTACACACCAGGTTCGTATCTGCACATATTTTGGAGACTGAGTGATAACAGAGGTCCTCTCTTAGTCTACCACTGGTTCCAGAAATAATTTTATTTGCCGGAGCAGATTATTTAGTTTCAAGTGTTGACCTTCATTTCAAAGACAAAAATGACATATCACTTAATTTTACACATGACCAGAAAATTCAGCTCATCAATACCTTAATTGTCCATTAAGTAATAATGACAAATAAAGCATTTGTAAGACATATTTAGGTTGTCTCCTTACCACATTCCAGCATGACACAATTATAATAAGTATTGTGTGAAATGAATGCTCTTTGACAAATTAGATTTCCCTTGGGTCAAAGTACTTTGGACACAAAATCCTTTGGTCCTGGTGAATTCTGTGCATATCAGGTTCAGTAACGGTGGGTCCGATGTGCAATTTCTCTCATTTCGGGCATTTGGATTTCATAGGACTATCTTAGCACAGGATGTTTTAAACCAGATAAAGGCTACAAATGGAACAACTTCAAAAACAGAAGCCAACTTAAGACAACCCAGAGAGAACACCTGGGATATGCAGTTTATTACTGCCACCCATTCATCGGCAACACAAGATGTTCAAACCTACAGCTGCCACACAGATGTGTTCATTGAAAACTTTGTTGCCATTCCCTCATCATTGAGCAAGTGACTTGAATTCCAAGCTGAACAGAAATGTAAGATGGAAAATGAAACCAGTTTCAAGAACAGGATAATAATGATCAACAATCATCAATATCCAAACCGAAGAGGGACAAGCAGAAATACGACCCATCCCAGGCTTCCCTACCTCTCCACTACTAATACTTCCTTTAATACATTCCTGTAAAACAGTATTTTATCATTTTTTGGTCATCTAACTGATGTGGTTTGGCAATGAAGTGCTTATATATATATTTTTTCCTGCATTAAGAGTTTTATCAATGGAAGCTGTTAATTCCAACATTTTATTGTGCAAAGCATTTTTAACATTGAAATACTACTTTTGGAGACCGTATATAATCTCCTAAAATATGGTATCAGCTAAATAGAAAAATTAGTTCCCCTTGCAACCAATGCATTAGGCAGCAATGAAATAAATCAACTCAAAGACAACTTATAGAAGAATGCATCCTCACGATCCTGTGTGAAAACAGCTCGGAAATAAGTGGAAATTCAGAATAACTCTACTCAGTTTTTTCAAATGTTGTCTGGTTAAATCTAAAAATACTTTAAAGCAGGATATCATGACCATCAGCTTTCCACTGACTCATTCAACCAACATCCACAGGCACAATTTTCAAACACCTTTTACAAGGTTGTTTTATTAAAGAACTGAATAAGATCCTCGTATGAAGCAGTTTGGTTTGCACCAGTTCTGATTCAGTGTCTTGAATAACTCGGATTATAAAAACACTCTATTTCACAGTCTGCATTGCTAAAGTACAATACAGAACAGAATTACATTGTTAGATCTATTCCTGATGAATTCTGCAAAAATAGTACAAATAGAATCTTAGGATCCTAAAATATGGAATGAGCTGGACTAAATAGAACAGATCGCAGGCATCAAATACATGAAATCAAATAAACTCAGTCACCAAATGAGTATCTGTGTCATCCTTTTCAGAATAACACATATTAATGATTTTCCAAAACCTGTCAGTGATGAAAAGGTGTTGATAGCATCCAAAAATTTGCTTTATTATAAGTTAAATAAAAACAACCCAGAATGAAACTGAACCAGGAGAATTGAAACCAGAGATGCATTTAAAGAGATGACTGATAAACAAACTGACAGAGAAAAGAACATCTTGGGTCAAGTAGGCATATAAACAAAGGCACAATTGAGCTGAGCCAAACTGTTGCTGGAAAGGACACAGACAGGCAAAGAGAGAGAATGAGTTTGAGAGGGGGACGGAGAAGGAGAGGGAGGGGGAGAGGGAGAGGGGGAGGGGGAGAGAGGGAGAGAGAGAGAGAGAGAGAGAGAGAGAGAGAGAGAGAGAGAGAGAGAGAGAGAGAGAGAGAGGCTGTGCTTTTTCAGCTCTGCAGTTGAGAAGGTTTGAAGCAGCCTTTCAAGGATATTGTCGATGGAGAAGGAACAGAGGCAGAGGGGCTTCATAGTTTAACTTATCGTTGGACTGTTGAAACTTTCCTCTGCTCTAGGAATCCTCCACGAGTGTGAAAATTCCTGCATTTTCTCTACATTGTCGAGGGTGCGGTTGTCGTTGGCGGACTGCCAAGAGTGCCTGGAGATCGGGGGTACGAAGATTGTGGTGTTTTTGTCGTTTTTAGCACCGTTTCTCTGCCCTAAAGTTATTTTGCACAGTGCGGCTGCCTGGCTTAATGTGAAGATGGTACTTTTGCTTCCGGCAAGACTGGGATAGAGCTTCCCAAAAGCTGCTCTCGGCTGTGGACGTACTTGGGGACTTTCCTGCTTCAGCTGGAGGCTTCTGATTTCTGCTACTTGTCTTTGACTGTGACTGTCTCTGGGACTTGACGGAGCTGAGCTGCTGGGGTGCCTGGAGAGCTGGTTTGTGCCTCTGTCAGGATGGCGATGGCTGGGGCGTGGCGGAAGGACCGGAGCTACGCAGCGGTGGTATCAGTGGTGGATGCGAGGCCATCTGAGTATGAGCCTTAGGTTGACTTGGATTGGGACGGTTTTGGTATCTCGGTCCAAACTGGGCCCCAGATGTCCAGGGGAGCAATTACAAAGGCCATGAATGACCTTCTTGGGAGGCGGGCTATTGTCTCTTCCGAGCTCGAAAGAGGAAAGGTGGAGATGATACTGAAGACCCGGGAGGATGTGCCATAGCGTTGGAGAGGGGGATCTCAGTGGGGGGGGTCCACATACAGGTGGATCCGTGGGTATCTAGGGTGAGACCAGTTCTCCTGCGGAGTTGCCCCACATGTATTCCGGATGCAACACTTATTCCACACCTGTCTAAGTTTGGGGAGGTGCGGTCTAAATGCTTTAGGCTCATGCACCACGGGGGGGACCCGGAGGAAAGAGGGATCTTCAGTTTCAAGAGGAGGGTGTTTATGAAGGTGGGTGAGGGCGAAGGCGCAGACGGGAGCTTCGGGGTGGAGTGTAAGGGTCTCCCTAGAACCGTGCGTTGGAGTTGGGGAAAGGCACGGTGTCATGCGTGCGGTGAATTTGGACATCTCCGTAGGGAGTGTCATCTTCACGGGGTCGCTGCTAGAAGTTCTAGCACAGCAGCCCAGGAATGCACTGCTGGCCCATCCGGGGTGGCTCGTCATGCCTCGGTGGCGCGGGGTGGTACTGCTGATCCGGCTAGGGCTACTAGCTCTGCCTCGGTGATCCGGGGCGGCAGTGATAGCCCATCTGGGGCTGCAAGTTCCGCCGTGGGGACCCGGGGCAGAGATGGCCCCCGCCCCCTACGTCCTGAACCTGTGGTGGTGGTGGTGGTGGTGGCTGATGGTGAGGCGCAGGGGGGAGGGTGAAGAGGGGGAGGGGAAATGGGAGCAGCAGAAGAAGAAGGGGAAGAAGAAGCCCACCCAAGTGAGTCAAACGCAATCTGAGACCACCCAAGGGGCGCCTGTCAGCTCCAGTGAGGTCCAGAGTGCACTTGCCGTGGCACAGCAAGGAGCTGAGGTGGTTCAGACGGGGGTAGGGATGGTAAATCGTGCGGGTGGTAAAGTGGCTGAGGGTAGTGTGGAGGAGGAAGACCCTTCCTTTATGGAGGTCACCGTACCGCCGCATGCTAGTGGGACAAAAAGGAGGTATAGGCCTGGCGAGGAAGAGCGAGGGCGTGTCCAAAGTTAGGGGGATGATTTTTTCAAGACCTTCCACCACTGATGTGGTTGGTGGTCAAGAACTGGTGTCTTCCAGGTTGGAGGTTGAGCCTCCATTTCAGGGATCTTCCGTGGGGATTACAAGACCAGGTGCTGGGGTTGATTCCTCTGGAGTTGTGTCCTCTGGGCGGGTGGATGTCCCTTCATCTCAGGGGCCCTCCGAGGGAGTTATCTCATCGGGTGTTGAAGTTAGCTCCCCTGGGTGTGTGTCCTCTGGGTCGGAGGAGGTCCCCTCATTTCAGAGGCCTACTGAGGGTGTTGGCACGCCAGAGGATGGGGTATGCGCCCCTGGTAGTGTGCCCCCTAAGATGGGGGATGAGCAGTCAGCCCGAGGGGGGTGGTTCGGGGGCATTGGTGTACCAGTCTGTGCTCCTCATCAGAGCCAGTGGAGGTAATGGGGGGTGTGCTGCCTCGCCGGCTGAGTTGGCAGGGGAGAGTCTACAAGAAAGTGGAGCCTCTGGGTGTTGCCAGTGGAGGGGGTGCTCTAGGTGCTGTGGAGGTCGGGGCCCTGGGGGTGCCTTGTGTTTTTTCTTCCCCAGGCCCAGACGTAGAGGGTGATGGTAGAGTGCAGGTGCCCAGCCATTCAGTGGGCTGCCTGTTGCAGTCAGGGGTTTCGGGACCCTTCCCCGGCATTGATCCTGCGGGTGGTGTCTTGCTGGAGGAGGGGGAGAGTGATAAGGCCAGTTTGTGTAGTGGGGTTAACGAACTTTCAGAGAGTTCTGGTCTTTCGATTTCTGACAACGACCTTGACCATTGTGGTGTTGAGCTTGTTGTTTCAGGTGCGAGTGAGTTGGCCGAGTGCCCAGGCTCCAAGGCCGAGTCTCATGCAAGTGATATATGTGAGGTTCGAGAATTCCTAAAAATAAGCTGTACCAGCAGAACAAGAATGGAAGCTGCTAAAAGACAGTGGGCTGATCTGCCAGTTTTGATTAAGACTCTCACGGCTATCATTGGCAACAAGGATAGTGATCTTCCTGACTCTGAGAAGAGCCAGTTTGGGGACTTTTTGGAGTTCCTCAGAGCGAGAGTTTTTGAGTCTACGGGGAGTGTGAGGGTATCAATCTAGTGTGCCTGCACATTCACAGTAGCGACATTAAACTTAAACGGGAGTAGAGCGAGATTTCGTAGATTTCAGCTTTTATCAGTCCTTAAAGAGGGGAGAATTGCAGTGTGTTTTCTGCAGGAGACGCATACCGTTGTTAGTGATGAACCTACCTGGAGACTGGAGTGGGAAGGAGGGGTCTACATGAGCCATCTCAGCTCGAATTCGAGTGGGGTGGCCTTTCTGTTGGCCCAGAATTTCCTGCCAAATGTTCTAAAAGTGCAAGAAGTTGTGCCAGGACGTTTGCTCCATCTGGCTGTGAGCCTGGATGGCATGCCGTTGCATTTCATTAACGTGTATGCCCCTAGCTCCGGTACGATGCAGGCCGGCCTAATTCAGGAGGTGACTGCTCTGTTGAGCACTATTGATAGGGGAGAGTGCGTCTTGGTGGGGACTTTAATTGCACACTTGAGGCGCGAGACCGTTCTGGTACTCAGTGTGCCCCTGCTGTAGCGAAGAAGGTGAGAGGGTTGATTGACTCCTTTGAGTTGGTTGATGCGTGGCGGAACCTCCACCCGGATTTCACTGCTTTTTCGCGGAGGTCTGAGGGAGGTGGTTCCCGTATTGATCGAATATACATTTCCCGAGCGTTTGTTTCCCATGTCTCAGCGGCCTCAATGCGGTTGGTGCCGTTTCGGACCACTGTCTGGTGCGTGTGGATTTTAATCCAGCGCGTCCTCGGGCTGGGTCCGCGTACTGGCATTTTAACAACTGGCTGCTGGAGGATCGGTGTTTCCGGGAGTCATTCAGTCGGTTTTGGGTGAAGTGGAGAGAGAGGCAGAGGTGCTTCTCTTCCCTTAGGCAGTGGTGGGATGTGGGGAAAGCTCACATCCGTCTCTTTTGTGAGGAATATACGTGGGGGTCGACCGGACGGCGGGACTCAGCGGTCGAGAGGCTTGAGAGGGAGCTACTGGACGCAGAGTCTCGCCTGGGTCGGGTTGGTGATGACTCCTGTGAATGGGGAGAGTTTCAGGAGAAGAAGGAAGCCTTGAGGAACCTGCTGCTTGAGCGGTCTCGAGGCGCTTTCGTGAGGTCGCGGGTCCAGATGATGCAAGATCTGGACCGAGCTTCACCTTTCTTTTTCTCTCTGGAGAAAGGGCGGGGAGCCCGCAAGCAGCTCATAGAGCTGCTCGCAGACGATGGCTCCTCTGTCACTGATCCGGAGAGGATCAGTGCTGTGGTCAGGTCCTTTTATGGGTCCCTGTTCTCCGCAGGTGGATTCAGCGGGGAGGCTCAGCAGGACTTGTGGGAGGGTCTACCGACTGTTGATAGGGAGGTGGCCGATCTTCTTGATGGCCCCTTATCTTTGGAGGAGTTGACTCGTGCCCTGCATCAGCTCAGGAAGGGTAAGTCCCCTGGGCTGGATGGGTTGACGGTAGAGTTTGTTAGAGCTTTCTGGGATATCCTGGGGGGTGATTACATGTTGGTTCTGGGGGAGAGCCTGGCGACCGGGGAGATGCCCCTCTCGTGGCGCAGGGCAGTTGTTGTCTTGCTGCCCAAGAAGGGCGAACTCCGCTTGTTGAAGAACTGGCGGCTGGTCTCTCTCCTATGCACAGAGTATAAAGTATTTGCACGCGCAATGGCAAATCGCCTGGGCTCCGTGCTGTCTCAAATGATTCATCCTGACCAGTCCTATACAGTCCCTGGCCGGTCCATTCAGGATAACATACACCTGGTAAGGGACCTGATTCATCTAGCCCAGGGTACTGGTCAGTCGGCTGCTTTTCTGTCTCTTGATCAGGAGAAGGCTTTTGATAGGGTAGAGCATGATTACCTATTCAGGACGTTGCAAGCGTTTGGACTTGGACCGCATTTTGTGGCCCGGGTCCGGCTTTTGTACGCTGCAGCAGAGTGCCTTGTGAAGGTTAATGGTGCGTTGTTGGCTCCCTTTCATTTTGGGAGGGGGGTCCGTCAGGGGTGCCCCATGTCAGGTCAGTTGTACTCGGTCTGTGTGGAGCCGTTCCTGTGTCTTCTTCAGAGGAGGTTGACAGGCCTGGCCCTACCTGGCCTGGGGGTGGAGGTGGTTCTTTCGGCGTATGCAGATGATGTACTTCTTATGTTCACTGATCCTGGTGACCTGCGGAGAATGCGTGACTGCCAGAGGATTTTCTCGGCTGCATCTTCTGCCAGGATTAACTGGAGTAAGTGCTCTGGTCTTTTAGTGGGTCAGTTGCAGGTGGACTCCCTGCCGGAGGAGATGGCAAGGTATGTGTGGAGCACCACACATCTCCTCTATCTGGGGGTTTACCTCAGTCCCACTGAGGATGCTTGGCCGGCGAACTGGCAGGAGTTGGAGATGAAAGTGGTTGCCCGGCTGGGGCGCTGGTCAGGCCTGCTTGGAGTTCTTTCCTTTCAGGGGAGGGTGCTGGTCATAAACCAGCTGGTGGCCTCCATGTTATGGTACCGGCTGGCTACTCTTGTCCCGCCTTCCATATTTGTAAATGCTCTACAGAAGAAGCTGGTAGATTTATTTTGGGGAAATAGGAAGCACTGGGTCTCTGCAGCGGTCCTGAGTCTCCCGTTAGAGGAGGGTGGCCAGTCCTTGGTATGCGTGCATACCCAGGTGGCGGCTCTCCGTCTCAGGACTCTGCGGAGGTATATGTATGTAGAGAACCCCCCCAGATGGCACGCTCTGGCCACGTATTTTTTTCGTCGGGGTTGTTGCCTAGGGGGGGGTCTCGCGGCTCCCGGTGGCGGGCATCAGTCGACCCGCCCTAAGGGGCTTGCCTGTTTTCTACCGGGATGTGCTAAGAGTGAGGAATTTGGTTGTTTTCAGCCAGCGTGTTGCTCCACGAGGGGAGGGGGATGTTGTGGCTGCGGGAGTGGCCGGTCCTCACCCAGTCATGACGGGTGTCGAGGAGAGGCGCGCACCTAGAGTGGTTGTGACTGAGCTTTCACCCGCTCCGTCAGATCTGCTCATCGGGCCTAGGCTCTGGGATATTTCTCGGGCACCGGCTCCACACAACCTGAGCCGCCTTTCTGAGATGACTAGCATGCCGTTTCGTGATGCGAAGAGACGCACACTGTACAGAATGTTCCTGCACATTCTGCACCTCCTTGCCTTCGTTTCCCGTCCTGACACACCATGGCGGACGGTGCTACCACCTGAAGGCGGGGGAGGTCCCCAGTGGGGGTCCTTCTATAAGGGAGTTGTCCCCCTTTACATTGGGGACCTGGGGTGGAGACTGTTGCACAGAGCGGTGGTTTGTAATAAACTTTTGAGTAGGTTCACGGGCTCGTCCGCCGCATGTATTTTCTGCGGCGAGGAAGAGACCGTGTTCCACGTGTACATGGAGTGTGAGAGGCTACTGCCACTGTACCAATATCTGAAGGGGTTGTTCCTCAAGTTCTGGTTGCATTTTAGTCCCACGATACTAGTGTTTGGACATAAGGCAGGGTGTGGGGAGAGCCAAGTGGGGGGGTGGGACCTCCCTGTCGGTTTGCTCCTGGGCCTGGCCAAGATGGCCATTCGCGGGTCCAGGCAGCGGGCGGTCGATGGTGAGGCTAGAGTCGGCTGCCTGCCCCTCTTCCGGGCGTTCGTCCGTGCATGGGTGTCCCTGGAGAGGGAACACGCGGTGTCCACGGGGACTCTGGAAGCCTTCCGTGGGCGCTGGTCACCGCGTGGGGTTGAGAGTATCGTAAATAATGAATGTACTGTTGTACTATAATGATTTTTTTGATATAGTGTTTTTTTTTTGATTATGTATTGATGTGTTGTATCATATGATTGTGTCGAATAAAGTTTTTGAAAAAGGAAAAAAAAAGAAGAAAAAAAGAGAGAGAGTTAGAAAATGGAAGCACAAGGAAAGTAAGAAGGAAAGAGTTGGCAAGTGTGACTTTCAATAATTATGCAGTACCTAGACATTATAAATGAATGTTAATCTCGTGGTCTATGTACAGTGCCTTAATTTATTTTCATATGGATATTTATCTGCAACTATTCCCATCAGTAATCATCATGGGAATTTCCACCGGGATATTTAAATTACTCCTTGTCTTCAAAAAACATTCTATTTAAGGTTCTAATTGTTTAAATCAATGATGCCCAACATTCTCCAAGAAGAGTCATAAACTGCAGGTCACCTACTGAAAAGGAAGGAAACCTTCAAATCTATCCAAGGACAAAACAAAATTATCTATCAGCCGCAGTTATGCATCTGACAGGAGGTTATATTTTAAGAAACTAACACTCCAGTCAAATAAATCTTTACTTCCTTGTCTCAGCAACATCATGGAATATCTCCTGGAAAACATTACATGTTTGCTGGGAAATTAACCAGTTTTGCCTGGATTCTCCAAAAATTGAAGTCTGTCCATACATAGGAAGAATAATGCCTGTTAACAGTGCTTCTTCCTACTATTCCAATCATGAATGCATATTATTTCCCAGCCAGGTTTGAGCTTGGCATTTTTATTGTCAAACACTTCACTCGTTCAATAGTGGTTTATTGTCACATGTGCGAAACACAGTCAAATAATTTTCGAGTTGCCAGATTTGATGTCAATTCCGAAGAGGCGGGTCCATGTGATAGGTTTTATAGAGCATCGCCTGATCCAGGTAAGCCACTGCAACGTGTAGTGTGGCCACCTTGAGGGCACGGGAGGCAAGACCCCAGTTCACTTTCCTACCGGCTTTGCTCCTCATGACTGTCGTCGCTGGCTCCCTCCTCTTTGCTACTCTGGTCTTCGCAGCTTGCCCTCCCTCCACAGCGTCGGTCCGTTGGGCGAGTTCCTGGATTGTGCCAGCCATGCCAGGTCCTCTGAGCAGGTTCCCGGTATCATTTACTATCTCCCTCAGTTATGTGGTTCTATACAAAGATCGCCAAGCTGATCTATAATGGGGTCTATTCTTTCCCTAGCCACCCTTTTACTCTTAATATATCGGCAGAATTTCTTGGGATTTTCCTTTACTTTGCCTGCCAGATTCATTGCATGTCCTTTTTTTCCCCTCCCGATTGCCTTCATAAATGTACTCCAATACCTCTTATATTCGCTAAGGGATTCTCCCGATTCTAATTGCCGAAATCTGACATGTATCTCCTTCTCTTTCCTGACCAGAGTCTTAACATCACTCGTCAACCAGGGTTCCGTTAATCTGTCAGCTTTGCCCTTTACCCTTAGAGGAACACGCTGCCCCTGTACTTACTTTTGAAAGCATCTCACTTGCCAGTCGTCCCCTTACCAGCAAACGTACTCTCCCAATGGACACCCTGCAAGTTATATTGATTAAGGAAGTTTTCTTGGACACATTTAACAAATCCACCTCATCCAAGCCGTTTACACTATGGGAGACCTCTTCTAATTCACACTGACTATACAGAGGTCCAGTGCCCTCCATAATGTTTGAGACAAAGACCAAACATTTATTTATTTGCCTCTGTACTCCACAATTTGAGATTTGTTATGGAAAAAAAATCACATGCGGTTAAAGGGCACATTGTCAGATTTTATTAAAGGGTATTTTTTCTACATTTTGGTTTCACCATGTAGAAATTACAGCTGTGTTTATGCAGTCCCCCCATTTCAGGGCACCATAATGTTTGGGACACATGGCTTCACAGGTGTTTGTAATTGCTCAGGGGTGTTTAAATGCCTCCTTAATGCAGGTATAAGAGAGCTCTCAGCACCTAGTCTTTCTTCCAGTCTTTCCATCACCTTTGGAAACATTTATTGCTGTGTATCATCATTAGGACCAAAGTTGTGCCAATTAAAGTCAGAGAAGCCATTATGAGACTGAGAAACAAGAATAAAACTGTTAAGAGACATCAGCCAAACCTCAGGCTTACCAAAATCAACTGTTTGGGACATCATTAAGAAGAAAAAGAGCACAGGTGAGCTTACTAATTGCAAAGGGACTGGCAGGCCAAGGAAGACCTCCACAGCTGATGACAGAAGAATTCTCTGAATAATAAAGAAAAATTCCCAAACACCTGTCCGACAGATCAGAAACACTCTTCAGGAGTCAGGTGTGGATTTGTCAATGACCACTGTCTGCAGAAGACTTCATGAACAGAAATACAAATACTGCAAGATGCAAACCACTGGTTAGCTGCAAAAATAGGATGGCCAGATTACAGTTTGCCAAGAAGTACTTAAAAGAGCAACCACAGTTCTGGAAAAAGGTCTTGTGGACAGATGAGACGAAGATTAACTTATATCAGAGTGATGGCAAGAGCAAAGTATGGAGGAGAGGAGGAACTGCCCAAGATCCAAAGCATACCACCTCATCCGTGAAACACGGTGGTGAGGGTGTTATGGCGTGGGCATGTATGGCTGCTGAAGGTACTGGCTCACTTATCTTCATTGATGATACAACTGCTGATAGTAGTAGCATAATAAATTCTGAAGTGTATAGACATATCCTATCTGCTCAAGCTCAAACAAATGCCTCAAAACCCATTGGCTGGCGGTTCATTCTACAGCAAGACAATGTTACCAAATATATTGCTAAAGCAAGAAAGGAGTTTTTCAAAGCTAAAAAATTGTTAAATTCTTGAGTGGCCGAGTCAATCACCCGATCTGATCCCAATTGAGTATGCCTTTTATATGCTGAAGAGAAAACTGAAGGGGACTCGCCCCCAAAACAAGCATAAGCTAATGATGGCTGCAATATAGGCCTGGCAGAGCATCACCAGAAGACACCCAGCAACTGGTGATGTCCATGAATCGCAGACTTCAAGCAGTCATTGCATGCAAAGGATATGTGACAAAATACTAAACATGACTACTTTCATTTACATGACATTGCTGTGTCCCAAACATTATGGTGCCCTGAAATGGGGGATTATGTATAAACACGGCAGTAATTTCTACATGGTGAAACCAAAATGTATAAAAATGGCCTTTATTAAAATCTGACAATGTGCACTTTAACCACATGTGATTTTTTCTATTACAAATCTCAAATTGTGGAGTAGTCAAATAAATAAATGATGGGTCTTTGTCCCAAACAATATGGAGGGCACTGTACAACACAGTTTCAGCATAGTGTTCATTTCCTTCCTATTTCTAAGTTTTACCCATATAGTCACTAGACAATCCCGCCCCCCCCAAAAAAAAACCTCTCTGCACACTTATCAATGCAGCTTCCATGAGAGATTATGAGCTCGTAATTAGAAACAATAATTTTTTACCAAATTTCCCTATTTTACTTCAGTCAAGATTACCACTGGGGGCACCGCAGGTATTATTGAAAATGAAATTGTCAACTTTGCAGACAGGACCTGAAACATGGAGCCCTCTGATCCAGATATTACAGTGATACTGGAATTCATTATATTATAAGCAATCTTATAACCTACACATATATGCAAAAATGTAATTGCTATATTTTTAAATCAGCCCATCCCTTAAAATGGTATGTGCCCACACAGAAAAAAGAGAAAAGCATTTAAATCTAGTTTTACGATTTCAATGGAATGTAAAAGCTATACGATTAGCTGCACTCCATTAAGTGCTTTAAGATTAATGCAGTTGCCTAGGCTATTATGCATGTCTGCTGAAAAAATCGACAAAACTTAAGTCATTTGAAAATCTCATTCATTTTCTAGAAGTCTTTAAAGGTATATTTGATTTAAAGAAGCCTCAAGGCAATTTTCTTTTCTTCACCATATCATTACTTATATAAAACATATTGTTATGCATTTCTTATAATCACGGTCCCGTTCTGCTCTTTAGTAAACAGTGAAATTATTTTGTCATTATGGCACATGTACAAGCATAATATTCCATCCAGTCCTGTGCATGTGGGTTTGTGATCTGATGTTGCCCTATCGGGCAAAGGTAATGCAGGGCGAGGTTTACTGAACGAGTTCAGAAAATCAAACATTCAGCAGAGCAGGCAAAGTCTGTGACAGGGCTTTTCCTCTGCGGGGTTTTATAAAAGCTCACAAGAATAATTTGAGAAATCTATGGGTTGCTGCGGCTGTTTCTGTTTATTCACTTGCCACCATCTTGCAATGCTGATGTTTTACATCAAATCATCTCCATCTTTTTCTGCCTTTCCTCTTGTAAGCAACAATTTGCCTTTAAATGCCATCCCCTCACCCACCAACCTCAATCCCCTCACTATACCTCCTTAATTGAAATAGAAAACTGATGCCAGAATTATGGGTCCAATTTATTAAAATGTGAAAATGATGAATGTTCTTGAAGCACT
Organism: Malacoraja senta; assembly: GCA_038087875.1. Classification (NCBI taxonomy): domain Eukaryota; kingdom Metazoa; phylum Chordata; class Chondrichthyes; order Rajiformes; family Rajidae; genus Malacoraja; species Malacoraja senta. The sequence goes on along the minus strand of CM075985.1, from coordinate 8,717,471 downwards.
GCAATGTGAACGCATTTGATTTTGGTGCAGTTGCAGCACAGCAGTCCTCAAAGGATTAACTGCTTTCTTAACCTTGAGAAATAGAGAAGCATTCTTGCAGTCTAAAAATATCACATTGCCTTTCTTATTTGCAACAGGACACAACAGCATTAAAATCAACTGCAAATATTTTCTTTAAGATACGACTTCACTCCACCACAAATCACCAAGACTAAATTATAATCCAGTGAGAACTGCATTGTTATAGCATCTCTTGCTTTCAAAATTCCAAAGGAATTCATGTACACAAATTACTTTTAAGTGTAGTTAATAAGTTTACAGACATACATGGGAATCATTTTATATAGGTCATCGTAAACAATAATGCGAGGGTCTGGCTACAACTTAATTGATTGAGTGAAGAGCTTGTCTAGAATGTTTCAAGGCCTTTCTTGTTGATTCCTCAATCAAATCTGTTTTAACTTCTGGTTCTGAATGCGTCAGTGAAGATTGGCACTCCCAATAATATAGCATACCTTCAGGACTGCATTAAACTCTCAGCTAAATTATGCTACTCATCAGTTTCTCTTACTCAGAGACAATAATGCTATTAAGACAAGCAGTCATATGACAAATATTGCAAGTTTCATTCTTTGCAATGTAGTGATATGTGAAAACTTGAAACATAATGGACATTGGAAAACTTCGTGAAATCCAAGTAGAACATGTGGAGAATGCAGTCAGTCCTTGGAGTTTTAAGGTATATAAAATTGTGGCTACCAAAGGGCCACTCGTCTGTTCTTGAGGTGCAAGCATGAACAGATCAAAATGGAAAAGGGCTACCATTTTGGCTGCATTTGATACGTGCTTGAGTGTGCATTTGTTAAAGATAACAGGTCCGCATGCCATCAAATTAAATAAAGTAAGAATAAATTGGCCATCATCACGATTGAATCCAATCACAATTCTACTATCTACCTAGAACTTGCTTAAAATATATAAATGCGAAGATGTGCACATCAAATGTTTCAATGAGTCATTCATTAAGTACACGACCCTTGAGATGTGCCAGGATAGGAAAAGGGCTGACTAAGAACAAAAACATAATCCTAAAAGAGTATATTGTTTCTACATCAATTGCAAGGCATAGACCAAGGAAAGAGGAATTAAAAATGACACTGCAATACAGACCTCCATTACGCAGCTTGTGTGTTTATCACAATTAAATCTATGCCTGTCCTTAGCCAGAATCAGACAGTAACCTTGATGCCAAGAAGCACCTTTGTAGCAGCAGTGCTTTGCCCCACCTACTGTAACAAAAAAGCATGATATCTCATTTATACTACATACTGCAGTTTCAATGGTCATTAAACATTGACTTCCAAACATTCAATTTACACATTTTCTTTGGGTACATGTCTCGATTTATGAAGCTATTGAACGCTGCCACAAGGAATACACCAATTCCCATCCATATTGACATTGTGCATCCTCCCACGCCATTTTATCTTCATGACAATCATGGTGCTCTGCTTGCTGTCGTGATTTATCACAACTTATTTTGTGCATTATTCACATTGGATTCAAAACATTTCGGCAGTTTCGATGACTGCACCTCCTCTAACAAATTGCAGAAAACTATAACCATTAATATTAGTTAAAATATAATTAATATAAGTGGAAACAGTGAGTATTTGGTAGACAATTAGCCATGTTATATCTTGAGCATCAAAAGTACAAATAAGCTGACAAAATATAGCTAAGTGACCGAAGTGTTATTCCTGCAAGTGTTACAATGGGCAGATGTGTTTCAATGACGAAAATTGGACAAAAAAGGTCAAGTTGTGATTAGAAGAACATCAAGTCTGATGATAATCCAGGACAAAGCAAATCTAGAAAGAATGGGAATAGAGTGATGAAAGTGCCAACATGTGTTCAAATCTTGTTTGAATGTTTCAAAATAAGTGCATAATATTTATCTTGTGGAAAGTGTAGATAATGTATAGGTGCCGATCGGAGCTAAAATGAATCAACGAGAAATGCGGCTTCTCTCCGAAATGGGTGTTGAATGTAAATCAGACATGGCTCCTTTGGAATGATCATCTTAAGGGCCGAGAAAATTGCTCCAGGTTTTAAGGGAAACAAAGATCACTTTCTCATATATCTGCAATGATACAGGAGAACATGTGATCCATCCAATCCACGATAGCTCCCTGAAGCACAATCCTTATAACCCCATTCTCTCTTTCCTTATTTTCCTCTTTCCCTGCAACTCATTCTATCTCACACATGCCCATTAATTTCCCTTTGATTTGTTTTGTAATTAAACTACACCAAGGGGCAATGTATAGCAACCAGTGAAGCTAGGCGCAAATCTTTAGGATTGGACAAGGAAACACTCAGGAGAGGTCCAAGTGATCACACGAGAACGAGCAAACTTCTAGCAGCCAGTGGGTTGTAATATTAATTGATGCATCACCAACCTCTCCTAGGAGGCGATGCTGAAAGTTAAACTCCTCTGAAGTCTACCATTTGCAGAGCTCTAATGGCCCCATGTAATCCTTCCAAGATTACTTGGGGCCATTTCTCCCCCTTCATCAAACACTCTTGCGCAGGGAATAATCTGGATAACCATGATTTGGGGCACAATACAATACAATAATACTTTATTAGCCAAGAATGTTTTACAACATACGAGGAACTTCATTTGCCAAGTCAGTCATACAAATAAAAAGCAACAGAACACACAAAATACATTTTAACATAAACATCCAACACAGTGACTCCTCCACATTCCTCACAATGGTGGAAGGCGAAAAAAAAGTTCAATCTCTTCCCTGCTTTGGGGGCCTCGAGCCTCCCGTTGACAGGACGATCTTACTCCCGTAGCCGGTGGCGGGCCTTCCACGTCGGGCCGATCAAGCTCTGCATCGGGGGGAATCTCAGCTCCCCCGTGCTGGCGATCTGACCTCGGATCGGGGCTAGTAGAACGTTGTGCGGCAAATGTCACTGACAGCACCAGTACCCCTTGCAATGATGTAATGATGCAACTATGAATCATGAATAGAGAAAATTATAGCTAGAGTATGCAAGATTTCCGGTGTATTTCTGAATTTGCAAAATCACCAAAAAACATTAAGTTGACAAGTGGGGCTGGATTTGAAGTTGTAGAGTTATTGAAATTTCATGTGAAAGAAGGATTGGGGGTTTAGTTTTGAGCGTTGGAGGAAATCGCTTTTAAAACATGGGGGGGGGGGGGACACAATGAGGCCTGACATCTAGGTCAGGGGTCGGCAACCTACGGCCCATGGGCCGAATCCGGCCCGTAACCCGAACTCATCCGGCCCACAGGTGTATTTTTTTTCAATTAGTTTTCGCGACCTGGGAACTGCAGCCAGACCTGGGGCATGCAGGCGACCTGGGCGCTACAGCCAGACCTGGGGCAAGCGAGCCGACCTGGGACTGGCTGTAGAGCCCAGGTCACAAAACATGGGGGGATTGTCCCCCACCTCTCAAAACATGGGGGTGGGGTCACCCCCCCCCCCACCAGGATTTCCGCCCATGCTTGACTACTGGATGTCACATGAAATAAGGAGATTTATATAACTGTACCACCATCAAAGTAGCTCAATACGAAAAGTCTTTCAGAGATGTCTTTCTACATCATGTAAATGAAAGCCTTGTTCAAGTCCAATCTGAGGCACTGTCTTAACTATGACCATGTGACAGAAAAGGGTGTGCTTTACCCCAAGGAATTTTAACAAGAGAGAACTATTCAGATTTTCACTGATACCATATTTAAGCCCCATTCATCAACCAACTAGCGGAAGCCAAGGGGAGTTTTTGTTTCCTTTCTTGATTTACAAATTTTTACATAACAAAACTTATTCCAGGAATAAAATCCTTTATACCGTAAAACACACTGACATTATTCAAAATATCCCATCCTTCCCCTCATACTATGCATTCATTTCCTGCATCAACCCTGAAATTGCTTTCACAACACCAAAAAATAAAATCATGATTCTGGTTAAGGTGATAACCAAGCACAACCCAGCTTTGGGTTTCTGCCCCTCAGCTGACACAACCCATGTTAATGTCAAGCACAAAAAGTGTGACAGCGTTCACTTCTATTACAACTGTTTTCTTCAATTTCCCCAGTGGTTCTTGACTATTAGTGAACTGCTGAACTCATGTGCCCCTGGGGCAAATCTGAATTACTGCTGGTCTAGCTGGTCTCAGCCAAAATATGACTAATGGGCAGTTGCATTGAAAGGTAAATCGTATCTTTGAATTCATGCAGAGGTGGGAAGGTTTCTAATTAGCCAGAAAAAGAAGAAGATATTCAATTTTATAGTTCCATTCTCAATATCCATGTTCTCCAAAGATGTTGCTTGACCCATTGAGTTACCCCAGCACTGTCTTTTTTATTCAATTTTATAGAATGCAGCAAGGCATCAGCCTGGCATCACAGCAAAGTCATCACCGGTGTTCAATTGCAGTTTGCTGACCTTTCACCTTTTAAACAAAGCATTTTAAATAAGCCCTTTAAAATAAGAGTAGCTCAATTAAGTTAAACAGAATAATTACAAAAACATTGATTTCCATGAACAGCAAATCAGATTAATGCGATGTAATGCAATCAAAACATGGTTTCATATCTAGAGGAACAAAATTGGAAAGAATTAAACCCAAAATTCCAGAGAAGTAAAAATTGCATTCAAGGAAAAGGCAAGCAGAACACATTTCAATAAAATCTAAAAATAAAGAGCCTGACTTTATTTTACTTTACCCCTTCTTTGAAAACATGAGGGATGGAGTATAGACGAGTTAAATCTCCAGAAAAAATCTAGAGATTGTAAGAAACAACTGTAACAAACAAAAAACGGTATGAGCCAAATCAGTGTTAATCAACATGGGTGTGCTTGGACAATTCAAGACTTTGACAATGTTCCTGAGTATTCAAATGAAATACATGAAATATTGCCTATTTTAATCACAAAAAGAATCTAATGAATAGACAGAGTTGGGAAGAGTTTAAATTAGCCAAAAATGAAGACAAGTACTACAACAAGTCTGAAGAAGGGTCCCGATCTGAAACGTTGCCAATCTATTCCCTCCACAGATGCTGCCTGACCCACTGAATTTCTCCAGCATTTTGTGTGTTCTGCTCAAGAAAAAAACATCATATTGTAGATTCCAGGATAGCATGCTGGCCCACAGGCACTGAGCTAAAAGACATCAAAAGACATGAGAATCTTGAAAATAAAGCCCCATAGTACTTTCATAAAAGTGTTGGAAGGATAGGCAATATGGTAGAAGCATACAAAGCAAAGATATGGAGCAAAGAATTGAATTTAAATCAGATTAGAAAGACGGTGCTGTAGAATTGTCGAGGGATCTTTGTTCACATCCGTATAGAGTCAAGAAAAATCTTCCAGGATATGACTGAACAAAGACCCAGATCTCATATAAAGGTTTATTATAAAAATGGGCAGCCTCGATGCCAAATGAAACCCATAAAAATAGAGAGAGACGGTAAAACAGAGCAAAAGTGTACTGCTGCTGATCGCTGACATGGAGCTGCTATCAGTACAGGCATAATCCTTCCACTGTAATTCTACGAACTGCAGGACTGCTGCGAATATGGATATATACTCAGTGATGGACAGATATTAATTTGACTGCTGATGACTCCTTTTGCGCAGAACATCTGAGTCACCATCATGGCCCTTGCTGTAATCATCCTATTGCTAGGTTTTTCCCATGTGGCTGGTGCTTCGAAAGAGAGACACTCATCCGACGTGTTACATCAGCAATTGTGTCTGAAAGTCAGGTTCTTTATTTTTAGGTTTTATTGAAATGTTATTTTAGTTTTTCTTGGTTACAAACGTTGGAAAGAGCACAATTTTGCTGTATGTTTGAAAAACAAAGTTGGTTTCGCGTAGGGTCTTCCAGGACTATAATCATATAGCTTATAGCCAATGAGGTTGTCATTGTTGTAATTTTGGAATCATGGCAGTCAATTTGCATTCATACAGCTCCCAGAAATTGCTGCCAAAGAAATGTCACTTACTTCAGTTTGAACAGCTGTTTGGGAGACTGGATTGCAAGGATATAATGACAAAAGTGGCATATTTGGTTAAAACTTAATGCAGGGAAGGCCAATGCCAACATGGATTACTTGGGCCAAATTGTGTAGGAAGGAACTGCAGATGCTGGTTTAAACCGAGGATAGACACAAAGTGCTGGAGTAACTCAATTCAGGTCGAGACCCTTCTTCAGTCTGAAGAAGGGTCTCGACCCGAACGTCACCCGTTCCTTCTCTCCAGAGATGTTGCCTGTCATGCTGAGTTACTCCAGCATTTTGTGTCTAACTTGGACCAAATTGTTTGCTTCTCAAATGTGAATAATCTATCGACGCCTTGATACAGAACATTTTGCTATCACTAAGGGAAGACCATATAATTAAAAGAACTGCTTCATTTTTAGAGGCACATTGGTGCTACAGCTTGTAGAGGCCTTATCCCACAAATTCCAGTGATCCGCGCAGGAGCGGCACGGTTGCTGCCTTACAGCGCTTGCAGTGTCGGAGACGCGGGTTCGATCCCGACTACGGGTGCTGTCAGTACGGAGTTTGTACGTTCTCCCCGTGACCACGTGGGTTTTCTCCGAGATCTTCGGTTTCCTCCCGCACAGACGTACAGATTTATAGGTTAATTAGCTTGGGTTTGTATACTTGGTATAAGTGTAAATTGTCCCCAGTATGCATAGGCATTGTGTTAATGTGCGGGGATCGCTGGTCGGTGCAGGCTCGGTGGGCCGAAGGGCCTGTATCTCTAAACTAAACTAAACTAAACTAAACTGATCCAAAGTCAATCCTGACCTCCAATGCTCTCTGTGTGGACTTTGCCCATTTCCCCATCATAATGTGATTTCCTCCAGGTGTTCTGGTTTCTTCTCACATCTCACAGATATGCAAGTTGGTAGTTTACTTGGCCACCTGTGTGGAGGTGAGTGGTAGAATCTAGGGGAAGTTGTTGAGAATGAAAGAATAAAGTAGGATTAGTGTAATTAGTGTAGGATTAGGGTGTTTGATGGTCAGTGTGCAATTGGTTAGTTGAAGGGCCTGTTTCCATGCTGAAACGACTTTACGATAAGCCATTTGCGAGATTGTACATCAGTAATCACCGCTTACATTTAATAAGAGGCAGTCAAAATCAAAACTCACCAAAGTCAACAAAACACATTTCATTCTCAGAATCACATGATGGTTACAACACTGAAGGACCCATTCATCCCACTGAATCTTCACCAGGAGTAATCCAGCTAATTCTATTCCTTCTTTCGCCCACAGCCCAGCAAATTACTTCCTTTCGAATACCTATCCAGATTCCCTCACAATGCGTCAATTTAATCTTCTCCATCCCCAACAGTGAATTTCACACTCCAACCATGATGTAAAAAAAATACTCAATCACTTTTGGTTCTTTTGCCAATCACCTTAATTTTATGCCCCCACGTTCTTGACTTCTCTAACAACAGGAATCATTTCTATCTATTTCCCATACTTTTTATTATTCATACACCCATTTCATATATCCTCTTAACCACTTGTATTCGAACAAATACATTCCCAGCTTTTCCAGTCTATCAACATAATGAAACTCCTCATCCCTAGAATCTCAACTGCACCTTTTGTTCATCTCTCCAAAGGTGTGGCATCCAGAACTAGACTTAATTTTCTAGTCATGGCTGAACTACCAGCATTTTATAAAGGATGATCACAACTTCCTTGCTCTTTTCTTCTTCCAATTCACTTTGTAATTAAAAAAAATATATATATATTTGAACATAGAGCTTGCACATACATATCAGGTAAAAAAACATCCTCTGATTTGTAAGAAGGAAGTGCAGATTCTGGTTTAAACCGAAGATAGAAACAAAAAACTGGACAGGCAGCATCTTTGGAGAGAAGGAATGGGTGATGTTTTGGATCGAGACTCTTCTTCAATCGTTATCTCATCTGCCTGCACGTGATCCATTCTCTGAATATCCTTGTGTTGATCTAAACGCCACTTAAACACCACTATCGTATCTGTCTCCACCATGACCCCTAGCAGCGCGTCTCAGACACCTGTCACCCTCTGCATATTAAAAAAATTGCACAGCACAAACTTTAGATATACACTAAAAGCTGGAGTAACTCAGCGGGACGGGCAGCATCTCTGGAGAGAAGGAATGGGTGACGTTTTGGGTCAAGACCCTTCTTCAGACTGGTTAGGGATAAGGTAAACGAGAGATATAGACGGTGATGTGGAGAGATAAAGAACAATGAATGAAAGATTTGCAAAAAAAAGTAACGATGATAAAGGAAACAGGCCATTGTAAGCTGTTTGTCAGGTGAAAATGAGAAGCTAGTGTGAATTGGGTGGAGGAGGTATAGAGAGAGAGAGAGAGAAAGGGAATGCCGGGGCTACCTAAAGTGAGAGAAATCAATACTCATACCACTGGGCTGTAAGCTGCCCAAGTGAAATATGAGATACTGTTCCTCCAATTTGCGTTTAGCCTCACTCTGGCAATGGAGGAGACCTCAGACAGGAAGGTCTGTGTAGGAATGGGAAGGAGAATTAAAGTATCCAGCAACCGGGAGATCAGGTTGGTTCAGGCGGGCTGAGCGAAGGTGTTCCGTGAAACGATCGCCCAGTCTGATTTGGTCTCGCCAATGTATGAGTCCACATCTTGAACAACGGATACAATAGATGAGGTTAGAGGAGGTGCAAGTGAACCTCTGCCTCACCTGAAAGGACTGTCAGGATCCCTGGACAGAGTCAAGGGAGGAGGTGTAGCAACAGGCGTTGCATCTTCTGCAATTGCAGGGGAAGGTACCTGGGGAGGGTGGGAAGGGGTGAATTAACCAGGGAGTTGCGGAGGGAACGGTCTCTGCGGAAGGCGGAAAGGGGTGGAGATGGGAAAATGTGGCTAGTGGTGGGATCCCGTTGGAGGTGGCGGAAATTTCGGAGGATTATATGTTGTATGCGACGGCTGATGGGGTGGAAGGTAAGGACTAGGGGGACTCTGACTCTGTTGCGATTAGGGGGAGGGAGAACAAGGGCGGAGCTGCGTGGTATCGAGGAGACACGAGTGAGGGCCTTGTCTATGATGGGAGAGGGGAACCACCGTTCCCTAAAGAATGAGGACATCTCGGATGGAACAATAGCCAATAGGTGCACGAGTAGGCCATTTGGCCCTTCGAGCCAGCACCACCATTCACTGTGATCATGGCTGATCATCCCTAATCAGTACCCCGTTCCTGCCTTCTCCCCATATCCTCTGACTCCGCTATTTTTAAGAGCCCTATCTAGCTCTCTTGAAAGTATCCAGAGAACTGGCCTCCACTGCCCTCTGAGGCAAAGAATTCCACACTCACAACTCGGTGAGAAAAAGTGTTTCCTCATCTTGCGTGCAGAAGCAGCGTAGACGGAGGAATTGGGAGTAGGGGATAGAGTCTTTGCACGAAGCATGGTGGGAAGTAGTGCAGCCTATAATGCTTCAGTCTGGAAAGTAATAATTCATACCGTGATCTGGTATCATGCCTACATTCTGCCACTTCTTCAGACAGAGAACGGAATTGTCTATTAGTGCCTGCTCAGCATAATTGTTCCATGTGCAATGTTATAGAATATATGGTTTCAAGTATCCATAGTAACGGGTAACTGGATAACAAAGGAGTGACCGAGATGCCAGACACAACTTTTTTTATAACATCCAACAACTGTGGAGTAATTTAATAAAACGCCATCCCTTAAAATTGGATTCCACTTTACTTTTTATTCAATCACAAATGCAAAGGACGGAGAACAGAAGGCTGCACAAGGTAAACCTGTACACAGCGTATTAATTTCAGCACAATTAGAAAGATAACATTTTCAAAATTCATGAGCTCCATAATTGTACCGTTAAAACGTTTGCCTGAACTCTTTCATTCAGGAGCATCAACAATAAGATTGCAATTTTCAGTCATGATCCAAGTGCAACAGTGCATGAGGCAGCACATCCTCATAAGGGAAGTCATGCTTGTGACTGTATCCATTTTACTAAGCTGTGAGCAACTAGCAGCAAGAGATCTGGCAAATAAAGGGAAAGTTGCCAGGAGATGTCAAGAAATATGGTTCTAACTTCACCAACCTGGATCAAGAGATCCTATCTGAAGAGATATTCTCCCATGAGAGAGTTCTTTTCATCTGGGAGGAGAGGTCTGCATGCTACATTGACGGTCTGCATGGGCCCTATGGAAACTAAAATGTTAACGTCTGTTTGTATTTGCTGACCCCCTTAGACCTGTAAGCATAAATATACGAGTGGTGCAAAAAACATGCCCCTGAGAATTTGGGGGATGCTTGCTGCATGATGAGAGTATGACCAGAGGCACAGGCTATGTCAACAAGAACGTTATCACCCCTCTTTCTCTTCCTCCTCCTTCACAGGTTCCCATGTTTCCTCTGAGGAAAAGAGATTGGTTTCCTGACGGCTGAGCTTTGTAAGGCCAGATGACAATAATAAAGTACATACTGTTTGGGGATAACGGGATGAAAATTAATCATTTAATTAACCTTGAATATCTGGCTTTGGCTACGAAGAAGATTTTCTCATATCCAACGGTAATCGAACGTTATGGAAGGAGAATCCTGTGGGAGCCCCATATTTCAGTGAAGAGGCTGCTAGCTCTGTATCATACTCTATAGTGAAGAAACATCCTTATCTTTGTGTTTTGATGTCCTGGTTACCGTGACAAGCAACAAACTAAGATGTCCTGTAGATCAGCCATGACTATGTGGAACGACCCAGTAACTAGCAATTTAAGTTCACTGGTAACCTCAAACAGCAATGCAGTCCATAAATGAGCACAAAACTAAAGGTCTGTTTCCCCAGAAGTTGCACATCTGTGACAACTGATATTATAAATATTAGGCACATTTCTCCTGGGAAAGGTCACGGCAGGAGCATGGATGAAATCATCAAGGCATAGATGTCTAATCTCTTGGGGTTCCCAACTTTGGTTTAAGTGCCTGAAGTCCTGGTCCTACAGCTCATTGTCATCCAACAGAACCAATGAAACCACCATGCTAGCACTTTCAAATGTTTCAAATGTTCAAATAGCAATAGGGGTCAGTAAAAGTCTATGTGCTTTCAGATACTTACAAGCATCCTCCAGAGTCTTCTATAGCAGATAGCAAAACTTGGAACCAAAAGTAAGAATGTACCATTAACTGATAATGTCACTGATCATGCCCTTCACTGAAAGCATGATTCTGCTGATGTAAGATAACAGCTATTACTCTTCTGACACTTCTCAGAGAAATATATTTTTGAAACATTTGGATGAGGAATGCAAAATTGATGGATAGGTATATGGATATGAAAGGTTCAAAGGGATATAGGCTAAACACAGTCAAATGGGACTATGTGAATTGTAAATGGGGCATCTTGGTCGACATAGGCGAGTTGGGCCAAAGGGTCTGTTTTCATGCTGGATGACTCTATGACTGATTGCAGAAATGTGTCTTAACATTGAAAATGCACTACCTGCACAAATATATAAAGTCTGAAGAAGGTTCTCGACCCGAAACGTCACCATTCCTTCTCTCCAGAGATGCTGCCTGACCCGCTGAGTTACTCCAGCATTTTGTGTCTACCTTCAACTTAAACCAGCATCTGCAGCCTGGACCATCTCCGACATCTCCCTACCGTTTCTAGATCTCACCGTCTCCATCACAGGAAACAGACTATTGACCAATATCTACTACAATCCTACTGACTACCATAGCTATCTTGACTACACTTCTTCCCATCCTTCTTCTTGTAAAGACTCTATCCCCTGCTCCCAATATCTCCGTCTACGCCGCATCTGCGCCCAGGACGAGGTTTTTCATACCAGGGCATTGGAGATGTCCTCATTCTTTCGGGAACAGGGGTTCCCCTCTTCCATTATAGATGAGGCTCACAATAGGGTCTACGCGATATCCCGCAGCTCCGCTCTCACTCCCCCTCCCCCCTCTCATAAGAAGGACAGAGTCCCCTTTGTCCTCGCCTTCCACCCCACCAGCCATCGTATACAACAGATAATCCTCCAACATTTTCGCCACCTTCAAAGGGATCCCACTACTGGCCATATCTTCCCATCTCCACCCCTTTCTGTTTTCGGCAGAGAGCGTTCCCTCCGTAACTCCCTGGTCAACTCGTCCCTTCCCACCCAAACCACCCCCTCCCCAGGTACTTTCCCCTGCAATCGCAGGAGACGCAACACCTGTCCCTTTACCTCCCCCTTCAACTCCATTCCAGGACCCAAGCAGTCTTTCCAGGCGAGGCAGAGGTTCACTTGCACCTCCTCCAACCTCATCTACTGCATCTGCTGTTCCAGGTGTCAACTTCTCTACATCGGCGAAACCAAGCGCAGGATCGGCGATCGTTTAGCTGAACACCTCCACTCAGTCCGTCTTAACCAAGCTGATCTCCTGGTGGCCCAGCACTTCAACTTCCTCTCCCATTCCCAATCTGACCTTTCTGTCCTGGGCCTCCTCCATTGTCAGAGTGAAGCACCAGCACAAATTGGAGGAACAGCACCTCATATTTCACTTGGGTAGTTTACACCCCAGCGGTAGGAACATTAACTTCTCTAACTTCAGGTAGCCCTTGCTCTCTCTCTTCATTCCCTCCCCCCCCTTTCCAGTTCTCCCACTAGTCCCACTGTCTCTGCCTACACTCTTACTTTGTCCTACCCCTTCCCCTGACATCAGTCTGAAGAAGGGTCTCGACCCAAAACATCGGCAATTCCTTCTCTCCATAGATGCTGCCTCACCCGCTGAGTTTCTCCAGCATTTTGTGTCTACCTTCGATATTACCAGCATCTGCAGTTCTTTCTTAAACATCTGCAGTTCTTTCCTACACATATATAAAGTGGTCGGTTGAAATTCAGGAGTGAATCAAAATTACCTGTACATAATTATCACACTTTAACTGGGAAATAATCCATATAAGGCAAGAAAAAAAAAATACACGTGTTCTCATTTTGAAGCCCTCAGGATTGAATTCTGAGCGAAAGATGTTTTGAATCAGAGCCAACTAACTGGCATATCAGCAGATTGGTTCATTGAGCTATGGGACATAATTTTAATCACCTAATCTTACATGTTCTGATTTTATCACTCTTAAGAATCTCGATAGCCTCAAGTATGGTCTTGAGAACTATAAAATAGTCTCAAGGAGTTCAACTCATCAAGGACAAAGCAGTCCACTTTTTTTTCCTTTTCTTTTTTTTTTTAATTATTATTTTTATTAGAAGTAAGTACAATTGTATACAATCATATTTTCATAATACATTTTATGTACAGCTTCTTATTATTTTAATTTTGTAATAAAGAAGAAAAAGAAAAAGAAATTAGATAATGAAGAATAGAAAAATGTGAGATATATAGTGTGTGAAAAAGAAAAATAGAGAGTGAAAGAAGAAAGTTAAGAAATAGAAAATAGAAGAAAAAGAGTAAAAGAAGAAAAGAGAAGTAAGGAGATCGTATTTATAATCTTGACCATTCCTCACCCAGTCACGGATTAGCTTTTACACTTGTGTTGCACCATATGTTTCCAAAAAGACGACAAATGGAGACCAACTCGTTATGAATTGGTCAAATTTATCTATTAGGAGGAATCGCATTTCCTCAAAATGTGCGGTATCCAACATACTTGCAATCCACATTTTGAGCGTTGGTATTGGTGTATTTTTTCCAAAATTTCAATATTAATTTTTTTGCTATTATTAAACCATAATTAAAAAATATTTTTTGAGATGGGTTCAATTTGTTCCCATCTTCCATTACCCCAAATATAATCAATTCATTATTGGGTTCCATTTTTGTCTTAAATAATTTTGTGAATATTTCGAAAATATCACTCCAAAATCCATGAAACAAAAGAGTGTGTTATAGTTGCGTCTTGGGTTAAACATTTATCACAAATGGGGGATATATTTGGATACAATTTATTTAATCTTATTTTTGAGTAATATAATCTATGTAACATTTTTAATTGGATTAGATTATGTCTTGCTTTAATCGAACATTTGTGAATGTATGTCAAATACTTTTCCCATGTAGCCTTCGTAATTTTTATCAATAATTCCCGTTCCCACTCTTCTCTAATTACCTCGGTCGCAGGTAAATCTATATTTAAGATACTATTATATAAATATGATATTAATTTTTGTGTGTCAGCTTTAATATTCATTACTTCTTCTAGTAAATCAGTTATTTTTTGATATCCCTGTATGTATGTCTTCAAGGAATTGCAAATCTGAAAATATTTAAAATAATGAGTATTTTTCAATTTAAATTTTAATTGTAATTGTTGAAATGATAGTAAATCTCCCATTTCATACATATCCCCGATCCTTTTAATTCCTAAACTTTCCCATTGATTATATATTTTATCCATCATAGATGGTTTAAATAAAGGATTATTCGCTATCGGTGTTAACAATGATAGGTTTCTTAGTTTTAAGGATAATTTTATTTGTTTCCATATTCTTATTGTATCTTGTATAATTGGGTTTTTCTTATATATTGTATTGTTCATTTTTTTCGGGGAGAAGAGGATTGTTCCTATATTACAAGGATAACAATCCTCTTTCTCCATTTTTATCCATTCTGTCTGTTGGGTTGAACTATCCAACCAGTAAATTATATTCTTAATATGTATTGCCCAATAGTAATACAAAAAATTTGGGAGTGAAAGTCCCCCGACATATTTTGGTTTACATAAATGTTCTTTTTTAATTCTATGTGATTTATAGTCCCAAACAAAATTAGTAATGTTAGCATTCAATTTAGAAAAAAAATATTTTGGTACATATACTGGTATAGATTGAAATAGGTATAATAACTGTGGTAGAAAGCTCATTTTAATAGCATTTATTCTGCCTATTAATGATAAAGGAAGTGTTTTCCAAAATGTAATCGTTATATTAAGTTTATTTATTAAGGGTATAAAATTGGCGTTGAATAAAGCTTTATGTTTTCTAGTAATCTGAATACCCAGATATTTAAATTTTTCTGTTGCTATTTTAAAGGGGAATTTCAATAAGTGTGTAGATTCTTGAGGTTTTAACGTCATAATTTCACTTTTGTTCCAATTTATTCTATATCCAGAAAAGGACCCGAATTCCTCTATTAAATGTAATAAATTTGGTATGCTCGTTTGTGAATTTGTTATATATAACAGAATATCGTCTGCATACAATGAAATTTTATTATTTGAGTCCCTAGTATTATAACCCTGAATATTTGGATGGCTTCTTATACTTTCAGCCAGAGGTTCTATCATAAGGGCAAATAGCAGGGGTGATAAAGCACATCCCTGCCTATTACCCCTTGATAATTGAAATTTTTGAGACAACATGCTGTTAGTTAATATTCTTGCCATCGGTTTATCATATAATAATTTCACCCATGCAATAAAGTTCTCTCCCATATTAAATTTTTGTAATACTTTGTATAAATACTGCCATTCTACCTGATCAAATGCTTTCTCTGCGTCCAAAGAAATAATTGATAAGTCTTCTTCCTCCACTTTATGTGAGTACATTATATTAAACAGGCGTCTCAAATTATTAAATGAATATCTTTTGGGTATAAACCCCGTTTGATCAGGGTTTATCAATTTACTAATATATTTGCTTAGTCTTCTGGCTAATGTCTTTGCTAGGATTTTCTGATCTGTATTTAATAGTGATATAGCTCTATATGAGCCCGGTTCCTCTAGGTCTTTATCTTTCTTTGGAATAAGCGTAATAGTTGATTCTGCTAATGTTTCAGGTAATTTATTTTCTTTAAAAACGTAAGTATATAAATTAAATAGATAGGGGGTCGTTATCTCATGAAATTTTTTATAAAATTCATTACTAAAACCATCTGGTCCCGGTGTCTTACCATTTTTCAACGATTTTATTGTTTCACCTATTTCTTCGATTGTAATTTGCGCTCCTAGTTCTTCTTGTTCCAAAAGGTCACGTTTTGGTAGATTACATTTATCTAAAACAATTTTAATTTTACTATCTTCTGTTTTGGTTTTTGATGTGTATAAATTTTGATAAAATTGAACAAATCTTTTATTAATATCTTTAGGTAGTGTTAGTAATTCACCATTATCGGATTTAATTTTATTTATAGTATTTTCCTTTTCCTGTTTTTTCAGTTGACGCAGTCCACAATCCACCCCGAGATTTCATTCTATCTACTACCATCACACTATGGCTGCAGTATTCACCACCTACAAAATATACAGCCGTTATTTCAATAGCACCTTCCAAACCTGCCACCTCCGTCAGCAAGGACAAGGACAACAGATACATGGGAATACCATCACCTATAAACCTCTGTTAGGTAGAGACAGAAAAGAGAAAGTTAATCATGCATGATTTCTCTTCTTCACAATCCACCACAAAATGCATAATTGGAAAATGAAGGTGGTCAGATTTAGCACCAATTACCGAACGAGTAGACTAATAGTTGATACTCAGTGTCACGACTCATTGGAGGATTGTTTTCTTGGATGAAGAACAATCCCAAGCATAAATAAAATGGACCAAGTAAAATAGACTAGCCATTCATATCCCAGACAAAAATAAATCATTGCTTACCAAGAGAACTTCAATGCCCAAGAGCTTTAAAAAAGGACTGCAGAATAGTTCCCATCATTAATTTTACAGTTTGCTCAGCTGTCATTAGCTTCTTAGCCATAAATTTAGTCATACGATCAAATTTGTTGCAATGCCAGATCTGATAACAACAAAGCTCCTTCCGCGCAATGTAACTGACAGTTCTACAAAATAGCAAATGCATTTCTCAGATAGCTATTGCTTTTCAATAAACACAAATACACGTAAAAAGCTCCAGAAATTATATAGATGAGGTAGTTACTACAAATCAGCAATTCCAATGCAGCAGCACAAAAATTTTGTTAAAGTGAAACCAATTTCAAACTTCATGTCCGATTCAAATCAAGTATCTTCTTGGTCCAGATTTTATTGAGGCAATTTAAAAGTATTCACCACATCACACTAACACAAATTATCAATAAAGATTCAGCACTGGGTTGCAGATTTATACAGCATGGTTCAACCCATGGTGCAGGGTTGAACCATGCTGTATGTCTATTTTATTCTCTTTCCACAAAATGCATTCAGGAATGTATCAGAAAATAACAGGGACCTGGAAATACAGTGCAACAGGCACTACCCTTCAATCCAGGGCCTCAGTTCAAATCCAGTCCATGTTTGTTGGATAGTTGTATCTTCTGCTTCCAGCCAGAATTGGTTTCATGGGTCTACAACACAAGCCTGCCTCAGTTATGCATGAACTGAGGATCTCCCCAATTCCATAAGAAGCAGGATCATCTTACAGAGGAAAATAAATTACAAAGAGCATAGGTAAGCAGATGGTCACAGTCTTTTTTCCCAGGATAGGGAGTTGAAACCAGAGGGGACAGATTTAAGGTGAGGAAGAGCACAAATATAAAGGGGACAATTTCCATGCAGAGCGAGGTGAACATGTGGATCGAGCTTCCAGAGAAAGAGGTAGAGGTGGGTACAATTATAAGACATTTGGATAGCTTTATGAATTGAAACGGTTTAGAGGGATACGAGCCAAAGGCAGGCAAGTGGGAGTAGCTCAGGTTTCCTGCTGTATAACTCAATGACTCTAAACGGCTATGAAATCAGAAAACAGTTGGATTGGTGAAATGTTCGCTTCAATGCTTATCATGAGGTTAAAGAAGCTTTACCCAGCATCTAACAGTGCTAAATCCACACTTGCCACCATTGGGTGCCAGAGAATACAATTAAAAAACCCAGGGCCAATTCTATTCATTGCTTACACATAATTATTTCATTATCACAAAACATTTTGTGATCCATTTTTGGGGAACATTAAAATGTTCCTCCAACTCCCTCAAAAAACAAAATTACAAAGAAAAATTAAATCTGTTTCTTTAAAAGCAATTAGCAGATTAGTTCAAAAACTGTCAATTGATTTTGCACTAATTATATTCAGAGGGAGTTTGGTTTACTCTACTAAGAATCAAGAGAGAATTAATGTATATTATACATTTCTAACCTTGCACTAGGTTGTGGATTTGAAATGGAAAATATTTATTTAAAACAGTAAATTTATTTAAAATAATATAATAATAATAATAATCATTTTATTTACTGGCGCCTTTCTAAAACCCAAGGACACCTTACAATGCATAGAATCACAACAAAACAAAAAAACACATAATCGGAATAAATTAAATAAAAAAACACACCACAGTACACAAATCAAGGACAGAATTCAATTTCAAAAGCACCAAAAGAAAATAAGAAACACAATTTGAGGAGAGAGCAGCGGCGACCAATTCGCGCCAGCGTCCACTCTCCCCTCCGACCGCCATCTTGTACACGGACTGACAGGCACAGACACAGCACACAAAATCATCCCCCCACAATGACCACCACTGTGGGGGAAGGCACAATGTCCAGTCCCCAACCCAGTTCTCCCCAGAGTCAGGCCCAATGAGGCCTCCACAGTTGCCTCTACGGAGGCCCGATGTTCCTGGCCGTCGGGAGAGTCCTCGGAGCGGCTGGAACGGCCGGTTTACCAGCGGAGTCCGTGGCACCTGAAGTCGACAGGGCCGCGCCGATTTGGAGCCACGAGGCTCCCGATGTTGGAGTCGGTGCCGCCGCCCGCAGTAAAATAGTAAAACACAGTAAATCATAGTTTTTGGACATCAATGTGTGCTATCAATCTTCATTTTCTACACAAGATCTCTAATTTTCCTATTCATGCAAGAATAAAGAAATTGCCCCACGACATAGTATGCAGCCTTCAATTGGCTAAATTCCTTTTGAGAATAACATGGTATCCAGCCCACAGCACATTAGCCTGAAGGCCATGAATACAGCTGGTGTGAACGGGATTGATTCTTCTTTGCAAACCTGCACTTTTTCCAGCAAGGTTTCTGCATCCAATATACTTTAATGGTTCCTACCTAGACAACTTTTTTCTGTCAGAACTAAAGATATATTGTGTGAGATGAATGCAGGTGAGAAAAATCATTTTCCATTACCAGTTTGCTCTGACCAAAGGGAAACCTGAGATGAGGCGAACATCATATTGACAAGTTTGACAAAATTGAAATTGAAATTTGCTTTTCTGTATTTATCTGGAAAGTAACGTTCATATTTGCAATCACCATGTCCAACAACCTATCACTGACATTCAATGACACTGGCATCACTAATTCTCCCATCAATATCCTAGGGAGTGGGAGACGGGATCACTTGTGACCAGAAACGACTAGATCTGCCACATTAAAACTTTGACAGCAGCAGCAAGTCAAAGGCTCGCATCCTGTAGCAAATGACTCCAAACACCCCAATGTTTTTCACAACACGCAAGTCAGACGTTTGATGGAATTCTTTTTGCTTGGATCAACGCTACTTTAACAACACTGACAAAATCTGAACACCAGCTAAGTAAAGCACCCCCCCCCATCAGTCTGAAGAAGGGTTTCGGCCCGAAACGTTGCCTATTTCCTTCGATAGAGAGTTAGATAGAGCTCTAGGGGCTAGTGGAGTCAAGGGATATGGGGAGAAGGCAGGCATGGGTTATTGATTGGGGACGATCAGCCATGATCACAATGAATGGCGGTGCTGGCTCGAAGGGCCGAATGGCCTCCTTCTGCACCTATTTTCTATGTTTCTATCTGCAGGCTCTACATATGTCAGGTGTTTGTTACCTGGGGAGGACCTGTATTAAACCACACCACCCTCCCCATCCCGACCCTTCTTCTCGAAATGGGTCACATGTGCTTCCTAATTCTGTCAAGAGTACGATTGCTACACTTCACCATTGAATAAACAGGAAAGTATCACAATGAATAAACAGCAAAGTATCACAACGGTGCTGGCTCGAAGGGCCGAATGGCATCCTCCTGCACCTATGTTCTATGTTTCTAATAACCTGTGCCTGCCTTCTCCCCATATCCCTTGATTCCACCAGCCCCTAGAGCTCTATCTAACTCTCTTAAATCCATCCAGTGATTTGGCCTCCACTGCCCTCTGTGGCAGGGAATTCCACAAATTCACAACTCTCTGGGTGAAAACGTTTTTTTCTCACCTCAGTCCTAAATGGCCTGCCCTTTATTCTAAGACTGTGGCCCCTGGTTCTGGACTCACCCAACATTGGGAACATTTTTCCTGCATCTAGCCTGTCCAGTCCTTTTATAAGTTTCTATAAGATCCCCCTCATCCTTCTAAACGCCAGTGAATACAAGCCTAGTCTTTTCAATCTTTCCTCATATGACAGTACCGCCATCCCAGGGATCAATCTCGTGAACCTACGCTGCACTGCCTCAATCACAAGGAAGTCCTTCCTCAAATTAGGTGACCAAAACTGTACACAATACTCCAGATGTGGTCTAACCAGAACCCTATACAACTGCAGAAGACATCCACCATGCTGATTTCTAAATACATCTTCCTTCTCGCTTGATCTAAATCCTGGACATCTTTAGCAACAGCATTGTGAAGTACAAGACATTGGTGAGGGCACATTTGGAGTATCGTATGACTACCTGTTGACTACTCATGCCTATTTTAGTAAGGCAATAAGAATAGTCAGTACCTCAAGAGACACCTCAAAAAAGTCAGCATCTTCAAATTTGGAAAGGCAGAAGCACAGAGGAATCATCCGTGATATTTAAATTGCCTAGACATTATAATTAGTAGGTATCATTGCAAAGTAGGCACCTTTGTTTTAATTAATTTCTTTATACATCCTACATTGCTCCTCGTTACTCTTGCAAAAGAAAAAAAACTACATGGACAGGTGGACTGAATAATGCAATTTGAAGAAAAACACTTGGTTAATATACACAAGAATCTTATTTACATTAACAATGACAGAACATTCCATTGAATGCGTTTAATTGTGTTGGCATGTTGACATTTAGGATGGAAAGCATCGGAGATAGGATGAGGAAAGAGTCAAAATAACTGAACTAGGAATAGTTGATTGCATAAATTATTTTGTAGGAAGAAATGTAATACGCATTGTTCAAATAAAGATCATCAGATCTATTCTAGTCCTCAGGCATATAATAGCTTGTCCAAATTTATTGAGACTCATTGAATGGAGATAGTTTGCCAGCATCACTGATCTCAATATCCAGGAATCTCAAAGGAACTGCAGATGCTGGTTTACACTGAAGATAGACACAAAATGCTGGAGTAACTCAGTGGCACAGGCAGTGTCTCTGGATAGAAGGAATGAGTGACGTTTCGGGTCGAGACCTTCTTCAGGCTGTGATTCAGGGGAGAGGGAGACACAGAGATACGGAAGTGCAAGGTGTGAAAACGAGACATCAAAGGGGATGCATATCAAGGAAAATGTAGAATACATCATTGCTTGCTGTGAGAATATCCTGATTATGTAATAATTAGAGTGTAAAATATTTTATTAAGTAATAGATTAGCTTGACTTTTTTGGGTTCTGAATAAACTGAAGTTTTATAATTCTATACCATATTAGAGGAACTATGGGGATCAGGAAGCTAGAGGCCTGCATCCCAAACTTTTCTGAAGGTGCTTCCTATGCCCAAGCAAAAGACGATTAACAATAGTGGGAGAGGATGTGTTGGGGACTCGGGAATTTCTGTAAACAGAAATCGTCTGTGGTGTTACTGATAATGATGCTTACATTGTTTAAAAAGGAATTGCAAATGTTGGGTTTTTGACTAAGTTCCTGTAGTTTAGGGGTTTTGTAACTAAGTTTGTGATTGATTTAACCACAGTATGACGAGTGTATTGTATTGTGGCAAGTATGCTTTGAATGGGTTCAGCCTGATTGATTTGAGTATTGTGTTGAATATCATTGCTGCAACTCTGTATAACTATGTTTCCAAAACACCATAAAATATCCCGTATGTCTTTATTCATTAGAGTGGTGGCTCAGGAGAGTCAAGTGTCTGTTGCATACTTGACTCTGTATCCCTGACACTCTCGCCGGCTGATGATCAGTAAAGCTTGAGTTTGTTTACCTAACCCATTGTGAGTTGTCTGCTTTTAAGAAGTGAACCTTAACAGCTAGGAGAAGGTGACTTTAACTCCCCCTCCCATTCCCATACTGACCTTTCTGTCCTGGGCCTCCTCCATTGTCAGAGTGAGGCCCAGCACAAATTGGAGAAACAGCACATCATATTTTGCTTGGGCAGCTTGCAGCCCAGCTGTATGAATATTGACTTCTCTAACTTCAAATTACCCTTTCCCTCTCTCTCCATCCCTTCCCCTTCCTAGTTCTCCGACCAGTTTGATTGTCCCCCTGATAACATTTTATCTCTGTATGCTTCGTTGTCACCTTCTCCTAGCTAACAATGACCTATTCTACATTTTCCTTACAGTGCATTCAGAAAGTATTCAGACCCCTTCCATTTTTCAACATTTTGTTACGTTACAGCCTTATTCTAAAATGGATTAAATTCTTTTTTTTTATCATCAATCTACACAATACCGCATAATAAAAAAGGAAACATTTCTAAACACCTATTTTCGCTTCTTCGTTCTGGGGTATTGTATGTAGATTGATGATTAAAAAAAAAATGTAATCCATTTTAAAATAAGGCTGTAACATAACAAAATGTGGAAAAAGTGAAGGGGTCTGAATGCTTTCTGAATGCACTGTAAATATGTGCCTCCCTCTCCCCCGACTCTGTCTGAAGAAGGGTCTCGACCCGAAACATCACCCATTCCTTCTATCCAGAGATGCTGCCGGTCCTGCTGAGTTATTCCAGCATTTTGTGTCTATCTTCACTGATCTCAATAATGTGCTGTGATAGTAGGCCCCCCTCAATCACGACTGACCATGGGTGATGCATCCCAGTTGTTGGCTGCTTGCTCCAAACATCGGCTAGAGCAGCGTCGCTTGTGGCTGAAAAGACTAATAGGGTAGTGACAGTCTCTGTGGCAAAGGTCACATTTGTGTGTGGTCTCTGGTTTGTTGAAGTTGCTGCACTACTTTCTGCGTGCCCGCTTGTCTGCCGCTGCGTTCAACAGTTTCTCTTCCCCCGTTTTGAGATGTTGGTTCAGGGTACCTCTCCACCTCGTGCGGTCAGCTGCAAGGCTCTCCCAGGCCTCCACATCGATGTTGAGCGCCTTCATATCTCTCTTGCAGACATCCTTATAACGTAGCTGGGTGCGGCTGATGGTTCTCCTCCCAGATGTCAGCTCTCCATAGAGGATGTCTTTTGGAATACGGCCATCCTCCATGCGGTGGACATGGCCCAGCCATCGCAGTCTGCGCTGCCTGAGTAGAGTGTGCATACTGGGAAGGCCAGCGCGAGACAGGATCTCGGAGTTGGACACTCTGTCTTGCCAGGATATGCCCAGGATACGGCGGATGCTTCTAAGGTGGAAGGTGTTGAGTCTTCTCTCCTGCCTGGCATATGTAGTCCATGTCTCACTGCCATGCAGCAGTGTGCTGTTGACACAGGCGTTGTACACTGCTATCTTTGTCTTCACTGTCAGCTTTGGGTTGGTCCACACTCGAGTTGTGAGGCGAGTGAGAGTTGTAGCTGCCTTCCCGAACCTCTAATCAATCTCTGTGTCCAAGGAGAGGTTGTCAGTGATGGTGAAGCCGAGGTACGTGAACTGATGGACGGCATCAAGTTCGTAGCCGTCGATGGTGATGACAGGCAGCACCTCTGTATCCTGCCCCAAGACGTTCGTCTTGGGATACTTTAATACTAGTTAAAACTACAATAAGTGAACCAGATTTATTTTTAACTTCTTTTGATGGCAATGAGGTACACTGCCAGCGTTAATAGGAAAAGGAATCTATTTGTTCTAATTAGTTTTATGGAACATCAATGAATAATTTCTTTACAAAGGGATGTAAACTTTGTAAACGTTCACATAAACTCTATGAATTTTCTGCACACTAAATTGTCTCAACACCTTCATTGCAATATTCAGAGTGACTTTCCTGTTGCTATACTTACCTCTTAAGAGACAGATGCATGACATGCTGTGAAACCACAGGAATATTCATTCTCGCTAGGTTTTCATATTATAAAGAGAAGCTTTGTGAACAGGACTGATGTCACCACAGCAAATTTTATTTATATTGCACCAAAATGAAAGCATTATTTTTCACAATCAGAACGGTCAAGCTTTCATTTCAGAATCTTATTATATCCTGACCATTACTTAACTAGACTTTGTCATATTTTATTTTGCAATTCCAATATACATTTCTGCAGATTTGCCTATGACTGTCTGAAGAAGGGTCTCGACCTGAAAAGTCACCAATTCCTGCTCCAGAGATGCTGCCTGTCCCGCTGAGTTACTCCAGCTTTTTGTGTATACCTACAACTTCTAATCACTTGAAGGAATCAGCAAGTCTTGCAGGTACTCACTAAGCCGTAGGTAGGAATGTTTACTAAACCTTGATTAATTACAGGATTGGGTAAGAAAAGAATTGTATTCATCATTTAGTCACAGAGCCACAAACTCATGCAGCATGGAAACAGGCCATTCGGCCTGCCTCGTTAATGCAAACCAGGTTAATATTCTGGGCTGGTCCTGTTTGCCTGCATTTGGCTCACAGCCCCCTCAATCCTTCCTCTCCAAATATCTGAACACATTGTCTCATGAAAGGCTTTATTGTACCTGCTTCTATAGCTTCCTATGGTGGCTTATTTCAGATATGGACTACCCATTGTGTGAAAAAGTTGCTTGAGGTTCCTCTTAAATCTCTACCTTGAGCCTGTGCCCTCTAGTTTTGGAATCCTTTACCCTGGGAAAAAGACTGTGAGCATTTGTTTATCCATGCCCCTCATGATTTTGTATACTTCATTAAGACACCCTTCAGCCTCCTTCCTACTCTCCAAGGAAAAGGATCCAACTACATTATCATCCACATCATTTCTGTATATAACAAGCAACAGTGAATCCTGCACCAAGTCCTGTGGTACTCTACTGGTCACTGGTTTCCAAACACAAAACAGCACCTCACAACTACCCTTTGACTCCTTTCTCCAAGCCAATTTGGAATCCAATTGGCTCGGTCACCTTGGATTCCACGCGATCTAACCTACCAGACATGCCTACCATGTGGGACCTTGTCAAAGGGATTGCCTAAGTCCATCTAGACAATGTCCTCTGCCCTATTTCCATTAAATGTCGGGAAACATTCTGTAATATTATACTAATATACCTTAACGTCCACCATCATCTCCTTCCCGTGCTCCACCTATATCCCTCTATTTAGCTTTACACTTTAGTCTTCTTTGAGCTGAAACCCTTTTGTCTCCTTTTCATCTTTGTTCATCCATCTGCCAATCAAATCCCTCACCTGCACCGTCTATCACTTGCTAGGCTTTGTCCCACCCCCATGTTTTATTTCCCCTCTACTACAATTAGCCAGTTTAGTAGAAGGGCTCCAATCCAAAATGTCACCTATCCATATCCTCCAGAGATGCTGCCTGACCCTTGAATTGCCCCAGCAGTTTTTTTTTCTCTAAACCAGCACCTGCAGTTCCTTGTGTCCCCACATTGACGTCTTAGATTAGCATACCTCATTCTTTGTGTCATTCATTATTGCATAGTTTTCTGCCTATGATTCAGCAGGTTGTGCATTCATGCTTCATTACAGGACTAAAGCATAGAATCCACTGCTACACTGTCTGTGTGCAGCACTGTTCAGAATGATGACCTGATGAGGCAGTCTGATGATTCTATTCATTTGGACAAGAAAAATGTTTATGTCCACTTTCGGGACAAACATTTAACCCCATAACTATCAGAATAAATTAAATTAACAATATTTGGTAGAACAAAAGTAATTAATTTGCTGTGAATTGGTTTACAAAGTTAAAAATAAATGAGATGTTATGTTAATAACAGTTACATTTTGTGTCCATATACCAGATCATTAAATTCAAACATAATATTCAAAGCCAGACTTGAACAGAATACATTCATAAACTGAAATATATATTTTACACATAAAAATAAGTGTCTTATTTTATTGCTGAATGTTTAAAATAATAGTTTTGAACTTTAGGTTGTACAACATCTTCCTCTAGTATTTTTGAATGATTGAAATTTTCAAACCTTGTCATTTGTGACAACTACTTGGGAGCAAACCAAACTGCAGTTATGGATGACAGATAATAGCTAAAGATCCAAGTGGTTCCAATGAATATAGTTCAGTGTTGTATGCAATTTATTAAGTAGGACAAAACCTATCATTTGTCATTTGACAGGTTTGTCTGAATAATGTTAGACAGTGTTTTTATTCATTTTTTAAACATGCCTAGCATGGTGTTAAGACAAGCCATTTATTATTATAAAATATGTACACAACCCCCAATTAACTGAAGTTGCATATACAGTGAAAGATTACTTTAAAAAATTGCTCCCCTACTCAAACATCACAATGACAAAGAACGAAAACAAAGTTGCTTCTTTAGTCAATCTTCTTGTCAAGCCTTCCTCAACCGCATTGCGTTTTTGGTTGCAATTCCAACTTACACATTGTCAAATTGACTATTTTGCACCAGATTTCACCAAATTGTGGAGAAATATCACTAAATTCAATGGAGAAAGTTGTTTTTGTCACCAATACTAAATGGTTGCATAACAAATGTTCGCTAAATTCACCTTCCCCCATACAACACCATTGACATTAATGAAAATGAATGTGGAGTACAAGTAGAAACTGATATTATTCAGCACATTTAGCAAAGGCAATCAAAAGATGACTTTATAATCATGACCCACAAGTACAGTCTGTTCCACAAAATGGGGACCCTTCAGACATTATGGAATAATGGCATACACTAAGAAAAATGAAATAAAAACTGGAGATACTAAAATTCTGAAACAATAACAGAAAATGATGGAAGCATGCAGGCAGAATCCGAATACTGAAGTCAGGGAGAAAATCTCTATTGGCTTCAGTATTTCTGCTTGACATCATCTGAAGAAACATGGTTGTTTTTGGTGCAGGTGGATCATCTCAGTGCCAGGAGTTCATAGAAGAGTTTTCTTTTCAATCCCAATGCTTTATGTGCATCAAATGTTAAAAAATATATCAGTATTATACCAAACTGCAGATGCTGGTTTACACTGAAGATAGACGCAAACTGCTGCAGCAACTGAGCGGGCCAGACAGCATCGCTTGAGAAAAGAAACAGGTGACGTTTCATGTCGGAATTCTTCTTCAGACGGAAAGCAGGGGGAGAGTGGGGGGAATATCAGTATTGTGATGAGTATCTCGTTTTCCAAACATGGGACTTCCAATTGGAATTAGCAAATGAGGCATTTTGTCATACAACCCCAAGGAGCATAATGACCAGGAGAACTTACTGAGGGGCACGAGGAAAGAAATTACTTGTAAAATGTTCTTCCTAGAGAAACTGGACAAATAGCATAAATCTAACAGGAATTCGTACACAAAGACATTTCCTTGCATAATTTTAATGGAGCTCTTAGATATCCTATCCAGTTGCACCTTCTCCATTTGTGAGCCAACACAGCAAATGTCAGAAATCCATTTCCTCATAGCAATTCCAAAGCCAAAGCCCAGCTCTGTTCACATTCAGGAGAGCAGACCTCAATTAGCTCTTCGCTCCACCATGGCCAAAGGCAGTGAAGCCAATTGCACCTTAAACTAATTCAAAACAGGTTGTAAAACAATCCTAGGGACATCTGATCTATCATTTGAACTTTACCCCATTTCTTCAGCGATTACATTTATTTGAAAATATTTCAAATAATTTTTTGTTCTGATTAATTTAAAGAATGAAGTTTTAAATTTACAGTCAACCAGACAATTTACATTTGTTTGTGAAAATTCATCCATTCTACTCAATGCCCGCCTCCTGCAGACCACCATGTCAATTTGCTTCAAGATTTAATCCAACGCTAGCAAATGAGTGGGAAGATGTGTTTTGCATTCAACGGAAATAGTAAATATCCCCCTCTTTAAAGGACATTAAACAGCATGACTGAGGAATGTTTCATCAGCAGCAAATGGAAATGACATGTTAACATTTGTCATTGAAGAGAAAAGAAAGTCAAGAAATTAGTTAAGAATAAATAGTTGCCATTTTAATATATATTTTTGTCCTGTCCTTCTACCGATTGTCAATTAATCCACTTGCCTTCTCCTTAGAAATCTTCTCAGCTTCCTGCAAAATTCGAGGTGAAGTTGACAGCAAGGGAGGAAGGGATATTGATCATGGCGCTGAGGATGTGGGAGTAGGGATAGCAAATGCGACTTAAACAATGTGTTGGCAGTTCACATCGATTAGACAACTAATTATTAACCACAAACAATATTTTTGAGGATTTTTTAAAATTTAGGAAACATTATCGTACCATTTCTGATTCCAGATACAAAATGAATGTTCAATATATCATTTCATGCAATATAACATTAGATTACAGGAAGGGTTTAAGTATACTTAAGAAGCATTGAAGGCAATTTGTAACAAATGCGGTAAATCATTCAAAACAATGAACAAATCAAAGTGTTCTCTTCGCTGAGTGAAATTCCTGCTGTATTGTTGAAAAAAAAGTTATAAAATATATTTCTCACATTTAAATCACAAATTGTTCAAAATAATTTAATTGGATTTCAAAAAAGTGTTAAATGAAGGGGTTTTGACCCGAAACATTGCCTATTTCCTTCACTCCATAGATGCTGCCTCACTCGCTGAGTTTCTCCAGCATTTTTGTCTAACTTCAATTTTCCAGCATCTGCAGTTCCTTCTTAAATGTCTTTCTGTCACAAATGCATTTACAATTGCAATCTCCCACTCCCCTGTCCCACTGAGTTACTCCAGCTTTTTGTGTCTACCCTGTTTGACAATCTATTCCTCATCCTATTTTCTCCTCTCTCCTTTACATTGAGTTAACTCTACTTAATGAAGCAGCATTTGGGGCTCATTAGAAGACTAGGATTCAGAATGGCAACTGAGCGATTCATTCACACTGGCATCACATTAACAATCAAAATATTAGTAACCACACTAATGTTAGACATGCAAGAAAGTAGTTGAGGACAATATTTCATAAAATGTGATGACCCCCAGCTGTCAAGCAACCCATATTCCCATCAACTCTTCATTTTGGATTTCACCATTTCTTGCCCCAATAATCTCAACTAAATGGAAATCTGCCATTCTGATGTATCTTACACAAGAGTGATAACAAGGTTTACTGATACTAATGGAAATAGGCAGTCTGCTTGTTCAGAAATAAGCAATTGAAGAGAAGCAAACAAACAATTTTGTGGGAAGGAAGAATTAATTTACAGTGAAACAGAGCCGTAAGGAACCTGGACTTAAATCTTTTTTGTTTGACAAGACTGGAATAGTTTAATTTAATTACTGCCTTATAACTTGCTGCCATCTATTTCATGTATTTTAAACAGCACGACTACAAATAGCAATCATAATTAAACCTTCAAGTTTTCAAACAGATCACAAATTAATTTATCAGCTGTAAAGAACATAAATAGATTTTAGTTCAACATTTTCAAAACATTTCCAACTGCTCCTCCCATCCGTACAGCTGGGCACTTTTCCAAGGCACCTAACACACATTTGTGGGCATAAGAGGCAACTTTGACACTTTCAAAACAAACCTGCTATCTTTTTCATTTTGGTGCAGATTCTGGAAACACCTGACATAGGTATCTATAGCTTTTGGCCATTTATCAAAAAGGCAATATGCTATTTAATTCTGCATAACAGCAGAACTAAACCTAATCTCATCTGCAACTGCAATTCACTGGCATAATGACCATTTTTGTTCACAATGTTACCTTACTTCCCCACCAACGCAACAACTGCCCAAGAGTGCTAATATTAAAATATTCTGTTCAAGATTAGCTAATGTAGCACAAATCAGGGATCAAATATATTTCTCTGTACTGAAAATTTAAGTCAATAATAAAATGCTCAATTAAACAGTTTTAAAATTTGCCTGCCTAAGAGAAACAGAACAGGATAAAAATTGCACTGGCCTACGACCATGTGAAAATCATGGGCTAATGGCATCATCTTAACTATACAGCACAACTCTGTGTGGCAAACAAACATGTATGCTTATAAAACATCATCTCATTGTGAGGAGTCTCTGTGGTAATGCTGCAGAATGCTAAGCGATGACTGCTACATCAGTATTCCTGACTTCACTCTTCCAGCAGCCAGCATGATTCGGCAATGCGCCATATTAACATCAAACACAACCACCTACAGAATCCCGCACTATCAAAAGAAGCACTCCTTTTCCCTCTCTCCCCCCCCCCCCCCTCACCCCATACACAGTGTACTAACAACCTCGTAGAACAGCAAGTGGCACTGAGTGAAGGTAGTAAAATGTCTGCAGTTCTATATCGAGTATGGCAGAATGTACAGATTCATTTCTCTTGCTTTCTCATTTTGGGGCATGCAGAGTTGCTAATCAGAATCACACTCCTGTTTGTCACCCAATTCAACTTAGAGCATGATCAACAGGTAAGCAGCAATCTGTGCAGACTGTCACCAACTTGCACATTGCAAGACAATACTCTGCTCAAATGATGGCTTCTGGCTCCGCAATACACCATTCCCTCTTCAAGGAATTAACCAGTTCATGTCCGTTAAGTGTAAAGAGAAATTGCTGCTTATTATGTCCAATTCTATGTGGACTTTTCTCATGTAGAATTATCTCAATGTAGTTTTCATGTACAAATATGGATTACTGCAGGAAACTCCAGCCAGTCTCCTAGGCCGCCAGACCCAGAAGGGCACACCTGAACTAAGAAGTCTTCCATTTGATTTTGTGAATTGAAATTCTTTGGGAATATCTGCTCAATTTGTGTTATTTTGATACATGGAAGTAAAGTTAGATTCTGGCTAAAATAATGGTGGATGTGGTTAATTCTACTTCAGTCCAGCCCGATTTTAATTTATTCTATGTTTATCTGAAAGCACCTTCCCATATATTTTTCCAATGGTAACTGCACCCTTTCTTTAGATTCTAAGAGAAGATCTGTTATTTGAACTAAGATCAGAAAATTGTAACATAAATCCTCTCAAAGGGAAACTTTGATCAAAGTCTATGAAGTAACCAGTATGGATTGAAGTAATGTTACACATGAGGAATCTATTCCTGATCGTATCAGGAATATCAAAACCAATGGAAATCCGAGAACATCTGATGAGAACGACGAAAGAATCGAAACTGGAACTTGTTTATATCATTGCCAATAGATAGGAGTACTGATAAAAAAAACTAAATGTATTTGCCTTTATAGAACTGGAGAACACAATGGATTTATTGGTACTAGATGATCAGAAATTAATGTAATCTTGTTTGTAAAGTTCAAAAGGTAGTGTTTGCTGGATAGCAGTAAGCAGAGCAATTCTAACAGAAATAAGCCATCTCAGCTAAGCTCCAAAGTCACCTGTATCCCTTGATGTATTAGTGCTCAACAATATATTCTTAGATCTGAAAAAACTGCTTCCTTCTTCCATACCAAACACTTTGACTACCCATATGTCTCAACTTCACAAACCCCAATTTGTTAAAAGCTTTATTGCAGGGAAGCTTAAATATATTTTACTGCTTATATAAATCCTTTCTTACCTCTACTTCATCCCTTATCATCTCTTCTTCCTAATCTGAAAAGTACACCTAGCTGAACACTGTTCTGCTTCCTTGCACCTCAGTTGTGGTTGATCGAGGATTATCTACTTTCTTTAAAAACACTTTTTTGCCAGCTAATGAAAAAAGGCTTGCTGTGTCCTAGAATCTAGAAATCAAAATTTCTGTCATTCCTTATTAGGAACTGCAGGTATCCAAAAACTAAGATTGATGAACGTTGAGCATGATTTTGCAATTTACCTAGTCTAACTAGTTCACTGAACTAGAGGTTCATGCTTCCCAGAGCAAATTTTATGATCCCTTACATACAAAATGATGTTGCATTTTACATGGGTCAATTTATGGTCAGTTAAGACAATTCAAGTCACACATCAACAGTCATAGAGTTATACACAATAGAAACAAACAAAAATGACATTGAGGAAGATCATTTAATCTTTGTGAGATTAAAAAAAGGAGTTTTCCAGCCTGACGACTCAGAGAGTCAAAGTTGTACAGCACAGAAAGTTAGGTCATTATCAATGCAGTGGGCTAGTTTGCATTTTGCCCCCCTTATTTGATATCTGCTGCCTTTAACCAAGCACATTCCTTCCAAATTGTGTTTCAACACTTTCTGGCCAGTCTTAATTTCTCAGTGAGTGTTCAAGCAAATTCTCCCTGAAGAGTATATTCTCCTTGAACATAGTTAAAAAATCTGTCAGCCTTTGTAACAGCAGAAGACAAACACAAGTAATCTACTGTTATCAATAGCCAGCAAATCACATTGTGTATATCATCACATTATCGTCACTGGTCAACACTGATCAGAAAATACGTTGCTTGAAAAAGAATAGACAGTTTTCTCAACCATTTAGTGTGTTCATTTCACGGGAACTTGGATCAACTAAGAAATGGAAAATTAGGAACATTTGATCCATACGAAGGCATCCCCATAAAAATCCATGCACTTGGGTAAACTATACCTGCACTTTAATTTTGAAAGTTCACATGAAAAACCTCGACAAGGATTGTTTCCTGTCCCTTCAATATAGAGAGGCAACCTTCATCAGTTTATCAAAGAGCCTCAAATAATTTTATCCCTTCCTCTCTCTGCCTCCTCTGCCCTGGTCCTCTCATACACCCACCTTCTTCCTCTCTTACACCACAGCCACCAGTCACCCTTTACCTCATCCCCACACACTCCCCATGTTGGATCCCCTTCCTCCTTCCTGCTCACCTTTCCCTTCCTTATTTTGCTCCCATTTGCCACCACCTCATCCACCCCCCCCCCCCCCACCTCCATTCAATTCTATTCTTCACTTTCCTTGTCTAGCAGGTTTCAGAGCCTGCAACCAATTATTCTCCACTTACCACCTCCAGGCCTCTGTTGCTATATTCACCCTTCCCTGCCCCAACTGACATTCTACCGATGCTCCGTGACCCGCGGAGCTTTTTTTGCTGGATTCCAGCATCTGCATTTCTTGGAACCCTAAAAGTATTGCTTCCTTTTGTTCCCTAACCAAATGGTTAATCCCAAGAGGAAACATTTCTACGAAGTTGTTATTCTAACATGAATGTGTTCATCCAATACATCCTTTATTATGTGTTTATCTACAATCAAACCACAATGGAGGATCAAAGGCAATCCTCTACTTTGTACAAACTTGATTCTTGATCCATAATTTTGTTTAACAAGGAATTAAACCATTTGACTGAAAATAGTTTGAAAACAGAATGAAGTACAAGCATTCAAAAGTTACCGAAAACTGGAAAATAAAGTCATTACATTAAGTATGCAGACATTCTTATATAAAATACTAGCCGACCCGTGGACCCGTTGGATCCTCGTTGTGATGCCAAAGATCCCCGTTGTGACGCCAGTCAAGTACAACCCGTTCAGTTATTTCAAATTCCGTTAACTGCTCGCGCGCAGATACCGGACCCGGCAACCCTCCACCAACTGCGCAGGCGCGGCTGACGGGCCCGGCAAGTGGGAGCGCACTGCCGTTCACGGTAGAAAATAAATTAACGTTTATAAAGGGAATAACTTTGTAAAATCGAACAAAACTTGATACTGCACACCGCAGGCGAATCGCGAGTAAGGCACCCCTAAAATTGTTGCGCTGTAGTGTACCGTTTTGGCTGTATTTCGGGAACATACTTACATACATACATACATATATACATACAACATGAAACGTTTAGTTATATATATATATAAATAAATGTGGCTCTGGAACTAACAATTGATAATAAAACATAGCTACCTTTTCTTCACACTGAAACAAATCAGCAAAACAAACTTGTAAAGATACCAACATCTAGAAAATACTTCAATAAGTTAAACCAGCTTCAGTACTGAGATCAATAGCAATAACCTCCATCCTTCTTTATACTGCAACTTATAAAGTTATGGATCAATACATATTGAATTAAATATTAATAAGGCTTCAAATTTTAGCATTTGATGCCAGAACCTGTGGATTAAAAAAACAAAAATCAATACTGATAACACAGTACAGATTTATCACTCTGAGGACATCAGGTCGACTGGGTCCCATGGTGCTGCAATCGGTTTAGGATATCCAGTTGTCACACTTCAGCCCCGTTATTATACTCATCTCTAACAGATGGTATAATGAATGCAGGCCTTGCACATCATGACATCCTAACATATTTAAAGATGTGACATCTTCAGTTATTGCAGCAGTTCATCAGCCTGTGTTATTTATACACTATTAAGTGCTTGCAATGAAGTTGCATTAAATCGGAGGTATTTTTATTGTTCTAGTTTTTCCATCTAAAATCCAGATGCACTTTCCTGCTTAGGACAGCTTAACTGCAGCAACTTTTGACTTTTACTTTAGAGATACAACACGGAAACAGGCCCTTCGGCCCACCGAGTCTGCGCCGACCATCAACCACCCCGTACACTAACAAAATCCTGTACACAAGGGACAATTTTTACAACTTACTGAAGGAAATTAACCCGCAAGTCTTTTGGAGTCTCCCAAGGAAAAGACACTCTGCTAACCAACCTTACTGTTTTGGATGATCTTCAATTTAGTTTAGAGATACAGTGTGGAAACAGGTCATCCAGCCCACCAAGTCCACTCTGAGCAGTGATCACACGTATACTATACTGTATACCGTGTCCGGTGTTCAAGGTGTCAATTTCTCTACATCGGCGTAACCAAGGGCAGGCTCGGTGATCGTTTCGCTGAACACCTCCGCTCAGTCGGACTTAACCTACCTGATCTCCCGGTGGCTCATCACTTCAACTCCCCCTCCCATTCCCAATCTGACCTTTCTGTCCTGGGCCTCCTCCATTGTCAGAGTGAGGCCCAGTGCAAATTGGAGGAACATGGACCTCATATTTCGCTTGGGTACTTTACACCTCAGCAGTATGAACATTGACTTCTCTAACTTCAGATAGCCCCTTGCTTTCTCTCTCCATCCCCTCCCCCTTCCCAGTTCTCCCACTAGTCTTACTGTCTCCGCTTACATTCTATCTTTGTCCCGCCTCCTCCGCTGACATCAGTCTGAAGAAGGGTCTCGACCAGAAACGTCACCCATTCCTTCTCACCAGAGATGCTGCCTGACCCGCTGAGTTACTCCAGCTTTTTGTGTCTACTACTCATATACTATTTCTACCCTACATATTAGGGACAATTACAGTAGCCAATTAACCTACAAACCTGAGCATCATTGGAAAATGGGAGGAAACCACATGGATAAAACCCATGCAGCCCATAGTCAGAATCGAACCCAGGTCCTTGGAACTGTAAGGCAGCAATTCTACCGCTTCACTACTGTAACGCCAAAACTGTCATTGATACCTGGGTCAAGAGGGTGAATTTTATGAATGGAAGCAACAGGTTATTCAACCATTGATGACTTAGGCGATGCAAAAACAATGTCAACAATTTCAAATGTTTACATGTTAAATCACCAAATCTGAGGAAACACAAAGCAGAGTGGAAGTTGCAAAGACGAAGTGATTTGGACAGTGAATGAGCACATGCACCGCAGATAGAGTATAATGTGGATAAATATGAGTTATCCACGGATCGAGAAACAGGAAAGCAGATTATAAACTGATTTATCAAATGATTTGATACAGAAAAACCTGGGTAGCTGGCTATGAAAACAAGAATTCCAATAAAGATGGTTATGAAGTCAAATGGTATGTTGGCCTGCATAACATGAAGAATTCATTCGTTGAATATTCATTCATACCTCCTACATTTTTCATGAAACATCTTTAAAACAGTACAAGTTATCAGGATTCATTGTAAGCGTATAACTAATTCAATCCACAAATTGTAAAATAGGAAAATGTGCACAACACATTGTTCAAACAATAATTAATTCCTCATGTGAACACACCCAAAGAAAATTCCATGTAGTTTTCCCAATGTAGAAAATATCACCAAGCACACCTCAATATGAACCATATACAAGATCAAAGGTGAGGTGGTAAACTTGGCCACCACGTTTGATGACAATGTATTTAGCAGAATATTCTAAATGTAAAATTAAAATAGAAAAAGTTTGTTCAACTATTGGATCAAATGAAAAGAACTGACAATTACATATCGATGTAACCAATTTCTTTAAATAAAGTAATGCTTGGGATATGGGCAATAAAAGTCTAACATTTATTGCCGGTTTCCAATATCCTTCAGTGGTGTGCTACGGATAATTAACAGTCAATTTCATTGGCATGCAGGCTATAATGAGTAAGAACAGTGGGCTTCCTTCCCAATAGAGCACATTTACAGCAATCTAATATAATCAAGTTTTTTTTTATTATCCGAATTTGAATTCCCAAACTACCATGACAAGATGTAAATTCCCACTATATTCCATATTATATTTTCAATGTATCTTGGAAAATACCCAATGTAAAAGATAGGAACTGCAATGACCCAGTATAAAGAAGATATGTGCTGGCGGTTTCCCCACAGATAATTGCACAAATTGCCAAGAGGGTTCCAAATAGAGGTCTCCTGGCATGAAATTAAAATCTAACCTGAACACCATCAATTCATACCAGTTGAGCTAGATGATAGAAATTTTTCTTTTAAATTCTAATCTGACCGGAACCCACACATATAATCAGGTCTTCATGGGCTTGGGTCAGGTAATCAAAGAAAAAAATACTGATAAAATTGAGCAGTTCAGGGAACATTTTTGGAAAGAGAAACAGTTAAGGGTTCCGGTCCAAGACCCTTTGTTAGAACTGGAGAAAGAAAACAAATTTGTTTTCATTAGCAGAGAAGATGCGTAGGGATAAGTAAAACTAAGGGACTATCTCCGAAAAGGGAAAAGCAAATTCGGTTTCCAGCTAAACAGTAGTCTTACTTCTATTGTTAAATTGGGGTTGGGGGGGGGGGGGGGGCGTAGTGCAAGGAGGTAATAAGAACCAATTGAAATGTTTTTACCTGCCCAACAATGACTTGTTTATGGATATTCCTATATGTACCAAAAGACCATAACAACAATAACGTGTCCAAGACAAGTGACCATGACTGATCACCTCAAAAGTGAGTGCATTAAACAATGCATACCCAATTGCTCAGCAAGGTACATTTCCATCCAGTACTTTCATTAAACAGTAACTGAACACGTGTATGACCACTGAGCAGGAACATAATTAAATCTAAGGTCTTCACATTTTTTGAGTCACCTTTCATACACTCAAATTACAAGTCCTTACAACCTTATTCTAACGTATTCTGGGTCACTTTATTTCATATTCTGATAGCCTCAAGTGAATAAATGTTTTTTTTTTAATGGCTTGGCCTTAAGATTTGGATCCTATGCTGTTGTTGAGATAACTATAAACACTCAGGGCACGTGCCACCTGATTATTAG
Organism: Malacoraja senta; assembly: GCA_038087875.1. Lineage (NCBI taxonomy): Eukaryota > Metazoa > Chordata > Chondrichthyes > Rajiformes > Rajidae > Malacoraja > Malacoraja senta. The sequence goes on along the minus strand of CM075985.1, from coordinate 8,679,883 downwards.
AAACATGTGGTACATGGATAGGAGAGGTTTAGAGAGATATGGCACAGGCAATTTGAACTAGTTCAGGTAGGCATCTTGATTGGCATGGATGTGATGGCCCAAAGGGCCGATTTCTATGCTGTATGACTATGACTCAGAGGACAATCACATCCATTGTCAATGACCATGTGGTAAGATATCATTAACAGCAATCATAACCTTAGCTTTTGCTGCAATTTGGAGAAAACTTAAACCCCTTTGAACAATGTCATGCATTGGTCATCTGCAGATTAATTGTACTTAGTTTCTGATTGCTCTCTTATAAAATAAATAATTTGCTTTTGACACCATCCACTAGGGATTTTCAATCAAAAGGCAATTGTACAGTGCATTGAAATTAGCTTAACAACAAAGCACACAGCATGCCCCTATTAACCTTGCCTCAACCACAAATTCAATAAATCAGATCCAATAATATTAAGAGATGCTTTATGGTGTATCTATGACAGATGGGTGGAGAATAAAGTATTAACACCTTAATTAGGGTTCTGGTAGTTTGGGACATTAACTGACAACACACCATTGCAAAGTAGGAAACAGAGTATTCACACACTTAAAACCAGTGGGTGGATGAAATTCAGAATCCATCTTCATGACTCCCATTAACCTTCTCAAAAGGAAAGAAAAAAATCTTAAAAGATACAAGAACGAATCGAAGTAGGAACGCTTCTTTGTTTCTAGCAGTCTGCTTATTGAATTACATATTGAACTTCCCCCTTGTCTGATTCCACTACAGTAGCTGCAAGAAACAGAAGCAAATAACCAAAATAAAGACTTTCAGAGTAGTAAATTTAATTTTCATTATTTTTAACCTCATTTAGTCTTCTGACCACAGTATTATAGATTATCTCTGCCGTTTAATGCAATATCCAGTGACATCCAATTTTAACCTTCTTAATTTCTTAACCAAGTTTTTTTTTAATTGGCCTCACAGGTTCATTCCTTTCAAACCATGATCATTGTTTCTTTTGCCTTCCAAGGATAAATTAATTAATTATAAATGAGATAAAGTAGAAGTCAAAGCTTAAAGATAGATGTGGTAGGTTTGATCCTGATTAGCATATATAATGCATGGATGTTTGGGCAGTGGTGAGAATTGTTCGATCGATGTAAAATGGGATTGATGTACGATTAGAATAAATCGGTGCTTGATGACTGGTGTAGACATGATGGGCTGAAATTCCAATTTCTGTACTATATAACTGTGATCTCAGCTCAAAAACTCAGGAAGCAGAATCATTTTAGGTAAAGATAAGGATAACAAGGGACAGAGTACAGGTGGGAAAAGGAAGGCAGAGGATCCACAAACTTGTCTTTATTAATGGGTTAGTGGTAGAGAAAATCAACAGCTTCACGTTCCTAGGTGTGCATATCTCGGAAGATCTGAACTGGACCCAGCACATGGATGCAATCATAAAGTAAGGACATCAACACCTCTGCTTTCTCAGAAAATTCGATATGTCAGCGAATACTCTCTTGAAATTCCACAGGTATATGGTAGAGATCATATTGACTGGTTGCATCACAGGGTTCAGCAACTTGAACACCCAGGAACAAAGGACATTACAAAAAGTGATGAACACGGCCTAGTCCATCACAGGTACTGACCTTCCCCACCATCAAAGGGATACATAGGAGGCACTGCCTCAAAAAGACAGCCAGTGTAATCAAGAAAACCAATCACTCTGGCCACACTCTCATTTAACTTCTGCCATTGGGAAGAAGGTAAAGGAATCTGAAAAACTGTAAAGTCCAGGTTCAGGAATAGCTTTTCCCCCCAACAACCATCAGGCTATTGAACACTACACACTCCAACTATGCTCCGAACTGCCTTGGTTGCACTAGGACTTTGGGATTTTGCACTATATCATTTTTTTTTAAATTATTGAACCTTTTTTGTTTGTTTATTATATTGTCTATTGATTATTGGGTTTATCAACCTGTTGTGCTGCTGCAATTAAAAAAATTGTTGTTCCGTTTCGGTACATATGACAATAAAACACTCTTGACTCCTGAATCTTATGGCACCATAACAGTCCCTCAGGGTAGCAGAGGACCTCAGTACCAAAGGTTTAACAGATGACTGAAGGGTCCATTATAGATCCACAGGCCATGCCACAAATGTTGCCACGGGAGCAAGGACAAGCATGTTGTGCACTTATTCTACTGTTTGCAAGAACCCACTGCGTGCATTCCCAAATGCTCTTTCTTCATTTCAGGCATTCAGAGCACAGGGATTTCCACAAGAGTGCTATAATTTTCCAGGAGATTTGGGTAATTTTGTGGAAATTTTTTATCTTTGTTCCTCGAAATCTGTTCCTGTGACAGTCTGGTACCAAGGACATGAATCATATGGTGCATCTAATGGAACTGATTGAATGTATCCAGAGCCTTTGTAGAGGGGGTGCTAGCTCATAAGTGGACAGTGAAATTAGTTAACCTATCTTGCTAGTTAATTACGAGGATTTTAGATAAAATCCTGGCGTTATTTCACCAGATCTGAGCTGCCTTTGATAAATTTGTCCATGATTGTGAAGCTTAAAAGGAGACTGCACTGTGGATCACCAGCTTGTTTTTGGGTTTAAGCCTTTGCTCTAAAATACCTTTTACACCAGTCAGCTGAAGGCTGTTTCGCCACACATGAGTAGTGAAATAAACTTCAGCTGATTTACTAAGTGACGGTTCCTTTGCGGAAGGTGAGCCATATTTTCTTGGGTTTATGGATTTTAATTGTTGAGGGATATGTTGTGCTTTGGTATCAGGTCTGTAAAACATTCTCTCTTAGATGTTCAATATAAGGCCACTCTTTTCTGTCTCTCATTAACTGAAGCATTAACCATGATGTGCAGGTTGGTTTCCCAACTGTTTCTGCATCCTGTAATGTGATGATCAATGTTCAGGTGATCTTGGCGCTGAAGTAGAGGAAATGGCTGATTAATTTCCTACTTATCTTGTAGAGTGACTTTCATATGCTTTTAAATGCTTGTTAGGAATGAAGTGCAGCATTGCAGCAAAGAATAGTCACACAGTCATACAGTGTAGTAACAGGCCCTTTGGCCCAACTTGCCCTGGGTGACCAACCCTCTAAACCCATCCTGTCCACGTACCTGGCCAAATGTCTCTTAAATGTTATATCTCTTGGTCAACTACCACTTCCGGCAGCTCGTTCTATATACTCACCATCTTTTGTGTAAAAAAATTATCTCTCGGGTTCCTATTACATCTTTCCCCCACAACTTAAACCTATGTCTTCTGGTTCTCAATTCTCCTACTCTGCTCAAAAGACTGTGCATTTACCCAATCTACTTGTCTCATGATTCTGTGCACCTCCTGCACTCCAAGGAAAAGTCTTAAGGGGCTGTCCCACTGCGGCGACCTATTCTGCGAGTTTAGACGACTTTGCCCTCAACTCAAACCCGCAGCATGGTCAACACGTGGTCCTAGGAGGTCCTATGAGGTCACTGGAACTCTCCTTCATGCTCGAGGGAAGTTCCCGAATACTTGTTGCCTCAGCTAGGTCACGGAAAAATTTTCAGCGTGTTGAAAAATTTTCTGCCAGTAAAATTTGGTCAGCATGGTTCTTTTTGACTCGTAGTGCAGTGGAGTGGGGTCGCTATTTAGTTACAGGCAATCGAGGGCAGCCGTAGGCAATCTCCTTCGCTGACCGGGCATTTTGATGGCTCATTGGAGTTTTCAGGACCAGGGAAACCGGTTAGTAGGTTAAATGCCCCCTAAACTTTATTATACTTCTTAAAAGTGGCTCCATTCCTACCCCCCCCTCCCCCCTTACCGTACACTGTGGCAGCCATCTTCTACCTTCAAATTCATAGTGGGTGTGAATTTCAGACAGCGCTCCCCCGCTTTCCCTTGCCCCCGCTGTGTGTGTGTGTGTGTGTGTGTGTGTGTGTGTGTGTGTGTGTGTGTGTATGTGTGTATGTGTGTGTGTGTGTGTGTGTGTGTGTGTGTGTGTGTGTGTGTGTGTGTGTGTGTGTGTGTGTGTGTGTGTGTGTGTGTGTGTGTGTGTGCGCGTGCGTGTGCGCAGTCGGTCGATCCAGCTCGCAGTTTCAATGCGGACGGTCGAGCCAGCTCGAGGTTTTCCAGGCGAGTGCCCTCGAGCTTGAAGGTCGAAGGCACTCTTCTTAACTCGCGGATTAGGTCGCCGCAGTCTTCTCTGCACCCTTTCCAGTTTGACAACATATTTCCCATAACATGGTGACCAAAACTGAACACAATACTCTAAATGTGGCCTCGCCTATGTCTTGTATAACTAACAAGATCTCCCAACTTCTGTGCTCAATACTTTGATTGATGAAGGCCAATGTGCCGAAAGCCTTTTGACCACTCTATCTACCTGCGATGCCACTTTCAAGAAACGATGTACCTGCACTCTTAGATCCCTCTGCTCTACAACATTCCCCAGAGCCCTGTCATTCACTGTATAGGTCCAGCCCTTGTTAGACTTCCCAAAATGCAACACATCACGTTTCACTGTATTAAATTCCATCAACCATTCCTCAGCTCACCTGCCTAACTGATCAAGATCCTGCTACAATTTTTGACAACCATCTTCACTATCTACAATACCACCCACTTTTGTGTCATATGCAAACTTGCTAATCATGCCTTGTATGTTCTCATCCAATACATGGAATACATGTGTGGCAGTTTATTGGAGCAATATATTATTGCCTCAACTTGGGTCTGGTCTGGGCATATGTAACGAGACACGATTAATTAATAATCTCATCATGAATAAATCTTTAGGAAAATGTAATCAGAAAATGATAAATTGGTTACTCTCAAATCAAAAGTCCTGAAGGAAGAACATAAATAGAGGCAATTACATCAGAGAGTTGGTAAAGTAGGTCTGGATATTGGTTAAATGGTATGATGGTAGATTAGCAAAGGCAGACAGTTACAAAATAATTCCTGATTATCAATAAAGATGCGCTCCATTGAGAAATAAATCCATAGGAAAAGATTATATATCTACGGTTAGAGTAATTAAAAGATTATTAAATTGAAAGGAAAAACTGATTACATTGGGGAAAAACTGAAATGGGGAGATTTCTTTACAAAACCAACAAAGAATGACTAAAAAATATTGTTGAGGTTGAGAACAAAATTTTAATGTAAATTAACAAATATAAAATGTATTAGAAGAAGACCACCTTCTAGTACAATGAAAGAAAATGGAAATAATAGTAAACTCCTGTCACTCAAAACCTAATACAGAGGAAATCACTGTGGGTGTTAAGGAAAAACATGTTAAACAGATTTTCTATCTGTCTTCTGTACAGATGACAGTAAAAAGCAAACACACCAAAGACAGTAGATAACCAAGTGGCAAAGGAGAATGAAGAACTTCCACAACTAATATTAATAGGGAAAAAATACTAGGCAAGCTACAGAGAACCAAAAGCAAACCGAAACCTTCTAAAAATCCGCAAGCAGAACTGGCCTGGCAGACCCGTTGTTTTGCCTGCTCATGCCCTGCTGAGCTCATCTCCACATACTGCGATTCTATCCCACCCCCCCCCCACTTGTGCAATCCCTTCCCACCTACGCCCATCAACTCCTTAACATCTTTCGGTTTACAGGCCCCCGTTCACTCATTTGTACATGGACGTTCAACCCCCCTACATCTCCATCCCCCACCAGGAATATGTTAAGGCCGTTCACTTCTTCCTCAAACAAAGACCCAACCAATTTCCCTCTACTAACTCTCTCCTCCTAACAGAACTTGTCCTCACCCTCAACAACTTCTCCTTTGATCCCTTCCACTTTTTCAGAATCAAAGGCATACCCATGCTTTTTGTTGCAGGAGACATGTTGGTGGTAATTCAGGGGTGATTTTTTCAGGTTGAAGTCCCTGGCTATGCGGGGTATGCTGACTGGTACTTGTTGACCACGGCATGCAGCTCCGCCAGTGCTAGACGGACGTCTGCCTGGGGTGGGATGTAGACCGCGGTCAGGATGATGGAGGTGAATTCCCTCGGGAGATAGAAGGGGCGGCACTTCACCGCCAGATATTCCAAGTGCAGAGATCAGGAGTTAGACAGAACTGCCACGAATGAGCACCACAAAGAGTTGACCATGAGTTGACAGTTCCCTCTGTAGTTTCCTCTCCTTTTCCTTTCTGCAACCAAAAACGTCTTGCTTTCTTGCTTTTCCAGTTCTGATAAAAGATCACTGAACTGAAATACAGTCCCTGTTTTTCTCTCAGCTACCTGACTGGCTGAATCCTTGCAGCATTTTTTGTTTCACCTGTGGAATTCCAGCATGTACAGTTCATTTTCTTAATAATGAGAAGGATCTGAGTATCCTTGGAATGCAGTCATAGTAAGTGATTGGGAAAGCTCACAAAATATTATTTTCTTCACTACTAAGGAAACAAAATACTAATGTAGGGAGACTGCACTTCCATTACATTCAACATTGATGAGACAACAGGGCATCACAACTCTTCCTCAGTAGGCAACAAAAGTAGTGAATTTAAATATTTTTAGGATAGAAGTGGACAGATTCACCAGAAGCAAGGGAGTGAAACATTACAGTTGGTGGACAAGAGTTCAGATTTCAATCAGATCAGCCTTGATGTTATTAAATAGCAGAGCAGACTTGTGAGGTCTAATCCTGTTCCTAACATATGTATGCACGTTTGACTCACACAACAAAGCATTATCACTTGTGCATTATTAAAATAGAATTCTAAGATGATGCGTGTCTAATCTTTGTAAACCTCTCCCTCGTGCTATATCACTCCAGCAGCTCCACCACTTCTACACCTAAACCCAAATGAAAAGAATGGATTGAATAATTCAGATGGCAAAAGGTGTGTGATGTCACCTTTTCAGATGGTTAAACTGATTGACCACTCAAATGACCAGTAAAAAACACATATGATATTGCTGGTTATTACAATTGTGGTCACAATACTAAACAATAATTTAAACAATTGCTTTCTTTCCTTTGCATGTTGGCTTATAGATTAAAATTACCAGTAGTAATATCTAAAGATTTTCAGAAGTGATACAAAAAAAGCAATAAAGCCAGATCAAATTATGCTTGCTTTCTTCAGTCATCTGCATGAAAAATATGACATTGGCAACTTCTCTCTGATAATTTCTATATTAAAAGTTATTAGACAGCTAATGGTTCCACTAATAGTTACTAGTTCATTGAGAAATAGTTGTGTAACAATTTAAATATATTATATGGATAGGTGTCAAGATTGGAACTAATTGGTATTGGAGCCAACTGCACAGCTACAAAAAAATACATTGTCATACAAATAGTCATAGCCACATGATAAAATTCTCCTTCTGCAAAGAAACCCTATCAGTGGCATTGCAAGCACACTATTAATGTCAGCATGGAAATCATTTTCAATTACCAACCTTTCATGTACAGCTACTCCAATCTTGTAGAACATTCCAAGGCAAGGAAAATAAAAGGAAGCTTGTGGAGCTTGTAACATCTATTTTTCACTTGTATCCCTATCTCCTGCCACATTTCCCCCAAAATGGTCTCCCGTTCTTTCCAGCTGTTCTGTAGGTGCCAATTTCCATCAGGTTTTATTCCAGAAGCACTTTTAAGTGTTCACATGGATCTTTTAAGACCACCCAGAGGGTCAACGGTTTGCTCAACATTGAAAGAATCACAAATGAGTCAAATGTTGTTCTTTATATTGATCTTTATATACATCAACTGAAATTCAGACATCGACCCATAAATCAGGAAAGTGCCAGGAATACATTAGAGAAGATACCATTCCCATAAAATGCTTTGATTCAATCATACAAGTGCCATTTTATGCTGACTGAGTACATCCTTGTCTCAACATTTTTTGCTCTAGATAGAATAATTGTACATGCAGAGCAATTCACCGGTCTTTTTTCCCCTCAGATTTTCAGGTATCACAGCAAGACAGTGCTCTGTCAGATATCATCAGTGAGTCAGTAAATATAAACAAGAAAAGGCATGTTTCTCAAATGCAATGCATTCCTCAGCCTTGAACTGGAAACAAGAATTCACATTTCTTTCTTGGATAAAGTGACACTGGTATTTCTCCTCCTGTTAAAGTGCTTAATGCAAGATTACTAGTAGATTGTTATTTGATTATCAGATTTGTTGTGAACCAATCGCTTTTTGTTAAAATATGTTTCCCAAAGCCAGACAAAAAAACAGACAATATTTTAATATAATTTTCTAGCCACAATATCTACAATTTTTCAATTTTCAAACTAAAATCAATTCCATCTCAATCTTTACCATTTTTTAAAAACAGTTGGGAGATGCAAAGGACTGAGTTATGAATAATAAATGTAAACAAACTAGCAAGGTCATTCTGATTACCATGTTAATAGAAGTTGGCTCAGCATAGCCTATTCAGATTGCAGTTTCCCACCCTACCGCCCGCCCTCTATTTGTTCAGCATGGTGTTACTCCTGTATGCGTTTAGAGAACATTAAACAGCAATGCTGCCTCACTAGCAAGCCTCACAGTATGGTATGGCAACTGCTCTGTCTCCGACCGGAAAGCACTGCAGAGGGTGGTGAAAATTGCCCAACGCATCACCGGTTCCTCACTCCCCACCATTGAGTCTGTCCAAAGCAAGCGTTGTCTGCGAAGGGCGCTCAGCATCGCCAAGGACTGCTCTCACCCCAACCACAGACTGTTTACCCTCCTACCATCCGGGAGGCGCTACAGGTCTCTCCGTTGCCGGACCAGCAGGTCCAGGAACAGCTTCTTCCCTGCGGCGGTTACACTACTCAACACTGTACCTCGGTGACTGCCAATCACACCCCCCCCCCCCCCCCCGGACACTCCTCCCACCAGGATTTATTAGATTAGAGTTATTTATTTACTGCTTATATTTATGTCGCTCTTCTAGGGAGATGCTAACTGCATTTCGTTGTCTCTGTACTGTACACTGCACAATGACAATAAAGTTGAATCTGAATCTGAATCTGAATCTGATTAGAGAACACATGCTGAACGGAAAAAGGTCCTCAAAACTCGAGCTTGGGGCTGTTGGGTCAGGCTCATTCCATTCCACAGCAATACATAGTTAGACCAAGCGACCCACATGGGAGAACCAAAACTGTTATCAATGATTTGTAAACATGCCCAATCTTGGAACAGCCACAATTGTCTCACTTTAGCCAACTCTGCAACATTACAGCAATTCAGCATCAGTTCTGACTTTCAATGCACTCTGACCTCCAGCACCTTATGGGCCTGTCCCACTTAGGCAACTGCAGGAGACTATGCAGTCGCCACATGTTCAAGGGTGGTGGCCGGGGAGTCTCCTTCATGGTCGTGAGGAGTTCTCGCCATCTGGGAACAAGTCGTGGCCTCATTATGGTCGCCGTGCATTTTTCACATTGTTGAAAAATTAGCGGTGACTAGAATGAAGCCGCCATGGAGAGTAGCGAGAATTCTCGAGCCGTACGTGGGTCGCCAGGAGCAGGGGCGGAAAACCGGGGGGGGGGGGGGCAGAGGGGACACGTCTCCTCCATGTTTTGAGAGGTGGGGGACATCCCCCCCAAAGTTTATGTAATCCGGATTTTAAAATCCGGTGATCGAGGGCACCGATTGGAGGAGAGACGTCGGTCAGCAGGCAATGGGGGCGGGACATGATAATTCAGCGTGATGAGTGGAGGAGGGAGGAGTGGGGGGGGGGGAGCTGGGCCTGAGGATAGAGTGCGGTGATTGGAGGAGGGAGACGTGGCACAGACCTGCGCTTCATCCGCAGGCAGGATCAAAGATACTAGAGGAGCTCCTCTAGTATCTTTGGGCAGGATCGATCCCGGCCGGGTCTCCGGCGCTGTCCTGTCCCCTCCCGAGTACCCCCCCCCCCCACCCCCCCCCCCCCCCGCAGGTGGCCAGAGATGTCGGCAGCAAAGATCCTCCGCTATAGGATCTTTGGACAGCAGTCAGACGGGCCAGCGCAGAGAAACAGCGCTAAACCCAGCTAACTCTGCATGTCCCGCCAGGTGAGCTTACAACCCTGCCTGGACTTGCGGGAAATATGGCCAGCGCGGAGAGGCAGCGCTGGTGTTCTGTCAGTCCAGACAGGGCTGTAGTTAACCCGGTGAGACAGGCAGAGTTGAGCTGCATCTAGCGCTGGATTGAGCCTCTGAAGCCTCGCGCGCGTGTGTGTGTGTGAGTGTGCGCATGCGCATGCGCGCGTGGCCGCCAAAAAAATGGTGTCCCCCGTCCCCTCCATGTTTTGATGGCGAGTTCCGCTCTTGGCCAGGAGGTCCTAGTGGGTTGCCAGGAGGTCGAAGGTTCTCGGAGGTTCTCGTAGGTTGTAGCCGGTACTGACCGGTGAATTTCATTGGCTCATTGGGGGAAAAAAAGGTAAGCAGTAGTTTTCAGAACCAAGGATAACCGACCGGTAATGTTAATGTCCACCGGGCTTCACAGCCGTGTATCTCTGGCTTCTTAAAAGTTGTCTCCACTCCTTCTCCCCCCTTTTTCCCCCTCTTTTAAAGGACTTACTGTACACTGTGCTTTAGCCGTCTTTTTACAGCGCCAACCTTCCTGTTCATCGCGGTGTTTGTCTGTTTCACCTTGGCTTTACAGTGTGTGCGTGAGTGTGTGCGTGCGTGCGTGAGTGTGTGTGTGCGTGCGTGCGTGTGTGTGTGTGTTCCACTCTGACAGTTGCCGTTCCAGTTTTCGGTTTTTCAGGAGACTGCCGACAACTTGAGTCGCCGGCAGTCTGCTGAAAAATCCCCTAATCTAGATCTTGTTGTAACCTTAAATATCCTTCTTCACTGTCTACTATCGCATTAATTTTTGTGTCGTCTGCAAATTTGCTAACAATGTTAATTACTTTGTCATTCAAATCAATGATGTACGTAACAAATAGCAATGGAACCAGCAGACCATTATGGTGTGAAGAACGGTTTCGGCCCGAAACGTTGCCTATTTCCTTCGCTCCATAGATGCTGCTGCACCCACTGAGTTTCTCCAGCATTTTTGTGTACCACAGACCATTATGGCACTCCACCATGTCACAGGACTCTAATCAGAAAGACAAACCTCCACAACTATGTTGCTATTTTTCAACTTCATCCTTGCTACTATTCAACTCCTGAACCAATCGCCTAATTCACAACCCATTCCCAGAGGTGTGGCCACACTTTAATATACTTTTGCACAACTCTAATTTTGCACTACAATCTTGCACGATTCTTCTGTTTTGCACGGTGTATTTATTGCTGTATTTAGCATTGTAAAATGTATACCGTTTACTCCATAAGCGAGCGAACAAGGAATTTCATTGCATCCTGGTGTATATGACAATACATAAATCTGAATTTCAAATGCGATGATGCATCTCGGAAGGAAAACGAGGGCAAGTCAAAAACAGGCTCAATGGAAGAGGCCCAGGTGGAAAATTGTTCGATCTGCACAAACAATTATAGAACAATAATAGAATATTGAGGTCAGAAGATGCCAGTTGTGACTTGCTAGCTTTTCAGTAGAGCTATCAAATGTTTCTTCTGCTCTTTTCCCTGACAATTTGTTGGCCGACTTAGCATACCTTTAACACATGATCACCTTCTCAGTATCTAAAATGCAAACAATCTCATTTTGAGTGAATATTGCGAAGCAGTTTATTTTATTTACAAAACTAGTAAAATATTCCTTATATCAGTGTTTGATTTTCTTCTGGAATACTTGCAATTAATTGGAATAGGAAACAGGTGGGAAGGGAAACTTTTCCTGCTTTTAAATGCCCAAGGAGGTGAATTGCAAAATAAAAATGAACAAACCAATTTCAAATATGCAACAAAAATATAGTTGGTGAGAAATCTATGGTGAACAGAAGAGTTAAGCATCTTAGTTAATACACAACAAAGTATTCAGCAGCAAATGTCACATAACGTCAGGATCTGGTATAATCAACTCTGAAGAATAATTGTTCAAGCTGATTAGCAGTTCATCACAATTACTGTTTGTGGGATATCTCCATGAACAGATTGCCCAGAAATCATCAAAATAACATAGATGCAAATTCCTTCTTAACAAATATTGCCAAGAGAAAAAGATTTGGTTCAACCTTTTTTTCTCAATGAAACTACTTTGTTTAATTCTATTTCCCTGTTGATTATACTGTCTCTCTGTTCTTTCTCCATGTTCATTCTCTTTAAAATTGTAAATTGTCCCCAGTGTATAGGATAGTGCCAGTATACGAGGTGATCGCTGGTTGGCACAGACTTGGTGGGCCAAAGGGCCTGCTTCCACACTGTATCACTAAAGTTTAAAACTAGTCTTGAAATCCTCAGCTGCAATAAGCATCAAGAAAAACGAGTTGAAAATAAAAATTGTTTTTATTTATTTGTTTCCCACATAAACTTAGTGGGAGCAAATTTTAGTCTGTATCTCAAATTTTTGAGTAATGACTTATGGATTCTGTTCGGGTGAATTTCCGTTACTCATTCAGCCGTATTGTGAAGATCACCTGTAGCTAAATAAAAACTACCAAGCATTGGTTCAATCAATAAAGAACTTCCCCATTAGAAAAATAATTTGTCATTTCTAACTGTTCACTTTTAAATAATGCAGTAAACATTCAAAATCCAACAAGGAATAGGTATGTATACCAATTTACCGTCTGCAGAGACACACTTAAAGTAATCTCCAGAAAACATGCTACATAGTTCCAAACTTGCAGCTTTAATTTCACTTTGTTCTTTTGCAATTCATTCTCATTTACTTACAGGACTGATTCACGGTAATTTCATTTGACGCAGTGGCTTTATGCAAAAAAACCTTGCTGAGCTGCGATTAGAGCTGTCACTGACAGCATTTGTTCATTGGTGAGATAATTGCTATAAAAGGCAGTTATTTCGAGAACCTGGATTTTAGCAACAGCAATTTCAATGGAGCGGAACCAACTCTAATTTGCAAAAATAGTCAGTTTGTTCATTTTAAAAAAACTTACTATGGATATCACGTTATTTATGCTGGACTGCTTTGACTCGACTATTGCCATTTCAACAGTCTATTTCAATGTGCATTCCTGTTAAACAATTTGCAAGTTCTACGAGATCAGAAGACTATGTCCTACCTCCATGAAAAGTGATATGACGTGGATGTTTCCATTTGAATAGAGATGCTTTCAGCCAATTTTCCACCTATTACTATTCCATGGAGTTCCATAAGACATTAAAACAAATACCGTAAGTTACTGCATGCTGTTCCCAAAGCAGTGTCACCAGTGGTCCAATTTTACTTTGTTATTCTATTCTATGCTATTCTATTCTGTTATTCTATTCAAAATGAATAGATGATTGTGGTGTATTTATGCTTTACATGTAAATGTATCATGTGGACAAAAGACTTCAGCCTATCAATTGTTTATTTTTATTACTGATAACTGACACTGCAACCCAAGTACTACAAAAGTAGCATTGTGAGTACTGCAGTTTTGGCAGTATCAGACAGGTTAAGTGAATGTGCAACTGCATATGTTGCACATAATGTTGAAAAATGGCAGGTTATCCACTTCACTAACAAAAAGGGAAAAGCATCGTATTTATTTAAATTGTGCGAGATTGATAGGTTTTCATGGTCAGAGAGACCTGGTGCCCTTGTGTGCGAATCACTGAATATTAATATATAGGTGGCAAATAGGAAAGGAAATTAGGAAATGGTATGGTAACCTTTGTTGCAAGAGCGTTTGAATACAAGATTAAAGACATCTTTCCACAATTAGACTGTGCCCTTGTGAGACCCCATTTGGAATATCGTACACAGGTTGGTCTTCCTGCACAAGGAAATATGCACTTGCAAGAGAAGGAACGCAACAAAGACTCACCAGAGTGAATCATGGTATGGGGCTGGGGATTCTCCAATGAGGAGAGCTGAAGCAGATGGAGTTTAGAAGAATGGAGGGTGACCAAATTAAAATGTGCAAAATTATTTTAGGGCATAGATGCAGAGATTATATTTCTTCCGGTTTGGATGTCTGGAACCAGCGATGGAAGCTACGGAGTTGGCCATGCAGGACTGAGATGTAAAGAAAAAGATTGGCATCCATTAGTCCTGTATTGAACCGTCGGCTGCCTACATTGGGCAACTCAGCTTGGCCCCGACATCGTATTGTCCATAATGATCTGCTGGCTGGAAGCTAGTGCATCTGACCTTCTGCTCTACCAATGACCCAGTGGTGGAATGCTGATATGCTGAACGAAGGAGGCAAATTTTACATTTAGTCCCTCCCATTTTCAGGATGGCTGAGGTAGAATAAAGAAAGTATTAGATGGTAACAACTTGGAAATTCAAATAAGACGCTCTGTGACCATGTCATATTAAGTCACAGCAACAAAATAGTAGAATGAAAATATTCTTCCTTATTTACACTGTGGAGCATAAACTCCTTGAACAAATGATGGGAGCAAAGAAAAACACAGGTGTAATTGCGGACTGCAGAAAGGTCCCGTCCCGAAACATCATCTGTCCATTCCCTCCCCAGATGCTGCACTTCCTCCCGCACTTTGTTTTTGCTGAAGATTCCAGCATCTGCTGTGTTTTTTGCTTCTTCTAACTTTTATAGTGAAGTATGTTCTCTGAAGAGTAATCGGAAACAGCATCAGTAGTCACTATGATCAAGTATGGAATAATTAGAGAAAACTAGCAACTAGAAAACTAGAGTTAAAAGCAAACCACATCTAGAAGGAGCTAATAAGGGAAACAGTTGATCTGGAATATGTGAATTTCCAAAAGGCATTTGATAAGGTGTTACAAGATTGAAAGCCGAGGAATAGAAGGAGATGCAAAACGACAAATAAAAAATACTGGCTAAGATATAGCAAAGAGCCAGTAAAAGTAAAAGGGTTTTTTGGACTGGAGGAAGAATTCAAGGTTTCAAGGTTTCAGGGTTTCAAGGTCAGTTTGTTGTCACATGTACTAATTAAGGTACACTGAAAAATTGAGTTCGCCAATATCATCAAAGTCAAAGTCAATTTTATTCATCACATGCAGTGAAATGAATTTGCCAGCAGCGATACATTTAAAAGAACACACAATCTTTATCTATCTTCTATCTACTTTTAAAACTCTCTGGCTGCCGTCCGTCTGTACGTCTGTACGTCTGTACGTCGCCTTTGATACCGCCCCTGGCCCACACAGTGGGCGGAAAGGCCCATTTTTTTTACCATTTCCAAAGAGATGACATTTATCTTTACGAATAGCCACTCCTGATTAAATTCGGTCCTGTTTATGTACACGTTTTTTAATAAAATCCTTCCCCCCCCACCCCCATGTGATTGTCTCCGATTTTCTCCGAAAACGACGCCATTTTTTTTTGCCGATTTTCTCCGAAAACGACGCCATCTTTTTTTCGCCGATTTTCTCCGATTTTTTCCAAAAACGACGCCATCTTTTTTTTCCACGATTTTCACCCCGGGGTCTCAAGCACGTTCGGGAACAACACCCCGGGGTGTCAAGCACTTTCGGGGACCAGACCCAACGGGTCTGCACCCTCACCCCCATGTGATTTTCTCCGATTGTCTCCGATTTTCTCCGAAAACGACGCCATCTTTTTTTCGCCGATTTTCTCTGAAAACGACGCCATCTTTTTTTCGCCGATTTTCTCCGATTTTTTCCGAAAACGACGCCATCTTTTTTTTCCACGATTTTCACCCCGGGGTCTCAAGCACGTTCGGGAACAACACCCCGGGGTGTCAAGCACGTTCGGGAACAACACCCCGGGGTGTCAAGCACTTTCGGGGACCAGACCCAACGGGTCTGCACTTGGTCTAGTATACTTTTAAAACTCTCTGGCTGTCGTCCGTCTGTACCATTTCCAAAGAGATGACATTTATCTTTACGAATAGCCACTCCTGATTAAATTCGGTCCTGTTTATGTACACGTTTTTAAAAATAAAATCCACCCCCCCCATGTGATTTTCTCCGATTGTCTCCGATTTTCTCCGAAAACGACGCCATCTTTTTTTCGCCAATTTTCTCCGATTTTTTCTGAAAACGACGCCATCTTTTTTTCAGTAGATTTTCACCCCGGGAAGTCAGGCACTTTCGGGGACCAGACCCAACGGGTCTGCACTTGGTCTAGTATACTTATAAAACTCTGATCTTGGATGTGTATTTATGTGTGTGTGTATTTATGTGTGTGATGTTCGTGTGTGATTCACATCTCCTCGAAAACATGATGCGCTAACGGTGAAATGTTTACATATTCCGATAGAGATTTACGCCATGATGTCAAAAATCACCTCATCTGAAAATTTGAAATATTTTTTAAAGTTAATGAGCTGATAACGTCACAATGGCTCTGCTCCTCGCGGGCCGCTGCGCACTGTTTTAAACCCGCAGCCTGCTGGGCACTGTTTTCCATGCGCTGAAAGTTACGTCACCCCCCCCCCCGACTCGCACCCGGTCAGCTGTCCGCAGCGCCCCGCCCTGCCCGCAGCCCTCCCGGCAAGGGATCCCAGACTCCGGATGGTAAGTCCACACCACGCCCGCGGCTAAAAGCTCCGTGGACCACAGCCCCTACGGTGCCAAAGTCACCAGGCCAGCGATCGGAGCCATCCTCTCTGGCGACCCCTGGCAAGGGTTCGCCCGCTCCGCGATGGAAAAGTCCACGCTGCGCCTGCTGCTGATGCTCCGGGCTCCAATCCATGCCGAGGGAGGCGACGTGGAAAAAGTCGCCTCTCCGTGGAGGAGGCGACCAAAAACGGTTTCCCCTCTTTCCCCTCCCCAGCACCCCCCACAGAAGACACACCAAGAAACACCTAAGCTAACATTAGACACACCAAAAAACCCAAAAAAAGTCAAAATAACGAACACGCTGCTGGCAAGGCAGCCGACTCGCAGCACCCCCACCGACCATATGTCAGCTTTCAAGGCAATTCCATCAATCCCATTCCCACATAATTTCCCTTGTAATCTCTCCTCCCTTACATGCCCTTTAACAACCCATAATTCTCCTACTAACCATCAAAACCACATGAGCAATTTACTGTGGCCAATTAACCTAACAATCTGCAAGTCATTGGGAATTTGGGAGGAAACTGGAGCACTTCACGGGAAACCCAAGTGGTCAGATGAAAAACATGCAAACTCCACAGACACAGCAGTGAAGTTCCGAATTGAACGCAATCACTGAAGTTGTGAGATAGCTTCACAACTTACTGTGCCACCCAAAACTTGGATGATAGACAATGCCAATATGAGGTTATAACAGGCAGCGAACTCCTGATGATAGATGAGAATTCTAGAGTTTGAAAAATTGGGGAGGAATCTGGATACAGGGAATCTGGACAAAGAAAGTTGGATACAGAGTTTTAACACAAACAAATTAACTGATGCAAATTTGCAAAGGAAATATTTTGGAAAAATGCAATCTGGTAAGGGTACTTTGAGGCCAAAAGGCTCATTGCCATGTTTAGATCAAAGTTATCTAAATTCATGAGACGCATGCTAGACATGTAAATGCAGCGCCATTGATTTATTTCTCTATACCTTTCACAAAATGAACCTGTAACTAAAGTTCAAGCTATTTAAAAAATCCCATTGTTGATTATAAAGATGAGGACCTAACTACTTCTGCTCGGAGTGAAATATACTACTGGTGGTGGATATGATCTTACTTTATGCAAAAATGCTAACTTAAACAATATATAAAGTCTTGTGCTGGGTTCTTTGGTGCTATTAATGCCAACTGTGGCCCAAACAGCACAGATCCAATCCCATTAACAGCCAATAAAGATGGTGAACATATTAAAGACAGAGAAGTACTCAGTTCTCTCTGGAAGGAAAATATTAAAGACTTCCTCAACTGACACCATGTACATGAAGTGGTCAAACCTTGCCAGAATAATAAGAGATTTTGTGTGTTACCAGCTTATTAATAGATAACCAATTTATTATCTTGAATACTACCCTAGGCATGGAATTTGTTATGGATCAGTTATGAATGGAATGCTGAGGATGAATCACCAACAAACATGAGCTGAAAATGATTATTTCATTCAATAAGACACATGGCAGTTATTTTGGGGACCCATTTTGTATGTGAACAAAATATTCCACATGTTAAAAATCTGGAAGAAATACTAGGGCTGGCCAACATCATTTGTGCAGTGAACACCCAAATTAACACTTTAGATATAGAGCTCGTGTCGGAATTCATGAAAGGATCACAAACACTGCTCGTAAAATCTACCTTTCTCATATCACTACAGGTACTTTCTAAAAAATGTAGATAAAAAACAATAAAAGTAATGATGTTTAAAAACACTACTATATTTGCTTAAAATATTGAAAATGATTAATGAAATGCAGAATAAAATACATTAAAAATGAATAAATGGATGAAAACTTTGAAATAATTTTGAAATAAAGTTATTTAAAAAAAAAACTTTGCTTTCAAATCTCCTGTCTAGAATCCATATTCAAGTCCACAGAGATTCTGATTCTGTCAACAGTGTGAAATTTCATATGGAATCCAGCAATGGAAAAGAGTGGCATCCCAGATTGCCTATGGAAGTCCAGGATAGATTGAGTTTTGGACTCTGGTATTGCTTGCTGTTGTGAGCAACATCAGATTATAAAATTGTCTTTTATTTAAAGGAAATAGCCAGTTATAATCAGTACTGCCAAGGGATATCCCTTCAGTTTTCCAGCAAGTTAGAATGTTTAGAAAGAGTGAACGACCAAAAGGTAACAATAACATTTGTTAAGCTAAGACTGGGCAACTTAACCATTATTGCACCGATAAACGGAAGATTTAAATCTACCTCTGTAAAAAAATTGCACCAATGTTTTACACATTTTACTAATTCAGGATTGTCTCGGATTGCTGATGAAGTGCTTGATCCAGCAAAATGCAATACATGAATGAAATATATTATAATCCTTGACAGCAAAAAGAGGCACATCATTTGTTACTCAATCCAAGGTAATACATTCATTCAGCTTTCTCTGGCACAGCACACTGATGCCTGTCTGGATCTGGCAAACATTCACACAATTACAGTGCCCTCCATAATGTTTGGGACAAAGACCCATCATTTATTTATTTGCCTCTGTACTCCACAATTTGAGATTTGTAATAGAAAAAATCACGTGGTTAAAGTGCACATTCTCAGATTTTATTACAGGCCATTTTGGTTTCACCATGTTGAAATTACAGCTGTCTTTACATAGTCCCCCCATTTCAGAGTACCATAATGTTTGGGATACATGGCTTCACAGGTGTTTGTAATTGCTCAAGTGTGTTTAAATGCCTCCTTAATGCAGGTATAAGAGAGCTCTCAGCACCAAGTCTTTCCTCCAGTCTTTCCATCACCTTTGGAAACTTTTATTGCTGTTTATCAACATGAGGACCAAAGTTGTGCCAATGAAAGTCAAATAAGCCATTATGAGTGAGAAACAAGAATAAAACTGTTAGAGACATCAGCCAAACCTTAGGCTTACCATAATCAACTGTTTGGAACATTATTAAGAAGAAAGGGAGCACTGGTGAGCTTACTAATCGCAAAGGGACTGGCAGGCCAAGGAAGACTTCCACAAGTGATGACAAACATACTGCTGAAGCAACAAAGGAGTTTTTCAAAGCTAAAAAATGGTCAATTCTTGAGTGGCCAAGTCAATCACCCGATCTGAACCCAACTAAGCATGTGTTTTACATGCTGAAGGGGACTAGCCTCCAAAACAAGCATAAGCTAAAGATGGCTGCAATACAGGCCTGGCATAGCATCACTTTAGAAGACACCCAGCAACTGGTGATGTCCATGAATCGGAGACTTCAAGCAGTCATTGCATGCAAAGGATGTGAAACTAAATACTAAACATGACTACTTTCATTTACATTACATTGCGGTGTCCCAAACATTATGGTGCTCTGAAATGGGGGGTGTGTATACACTGCTGTAATTTCTACATGGCGAAACCAAAATGTATAAAAATGGTCTTTATTATAATCTGACAATGTGCACTTTAACCACATGTGATTTTTTTCTATTACAAATCCAAAATTGTGGAGTACAGAGGCAAATAAATAAACGATGGGTCTTTGTCCCAAACATTATGGAGAGCACTGTAGCTTGTGTTTCACCCCGGGAAGTATTTCAACCAATTCCAGTCAGGCTCAAGGCTCCAGATGGAGAACATTAAGCAACACAATTCAAAAAGGATCAAATCTTATACATTTCCTGCGACAGTGAGTTGGAACAGTGAAGAAAGTATGAAATCTGGGGCCTCACAAAGAATCTTTGATCTCAGAATCAGCAAAGCCTTTCAGATCTGCAGTTAAAATAAAATATAACTGCTATCTAAGTGCACATACAGTAGGTCTGCCTTCAATTGCACATAAAATCCAAAATAATCCCAACGTTTCTTCTAAAGGGCAGAGGAAAAATATAAAATGACAGAAATGAAACAACAATGGGATTGATGACATTTCAGATACAAGGCAGTCTTCAAAACAAATAAATTTAGAGTATTCCCAGTGAAAGAATGGTGCATCAATGAGCTTATCAGAATGTCACATCAATGGGGCATTTTTAAAACTACTCTAGTCTAACTCTAGGTAAGAGTTACTAAGTTTGTTCAATTTGGCCACATCCACAATTGACCAGAAGGTTTTTTTATTTGATGTGCACAAAAAATACTAAACCCCTGATCTCTTCCAAGATGAACAATGTCATCATTTGCATTGAACACAAAGTGCAAATATCAAGCAATTAATTCTGCTACATGCCAATTTTCAGATTTTAAACTTTTCTCAATAAGATTCAGAAATAGGTGATGTCGTGGTTTGTAGTGCTCAAAGGAGTATTCAGGCATGGTGCAAAAAATACTTTAATCTCAACTTTTGGGTATCAGGAAGAAGTGAGACCACACCTGGAGTATTGTGTGCAGTTTTGATCCACTAATTTGAGGAAGGACATTCTTGCTATTGAGGGAGTGCAGCGTAGGTTTACAAGGTTAATTCCCGGGATGGCGGGACTGTCATATGCTGAAAGAATGGAGCGGCTGGGCTTGTATACTCTGGAATTTAGAAGGATGAGAGGGCATCTTATTGAAACATATAAAATTATAAAGGGTTTGGATACGCTAGAGGCAGGAAACATGTTCCCGATGTTGGGGTAGTCCAGAAACAGGGGCCACAATTTAAGAATAAGGGGAAGCCATTTAGAACAGAGATGAGGAAACACTTTTTCACACAGAGGATTGTGAGTCTGTGGAATTCTCTGCCTCGGAGGGCGGTGGAGGCTGGTTCTCTGGATACTTTCAAGAGAGAGCCAAGATGGGGCTCTTAAAAATAGCGGAGTCAGGGGTTATATGGGGATAAGGCAGGAACGGGGTACTGATTGGGGATGATCAGCCATGATCACATTGAAGGGCCGAATGGCCTACTCCTGCACCTATTGAGATATGAAGGTCTGAAGAAGGGTCTCGACCCAAAACGGCACCTATTCCTTCTCTCCAGAAATGCTGCCTGTCCCAGAATTTTGTGTCTATCTCAGAAGTGAGATATTATTCGCTTCAGCGCATAATGCAAAAGTCAGGGCAAAATGTAGGTATTCAAAGATATAAATATACATGAGGGAACCCTGGATTTGTTTGGTTCTCCTGAACCCTAAAAGTCACTTGAAGATTTGTAACCAACTCATCCAGCAGTCTCCATTACTGGTGACTAATGTGCATCACAGTATGGTGACAGTCCATAATGAGGAAGGGCTGCAAATGAAATGATGATTTACTTTAAATCAATTTCACAGCACCAGAGAATGCTTAGGACTTCAAAGAGTTTCATATACTACAGCACATGCATACCATGACAGCACATGTCGGCAAATGGACCATTAATTCAATTTTTCAAGTTGAAAATTCATCTTTACAGCAGGCTGTACCTAATTTTTTATTATGCCATGGTTGGTTACTTGCTCAATGCTAATGCCATAGCAACCCACTGAATTTCAGGACAGGAACTGAATCTTGGCACAAAAAAGATCTGAGCAGCCCCCGGGAAAGAGAAAAGTGATTTTTTTTTAGCTTTAATAGCTATTAATTGCCTCCTACTGCTGAATGGCATTTTTAAAAAGTACTAAGTTGGGAGTTTGCTTCCTGTTGATGCATCTTTTGCTGAAAACCGTCAAACCTATATAAAATCTGTCTGGATTCCTCCTTTCTTTTGAAGATTTCAACAGCCATACACAGAACGACTCTCCTGGGGGAGTCCTCTTTTCAGAACATTATTCTGAGCATCTTTACCTATTTTTACTTTCCATATAGTGAAGTAACTTATTTAGTGAATACAATTTTAACCAGAGATTCCTGGTGGGCTAATAGCTCTGGCCAGCAGGAAGTCATTTGAAAAATACATGATTTCTTGGAACGTGGTCATCAATTAACAAAGTCAGTATTTATTGCCCCCTTTAGGTCCTTTGAAAGAAAGGTGGTAAACTGCTTTCTTGAACCGCAGAGTCATTCTGATCCATGCAATGGAGTCCACCATATTGGTATTGAACACAGCAACTGCAGAAGGACACAGGTTTCCATCTCTAAAGGACATCAGTGAAGTAACAGTTTTATAGTCACCTTTACTCCTTGTATCAGAAAAAAAAGTCAATAAGAAATGCATCTATGATTATGTAATTGAGGTTCACATTGGTTAAATTCACACTCGTAAATGTTCCTGGAAACTGCTTTCTAATGTCGGTACAGTTCACCTTTCACTGACTCTAATGCTATTGTCAATAACAGAAATGGGTGAGGAATTTGTGATTGTTTGCTTGACATTTCCAGTCACTGTTCTAAGAAAGCCCCTCATGATAGATTTTAAAGTATCATTAACATTTTGTCCAGAGATGTAATCTGAGAGTTTTAAAATGGAGTAGCTCACGAGAAAGAATGAAGGGCAAAAAAAAAGAGAAACAAGCAGACTAATCTGAGATTGTAACATGCAATACTAGAATAAAGCTCGGCTGCCAATAATAATCCCCTGATTTCTAAAACTAGGTAAAAGATAACCTAACAGAATAGAATAGAATGCCTTTTATTGTCATTCAAACAGACAAGGTTTGAACGAAATTTCATTCCTACAGTCTTGATATTACAAAAAAAAACACAAGACACACACTTAACACAGTTTACACAAACATCCATCACAGTGAATCTCCAACATCTCCTCACTGTGATGGAAGGCAAAAATCTTATCTCTTCCCTTTGTCTTTTCCCGCGGTCCAGCAGTCCAAATGCAGCGTCGAGGCGACTGAGGCTCACGATGTTAAAGCCCCCGACGGGCGATGGTAAGTCCCGCGGCCATTTAAGCCGCGCGGGGCAATGTTAGGCCCCGCTCCGAGTCATTTAAACCCCGCGATTCCAGCGGGAGAAGTTGCCGTTGCGGGAGCTCCGAAAAGCGGTCTCCCACCAGAGAGCTCCTGTCCACCGGGCCTGCGGCCGGAGTCTCAGAAGCTCCGAAGTCGGGTTGCAGCCACGCGCCACCACAGCTCTCCCCGTTCCGAAGTCGGCCAGCTCCACGATGGCGAGTCCGCAGGCTCCGGGACTGGAGCCCTCAGGTTGGTTCCGTTTGGAGGCCGCCGCCGGCTCCACGATGTTAGGCCCAACGACACCAGAGACTCGACAGGGAACAAGTTGGGTCCCCTTACAGGGAAGAGATTAAACGTTTCCCACCCCCCCCCCCCCCACACATATACACAGCTAAAAAATAATAAAAATTAGAACCAAAAACATACAACTAACGGGACAAAAATTAAAAAAAGACAGACGGACTGCATTCGAGCCGCTGCCGTTAGGCGCTGCCACACTCCAGAATTACACTACATTATCTGTGTAATGGAGATGAGGTTGCCTTCCACTCCTGTGACCACTTGGTGGCTATCCAGTGTGCTTTTGTCTCAGTTGGCTGGATGGATACTAGGAGTTGTTTTCCATATGGAGCAAAGGGGTGACGGGACTTCAGTCGGGGTGGCCTCTGCTCTCTGTATAGGGAGCTGCTCGACTGGAGTAGGTTGAAGGCACCCAGTGATGGTTCGCAAGGTGCTGTTCAGGCTCGTGTCTACCAGGTTAGTATAATAATAATAATAATACATTTTAATTTGTATAGCGCTTTTCAAGGACTCAAAGTCACTTTAGTATGTCTACTTCTACTCCCAAGACCCAAGGCAGAGATGCGAAGAGTTGATGGACTGGCTCCCCAACATGTTCCTGCCAGGCGTCGGATGAGGCGCTACGTGCCATGACCTTGTCGCGAAGACCAGCCAGGTGTTGACGAAATGTAAGCGACCTGTCCAGCTTTACGCCGAGGTAAGTGGGTGTTTGTTGGAAGTCCAAGCGCCTGTTGTTAACGAAGACAGTTAGCTCTCGCTTAGCTTCCTTGTTGTTTAGATGGAATGCTGTTGAAACTGTTTTGCCTTCGCTCAGCTTTAGACGCCACAGTCGTAGGTATACTGTCAAAGTTCCCATGTGTTGACTCAAGGAGCTTTAAATTGTCTTCCACTCTTTGTGTCTCATCAGGATGGCTAGATCGTCAGCATACCCACATTTTCCAGCGATGGTCTCTGGGACGTCATGGATGTACACACTGAAAAGCAGCAGAGCCAAGACGGATTCCTGTGGGACGCCATTCTTTGAGCTGTCCATCACTGGTCTTAAGCACAAAGCTGCCGTTCGATATCAGCTCAATGATGTAGCGTACCATGCGCCTGTCTGTAGCTTTGCAGTTAGTGCCACAGGGTGTCATAGGCAGCTGTCAGATCTATAAGAACAGCTCCTGCCTTCTCATTTGCCTCAAAGCAGTCCTCGATGTCTTGGATGAGGAGTGTTATCTGGTCCGCAGTAGATCGACCTTGGCGAAAACCAGCCTGCTCGTCGGGTAGTTGAGGGGGTTGATGCAGAGGAGCGAGATGGGCCGGTAGCTTTTAGGATCATCCTTTGGCTTGCTTGGCTTCGGGAGAGCGATGACTGTTGCACAACGCCAGATCTTTGGTATTTTGCACTTCCCCATGGAGGTCGACAGGTTCTGTCGGATCCAGTTGGTAGCAGCGTCTCCAGAATGTAGTAGAAACTCCGGGTGTATGCTGTCAGATCCGGGGGCCTTTCCTGCTTTCAACATCTTGAGTGCTGTGGCCATTTCCTCAGAGGTCAAAGCCATTGTTAGGTCCATATCCACTGTAAGTTTTCCATGACTCGGCCACCTCTTTGCTCACTTCGCGCGAGAAATCACGGTCAGAGTTTGTGAATCGACCATTCTTGGCTACTTGAGATGCGATGGCGTTGGCGGTCACTGGGCATTTGCCGGGTTTGGATGTAGCTTTGCCGGTCAGGCGGCTGACTGTGTGTCATGGTTTATGGCTCAAGTGGGTGAAGTCCATCGATTCAATTGTCTCAATCCAGCATTCTTGTCGTTTCTCATCCAAACGTGTGAACAATGTAGTGGCAGTGGTTTCAGAATCCTCTTTGGTGCCAGCAGCAGTATGGTCTTCGTATAGCTGTTGACACTCATCATCCCAACATGGAATGTAATCACTCTGGTAGCCACGGGGATGGTTTTCTTGCCTGCTCTGATAAGCATGTTGCAGTAGGCTTGGTAGGAAGAATCCAGGTTGATACTGTTTGGGGGAGGAAGGCCTGAGGCGGCTGCGTTGGTAAGTTGTTGGAACTTGTCCCAGTCGGCCTTGCGGAAGTTTCACAGGGTTGTTCGATGTTGGTGCAACCAGTGGTGATGTGGTGATGAGTGATGGTCGGTGTTGTGACCGTGAGAACTTCTCCAGAACCTGGTGCGTTGGTGGCTGATGGTTCTTTGTGTTACTCGCAAAGGCTAGGTCTGGGTTTGTACCAGTGTTCCAGCGGGCTGAATGGAAGCTGTTTGGCTACTTTGGATCATACAGAAGCATGAGGTCATTGGCAGGTGCCCAATCTATGAGGCCGTTTCCATCACTATTACATCTTGAGTAGCCCCATTCAGTGTGGTGGCAGTTGAAATCACCTGAGTATACACAATAGTATATACAAAATCTAATAATTTAACAAAATTAATAAATTGTTTCATTTGAATTGAATATTCATATTTGTGAACATTGTGGATGTCATGGCATTCACAGCCTTATAGAATCTGGTATATCCTAGGTGCATGGCTTAAATGACTCAGAATACTTTTACAATCAGAAGGCCCTTCAATGACTGGATTGACCTTGTACAGAAAATATGATGATGCCACCTTTTCCCAAGGTAAGATCAGGGATAGCTGTCAGGCAACCAACCAGCTTGCAGCTCGCCACTTAGCAGAATATTTGGAACTAAGTTGATGGGAATTGGGAAAACAGGATCATCACATCAAACCAGGTGCATTTACATGAAATAGGAATGTATTTAAATTTGTTTGGTCAGCAAAATATTTCCTTGGTCATCAGTGCCAGCTCCTTTTTGTTCTGAACCTCTGAACCCTGAAACTACCTCTAGTTTCCCTCTCCTAGACTTTCAGTCTGAAGAAGGGTTTTGACCCGAAACGCCACCTATTCCTTTTCTCCAGAGATGTTGCCTGACCCGCCAAGTTACTCCAGTATTTTGCATTTATCTTTGGTGTAAACCAGCGTCTGCAGTTCCTTCCGACACAAAATATTTCATGCAATTGGCTAATCAAGGTAACTGCGAATGCAAGGAATCTACCAAATTTCACTGATAAACATGATTCTACAAAGTTCAGGAAGTACCTACGTGAATATTCCCTGGTACTACAAGCATGAACGCATCTTTAAGGCAATGTCAATAACATGAATGCTGCAATCACTAGAGGCAGCAATGCAGTTAAGGGGCTGTCCCACTGCGGCGTCCTAATCTGCAAGTTAGGAAGAGTGTCTTCGACCTTCAAACTCGAGGGCACTCAGCGAAGGAGATTGCCTACGGCTGCCCTCGACTGCCTGTAACTAAATAGCGACCCCACTCCACTGCACTACGAGTTAAAAAGAACCATGCCAACCAAATTTTACTTGCGGAAAATTTGTCAACATGCTGAAAATTTTTCCACGACCTAGCTAAGGCCGCGAGTATGCGGGAACTTCCCTCCAGCATGAAGGAGAGTTCCAGTGAACTCATAGGACCTCCTAGGACCACGTGTCGACCATGTTGCGAGTCTGAGCCGAGGGCAAACTCTTCAGAACTCGCCGCAGTGGGACAGCCCCTTTAGCATAATCCACAACTATGTCAGCAATGTATTGTTCACATCTTCTAGGTGGGTGCAATTCAAAGTGGCATTCATGGTGTAGACAGATGTTGTCTGTAATCTTGACCTCAGAAACAAGTGAGAAACATAAAGTCAAGCAATTACCACTGATGCTGTCTGGCCTCTGTTTCCAGCATTTTTACTTTTGCACAAGGTAATTTGCTGGTTACAGGCAAATAGATAATAACATTGCTAAATCAAAGTGAGGCCCGTACTGGTGAGCTGGTCTGAATTCTTGATCTCACATTTTTCAGCATCTACTGACTGTTGAAACCTTAATACCCCACTCTGCTCGACCCGTTTTCATGTTTTGCTTTTTACCTATCTATTCCATGCTTCTTTAATCTAGTCTTATACTAGGTGTTGACGTTTTATAATTGTTCTCATTATTGTTTTGTATAGGTGCATGCTAACATAACATAACATGGCTGACATAGACAAACACACAGTCAAAGAGATGGGAAAATATTTGGGTGAGATTTAAGGGGCTGTCGCACTGTGGCAACCTAATAGGCGAGTTTAGAAGAGTTTAGGAGAGTTTGAAAAAGTGTCATGTTGAAGACCTCCTTTGACCATGTGGAAGACCTCCTTCGATTATGTTGAAGACTAGCTTCGACCAGTTTCGGGAAAATTGGACACCGAATAGTGGAGAGTGAAGACGACCTCCTTCGATTTCCTTCGACCTCCCTTCGACTATGTTGAAGACTATCTACGACTACCTTCGGCTACACTCGATTACCTACGAATAACATGCCGACCTATTACGACCTACCTTGACTAATCCTATAAGTTAAAAAAAAAGATTTTTTTCCATGGCGACCCTTTTTTACTCGTGGGCATTTTTCAGCATGTCGAAAAATACGCCGCGACCTAGCTGAGGCCTCGAGTATGTGGGGACTACTCTCAAGCATGAAGGAGAGTTACAAAGACCTCCTAGGACCTCGTGTTGACCATGTTGTGGGTATGAGTCGAGGGCAAACTCTTCTGAACTCGCAGATTTGGTCGCCACAGTGGGCAGATCGCTTTGATGTTTAAACATGAATTTCATTGCTGGAATGCTCCACTTCGCCATGCTGGGCTTCCACACCCTCACCCGCATAAGAGAAGGTTATACAGTGCCCTCCATAATGTTTGAGACAAAGACCCATCATTTATTTATTTGCCTCTGTACTCCATAATTTGAAATTTGTAATAGGAAAAAAATCACATGTGGTTAAAGTGCACATTATCAGATTTTAATAAAGGCCATTTTTGTACATTTTGGTTTCACCATGTAGAAATTACAGCTGTGTTAATACATAGTCCCCCCCCATTTCAGGGCACCATAATGTTTGGGACACAGCAATGTCATGTAAATGAAAGTAGTCATGTTTAGTATTTTGTCGCATATCCTTTGCATGCAATGACTGTTTGAAGTCTGCGATTCATGGACATCACCAGTGGCTCGATGTCTTTTCTGGTGATGCTCTGCCAGGCCTGTTTTGCAGCCGTCTTTAGCTTATGCTTGTTTTGGGGGCTAGTCCCCTTCGGTTTTCTATTCAGCATATAAAAGGCATGCTCAATTGGGTTCAGATCGGGTGATTGACTTGGCCACTCAAGAATTGACCATTTTTTAGCTTTGAAAAACTCCTTTGTTGCTTTAGCAGTATGTTTGGGATCATTGTCTTGCTGTAGAATGAACCAATGAGTTTTGAGGCATTTGTTTGAACTTGAGCAGATAGGATGTGTCTATACATTTCAGAATTCATTATGCTACTACCATCAGCAGTTGTGTCATCAATGAAGATAAGTGAGGCAGTATCTTCAGCAGCCATACATACCCAGGCCATAACACCCCTACCACTGTGTTTCACAGATGAGGTGGTATGCTTTTGATCTTGGGCAGTTTCTTCTCTCCTCCATACTTTGCTCTTGTCATCACTACGATATAAGTTAATCTTCGTCTCATCTGTCCACACGACCCTTTTCCCGAACTGTGGTTGCTCATTATTAAGTACTACTTGGCAAACTGCAACCTGGCCATTCTATTTTTGCAGCTATCCAGTGGTTTGCATCTTGCAGTGTAGCCTCTGTATTTCTGTTCATGAAGTCTTCAGCGGACAGTGGTCATTGACAAATCTACACCTGACTCCTGAAGAGTGTTTCTGATCTGTCGGACAGGTGTTTGGGGATTTTTCTTTATTATAGAGAGAATTCTTCTGTCATCAGCTGTGGAGGTCTTCCTTGGCCTGCCAGTCCCTTTGCGATTAGTAAGCTCACCAGTGCTCTCTTTCTTCTTAATGATGTTCTAAACAGTTTATTTTGGTAAGTCTAAGGTTTGGTTGATGTCTCTAACAGTTTTATTCTTGTTTCTCAGTCTCATAATGGCTTCTTTGACCCAGATTTCAAGATGGCGGATGTGCAGGAGTGGGCGCCGTTTGTATGGCAGCCTGCCTGCAGTCCGTCGTCTAACTCTTTTATTGTTTGAATATTTTTTATTTTTTATTATTTTGGAGTCTATTCTTTCTATGTGGGGGGGGGGAACTGTTTTAACCCCAATCCTACCTGGTCGGAGATGCGATTTTCCTCCGAATCGCGTCTCCGGTCTCCCCATGCGGCCTTCCATCGGGCTGGAGCGGCGTTTCCTGCCGGGGACCACAGCTTCGGCGGCACAGCGCTGGGACACCAACGGGGAGCGGGCGATGCCTTGTCGGGTCGCCGCTCCGGAGTGCTGTGACCGCCGACCACCAACATCGAGCAGCCGTGGTCTGCGGTCTGCGGTTTGAGGGCATCCCGCCACGGGCGGGCGGCGCTGGATCAAAAACACCGCGGAGTCGAAGCTCCAACCGGCGCGGCCTGAAGTCCGCGGGCGTCGCAGTCTCCGGGGAAGGAGCGGCCGCTCCAGACACTTCCAAGCCGTTGAGGACTTTCCACCCGATGCCGGTGTTCCAGCTTCCCGGCGGGTGAGTCTACAACATCGGGCTGCCGTTGCGGCGACTGGCTGCGGAGGCCTCAGACTGGCCCCGATCTCGGGTGGACTAGGAGGAGGACTGGACACTTTGGTGCCTTTCCCTCACGGTGGAGAGTGTCGACTCTGCTGTGGGGGGATGTTCATGTTGAATCTCTAAATAGTGTGTCGTGTCTTTTTTATTCTACCTTTTTATTTTTTATTTATATGGTTAATTGTCTGTAAAGCGCTTTGGTTTCAGTAATCTGATTGAAAGGCGCTATATAAATAAACTTACTTTACTTTACTTTACTTTGTTGGCACAACTTTGGTCCTCGTGTTGATGAACTGCAAAAAAAGTTTCCAAAGGTGATGGAAAGGCTGGAGGAAAGACTACGTGTTGAGAGCTCTCTTGTACCTGCATTAAGGAGGCAATTAAACACACTCGAGCAATTACAAACACCTGTGAATCCATGTGTCCCAAACATTATGGTGCCCTGAAATGGGGGGACTATGTATAAACACAGCTGTAATTTCTACATGGTGAAACCAAAATGTATAAAAATGGCCTTTAATAAAATCTGACAATGTGCACTTTAAACACATGTGATTTTTTTCTATTACAAATCTCAAATTGTGGAGTACAGAGGCAAATAAATAAATGATGGGTCTTTGATCCAAACATTATGGAGGGCACTGTATGCTAATTTTCTCAGAGATTTTCTTCATCATGTTCAGAAATCTAAAGTAATTTTGCTGGTGTTCCTTTGCAAGCTTTCATGCATTAAAAACTTCAGTGATACTGGCATTCTTTGAATGACAATTCTTGTCATGTAAAATACTGGAAACAAAATCCCACATCCAGATTCTTAATCATTTGGCGCAATATATTTTTTTTAAAGTACATTGACATTTTCCCAAAGAGCAGATAGTGCAGGTGTTATTGTTATGGAGACAATAAAATGAACTGGCATATTATTGAGAATCTCCCACCAACCTTCACAAGTACATAATAATATCCTCACAAAATCCACTATGTACAAATAAGGGATGTAGCTCCCCACATTCCATATTTAACGATAGAAAATTAGACATGATGGCACGTTTTCTTGATGGTCATTTCACTCTAGGCTGTTTTCGGCATAAACATAAATCCATTCAGTGAGATTGCATCCCTGTGTCAAGCTATAAAACGTTTCATGACAATATCAGCCCATCTATATGATAAAAGCAAGTGACTGGCATAAGATCGTACCCAGACCATTACAAAGAGATTTTAGAAGTATGTTCACAGCAGTAACTGCGTCAAAAGATTTGGGGCAAAATCAAAAGAAGCCCTGAAAATTCCAATCAGTGTAGCAAAATGTATGGATGGACTGGCAAAATTAGCAATTTAATGGGTTTGAAAAACCCCCAGATACAGGAAAACTGAGGGAAGGAGAGAAAAGAACAAAAGGGAAACAAGTAAGAGTAGAATATGACCAAAAGGATGATGGTTACAGGAACAAGCAAAATCAAACAAAAGATTGACCTAAAGGTAGTGTAAATGGAATTTGCAGAATCACTGAAATTGTTGAACCTTCATTGCCATGTTCAGCGTCACACTTGCAGACTGATCTGAAACATTCCACAATGCCAATCTGCACATGAACAATGAATTTGATGAACAATTCCAGTATTTTCTGTTTTCAATTCAGACTTTCAGCACCCACAGAAGTTTGCTTGAATAAAAATTCATATGCAAGGTCAGAATGTGTCAAAGCCCTGGAAAATCTCCAAACACGACAGACAGTTCCCTCAGCAGTGAAAAATCTACATGCTAAAGATGCATAATAATAAACCAACTCAGCTGGAGTAAATGAGCAGCATTTTACTTGCCCTGTGTTTCACTTAACAATTACTGCTCAGAAATAATCAATGGTACCCCATTTCAATAACTACCCTGTTAAAAGTCATTCTCCAGAAGATGAAGTCTGAATAATAATAATACATTTTATTTTATTTATATAGCGCTTCTCAAGGACTCAAAGTCGCTTTACATTGAGAGTCAAAAACAAAACAAAATAGGGTCTCGTCCCAAAACGTCACCTATTCCTTCTCTCCATATATGCTGCCTTACCCGCTGAGCTTCTCCAGCATTTTGTGTCTACCTCCAGGAGATGATAAATGCATTTCTCATATGATAAGTTTTTCAAGTGCCCTAAGGTCAAAAGTTATAATAAGGTCAGATTTAATGCCGTAAACTTAAGTCAACTCCTGAAAACTATAAAATAGTTGTGCTATAATTCTTGGACTCATTTTGAATGTCCCCCACCATCACAGATACAAAGCTAATTCACTCCATGTGCTGTGAAGAAATGGCTGACTGGTTTGGTTAAAGGTAATTGATAGGTCCTGATAAAATCTGGCTCCAGTGTTGAAGATTCGTTTCCAATACAGCTGTGACATCTATCTAGCACTGTGGGAAGTACGTCTCATCCACAACAAGCAGGACATTTCCAATCCAATTTCCAATCCTCAAAGTGACTGGAATTGTTGTTGACAGTGCTATCAAGCCACACTTGATCACTAACAAACTACTCACTGATACACAATTTGGATTCCTCCAAGGCCACTTCTCTCAATGGAAAAGGCTCATTTCCATTTTATCTAAATATGGATAAAAGAGCTGGATTCCAGAAATGAGAGTAATCGCCATTGACAGCAATGCAGTATTTGATTGAATAAGTGCAACTCAAAGAAATCAGGAGGAGTCAAGGGGAAACCCTTCTACTATTCATGCAAGAATTATCAGAAGGGTTGATAATAGTGGAAGACCTATCTTCTAAGTCCTGGTTATTTTAATAGGAATTTGTCAGGGCACCATACAAGCTACATGAATGACTGATCTGAAACCCAGTGGCTGACTGAACAGGCAAATAAGTAAAAGAATAGTCAAGAAACCAGTTTTTTTTAACAAAGACAGAAAAATATGAGTCAAAGAGAGAGGGCATAGCTTTAAGATGAGGAGTCCTTACAGTCCTTACCTTCCACCCCATCAGTCATCGCATACAACACATAATCCTCCAAAATTTCCGCCACCTCGAACAGGATCCTACCACTAGCCACATTTTCCCATCTCCACCCCTTTCCGCATTCTGCAGAGACTGTTCCCTCCGCAACTCCCTGGTTAACTCATCCCCACCCAAACCAAACCCCGGGTACCTTCCACTGCAACCACAGAAGATGCAAAACCTGTCGATGTACCTCCTCCCTTGACTCTTTCCTGGGACTCTGGCAATCCTTTTAAGTTAGGCAGAGGTTCACTTGCACCTCCTCCAACCACATCTACTGTATCCGTTGTTCAAGATGTGGACTCTTGTACATCGGCGAGACCTAACAGACTGGACGATTGCTTCGCGGAACACCTTCGCTCAGCCTGCCTGAACCAACCTGATCTCCCGGTTGCTGGACATTTTCCTCCTTCCCATTCCTACACAGGCGTTTCTGTCCTCGGTCTCCTCCATTGCCAGAGTGAGGCTAAACGCAAATTGGAGGAACAGCATCTCATATTTCACTTGGGCAGCTTACAGTCCAGTGGTATGAGTATCGATTTCTCTCACTTCAGGTAGCCCCGGCATTCCCTTTCTCTCTATCCATCCCCCACCCAAGTCATACTTGCTTCTCATTTTCACCCGACAAACTGCTTACAATGGCCTGTTTCCTTTATCATCGTAACTTTTTTGCATATCTTTCATTCGTTGTTTTTTATCTCTCCACATCACCCGTTTTTATCTCTCCACATCACTCCACATATCTCTCGTTTACCTTATCCCTAACCAGTCTGAAGAAGGGTCTCGACCCGAAACGTCACCCATTCCTTCTCTCCAGAGATGCTGCCCGTCCCGCTGAGTTACTCCAGCTTTTAGTGTATATCTAAAGTTTGTGCTGTGCAATTTTTTTTATATGCAGAGGGTGACAGGTGTCTGAAACGCGCTGCCAGGGGTCATGGTGGAGGCAGATACTATAGTGGTGTTTAAGTGGCGTTTAAATCAACACAAGGATATTCAAAGAATGGGGATATGGATCACGTGCAGGCAGATGAGATTAGTTTATCTTGGCATCAGGTTCGGCAGAGACATTAAAGGCTGTTCCTGTGCTGTACTGTTCTGTTTTCTGTGTAAATAAGGCACAAATAAAGAGCACAATGAAATATTCCTTGCCTCCTGATTGCAGCTACAACCAATCTAATGAATATTTAAACTACCCAATCCACCATCCATTCCCTACACTGTGGTAGCAGCATGCTCAATCAACAAAAAACAGAACTGCAATCTGCATTAACACCATTTCTTAAGCCAGCGAGCTTGAACATTCCAGGACAAGGGCAGCAGGTCCAATTCAATAGTTCATGTGAATTGGTTTCAATTTGAACAACACCCTGATTTGTAAATACCACCTGGTTCTTTTAGAACCCAGGATTCAAAATCCATAAAACTCCTACTCTGCAGTATTTTTTTTAGAGCACTGTCACCACAAACTGCACCAGTTCAAAATGTCAGCTCACCAATACTTTGGGGGTAATTAAGCATGGCCATTAAATGCTGTCTTGCCAGCAATGGCCACATCCCCTGAATGAACAAAAACTTACCTTTTATGTTTTAAATATTAAAATTAGAAAGCTTACATCAAGGCTGAAGAAAATGATCATGCATATGACGTGCCAATAACTAAAGACAGCTTATTTCTGCAAGGTATGGAAGGCATTTGCAATACTAATCTTTTGTTTAGAATGGCCAAGAGCATAAGAAATTAAACATGTGGCTATGCATCCAAAAGTAAGTTTTAATCCCAAAGATGCGAGGCTGGAAAGAATAGAATAAACAATTATACTGCAATAAAACAAGCTTTTATTTTAAATACCGTATAAACTGGAGATGTAAGTGCTTAATCTTGGAAATAAGGGGCACTGAAAGGACACAATATTGTTTATTTCTTTAACCATTTGAGCTAATTAGGCAAAGGAAGACAAGAGTGACCCAAAGGCCTGCTTTCTCTTGAGGCATTTTAGTTAGTGGGAACAAACATTAGATACAAATGAGAAGGACATTTTAAGGGACCTGTAGGGAAACATTTGCAGAAAGCAGTAAAAAAAATGAAGACCGAGAATAACAACTTTTTCAACATGACTAAATTATAAATCCATTAAGACACTTAAGGCAAAGGAACTTGCCAATATTTGCATAATAGACATATTGTTAAACTATTTTGAATTCTAACCGCATATTCAACTTGAAAAAAAGATCTCTTCGGACAAATTATATTGTAATGGAACCAATAAGTGACCACAAAATACAAAATTCATTTAACAAACTCATCGACTGCCTGCAGTTTTATCTTTTGGAGATAAAGATCAGCTTTTATGGAACTGTTGGGTGTGGAGCCAAATGGATCTCAATGCACACATGCAAACAATAAACCACCACCAATGAACTTTAAATTGCTCAACGCTTGATTGCAAAGAGCAAGTGACTGAAACCAATAGAATAAATTGCAGTGAAAGAACATTTCAAATCCCAGCATACTGTAAAACCTGTACCTGGAAGATATTTCAATGGTAAAATAACACCCACTATTGTCAGTATATTATTACAGAAGAAGGTGCATATCAAACTGGTGCATCAACATAATTTTGGATTATTTCATTCTTTCTTGATTTGGTAATATTGCACAATTGGTGCAATTCTTGAATTATTTGCATTCAAGGTATTTGGCAGTCCAAAAAGTGTCTGTTTGCCAATAACAGCAGCCAATTTGTGCATAACAAATGTAAAAAAATAACACTGAAATAAATGTTTTAGTTCGGCTGATAAATATTAGCCAGAACTACTTTAGTATTTTACACTGACCTCAGCACAAACTTGGTTGCCGTTTCATCTGACAGATGTATTGTGACAATGCAGACTCTGCTTGATACTGTACTTCAGATTTAGTCGTCCAATTTTGAAAGTGATGCTTACATTCACACCCCATTCATTCAGATGTCAGACTCAAAATCAACAATAAAAGCAAATATTAAGCACATAAACCTTCCAACACATCTTCAATTCAGAATTCTCTCATGTTTAAAGTAAGTGCACTTATCTCATTAGTCAACTTACATTTTGTGTCAGACAAAGAGTTTGTGATATCCCAAAGCTTTTGAATCTTGTCAATTTGCTTTCAGCACTTGCTCATATTACAGCTTTCAAAATCTCCCTTGAGAAGTGCCTAATCAACCTAACAATGGAATTCCTTGGCAGTCCTGTAAACACACCAACCGCTCACATAATCTCATCATCCAGGGGATCGTGGCAAAAATAGAT
This sequence comes from Malacoraja senta, assembly GCA_038087875.1. Classification (NCBI taxonomy): domain Eukaryota; kingdom Metazoa; phylum Chordata; class Chondrichthyes; order Rajiformes; family Rajidae; genus Malacoraja; species Malacoraja senta. Next base: position 8,643,345 of record CM075985.1, on the reverse strand, counting down.
CTGTATGTACAGGTTTTAATAAGGAAAGAAGAAAATCCAATAATCAAGAAGTATCTTACAGATTATTTGTATTTTACAGTTAAAATCTTCAGACATCACAGGATGTGTAAAACAAATATACGTGTCGACTTCATGAGGACATCTCTAAACACCAAACCTGCAATTCTACAAAGGTACCGGCAGGAGATAATGAACAGCATCAATCTTATCCCGTTTCAGATTTTTTTTTTTCTTTCCAGTTTGTTACAGGCGCAAAGGGAAATTAACAAATAGGCACCAGTTTGCGGCTGTACGAAAATTTGCATCCTCACCAAGAAGAAATACAACATAATAATCTTTAAACACCTCCAGCCACCTCGGCATATTCATCAATTCAATATATCTAGACCCCAAGAATTATCTGAAGCACATCACAATGATTTCTCCACAAAGAGTAAATACAGGAAGTCCAATTAATCTCTTTCAAAATTTAATCCATTTCTTCGGCCAGGACTCGGAGAAAACTCTCCATTCAAATTTAATATAACCACTGATTTTTTTCAAACGATGCACATTGGAGATGTGTTTCCAATAGCTCATCATTTGGTAAGACTGCACTGGACAGACAGTACAGACGTTGTGCTCCAAGCTCCAGAGTAGGCTTAAGATCTACAAATTGCAGTTTGAATACTATTGCTGAGCTAAGATTTTAGCAGTCAATTGTGGACTCATAAAAAGTAAACGAGATATATAGTTAAAGCACAGCTTGGTGGGGTACTCAGTCATCCTTTGCAGAAGATTCCAGACATTATTAACAATGAATAAGCTGTACACAGCTCGAAAAGATAAATAACTTCTGCAATCTGTGGGGAGAAGTAGGGAGGTCGAGGGGAGGAAAAAGGTCAAGCAATTAAAAAGTGGATATGTGTTACTGACACCACTCAGTGATACCAGCCAAATATTGTGTTTGGACAATGACATATCTGTTTGTACGGTCAAATTAAACTGAGTGTTAATATTAAATTAAAAATAAGCATTGCAATAGAACATAAGCAATACTGAAATTAGTCTTCTACCCATGGATTGGAGTTTCTCCATCCCCCTGCATTCCTTGTCACGCATGAACGTTGCAAAAGGAAGGTGCAAAAATTATCATCAGAACTGAAGCTCCTGCCTTCAACAATACTATGAAATGGGCTGACCAACAGCAGGATTGGAATGGCATCAATAACTTGGACAGTCAAGTGTAAGGTGTTGCATTTTGGGAAATCAGGGCACAGCAGGGCCTTCCCAGTGAATGGTAGGGCACTGGGAAGAGTTGTACAGCAGTGGCATCTTGGAGTACAGACACATAGTTCCCTGAAAGTGGCATCATGGGGCTTGCTGACCTTCATCAGATTTGTTTAGTTCAAAGATACAGCATGGAAACAAGTCCTTTGGCCCACAGAGTTCACGCCAACTATCGACCACCCTTTCACACTAGTTCTATGTTTTCCCACTGTTGCATCCATTCCCTACACACTTGGAGCAATTTTACAGAGGCCAATTGACCTACAGACCCACACGTCTTTGGAAAGTGGAAGGAAACCAGAACACCCAGAGGAGACCCACATGGTCACAGGAAAAGTGTACAAACTCCACACAGACAGCACCCAAAGACAGGATTGAACTGGTGCTGATGCTGATAGTCAGTAGCTCTACCAGCTGTGTGACTGTGCCGCCTAGTCCGAGAACTGAGTAAAGATGTTGGAACATTATGTTACCGTTGTAACATTACAAGACATTGGCAAGGCCACTTTTAGGAGTATTTTGTTCAGTTTTGATAACCCTGCTTTAGGAAAGATACCATTGAACTGGAAAGAGTGCAGAGAAGATTTACAAGGATCTTGCCAAGACTCAAGGGTCTGAACTATCGGGAGAGGTTGGGCAGGCTGGTACTTTATTCCTTGGAGTGCAGGAGGCTGAGGGGTGATCTTAGAGGTGTCTAAAATCATGAAGGTGAACGCACGGAGTCGTTCACCTAAGGCAGATGACATATTCAAGGAGACAGGCAAGATTTAATAGGAACATGAGAGGCAACTATTTCACTCAAGGAGTGGTAGGTATACGGAATGAGCTGCCAGAGGAGGTAGTTAAGGCAGGTACTATAACAGCATTTATTAGACATTTTGTTAGGTACATGGATAGGAATGGTTTAAATGGATATGGGCCAAACGAAGACAAACATAGAAACATCGAAAATAGGTGCAGGAGTAGGCCATCCGGCCCTTCGAGCCAGCACCGCCATTCGATATTATCATGGCTGATCATCCAGAATCAGTACCCCGTTCTCCCTATATCCCTTGATTCCATTAGCCCAGAGAGCTAATGGAATCATCCTCATCTCAGTCCTAAATTTTCCTCATCTCAGTCCTAAATGGCCTACCCCTTATTCCTAAGAATGTAGACAAATGGGACTAATGGCCCTGTCCCACGGTACGAGTTCATTCCAAGAGCTCTCCTGAGTTTGCCCTGATTCGAACTCGGAGATTTACGGTAATGGCCGCTTGTCGGTACTCGGGGCTCTCACGGACATTTTTCAACATGTTGAAAAATCTTCACGAGTCTTCCCGAGCTTACCTGCCATTAGCGAGTCTTCCCGAGTACCTGCCGTTAGCGTTACGAGCTGCTAAGAGACGTCCCCGAGCTCCGACGTACCCGCTACGTTCATTCTCCGTGCTTACCACGAGTTTGATTTTTTTTAAACTCGGGAGAGCTCTTGGAATGAACTCGTACCGTGGGACAGGGCCATAACTTAATGGGGCATCTTGGTCAGCATGGACGAATTGCGCTGAAGGGCCTGTTTCCGTGCTGTATAAATCTATGACTAAACAATGCAGCCACCATCTCGCAGGAATTACTGTCCCACTATAAATATAGAAGAATCGAAACTCATGGGGGAACATGCCACATTAATCTGCAGATTCAGTGTAATCCCCCCTAGCCAAGAACTTGCATTCCTAAATATAGTTTTCCTTTGCATCAAGAGAAAAATCAATGATCACTGACCACCACTTCCAAACCACAAATAGTTTCTGAAAGACCGCTGGAAGTTGTTTGAATAAAGTCTCAATCTCTTAGCTCCAGTTGAATGTGCGCAAGTGAGACCACTGATTAAAACAGGATTGGGCTCAGCTGTGACATTCCCCACGGTCACATGCACAATCACTGCCCACTGCCTGGATCACTAAGAGACGGGACATTGAATTTGCAACTGGAACATAGTCCTCTCCAGACATATAAAGACGAGAAAACCTAACTGAAATCAAGTCTTAGAAACAAGGAACTACAGATCCTGGTTTACATAAAAGGACACAAGTACTGGAGTAACTTAGCAGGTCAGGCAGCATCTCTGGAGAACATGGATAGGTGATGTTTCGTGTCAGGACCCATTTTCAGATTAGCACATGGATGAGGTTCAAAGGGGGTTTCTCAAAGGGGGACAGTCTTGTCTTTTTACTGACTCTATCATAGATATTTTTGATTTGGTTTTATATTCTATTAAATCATGCCAGTCCAGGCCCATATGCAGTTGCCGGCAATAATGGTTGTTTCGGCCAGCAGCTTGTATTTTTGGCAAATTCATCATTACAAACTATGTTGTGTTTGCAGAACATAAACAGACATTCCCTCCACAGATGCTGGCTGACTCACTGAGTTCCTCCAGCACTTTGTTTTTTGTTCACAATTCCAGCATCTGCAGTCATTGCAAATACACCACAAAAATCTTTTTACAGCAGTTGGACAAATGTGGACAATTTCATTCCATTCGGTATTTGGATCAAATTGGCAACAGCCAATTGATTTTTTTCCTATGAATTACAAGAGAGGTCTAATCTCCATGTGAGAGGATAATCTTATCGACATGAATTTGCAATTAAACATCAGACAGTAACCACCATGTCACCTCTTGCCTGCTGTTCCATCACACTGTGTTACCACTGCAACCACATTGCCTCATTTCTTTGGGAACAACATGATCAGGACAATAACAGCATTTTCCTTCTGTGGCTGCAATCAGTAGTGTGTGTGAAGAAATTTAAATGTGATCACTTTTGGAGCAACAGACCCTTGCACAAACCAGATTGTGTTGTTTGATATCTTTGATGAAGAGAATTCTCAAATAGGGCCTTGATTCTTTATTGGAAACATAGAAACATAGACATAGAAACATAAAAAATAGGTGCAGGAGGCTGAAATAGGTACAAATGCTGAAACGTCATCAAAGACAATACCAACATTCAAATTTGCATCAATTGATTCTTTGGAGGTGGATCATTCAGGTTATTTTACTAGATGTAAAGAGTATTTAGAATTATCAAATTTGGTACAAGAAAGACATGCCAGAAAGTTGTGGAAGGGTGTCAATGAACTAGTTATGGACCAACTAATGTTGTTAATGGCTATTTCTACGAGGCTACTGTCTAAAACACTTCCTAAACCCTGTTTCATAACTTAGGATGACGGGATTTTTACTTTGACCTAAATGATTGGACAATACCACTAAGTTTCGCTATCCTGTGAAGCATGTCATGCCATCAGCCAATCCTGTTGCTGTGATTGGCGTTTAATTCCTTTAGATTTCTGCACAGAACTAAACCCTGCTTCTTTGAATTCCACTTGACAAATTCTTTGTTTTATTGATATGAAAAGTGTTTTCTTTATTTACCTCAGTTTGCCCTTTATGTAGATGGTACGCATAGTTGTAGTTTAAGTCACAATAAACAATTATCCTTCAGTACTGCACATAAATAGTTTCTTTCCATCACTGACATAAATATCAATAATTCCTCTTTGGAAAAAGCCCCAATTTGTGAAATACAATCATGAAAATACAGGTGTTGATTTTAGAATCCAGTTTAACCATTTCTTCACCATCGGCCTATAATTAAGGCTGTTTCAGAAATATTCAGAGCTTCAGAGCTCTGGGGAGCGAATAGTCCAATGGCCACCTCTGGAGATGACATTGATGGGATTAGAGTCAATGAGCGGATAGATATTGATGGTCAGCACGGACTCAGTGGGCTGAATGGCTTGTTTCGGTTCTGTATCTCTCTATGATTCTATGAGCTGGGATGACGGGACTGTGTCCTATCTGTAAACAGCACAGTCCGAACAAATTAGAGAATTAATTTTGTGGCAATGTTATGAGGATTGTACCAGAAACCAAAGGCAACTACCGTTTGTCGAAGATCGTTCACACATCAAGCAGCATTGACATGTCATTGAAGTGATTTAATTTCGATGAGTTTTCAAAACTATGACAGAATTATGAAGTTTACCTGTCTTCTATGTAGTAAATTGATTTGCAGGCATGCCTCTTCTCTGGCAAGTCCCAACAATTCAACAAGCAATAATCATCTTTGATGCATCTGACATCAAAAATAACAATTGATATTCCTAAAATTAACTCCCAGAAGAAGTATGTCAATGTGGTTTTGAGAAAACACCAACTGGTAAGTTTGTTTTATTTTAATCATTAAAATTCAATTTATTTTGTAAAGCTGTGAATATATCAGAAACAACAATGAGATGTCAGCTGGATGAAAAACTTGGGACTTTTATTGAGCCTACATACACCATTGAAATGGGCTATAAAACTCATTTCAAAAAAATTATGCTGTCAAACATACAAAAACAATCACAATTCCCTGCATTTTAAATAAGGAAACAATTATTAGTTAGATGTTTGGTAGCAATCTTCAATAGAAAGTAAAATTCCAGTGTGTGTCTCTTCATATTCATGACCAGAACTAACATCTCTGGAAGGTTGTTCACTATTGTCCTATCACTTCAACCTCTTTTTCTATTCATTTGCTCCACAAATGATTTACGTAGTCTCTCCACAAATGCATCAATGCTAGCGTACTGAGACCAGAAGGCACAAGAGCATATGCAGGTAGCTCACAACTGCTGAAATACATTTAAAGTTAAATTGATAGCACTCTGCACTATTTGAATCGCATCCTGAGTTTACTTGGTATATATAGATGCCACCCCAAGTAGTGTCAGAGATGTCAGACTTCAAACATAAACCTAAAACCATCAACCGTATCTATTCTCACATGATGACAAATCTGCTCATTTTTGGACGAGGCTGCAGCAAGTTACATTATTTTGGGGAAGAAGTCTTCCACTTGCAATATTTTTGGTAAAGACTTCTGGAAATCTACTTCAGCTTTAACTCACTTCCCCTCAAGGCAATCACATTGGCTAAGTGACATTTTTAGACTGGCTTTCTCAAAACATGTTTTACTTGTTTTAGCCCATGTGAGGAACTTCCTATTTGTCAGAAGAAAAAAATGCTTTTTGAAGATCTAGCAAATCAGACAAAATGTAGTCATGCTCAATTTAAAGGGCAGTTTTTTTACTTTGCTTATTTTCACGCTGGAAAATAAAGCAAATTTCTCACAGCAATTATTTTACATTCTTCATTAAAAACATCAGAAGAAAGATCACGTTATCGATTGGTTTCATGTTCAACATTCAAGTTTCTTCAGTTGGATAGATGCAAGCTGAACCTGAACAAACAATATCAATGCACTGTAGTTCAGAGGCATACGCTATCATCTCATTCAGGATTAACGCTGAAGAGAATCTGGAGGGAAAACAAACAAATTCTAGGCAGATTTGCAGTTAACTAATGATGCAGGCTACCAGAAAGTTGTTGCATGGTTTAAAATCGAATCATAATTCAACACCTGCACTAAGTGCAGTTAAAAACACCAATAATCCAGCACAACATGATGGACCAGCAGGTTTTCCAGACCAGGTATTCTGGAGCATTGGATATTCTATTAATACCTCCAAACATTTTTAAATCGCCCTTTTGAGAAGTTACACAGTAATATACATTTTCCAGTGAACTCAATAAGTTGTAAGACGGCCGAGGAATACAGACCTTGGCCAATTAGAAGGTAGCGTGGCAAACATTACCCAGCGGGCTGATGCTGAATCATCAGGATTTCCCAATAGTTGGATGGTGGATTATCAGAGATTTACTGTAAAACCATCTTAAAACTACGTCACTGACAGGTCCACAGCTGATGCCATCTCCATGGCCCTACACTCATCCTTAGAACACCTGGATAAGAAGGACACCTACACCAGACTCCAATTCGGAGACAATACCTCTGCTTTCTAAACCATTATCCCAACCAAGCTTGCCTCCAAAGTCCGCAGTCCCCTCTGCAACTGGATCCTCAACTTCCTGACAACAGTGAGGATAGGTGATAAATCATCCTCTATGATAATCCTCAATACCGCTGCCCCATAAGGGCCAGCCCCCTACTATACTCCTTATACACTCATGACTGTGCAGCAAAATACCAATCCAACTCAATGTCCAAGTTCGCAGGTGACACTGCTGTCGTGGGCTGGATAGCGTATAATGATGTGAAAGAGTACAAATAGGAGATTGAGAACCTTGTAACTTGGTGACAAGACAACGACCTCTCCCGCAATGTCAGCAAGACAAAGGTGATTGTGATTGACTTCAGGAAGCAAAGCAGTACACACAGCCCAGTTTACATTGATGGCCCCAACGTAGAGATGGCCGAAAGCTTCAAGTTTTCAAAATAAATAGTAAGTAAGTAAGTAAGTAAATTTTATTTATATAGCACGTTTAGATCAACTCGCGTTGAAACCAAAGTGCTTTACATAGAAGAATTAGGTTTCCGTACATCCATAGAAAAATTAAAAAAGAAAAGAAAAATGACACAACACATTATAGAATTTAACATGAACGTCCCCCCAAAGCAGAATCAAAAATTTCCACTGTGGGGAAAGGCACTAGAAAGTTCAGTCCTCTTCCTCTGTGATCACCTGAGGTCGGGGCCTATTTGTGGCCTCCGCAGCCAGTCGCCGCAACGGCAGCCCGATGTTTTCAGGCCCTCTTGCCGGATGATGGAGCTCCGGCGTCGGGAGAAACACTCCTCAGCGGCTTCAATTTGGCCTGGAACAGCCACATCAAAACTATGGCCAAGTAGGTATACCAACGCCTCTATTTCCTTCGAAGGTTTCAGAAGTTCAGCATGTCCCCAACAACTCTTACCAACTTCCACAGATGCACCGTAGAAAGCATTTTACTGGGATGCAACACGGCCTGGTTTGGGAATAGCTCAAAGGCCACTAGCATTAACAAGGACCAATCTCACCCCGATCACTCCCTCTTCTCCCGTCTCCCATCAGGCAAGAGGCACAGAAGTTTGAAAATGCATACATCCAGATTTAGGGACTGTTTCTTCCAAGCTGTTACATGGTAAATGAACAGTACCCTCATCAGCTAGAGTGCGGTTTTGACCTTCCATCTAACTCATTGGAGACCTTTGAACTATCTTTAATTGGACTAAATATTGTACCCTTTCTATCTACACTGTGGACGGCTTGATTTTAATCATGTCTTTGTGTAGGAAAGAACTGCAAATGCTGTTTAAATCGAAGGTAGACACAAAATGCTGGAGTAACTCAGCGGGTCAGGCAGCATCTCTGGAGAGAAGGAATGGGTGACGTTTCGGGTCGAGACCCTTCTTCAGTCTGAAGAGGATCCGACCACCTTTGTGAATTTCAGGATCTTCTTGTTTGAGATTATCATTGTTGACATTTGTTTAGAATGAATGTCATTTCTCATTCAACATTCATATCTGAATATAATTCAGGTCTTGCCGCATACCAACATGAATTTCATTATCTGAAGTACTGTAAATGGAACTATACAGTGTATCAGTGGTGAACTTCGCCACTCTCAATTTACAATGGAGGGAACACAACTGAAGATAGTTGGAACTAAGACACTGCTGCCTTGAGGAACTATTGCAGAATTTTTGAAGATACAAGGAACTGCAGATGCCGGAATCTTGAGGAAAAAAAAACACTGGAGGAATTCAGCTGGCCAGGAACACTCCCGACCAAAACAGCGCCTGTCCATTCCCTCCATAGATACTGACTGACCCACTATGTTCCTCCAGCACTGTGTTTTCTCAAGATTCCAGCATTCCAGAGGGTGTTGTGTGATTGGTAGGGTGATGGTGAAGGCACATACGATCGTGGCATTTAAGAGGCTTTCAGATAGGCACATGGATGTGCAGGTAATGGAGGGATATGAACCATGTGCAGGTAGAGGAGCTTAGTTTACTTGTTTTGGCATGGACATTGTGTGCCTAAGGTTCTGTTCCTGTGCTGTACTGCTCTATGTTAAACACTGGCAATCTCAGGTGTGAATGAATTCAATGGTGGAGATTCTTTGATCCTTCTGGGTTAAAGAATCTCAAAGATTCACCAACCTCTAAACGCAGAAATAGTTCCAAATATGAGTGACAAACAGCCACCAAATATTCTGAGATGATGACCCCCTTGTGCTAGACTCCTGCAGGGGTCAGTAAGAGCAAACACTGTGCTTGTTTGAAATCATCCAAGTGTCACTTCTCAGTAAAACACAAACTGCTGGAGGAACTTAGCGGGTCAGGCGCCATCAGTGGAGGGAATTGACATGCCATGTTTCGGCTCAGAGCCCTTCTTCAGACCATCCATTCCCTCCAGTGATGCTGCCGTAACTGCCGAGTTCCTTCAGCACATTGTGTTTTTGCAGAATTTTACTGGGTTTGGGATACTTGATGTTTAAAAGAAACAGCCGTCTTCCTTTGTCCATGATATGGTGCTGGCCACTTTGGAGCTTTCCCTTTACTTCCCAATAACAGGTACGGCAGTCAAACTCAGGTCCTGCATTTTGCTTGGGGGACTAGGATAGTATTGTTAGAGCAGTAACTTGGCTAAGAGAAGGGCAGGGCTCGCCACGCGGTAGTCCAATGCAACAGGCATGATAGAGCTGTAAGGAGGAGAGGAGGGAGTTTGCCTTCTTGATCAGGGAGAATATAACTACAGAGAGGATCGTCCAGTGAGGCTCTATGGATAAAACTTAGAAATACGAAGGGGATGATCACTGAGATGGGACTGTGTTATAAGACCCCCCCCCCCCCCCCCATGCCCCCACCAATAGTTGGCATGAATTAGAGGAGTAGATATGCAGGGAGTTTGAAGATAACTGTAAAAATAATAAGACACTATCGTGGGAGAGTTTAACCCTGTAGATGACTGGTTCTCCCATAGTGTAGAGAGATTGGTCAGGGTAGATTTTGTTGGACGTGTCCGAGAACGGTTCTTTCGTTTATATATAGAGAAGCCTACTGGAGAGGACACAACGCAAGACCTCATCTTATGGAACGAGGTGGAACAAGTACAGAAATGTCAGTCGGGGAGAATCTTGGGACCAGTGATTCTCACTAATAATTCTATTAGTTTTAAACTAATTATGGAGAAGGATAGGATTGGCCCTTGTTAAGTTCCTGAATTGGGGCACCACCAATTTTGGAGGCATAAGGCAGGAACTTGCACAGGTCGAGAGTATATTTGCAGCTAAAGAGACAGCTGGCAAGTGGGAGGCTTTCAAAAGTGTGTTTGCAAGAGTACAAGGGTAGCATGTGCCTGTTAGGGTGAAGGGCAAGGTTGGCAAGTTTATGGAACCCTGGTGAGAGATGTTGGTCAGGAAAATGGAGGAGGCACGTGTCAGATTTAGGCAGTCGGTTTCAAGAGAATTCCTCCTCAACTATAAGAAATGTAGGAGTACATTTAAGAAATCAATTAGGAAGGCACAAAGAGGAAATAGAATGGATCTGGCAGGCAAGTGAAAGGAACAGCTCAAGTGATTCTACAGGCATATTACGAGTAAAGGGTGGCTAGTCAAATAGGTCACCTTAAAGATCAGCATAGGTGACTTTATGTAGAACCACAAGAAATGGAGGAGTTATTAAATAAATACTTCTCATCTGTTTTCACTCAGAAGATCATGGAAACTAAAGAATGAGGCATAGGAGATGTGATGTCTTAGATCATATACGAATTAACAAAGAGGAGTTTCTGGGGTTTTAAACCCGGATCCAAAATTAATAATACTAGGAACATTAGAACTAAATCAAACATTTACAACAACTCAAAGAAACTTTATTGATTATAGTATAATAACTGGGAAAAAATTAATTCTAAAATTTTGGAAAGGCCCTATAACCCCCACAATTAAAATGTGGATTATAGAAATGATGGAGACCTTACACTTGGAAAGAATTAGACTTGTCCTGTTGGACAAACAAGAACTATTTGCTGGAACATGGTCTCCCTTTATTGATTATCTAAAGGGTCAGAACGGTTCAGCACGAGAACCTGACTAGCACGCGAGCCAAGGAATAGATGAAATGTTATATTCTGAAATGTACGAATATATCTCGAATGAAGTTTTTTATCTTAGTAAGTTATTCCATTCTTCTTTATTATCTCTTTCTTTTTTGTTTTCTTTGTTTCTTTTTTTTTTTTTCTTTTCTTTTCTCTCTTTTCTTTCTTTATTTCATCTATCTTTTTAGTTCTATTTAGTTTTTTTTTAATTTAAAAAAAAGTATTGGAGACAATGTAATAATATTTGACAATATTATTAACTTAAAAATGTAAGACTGGTAACGACTTTAATATGATATGTATTTACCTCCAATAAAAAATATTTTCAAAAAAAAAAGCCCATGAAATTAAATAAATCCCAGGGCCTCACGATGTACATCCTTGGTCCTTGAGGGAAGCTAGGAAATTGCAGACAATTGCACCATCATTAGCCGTAGATGAACTTCCGGGAAACTGGAGGGTGGCTAATGTTGTGCTGCCATTTAAGAAGGGCAGCAAGGATCACAGGCCGTTGAGCCTGCTGTTAGTAGTGGGTAAATTGTTGGATGAGATTCTTAGGGACAGGATCCACCAGCATTTGGGTAAGCAAGTTGGGACATCATGATGCAGCTGCACAAGTCACTGGTAAGACCACACTTGGAGTACTGTGTAGTTCTGGTCACGCAGTTATAGGAAACTTGTAATTAGGTTGGTAAGGGTTTAGTAGAGATTCACCAGGATGTTACCTGGGCTTGATTTATAGGGAAAGGTTGGATTGGCTGGGTCTTTTTTCTTTGAAGCGCAGGATGCTGATGACTGGCCTTATTGATATGTATAAAATCACGAAGGACGTGGATAAAATGAACACTCACAGTCCTTTTCCCGGGGTAGAGGATTCAAAAACAAGATGACATTGGCTTAAGGTGAGCGGGGAGATACTTAAGAGGGAATTCAAATGCAACTTTCTCACTCAGAAGGTAGTCCGTACCTGGAATGGGCTGCCAGAGAAAGCTATCAAAGCGGATATAATTACCACTTCAAAAAAACATTTTGACAGATATTTGCAAGTGTTTAGAGGGTTATGGGATAAAGGATGACAAATGGAACTAGCCCCATAATGTTGGCATTTGGGTCAAAGGGCCTGCTTCCATGCTATACAGTTCTATGACTCTACAACTTCAATATTACCAGGATTTCAAGAGATAGGAGACAAGAGACAAGAGACAATTATTGTCACATGCGCCAATTGGTACAGTGAAATTTGTGGTCACCATACAGCCATACGGATAAAAAAAGAACACACGATAGATTTTAACACAAACATCCCCACACAGCGGAATCAAAGTTTCCCACTGTGAGGGAAGGCACCAAAGTTCAGTCATCCTCCTCTGTTGTTCTGTTGTTCACCCGTGGTCGGGGCCTCCCGAGCCCTCCGCTGGCGCCGTTACGGGCGGCCCGATGCTCAGGCCCTCTCGCCGGGATCATGGAACTCCGACGTCAAAACGGGAGAACATTCTCAGCAGCTTGGACCTCCAATTCGGCCACTTCCTACCGGAGTCCGCGGCTCCCGAAGTCCACAGGCCGAGCTGGGTGGAGATTCACGCTGGCGGCCCTCGGCAAAAGGTCCCAGGATTCCGCGATGTTGGTCAGCACCGCCCGCAGCTGGGAGCTCCGCAAACCACAGCTCCCCGACGTTGAAGCAGCAGGCCCAACACTCCAGAGCTTCAAACGACAATCCGGGTAAGGCATCGCCCGCTCCGCGATGTATCCAGCGCTGCGCCGCAGCTGAAGCTTTGGCCGGCCTCCAGCAGGAAAGGCCGCGCCAATCCAGTTGGTAGGCCGCGAGGGGAGGGGGGGGGAAGGACGCGACTCGGAGAGTAGTCGCATCCTCGCCAGGAGGTGACTGGGAAACAGTTTCCCCCTTACCCTACCCCCCTCCCCCACATAGAAATACAAAACAAATCCTCCAAAACATACTTTTAAACAAACTAAAAATTAAAAAAAAGATTCTTGATGCAGTACTTGACAAAGATAACTTTAATACCTCACACCAGAGCACATGACTTTTCTTATTGCACTTGTGCCAAAACTGATGTGAAATGCAGAGTCAAGTAGACATGGCAGTACACAAACTGAGCATCTAAAGTTGTCAGTGAGTGTTACTGAACATCATTGTCAACTTCATCTTCCATAACATTGTTGATTAATTAGATTGGATTGGTAAATGGCTGGATATATTTTTGTGCTTTTTTGTGAAGATATCATACCAAGGCAATTTTCCACATTACTGGGTCGATATCCATATTACAGTTATAATGGAACAACTTTGCTGGAAGCATGGCTACTTCTAGACAGCTATAAGGCTGGCTACGACCAATACCTGCATAGGCAAAATACCTCCATCTCCATCGCAGGTAACAGACTACTGACCGACATCTACAAACCCACTGACTCCCATGGCTATCTGTACTACACTTCTTCCCACCCTGCATCCTGTAAGGACTCTATCCCCTACTTCCAATTCCTCCGTCTACGCCGCATCTGCACCCAGCATGAGGGTGTTCTAGACCAAGGCATTGGAGATGTCCTCATTCTTTAGGGAACGGGGGTTCCCCTCTTCTATAATAGATGAGGCTCACACCAGGGTCTCCTCTGTATCCCGCAGCTCCGCTCTCACTCCACATTCCCCCGAATCGTAACAAGGACAGAGTCCCCCTTGTCCTCACCTTCCACCATATCAGCCATCGCATACAACATATAATCCTCCGACATTTTAGGCACCTCCAACGGGATCCCACCACAGGCCACATCTAAAATTTTGGAAAGGCCCTACGACCCCCACAATCAAAATGTGGATTATAGAAATGACGGAGACCTTAAACGTGGAAAGAATCAGATTCTCCCTGTTGGACAAACAGGAATTATTTGTTGGAACATGGTCTCCTTTTATTGATTACTTAAAGGGTCAGAATAGTTCAGCACAGGAACCTGACTAGCACTCGGGCTAAAGAATGGATGAAATGCTATACTTAGAAATGTACGAATATATCTCGAATGAAGTTTTTTATTTTAATAAATGTTTCCATTCTTCTTTAACTATCTTTTTCCTTTTTTTTTTTATTTTTATTTTTTTGTTTTTTTTTTTGTTTTTCTTCTCTTTCTTTTCTTTCTTTACTTCATCTATCTCTTTAGTTCTATTTAGTTTAAAAATAAATAAAAAGGCAAAAGGTATTGGAGACAATGTAATAATAATTGACAATATTATCAATTTAAAAATGTAAGACTGTAATGATGTAAATAGGTTGTGTACTTATCTCCAATAAAAAATATTTTCAACAAAAAAAAAAAAGACTACTGACCGACATCTACAAACCCACTGACTCCCATGCCTATCTGTACTACACTTCTTCCCACCCTGCATCCTGTAAGGACTCTATCCCCTACTTCCAATTCCTCCGTCTACGCCGCATCTGCACCCAGCATGAGGGTGTTCTAGACCAAGGCATTGGAGATGTCCTCATTCTTTAGGGAACGGGGGTTCCCCTCTTCTATAATAGATGAGGCTCACACCAGGGTCTCCTCTGTATCCCGCAGCTCCGCTCTCACTCCACATTCCCCCGAATCGTAACAAGGACAGAGTCCCCCTTGTCCTCACCTTCCACCATATCAGCCATCGCATACAACATATAATCCTCCGACATTTTAGGCACCTCCAACGGGATCCCACCACAGGCCACATCTAAAATTTTGGAAAGGCCCTACGACCCCCACAATCAAAATGTGGATTATAGAAATGACGGAGACCTTAAACGTGGAAAGAATCAGATTCTCCCTGTTGGACAAACAGGAATTATTTGTTGGAACATGGTCTCCTTTTATTGATTACTTAAAGGGTCAGAATAGTTCAGCACAGGAACCTGACTAGCACTCGGGCTAAAGAATGGATGAAATGCTATACTTAGAAATGTACGAATATATCTCGAATGAAGTTTTTTATTTTAATAAATGTTTCCATTCTTCTTTAACTATCTTTTTCCTTTTTTTGTTTTTGTTTTTGTTTTTGTTTTTTTTTTGTTTTTCTTCTCTTTCTTTTCTTTCTTTACTTCATCTATCTCTTTAGTTCTATTTAGTTTTAAAAAAAAGGCAAAAGGTATTGGAGACAATGTAATAATAATTGACAATATTATCAATTTAAAAATGTAAGACTGTAATGATGTAAATAGGTTGTGTACTTATCTCCAATAAAAAATATTTTCAAAAAAAAAAAAAAAGACTACTGACCGACATCTACAAACCCACTGACTCCCATGCCTATCTGTACTACACTTCTTCCCACCCTGCATTCTGTAAGGACTCTATCCCCTACTTCCAATTCCTCCGTCTACGCCGCATCTGCACCCAGCATGAGGGTGTTCCAGACCAAGGCATTGGAGATGTCCTCATTCTTTAGGGAACGGGGGTTCCCCTCTTCTATAATAGATGAGGCTCACACCAGGGTCTCCTCTGTATCCCGCAGCTCCGCTCTCACTCCACATTACCCCGAATCGTAACAAGGACAGAGTCCCCCTTGTCCTCACCTTCCACCATATCAGCCATCGCATACAACATATAATCCTCCGACATTTTAGGCACCTCCAACGGGATCCCACCACAGGCCACATCTTACCCTTTCTGCTTTCCGCAGAGACCGTTCCCTCCGTAACTCCCTGGTCAATCCGTCCCTTTCGACCCAAACCATCCCCTCCCTGGGTACGTTCCCTTGCAACCGCAGGAAATGCTACACTTGTCGCTTTATCTCCCCCCTCGACTCCATCCGCCCCAAGCAGTCTTTCCACCTGCACCTCCTCCAACCTCATCTACTGCATCCGCTGTTCCAGGTGTCAACTTCTCTACATCGGTAAGACCAAGCGCAGGCTTGGCGATCGCTTCGCCCAACACCTACGCTCAGTTTGCAATAACCAACCTGATCTCCCGGTGGCTCAGCACTTCAACCTCACCCATTCCGAATCCGACATTTCTCTCCTGGGCCTCCTCCACGGCCAAAGTGAGGCCCATCGCTAATTGGAGGAACAGCACCTCATATTTCGCTTTGGTAGTTTACACCTCAGCGGTATGAACATTGACTTCTCCAATTTCAGATATTTCCTAGCTTTCTCCCTCCTTCCCTTCCCCTTCCCAGCTCTTCCACAAGCCTACTGTCTCCGCCTCTTCCTTTCTTTTTCCCGCCCCCCCCCCTGACGTCTGAAGAAGGGTCTTGACTGAAACATCGCCTATTCCTTCTCTCCATAGATGCTGCCTCACCCGCTGAGTTTCTCCAGCATTTTTGTCTACCTTTGATTTTTCCAGCATCTGCAGTTCTTTCGTAAGTACTCCATGTCAAACTAGCTTTTGAACTCAGTATAAGCAGCATCTGCTGGTAGACGACCGAACACAACACTGAAAATTCAGAGCAGTCCTAAATTGGTGGAGTACCTTGATGTCATTATCATGTGAGGAAATGAAGGATGAAAATTGAAGGGAGATATTTGTACTTTAATTGCGTGGTCGTTCAGAAAAAGACTCCGTTTTGCTTCGCTCTCTTTTCTCCTACTCCCATTCCATACTACACCAGAACATCTCTCTCTCCACCTAACAGATTGTCTTGCCATCCACAGAGCAGCCAGCTCAGCACTACAAGGGATGACGTAACACTGGCAGACATCTGACCAATTGCAGTTTACTGGCCCCCAGCAGTTGAAACATCAATTCAAGTTTATCCCAACAGGGACTGGGACAGTAAACTAGCTTAAATCACTGCAACATATTTGCTACTTGACTCAACTGCCACATCTCACGCATTCAGCATAGACCAAAATAGAAAGAGCACCACAAGATCTGAAATTGCTATCCCCTTCACAGGTTATATATTCATATAAAATGCAACACGGTTGGAAGCATTTAAAACAAACTCCTGGAGAAGACAGTGAGACAGGGAGAAGGATGAATTGGCTGGGGGGGGGGGGAGGGTTGGTGGGACAGTGTAGCTAGCTAATACATACAAGAGCACTGCATCACACCAATGTACTGCTTATTACGACATGCGTCAGCAATACATTCACGTTCTGAGTGAAGGACAAAGAGATGAGAGCGCAGTCTGTGTGGCTGGCTGCAAAGGGAGACGCGAGAAAAAGAAATAAATTGTTCCAGAAGACAGAGGTTTCTGTTGCAGCTGTTAAGTCACTAGCCAACAAAGACGTTATTAACAGGACAAAAGACTAAAAGGAAACTACCACAACTCACTACCTGAAAACAAAAAAAGGATATCACACGAAATACAGTGAGAAGAGAACAGGACCTTTCTTTCCTTTTGTCAGGATGCTAATTTTGCCAACATTTAAAAAAAAGGCTCATCACTGAAGATTTTCATTTCATCAGTGAGAGAAAGGGAGCGCTCTCCAGCAATCTTTTCTTCCTCCAATCGCCTCCCCCCTCCCCTTGGAGCAATCAACGGATTATTGCTAACTGTGCGGGAGGCAGCCTGCAGCTGCTGCGTCTACTGGTGGAGAACTGGCAAGTTAAGCTGCTGACTGCAATATGCTGCTCGTAGCTGTTTTTAAAATCAGCCGATGCTGGCAGAGAGGAGAGTGAAATAGATTAGAGAGCAAAGCTACACCAAGAAAGAGACTGGTAACGGCAGCGGAGAGGTGGGAGAAAAAGGAACAGAGGAAGCGCTCCACACAAAGCAGAGTGCCTGGATGCTTTATCAGCGATGGAGCGCACTCGACAGCATTCTCAACTCAGAGGACAAAAACCGCGACTGTTGATGGCGCTGCTCTCTGGGGCAGAGAGGATGCATGCACCTGCGTAGCCAATTGGGCCTCACCTCTGTTGGTCCTTTCTACTGGTTTGGATTTATTAGGAGCCATTTTGCGAACCCTTAATTTTTTTAAAGGAAGAGAAGGAGAAAATAGCACTAGTATCTAGTGCATGAAAACCAGGGACTGCACTTTTGTAGAGGTAGGTGTGACAGGCCGTCCTCATTGCATCGCTCTCCTCTCTTTCCCCAACCCCACCCCCTCCCCTTTTCACTGTCGATCGCTACAGGCACTGGTAGCCTGCTGTGCCGGGGTTGAGCCGATTTTCAAATCAGTGCCGTTCCCAGACTATGGTGAATTATGAATGTGCCACATCATGAATCTCTTGTGGCAGGTAACTGTGCATCACACCTGGAATGCTGCCCTGGTTTTTCTTGTCTACCTCACGGTACGGATGTGGAGTATGTGCGAAGCATCAAACAGAGAACAGAGTTGTCCAGAAATCTGCTCCTGCAGTAATCACTTCAGCAAAGTCGTCTGCACTCGCCGTGGACTCAAAGAGGTCCCTCAGGGGATCCCTTCTAATACCCGGTACCTCAACCTCATGGAAAACAACATCCAGCTTATCAAGGCAGACACCTTTCGACATCTGTACCACATGGAGGTCTTACAGCTCGGCCGGAATTCCATCCGGCAAATAGAGGTTGGTGCATTTAATGGACTGACTAGCCTTAACACACTGGAGTTGTTTGAGAATAGACTGACTGTGATACCAAGTGGCGCATTCGAGTCCTTTTCAAAACTGCGTGAATTGTGGCTCAGGAACAATCCCATCGAAAGCATTCCATCGTATGCTTTTAACAGGGTGCCATCACTGCTGCGCCTGGATCTGGGGGAGCTTAGAAAACTAGAATACATTCTGGATGGTGCTTTCGAGGGCTTAATTAACTTAAAATACCTTAACCTGGGGATGTGCAACCTGAGAGACATGCCAAATCTCACACCACTGGTGAGGTTAGAAGAGCTGGAAATGTCCAGTAACCATTTCCCCGCAATTAAACCAGGATCGTTTCAGGGGCTTAAATCATTAAAAAAGCTCTGGCTAATGAATTCGCAAGTCAATCTGATTGAGCGGAATGCCTTTGATGACCTCACTGCACTAGTGGAACTAAATCTGGCCCACAATAACCTTACTTCACTGCCACATGATCTGTTTGCACCACTGAGATACCTGGTGGAGTTGCACTTACACCACAACCCATGGAGTTGCGATTGCGATATCCTCTGGCTCACCTGGTGGCTGCGAGAGTACATCCCCACAAACTCTACCTGCTGTGGCCGGTGCCACGCCCCACTTCACATGAGGGGAAGATACTTGACAGAAGTGGAGCAAGGCACTTTCCAATGCTCTCGTCCAGTGATCCTGGAGCCACCACAGAACCTAAACATCTCTGAAGGGAGAACGGCCAAACTGAAATGTCGAACGTCCTCCATGTCATCTGTTCGGTGGTTGTTGCCAAATAACACGATATTGAGTCATGGCTCAACACATCCCCGTATGTCTGTATTTAACAATGGAACCCTATACTTCTTGCACGTTTTAATAACAGATGCTGGTAACTACAAATGTATGGTCACCAATGTGGCAGGGAATGCCGATGCATCTGCCTTCCTCAGAGTTAGCATGGCAGAGATCAACACGTCAAATTACACCTACTTTTCCACAGTTACCGTGGAAACAACACCCGAGACCGTCAGGACTAAAGTTCCGCCATTTCTGTCGACGCCACCCACTTACAAGCCAGCATTCATCTCCACTCCCACAGTGCTACTGCAGAGCACGAGGAGTCCCAAAACAGTGGTGGTGGTGCCCACACAGGCTGCCATGGACACGTCTCGCACCAGCCTGGACGAAGTCATGAAAACCACAAAAATCATCATCGGATGTTTCGTGGCAGTAACACTGCTGGCAGCTGCCATGCTCATAGTGTTTTACAAACTTCGCAAGCGGCACCAACAACGGAGCACGGTGGCGGCAGCCAGGACTACAGAGATCATTAACATGGAGGAAGATCTCACGCCATCAGAAGGAGCTGTTGTCGTACCCTCAGTCCACGACCACATGAACTATAACACGTACAAACCAGCACATGGGGCTCATTGGACAGAGAACAGCCTGGGTAACTCGCTCAACACCACAATACCTGAGCCATTTATTATACAGACACATACCAAGGAAAAGGTCCAGGAGACTCAGATCTGACCTGTACATTATATATGTATGTAATATATATATAATATATATAATATATATATAATATGTAATATACATATGTGTATATATAATATATATATATATGCAATCGAATGCACAAGGTGTCAGAATTTTGTAAAAAGTGCAAACCCCAAGACTGTTTTCTTGTATATGCTTATATCAAAGCAACCATGGCTGATTAAAAAAGTGATTATATATATATATATATATACACATATATATATATATATATATAAAATAAAATAAACTATTTTCTAACCTGTAACTTATGTTTAAGAAGAGAAAGCTGATCAAGACGCTTTCATGACTTGGAAAAAAAAAATGAGCTGACCAGTTTAAAAAGGGCATTCTGTAATTTTTAAAGCCAATGCTATGAGGATGCAGTCAAACATATTTATATGGAAATTCTTTCTAAGCCCCAAAATATGACTTTACAGGTTTATCTTGTAAAAGCACCAATTTGTACTGTGCCAAAATGTTAAAAGGCAATAAAAGGGATTTTTTGAGAAGAGTTGAATTAATTTATAATGGAAGAAAAACATCAACCTTTTCATCTGAATGAAACCAGCGAGGGCTCGTTCCACTTCAAGACATTTTCTGTTTATTTATAAACACTCTTTTCTGCATGCTGTGATACTGTGAATTCTATAAAATGGTGGAAGTCAGATGAGTCTGCTAATTACCGCAAAGCATAATCTTGCCGTGTGTGTGTGTGTGTGTGTGTGTGTGTGTGTGTGTGTGTCTGCACGCGTATGTGTGGATAGAGTGAGTAAGTGATTGATTGTGAGAGAGTGTGTGTGAGGAAAGAACAGAGAGCTGAATTACCGGATGTGAGGGGAATGTGCAGTGTAACGCAAAGGACTGGAAAATACCTGCAACAGACCCAAAATAGGGGAGAAGGGAGAGAATTGAAGCATATTATGTGGCAATAACCTTTTAACAACTTCTGCAGTAAGAATGGAATGCATTTCTCAAGACTTGAGTGATTTATAAAATAGTGCATACTGCTGGCAGCTTCACAAACGCTGCATTCCATTTGGAAGACTTAGCTTTTTTTGTTGGCAGTCTCTTGCTGCAGTGTCTTAACTGAAGGACATGCAGCAATGAAAGAGTTAAACATCAGTATATTAAATGTTTCTATTGATCATCTTCCATTTCTGGTGATTTATTTTAAAAGATGGTTCAATGTGCTGAGTATCAGGAAAAGATTGTGCAGCTGGGGAAAGAAATCTTTGAATATTTTTTATCATTTTCAGAAATGAAATCAACATTATTAAATGATGAATAACATTCCTGTCTGGTATGAATGGAAAATCTGAGCATAAAACCAGGGATTTGTGCAAATGGTTTGAATGATGTTTGCCTTAGCTCAAGTCTATACTGAAAAAGAAACTGAAAATGCTCTGCTTGCTTCAATTGGTGTAATATATGAATAACAATCTTATTCTTGTAAAAGTTATTTGAATTTTACTGCCGTAATCCATCTGCTGACTATGCTGCTTCTAACCCAGCATTAGCATGCAGAGAGCACGAGCTGCCTAATTTAGAATTTTCTAAATGTCGACAGGATGGATTGAAACGGAATTGCAGTTTCATAAACCCGCAAGCAGTCAGGGCAGTAGACCTGCGTCAAAAGAAATAAATGCGCCATGTTAAACCATTAAATTAGAACCTCAAGAATGGTGGTGATTAAGGAATTCTCAGTCCTACACGGTCTAACCATAAATGTGCCATTGTGCTTTATGCTGATACCAGGAGGTGGTGTAGTAAAGTTGATGCACCAAGCACTTTAATCAGCTCAGGATCTGCTGCTTCAATACAGCAGACACTGGAACATTCATCACTAACTATCAGAGACTGATCGCTGTCCTACCATTTTAGCAACGGTGGCTTTCATTGTGTATTAATGGTCATTCCTGCTTTCAATTTACTATATATTATCAACTTTGTCACATCTAATCAATAATGATATTCTGAGATGTATGAATGAACGTAGTTTGAGGAGTGCGTATAGAAATGATATCTATATTTTTGTTGCAGTGCTTCTTACATCACGCAACCTTCAAACACTCTGTAACAACAAACTAATCATGCAGTCATTTTTTGGTGTTCGGAGGGATAGGTAGGTGATTTAAAAAACTAGTGAAAGCATAGTAAGAATAACATCTACAGCAAATGATATGTAGTAACTAGTTTATTCCACTTTAACCACGATATTAATATAATGAATGACACTTTCTGCATCAACTTCACAAATGCAACAGGTTTCATTTTCAGTGGGGAAAAAATGTTTTAATGTAATTCCCCTAACATAGCTGTTGTTTATCATGTATTAAAACAATACCAAGATAAAGGAGGAAATAGTTGGAGCAGTGTCTGATAGCTTGGTCATTTTAAAGGAAGTTTGAAAAGTAGGAAATGTTATAGATGCAGAGAGATATAGGGAATGAACACCAAAATGTAGGTCTGAGGTTAAGGAGTGAAGTCAAGAAGATGTGAGAGGTGAAAGTCTGAGAAATTTCAAATTCTCAGACAGCTTTTCAACAGAAGAGTTTGCAGCTATGTTTGGGGGTTGTCAATAGAAAGTCTATGAAGTCATTCGAAGATAGACACAAAGTCCTGTAGTAACTCAGCGGGTCAGGCAGCATCTCTGGAGAAAAAGGATGGGTGACATTTTGGGTCAGGACCCTTCTTTAGACGAGGATTTGGAGATATTTATTTTAATTGTGAGCACTGAGTGTCAGGAAACAATATGTTAGGCAGTAAATTAAAAAAAAATGCAGATGATGAAAATTAAAAATAAAAGCAGAAAATTATGGAAATAGTCAGCAGGTTAAGCAGCATCTGCCTATACAAAAACAGTGACTGCAGATGCTGGAGGTGAGAGCTAAAATAAAAACTACAAGGAGGAACTCAGCAAGTCAGGCAGCATCTGTGGAGGGAAGATTTTCTGTTTGTTGTCATTTCTTCCACAAATGCTGTCTGACCCACTGAGTTTATCCAGCAGTTTGTTCCCCCCCCCCCCCCCCCACACACACACACACCCACACACAGAGAAACAGAGTTAACATTTTAGTTTTATGACCCTATGTTGGAATTTGGAGAAAACACACCAGTTTTAATCTGCAGAGGGTGGGAGAGAGATGGACAAAGGGAATATCGCTGATCAGGGTTGCCAGTTTCACAGCAACCTGGACCAGATTAATTTATTTTGTTTTATCCTCTCTTCAAACCAACTCGCTTTCTCTCCCAGTTCAGATGGAGAATCCTCAATTTGAAACAATAATAACTCTTGTTTCTCTTTTCACAGATACTGACTAATCTTCCTGTAGTTTCAGTTTTTTGGCAGCATGTGCACTAGTTATGGTTAACGTACAATTTGCACACACCATTTAAATCTGATCTAAGATATTGGTTTAAATCTTAATCTTAAGTGATTTATAAAATTATCATTAGGTTCGCTAATATCCTTCAAGAAGCCTGGAGATTATTCAGTTCTGTATCCAATGATGTGATTGACTTTTAATTGCTGTTTTAGATCAGGGACAATTAGGAATGGACAATAATATTCCAGCTTTGCCAGTGATGTCCACGTTTTGTGAATGAATGAATTAAGAAAGGGCATTACAACAACTAACGAAGTTCCATGTGCTTCCAATTTTAATTATCCCTCAATGAAACAAATGTATGCCCTGTAATATATACTTTCATGATGAAGTACGGTTTACAGTATCTGTCTCAACCTTTTGACAGCTGCACCGCAAATTATATTTCAGAATTTAAAAAATCCAATCGCACTTTCGAAGGACGACGGAATGGGCAAAAACAGAAAAAAGAGATTGATAGATAAGAACCTCTGACTGCCCTTGTCAGTTTGTTTTTGTGTTTAAAGAATCCAGTGACAAACACCCACGTATTTGCAAAACAGGACCCGAGCAGATTCAGCACCATTCTTTGTGCGTGTATTGGTGTGTGTGTGTGTGTGTGTGTGTGCCAGCATGGACGTGTGAGCTCATTTTATTGATATCTTCAAATAAGTATCAGGTTTTCCAAGCTTGAAATTTTTATAGAAGGACCAGATCATTTCAAAACAATTATGATGCCTTTAAACGATTGTAATGCACATTAATGAGATTAGATTTAACCTGCTAACAAATGATCAAATTATACCCTAAACTTTCTCTGGGTGAATTTCACCATCCACCTCCTCCTCACCCCATCAGCTATCATTTAAAATAAATTATAATGCACTTCAAAATTTTGGATTTGAAAATTATTTTATTTTACAAAGTACTTAAAGTGGACTCTGTATATTCTACTGCTGTTCCACCTTTGCAACACGGGCTTACTGCAGTATCATTTTCTGCCAAACCAGGCACAAGAAGCCATTTGCTGGGCTTTGCATTTCTTTTCATTTCACCGACACTCTCTCAGGTCCAAGGGTCTGTACATACATATCGACTAATACGGCGTTCCAAGGATCTACAGTGACTAATCACTCATTTTTCTTATTCAGTCATGATTTTTAGTTTTCTTTAGTGAAGAAAAAAGTATATTTATTGGGTAAGGATTTTGAAATGCGCTTTATTTTTTGTTGATAATCTGCTCAAGTGTGTATTATTTGTATTGCTTTTAATTGCCCAGTCTCTTTATTGCTATGGATATAAAATATCATACTCTGGCTCACAGGTTGAAAGAATTTACATTTTCCAGTGAAGTCTTCATATGTATATTGGTGTAGCATTGTTTATCAATATAATAATGTTACATCTTTCGGAGTAAAACCCCTGTATTATGATGGTGGGGGAAAAGGTGAGAAAAGATTGCCTATTCCACTAATCAGTACCTTTCCCCTGCAGAGTGCACGAAGGTGAGTGAGGGGAGAACTTGTTCACTTGGAAAGGGTTCCTAAATGGCCATTGAGCAATGTAGCAAAAATGTGAACACATCAGCTGTGCTATAAAGATATTTTAACCATTTTTACAGCCACGTTCAGAAAGTCTGTTTTAAATTTATGGTGCAAATAATGAAATCTTCTTCCTCAAATATTTTCATGTTTATTCTTGGGATGATTTGTACAAATGATTGAAAGCAAACAATTTATATCTGAACTTAACCACACAACTTGTGTGTAATCCACATATCTTAAATCCACTATAGTCTTTATTACCCACTTGGTGCAGACCTCTACCGATGGAGGCACTGTCTAAACAGTGTTGCTCTGTGTTTATTTTATTCATTGTTGGCAGGGTCCTGCATTTATTTCTCAAACCCATTTGCCGCAGAACAGCTGACATCTTAAACTGCTGCAATCCTTTTAGTGAAGGTACTTGCACAGAACTGTGGGGTGGGAGTTCCAGGATTCAGAGGAGCAACAACAGTGGAGGGGAGCAATGGATTTACTAGTCAGTGATGTGTGGGAACCCACAGGAATGGTGTTTCTATACACCTGCTGCCCTTGTCCTCCTTTATGTTAGAGGTCTTGCATTTGGGAGGTGCTGTCAAAGTAGCCAGGGCAGGGAAATGGAGTGCACTTTGCAGGTGGAACACACTACAGCCACTGTGGGAACAAATATTTGAGGTGGTAAATGGGGCGCCAATCAAGCAGGTCGCATTGTCCTTTTTCATATCAAACTCGGTGAGATTTATTGGTGCAGCACTCATCCAGGCAAGTGGAGAGTATTCCATCATGCTTTTGGCACTGCTTTAAATGCTGGAATAGCCTTGGAGTGTCAGGAGATGAATAACTCACCACAGGACATTCAACCTCTTATTTTTATTTTTTACCAAATTGTTACACATTCCTACACCAACATTCTTACACAGGACATTCAACCTATGTTCTGGTCCTTAATAAATCCATGCTTTTCTAAAGAGACAATAAGACAATTTATCATTTTCTTTTCAATAATTTGGTAAAAAATAAAACTAGACTATCCGACCTGTATGTACTGGGTTTAGCACTTCCTCCTTTAAAAAAACCCAGATACAACTAAGGTCAACATTTCGCCACCTCCAACGGGATCCCACCACTGGCCACATTTTCCCATCTACTCCCCTTTCTGCTTTCCGCAGAGACCGTTTCTTCCGTAACTCCCTGCTCAATTTGTTCCTTCCCACCCAAACCCTCCCCTGGTACTTTCCCTTGCAACCGCATGAAATGCTACACTTGTCGCTTTACCTCCCCCTGCGACTCCATCCAAGGACCCAAGCAGTCTTTCCAGGTGAGGCAGAGGTTCACCTGCACCTCCTCCAACCTCATCTGCTGCATCCGCTGTTCCAGGTGTCAACTGCTCTACATCGGTAAGACCAAGCGCAGGCTTGGCGATCGCTTCGTCCAATACCTCTGCTCAGTTCACAATAACCAACCTAATCTCCCGGTGGCTCAGCACTTCAACTCCCCCTCCCCCTCCCATTCCGAATCCGACCTTTCTGTCCTGGGCCTCCTCCATTGCCAGTGAGGCCCAGCACAAATTGGAGGAACAGCACCTCATATTTCGCTTGGGTAATTTACACCCCAGTGGTATGAACATTGACTTCTCCAATTTCAGGTAATCCTTGCTTTCTCCCTCCTTCCCCTCCCCTTCCCAGCTCTCCCACAAGCCTACTGTCTCCGCCTCTTCCTTTCTTTTTCCCGACGCCCACCCCCGCCCCCCCGACATCAGTCTGAAGAAGAGTCTTGACCCGAAACATCGCCTATAGATGCTGCCTCACCCGCTGAGTTTCTCCAGCATTTTTGTCTACCTAAGGTCAAAATTAAGGACTCTTTACCTGAATTTACAAAGCATTCATAACAGATTTGAATAAATTTGTGGTATAAATAGAGATAAATGGATAGATTGTCAATACAGACATATGGCTTCAAGACCATCAAGATTGAGAATGCCGGCACACTTGACGTGTTGAAATATTTGGAAAATTAGAAAAATATTAATTGATCATTTTCACTCAAGGAAAAAGTACTGAGAAAAGTTACAGAATTAGGGGCTAACAAATCACTTGGAACTTGTGGCTGCAAAGGTCACAGATGCAACGGGCAATGCCAATGTTTTCTGATGGCTCGATAATTGTTCACAGAAATTAAACTATGGGTTGAGATAAGGGCGTTATTTTCAAGTCAGTAAACTGTGTCTGGTAGGCTTTAGAATTGCGGCGACCTCAGCGACTAAAAATCCACAATAGATCAGGCTTTACAGGACCACAGTCTGCTGCCAGACATTGCTGTGCATGGCCCACACATATCTGAATTGACCTGAGCTGATGCAGGGTACAATTCACTCTGGCCCCACCAGTTCTCAAAATAGGCAGTTAGATCCGGACGGTATTTGGGACTGTATGGTACGGGCAGAAGCCGAGCTACAAAACATTCCTGGTCAGAGGTAAATATAGGCTGGAACATTGTTTTCCGTCATAATTATCATGAATTTCAATCATTTTAAAGTTGCTTTATACAATTAAAACCAAATATATATATTTTTAAAATATATTAAAAACAGATAAAAATCAATTCGAAAAATTAAAGGTAACCTTGCCCTAAACTAAATGCCTAGAATCACAATTGAAATCAACGAAGAGCCAGGGCCAGGATGAAAGAGGCAAATCTCCAGCATAATGAAACCCAACAAAACTCAACCCCATTTTGTATTCCTTGGGGAACCCAGCAGTTAAACGGCGAAATGCCTGCAAACCAGCAGAGTTTGGCTGAATAGTGGTTTGGACGATGGGACTGAATGTGGAGTGTTTAAGTTAATTAATAATTGAAAGAAAAATGGTAAGCATTGTTGATAAGACACAGTATCTGTAAAGGTAAGCAGACAGCTTAAATGAGTGCATAAAAAGACAGCAGATGGCAGATATAAAGTTATCCACTTTGGCATGTAGAATGAAACAGCAGGATGAGTGTTATAAATCTTGGAGAGATTTGAGATATCCTTTTACAAGAAACAAAGTAACCAGCAAACAATTTAGGGCAAATCAGATGTCGGCTTATTTTTACAAGGAGTGCAAGAGTGCTGCAAACAGCATAGGGCTTCACTGAGAATCCACCTGATCTAATTTAATCTAATTAAAGATGTACTTGTTTTAGAAGCAATACAGCAAAGGTTTGTTTACAAGTTTGACTCCTCAGAGCAGAGTTTGTCTTAGGAGGAAAGATTAAGTAGAATGGACCTATAATCTCTGGAAGAGAAATGAAGGGAATATAATTCGTAGTCAGGGAGAGGCATTTGAGGCAAGTGCCAAAGGCGATAACTGATCTTTTCAAAATTTCACAGATGAGAATGTGTGGTTGATCATCGGTGTGGATTTGGTGGGTTGTATAACTTTTTTTTTCTGGGCTGTATCTCTCCTTGAATCTAAAATCGTGGTTCATTCAAAACTAAACACTGGCTTTGCCTCTTGTAAGAGTTGCCTACCTTCATGCTCGGTTTTTTACCCCAGTACTAGGCTGTACATTGAAGAAAATTAAGTGCTGCAAGTTCGGGAAGGAAATGCAAATCAGCACGCTGGCACGGAATATATGTGCAAGGAATGCAATACTTACAACTTGCAGCAGCAAATCTGACGGAATTCATGATTTTTGATCAGCCTTACAATTGTTTTACATAAAATTGTACTTTGAAGTGATTTATCTAGGCAGATATAACATTTCTTATGGAAGAAAAGGGGGAAATAGGCATATATCCAGGACAAAGGGAATGGCAGGCATATACAAGGGTTCTGTCAGTGGTCTTAATTTCAAATCAGCTATCAGCAGGATCTAGTTTACCTCTTGAGCTGCATGATTAATGGCAAAGCTTCAGTACTTTTGGCTTAAACACACAGAAAAGAGCGCTTCAGCAGCTTCTCCCTATCTTCCTCGTGCTCTTCAGCAAGTCTGCAACTTGTGTAGACAGACATTTTAGATTTTTATCAATTAATGAAGTTTTCCCAAACTCCTGCTATGTTAACCTGATAGTTTACTTTGCAATTTGATGTTCATTGTCAAGAATACTTCAGAATCCTGACTTGTACTATAAGGTGTCTAATTTTCCCTTGCTCTGCCCAGTGGAGCACTCAGACTTGTCTTTCTATGTGCAAGCAGCAATTGGTTTTGCAGAGTTGCAATTCTTTGAATCTCGTAGTACTTAAGATACATCGATCAATTTTGCTGTAGAAATAATACATTTGCTGTATTTTAACGGCTGATCCTGGTCAGTTAGAACAATAAAACAACTTGATTCAGTGGCATAAGGGGCTAAATGATGATGCTTGCAACAGTAAAAAAAAAACTGTGACCTGATACAGTTATGTTCCACATTCCATTTTTATTCCCTCAAATTAATCAAATAAATTAAAACTTTATTGAAAAGGATTTGCAATAAAGTAGAGCGGTACACCTTGCTTTTAAATGCTCTTTGAACAGAGTTTCCCATTTCTGGCTGATTATTGGCAAGACTATCCTTTCATGAGAGCACTCCAGGCATTAAACACTGCGCAATGATGTGCTATTGGAAAATAAATCAAGAGCCAAACCTTCGACAGAGCTTGCATTTCACCAGTCCTAACATGACTACTTCCACTGCAGTCATATTTTACTTTGAAGACCAATCAGAATGAACTCTTTCATTCCACTATTAAAGTCTACAAATTCAATCAAGTCTGGTGAAGTGGACCCAAAATTAGCTTGGTGATAGGAGGCACAGAGTAGTGGTGGAAGGACGTTGATGACCCATTCTTGGTCACGTGTGTGACCAAAAACTATGAATAATTGTGGAATACATCTCTTCTAATTCTGAAAGCATTACAGGTATATTGTTTTGTACTGTATATATGATTCATATCTTTTTCGAAGTTTATCAAGTGAAATATTTGTAATGCTGACAATGTTTGTTTAGGGTCAGAGGTCAAATATGGCTGGTCCCATGTGTGACCTCACATTGAAGCATTTTTTTCATGTATTGCTTTATGTGATGCCATTTGGTAACATGTGAGACATTTTAGTTCACTTTCCAAAGAAAGGCCCTTTTGTGATTGCAAGTCTGTGACCAGTGATATACCACGGAGATTGGTGTTGGAATCTCTGCTGTTCTTGATGTATAATTAACAAGTTAGATATAAATGCCGGAGAAACAAGAGAGGCTGCCTAAGTTTACACAGGATATATATCAGATGAAAAGTTGGATAGAGTGTTCGCAAATGGAATTTAATCCCAGTTAGTGTGAAGTGATGCATTTCGGCAAGTCAATTAGGGGTAGAACACATACGTTATTGGTAGGGCATGAAGGAAAGTCGATGAACAGAGAGAGACATAGGATTCCAAGCTCATAGTTCCCAGCAAAGGTCAATGGGATGGTGAATGTGGAATGCAACATGCTTGCCTTCATAAGTCATGGCAAAGATTATAAGACCTCGGGAAATATATCGCAATGTACAAAAACTAGTTCGTTCACACGTGGGTGCAGAGTGCAGTTCTGTCTGCCATACTCTAAGAGAAACCGAGTTAGCATTTCAGGTTGTAGCCCTTTCGTCAGATGATGTGACAGGCTTCTCTGTTACTCTTCCACAGATGCAATTTGAACTGCTACAGTAAGTATGCCCATTGATTTTGCAGCAGAGTGCAGAGGAGGCTCACCAGATGTTGCCTTGATGGGAGGACTTTAGCTATAGGGAGAGATTGGATACAGTGCCCTCCATAACGTTTAGGACAAAGACCCATCATTTATATATTTGCCTCTGTACTCCACAATTTGAGATTTGTAATATTTTAAAAAATCACATGTGGTTAAAGTGCACATTGTCAGATTTAATTAAAGGCAATTTTTATACATTTTGGTTTCACCGTGTAGACATACAGCAGTGATTATACATAGACTCCTCATTTCAGGGCACCATAATGTTTGGGACACATGGCTTCACAGGTGTTTATAATTGCTCAGATGTGTTTAATTGCCTCCTTAATGCAGGTATAAGAGAGCTCTCAGCACCTAGTCTTTCCTCCAGTCTTTCCATCACCTTTGGAAACTTTTATTGCTGTTTATCAACATGAGGACCAAAGTTGTGCCAATGAATGTCAAAGAAGCCATTATGAGACTGAGTACCAAGAATAAAACTGTTAAGAGACATCAGCCAAACCTTAGGCTTATCCAAATCAACTGTTTGTAACATCATTAAGAAGAAAGATACCACTGGTAAGCTTCCTAATCACAAAGGGACGGGCAGGCCAAGGAAGATCTCCACAGCTGATGACAGAAGAATTTTCTCTATAATAAAGAAAAATCCCCAAACACTTCTCCGACAGATCAGAAACACTCTTCAGGAGTCGGGTGTGGATTTGTCAATGACCACTGTCCACAGAAAACTTCATGAACAGCAATACAGAGGCTACACTGCAAGATGCAAAACCACTGGTTAGCCCCAAAAATAGGATGGCCAGGTTACAGTTTGCCAAGAAGTACTTAAAAGAGCAACCACAGTTCTGGAAAAAGGTCTCATGGACAGATGAGACGAAGATTAACTTATATCAGAGTGATGGCAAGAGTAAAGTATGGAAGAGAGAAGGAACTGCCCAAGATCCAAACCATACCACCTCATCTGTGAAACACGGTGGTGGATGTTTTATGGCCTGGGCATGTATGGCTGCTGTAGGTACTGGCTCACTTATCTTCATTGATGATACAACTGCTGATGGTAGTAGCATAATGAATTCTGAAGTGTCTAGACACATCCTATCTGCTCAAGTTCAAACAAATGCCTCAAAACTCATTGGCCAGCAGTTCTTTCTACAGCAAGACAATGATCCCAAACATACTGCCAAAGCAACAAAGGAGTTTTTCAAAACTAAAAAATGGTCAATTCTTGAGTGGCCAAGTCAATCACCCGATCTGAACCCAATTGAGCATGCTTTTTATATGCTGATGAGAAAACGGAAGGGGACTAGACTCCAAAACAAGCATAAGCTAAAGATGGCTGCAATACAGGCCTGGCAGAGCATCGTCACTCAGAAAAGAAACCCAGCAACTGGTGATGTCCATGAATCGCAGACTTCAAGCAGTCATTGCATGCAAAGGATATGCAAGAAAATACTAAACATGACTACTTTCATTTACATGACATTGCTGTATCCCAAACATTATGGTGCACTGAAATGGAGGGACTATGTATAAACACTGCTGTCATTTCTACATGGTGAAACCAAAATGTATAAAAATGGCCTTTATTAAAATCTGACAACGTGCACTTTAGCCATAAGTGATTTTTTTCCATTACAAATCCCAAATTGTGGAATACAGAGGCAAATAAATAAATGACGGGTCTTTGTCCCAAACATTATGGAGGGCACTGTGGGTGGGCTTATTTTCACCGGAGCGAAGAAGGCTGAGGGGTAACCTGATAGAAGTATAGAAGATTGTTGAGAGGCATAAATGGGCAAGATAGTCAAAATCTTTTTCCCACATGTCAGGAGTGACAAAAACAAGACGGTGTAGTTTTAAGGTTAGAGATAAAAATATTAAATGGGATCTCAGGGGCAACGTTTTATTTTTACACAGAGAGAGGCTAATAGCTATCAGATATAATTACTGCACAGAGGGTATGTAGATGGCATGGCAAGGTACAGTCCTCAGGCAGGTAAATGGAATTAGCATAGATGGGCAAAAAGGTCAGCATAAATGTAGGCTTTAGGGCTCATCTCCATAATGTACAACTTAAGGCTCAAAACAGACCAATGAACTTGATTTTATTTCAAGGCAGAAAACAGTATGCAAATATGTTGTTGGTGCCCATTAACAGGCTCAACCACTCCCACACTGATACTTTACAGTTATGGCTGTTTTTATTTATTAACAGTTACAAGTTAGTCACTTTTAAAATCAGTTCCTCAATTTGTTCAGGATTAGATTTTTATTAGATCCCTAGACATCAATTACTCACAAGGTGGTTTTGAACTGGGCTCATTAGCTAAATTTCATTGGGATGAAAGGAGGGAACTATGATTACCTCGGATTCCTCTTTACTAAAGTGTGTATGTTTTAGAGAGCCTAGAACAAGACAGTTTAACTTGCTAAGCTAAATGTTCCAACAACATGTTTTCAGAAGCCAAATGTAAAATAATTCAAGTATATTTTCTTAATTAACTGTCAATTGTGGTGTTAATAGATAAATGATTACCAAATAAAATAATAAAAAGCTAAAAACAGGATATATTATTTCCAAAAGCATTATTTCCATTATGCTTTTCAAAATAGTGTAACATGAGATAGATGCTTAAAGGTGGATAAATCTCAGGCTGCAATAGGTCGCGAGAGAGGAGATTGCAAGGGTTCTGATAGATTTTTTTAATATTTGCTGACCGCAGGCAAGGATCCAGATGACTGGAGGACATCAGGGATAAGACAGGTAATTATAAGCTAGTGAGCCTAACGTCAGTGGTATGGATGTTATTGGAAAAACTACTGAGGGATAGGATTAATCTATACTGGAAATAAATCAGAGATAATCAGCATGTGATGTTGGTAGGTGATCCTGCCTGGCCAATTTGATTGCATTCTTTTTTTGAAGCGGTAACAAAATGTATTAATGAGGGCAATGCCATTGATGTAGTCTACATGAATGGCAGTAAGGCCAAAAGGTTAGAGACCAGCAGACCCAAGGCAAGTTGGCAAATTGGGGGGACCATTTCACCAAACACTTGTGCTCAGTCCGCCAAGGCCTGATGGATCTCTCAGTTGCTAACCATTTTAACACCCTTCCCATTCCCATACTGACCTTTCTGTCCTGGGCCGCCATTACCAGAATGTCACATGCAAACTGGAGGAACAGCACCTCCTATTCCATTTGGGTAGCTTACAACCTAATGGTATGAACATTGAATTCTCTAAATTTAGTTAACTACTAACCTACTATCAGCCCCTCTCCCTTTCCTCCCACCTACCTTTTTCCCTTTTGTCTTCCCTGTGACCCACTTGGATGCACACTTCCCACATATATTCCTTCCTCTGGCTACATATTTTGTGCCACTTCTATTATTTCCCTGATAGGGAATAGAAGATTGTGAAGATTGGTAGTTTCAATAGTTGGAGACGTTATCCCATAATGGAGGTGCCTAAAATTAGAGTACACCAGTTTAGGAGGCAGGGTTAAAGATTTAGAGGTGATCTGAGGAGGACTTTTCTCACCCAAAAGATAGTTTAAATCTGGAATACACTTCTTGAGTGCATGGTGGGCAGCTAAACTCACCATTTAGGGAGTATAGAGACAAACACTTGATTCACCAATGTACGGAAGGCTATGGCCCACATTTACCTAATTGTCAGCATGAACATGCTGGGTTAAAGGGCCTATTTCTGTGATGTATGACAATGGCTAAACAGTACTATTGAATATTTGTAAGATTCAAATGTTTGAAGGTCATCTACATTCCCAATTTAATTTTTTTTTAAAGCCTAATGCTTCATAAATAAATGTTAATTAAATCATAGTATCATTTTATTCATTTCATTACTTTAAAACAACTGAGATATAAAGAAAACTTTAAAAAAAAAATTCACACAAGTATCCCAGTCTTTACACAAGTTGCCCGCGGTCTAGGCATAAGCTCAGGGGCGACCGCGCCTTTGCGGTTGCAGCTCCTAGACTGTGGAACAGCATACCCTTCCCATCAGAACTGCCCCCTCCATCGACTCCTTTAAGTCAAGATTAAAACTTATCTATACTCCCAAGCCTTTCTTGACGTCCTCTGAGCGAGGGCTATATGTATATATGTATGTAGTTTGTTTGTTTATATTATTCTTATAACAAATGTAAAGCACTTTGGCCAACGAGAGTTGTTTTTTAAATGTGCTATATAAATAAATGTGACTTGACTTGACTTGACTTTAATGGGAGGGAAAATATGAATACAATTCTTGGCAAGCTGAGCTGGTTCAATATCTTTGAAATAGAAGTAGACTGCTTGAATATCGTTTGACAGTAAAGACACCTTTCATCTTCCTTTCCAATGATGAGGGAGGCGACAATAATAAAAATCTGGGAAGTTTATAAGAATTACTTCATTGCAAAGCTGTTCAAATTCAGGGATGCGAGTGAAGTGCTAGATCAATTCTAGGACATCAGTTTAATATACTTTCTTAAAGTAAAATGAGCAAACAGAGTAATTTATAATTAGTTGGATGTTATTCAAATATTTTATCTGAGAATTCTTTTCATATTCAAAGTTCTCTCATCATCTAAAGATGTTTGCAAAACAACCTTTTTCATCACTATATAAAAGGAGATTGGGTAAAAACAATAAATCATCATAACTTAATCTGAGATTTATTGCAATGTGGAAAGGATTGGGAGATAGGTGGGTAAAAAAGAGGAAACGCACAGCCATGCTGACCGCAGAGTACCCATCTATATTAACCACATTTAGCAGTACATGGTCTATAGTTTTCCAGACCTTTGCCATTTAAGTGCTGTGTAATTAAAAAACAGATGTAACTATACATCTAATCCAAAAAACAGTACTGGAGGAACTCAGCATACACCTAGTCCTCATTATCTGCAGATCCATGAGGTGAGCTGTGTATTACTGGGAGGGTTGGTAAACACCAGGTTTCTCTCAGGACCCTCTGCTGCAGCATCCAGTAAATCCTGGTTGCCATAATATGGATTACGTTTGATATCTGCTGCTGCCAAGTGATGAAACATCAATAATCAGTATGCAGGCTGAATCTGGATCAGAAATCTGGGCAGTTTTTTTTTAAATTGTTAGTTATTTTTTACAATTTTGTAAAACAAAATTAACCTGGAAAGTTATGTTTGTGTAAATCAATGCACAGTTCCTGTAATAACCAGTGTTTTAGCAGGTAATTTAAAGCAAAAGTTAAAGCTATACATTGGGCACATTAGCTACCAGGCTAGCGTTGCAGCTGGAGATGTGGGTTCGGAGCATGGGTCGGAAGTGACGCCAGAGCCAAGGATCCAGAGTGTGAGCTGGGAGTGCAGCCAGTCAGGGGTGCAATCCATGGGCTGCATGTACAGCTCCAGCCAGGGGTCCGGTGTGAACCGGAGGTACTGCCAGCCTGGAGTATAGAGTGTGGACTGGGAGTGCAGCCAGAGCCAGGGGTCTAGAGTGCAGTCTGAGCCAGGAGTGGAGGATGCAGCCAGAGCCAGGGTCTAGAGTGCATCCAGAGCCAGGGGTCTAGAGTGCAGCCTGAGCCAGGGGTCTAGAGTGCATCCAGAGCCAGGGGTGGAGAGTGTGGTCTGAGCCAGGGATCTAGAGTGCATCCAGAGCCAGGGGTCTATAGTGCATCCAGAACCAGGGGTGTAGAGTGTAGCCAGAGCCAGGGATCTAGAGTGCAGCCAGAGCCAGGGATCTAGAGTGCATTCAGAGCCAGGAGTCTAGAGTGCATCCAGAACCAGGGGTGTAGAGTGTAGCCAGAGCCAGGGGTCTAGAGTGCAGCCTGAGCCAGGGGTCTAGAGTGCATCCAGAGCCAGGGGTGGAGAGTGTGGTCTGAGCCAGGGATCTAGAGTGCATCCAGAGCCAGGGGTCTATAGTGCATCCAGAACCAGGGGTGTAGAGTGTAGCCAGAGCCAGGGATCTAGAGTGCAGCCAGAGCCAGGGATCTAGAGTGCATTCAGAGCCAGGAGTCTAGAGTGCATCCAGAACCAGGGGTGTAGAGTGTAGCCAGAGCCAGGGGTGTAGAGTGTAGCCAGAGCCAGGGGTGGAGAGTGTGGGCTGGGGGTGCAGCCAGAGCCAGGGGTCCCATCCATGGGTCGCATGTACAGCTCCAACCAGGGGTCTAGAGTGTGGGCCGGGAGTGCAGCTGCAGCCAGGAGTTGGGAGCGAGGGCCAGGGTTGAAGCCGGAGTCCGGGGTCCTGAGCATGTCTAAGTTTGCGCACAACTTTGTTGCTTTCTGCTTCAGTGATAACTGGCAGCTACAAGCTGCTGTGGATGGTGAGGAAAAATCAGAAGCTCGTCAATCTCCTCTCTGTACAGACGCAGTAAATCAAAAGCAAACTACGCTTGTTTTGACAAGCTGAAACATGCACAGAAGTTTTTTTTTTCCATGAATAGGTTATTCGCTGTATGTCATTGCAGTCTTTGTGTTATTGCCAGCAGCCTTCGAGGATCTGCATTTTTTGTTATCCATAGGAAGTCGGTGTCCTTGGCCCTTGTGGATAACAAAGACTTGGTATATTTCAGATGTGCAATATGCTTCTTGACAGCCAGAGGAAGCATTGTCTCAAGTCAATCAAGTGTGTGCTGCAGCAGATTTAATACACACCAACTACACTTAACAAATGGCTCAAACGAAATGTGGAACTGAGCAATATTGAGTGATATTTTGCTCTTCCAAGACTGCTAATATAAAGCCAAAGGCCAGAGAAAGTTAAATGAAGTTGCTGCATTAGTTTCCTATATTAGAGGTCTGAACTAATAATCGCAGCTGGCATGGGATGAAGAAGTTTCAATCTCATCACAGTAGACGGGGAGCTGCATATTATTCATTCAATAAATTTGGAATAAGCAGCAATATTGGTAATCAGGAAGCTATTGGATTGCAATCAAAACCAGTTTGATTCTACAATCTGCTGGCTTTACCTGGCCTGTGACTCCAGCTCCTTCAATTGATTGACTCTGAACTTTATTCCAAAATGGCCTCTTTATGTTGACTCTCAAATAACCACATCCCACAAAATCTTCCCAGTGAACAAGGTAACACAATGTATTTCATCACAGACACAACTCCTGCAACCGTGTTCCTTCCTTGTTAAATACTCTTTTTGCCGCAGAATAGGAACATTATTTCAAGTTGTCATAACCAGTGGCATAAGATTAATCAAAACAATTTATCTCAATAACGTTTATGATATTTCCATTACCAGAGGTAATGAGGTTAATTCTGCACCTGATTTCACAACTAGTTTAAAAATCTGTGATAATATTACACCTGCATTTATATTACGTGTTCATTCTTTACGCAAAAACACAATGTGCACTCTGACCAAGCAACTATTTGAAATCCAGGTCCAGGAACCATTCCACAAAACTATTTAAGGAGTCAGAGCATTGGGAATAAGGAAGAAAGATTCAAAGATAAATGCTGGTTCAGTTAATCAACTAATCACATTAAGCAGACCAATGAGAACAAAATAAAAAAGTAAACTCAAAATATGATACATTCTCAGAGAACAAGCAGATCAAATGTACAATCATTTCAGTTTTGGAAGAGACTCCAGGTTATATGTTGTCGGCTCAACTTGGTGCTAACGTGCTATGTGTGTTGGGTTTGTGTTGTGGAACATCCATGTTCAATCAGAACATTCCATTGTGGATAGGCTCAGGTCAGCTCAGTACTTCATCCGGGTTAGTTAACTGGGTTGTGGTTGTTGGCTGGACACTTGGAATGAATGACTGAAGAATTTGACCCTGAATGAATTAGTTTCCAGTATTCAATGCGATTATACACACATGGAATGAGAAGATGGTATCACATAAGAGATTAGGATACAAGCTTAAAATCACACGGTATTGGGGGGTTCAGTATTGATGTGGATAGAGAACTGGCTGGCAAACAGGAAGCAAAGAGTAGGAGTAAACGGGTCCTTTTCACAATGGCAGGCAGTGACTAGTGGGGTACCGCAAGGCTCAGTGCTGGGACCCCAGCTATTTACAATTTATATTAATGATCTGGACGAGGGAATTGAAAGCAACATCTCCAAGTTTGCGGATGACACTAAGCTGGGGGGCAGTGTTAGCTGTGAGGAGGATGCTAGGAGACTGCAAGGTGACTTGGATAGGCTGGGGGAGTGGGCAAATGTTTGGCAGATGCAGTATAATGTGGATAAATGTGAGGTTATCCACTTTGGTGGCAAAAACGGGAAGGCAGACTATTATCTAAATGGTGGCCGATTAGGAAATGGGGAGGTGCAGCGAGACCTGGGTGTCATGGTGCACCAGTCATTGAAAGTAGGCATGCAGGTGCAGCAGGCAGTGAAGAAAGCGAATGGTATGTTGGCCTTCATAGCAAGAGGATTTGAGTATAGGAGCAGGGAGGTTCTACTGCAGTTGTACAGGGTCTTGGTGAGACCACACCTGGAGTATTGCGTACAGTTTTGGTCTCCAAATCTGAGGAAGGACATTATAGCCATAGAGGGAGTGCAGAGAAGGTTCACCAGACTGATTCCTGGGATGTCAGGACTTTCATATGAAGAAAGACTGGATAGACTTGGCTTATACTCGCTAGAATTTAGGAGATTGAGAGGGGATCTTATAGAAACGTACAAAATTCTTATGGGGTTGGACAGGCTAGATGCAGGAAGATTGTTCCCGATATTGGGGAAGTCCAGGACAAGGGGTCACAGCTTAAGGATAAGGGGGAAATCCTTTAAGACCGAGATGAGGAAAAACTTTTTCACACAGAGAGTGGTGAATCTCTGGAACTCTCTGCCACAGAGGGTAGTTGACGCCAGTTCATTGGCTATATTTAAGAGGGAGTTAGATGTGGCCCTTGTGGCTAAAGGGATCAGGGGGTATGGAGAGAAGGCAGGTACGGGATACTGAGTTGGATGATCAGCCATGATCATATTGAATGGCGGTGCAGGCTCGAAGGGCCGAATGGCCTACTCCTGCACCTATTTTCTATGTATCTATGTATCTATGTATCAATAAGTACCTTCCTCTGCCTTGGTTTCATATTTATATTTACTCAGTCAGTGATACTGTCTTATGACGAGGCAGGGTTGCTGCTGGACGAGGGACTTCACCCAGATTCTTGTGCCTTTTATATCTGCGGATGTCATGTCCAACTGCACGTCAGTAACAGGCAAAATATTCTGCAAATGCCTCAGGCTTGAGTAAAAGAATAAACAGATAAGAGCTAGGCTTTGGATCATGTTCAGATTCAGAGTGAACATGATCAGGTCAATTTTTTCATTTTAAATCCAAGTACACTTTTATTCCAGCCAGTGCAAGAGTTTAGACTTTTTGTACCACTATCTCACTACATTGTGTCTTAACTACAAATTGTAAAACTGGTCCTCCAATCTTTATTCATCCTGCCAGAAAAATAAAATATATTACAGCATTTGATTACAAGATAGAATTGCTACAGGCGATTTTTAAATTAGACTTTGACGTCTTCCCTTGCAGTCATCGTGCTCATATACGAGGAAAAAAGCAGATGTCCACCAGAACCTATAAATCCCAGACTGAGTCAGTACCTTCAAAATTGAATTATTGAAACAAAAAAAGGCACTTTAATACATTAACATGCAACTTTCTGTCCACTTTATTTAAAATAAGAATATGGTATTTTCAACTACAGTGCCCTCCATAATGTTTGGGACAAAGCCCCGTCATTTATTTATTTGCCTCTGTATTACACAATTTGAGATTTGTAATAGAAAAAATCACAAGTGCACATTGTCAAATTTTAATAAAGGCAATTTTTGTACATTTTGGTTTCACCATGTAGAGTCCCCCCATTTCAGGGCACCATAATGTTTGGGACACAGCAAAGTCATGTAAATGAAAATATTTGTTGCATATCCTTTGCATGCAATGACTGCTTGAAGTGGGGTGGGAGATTGCAACTTTCACGTGGTCCGCCCTGTTTCGACGAATGCAATCAACCTGGCATGCAGAATCAAATAAGATCAAATAGAACAAGTTGTCCTACAACTTTAGATTGTACACGCCATACGCAAGAAGAAGACTGCTTGAAGTCTGCGATTCATGGACATCACCAGTTGCTGGGTGTCTTCTCTGGTGATTCTCTGCCAGGTCTGTATTGCAGCCATCTTTAGCTTGTGCTTGTTTTGGGGGCTAGTCCCCTTCAGTTTTCTCTTCAGCATATAAAAGACATGCTCAATTGGGTTCAGATCGCGTGATTGACTTGGCCACTCAAGAATTGACCATTTGTTAGCTTTGAAAAACTCCTTTGTTGCTTTAGCAGTATGTTTGGGATCATTGTTTTGATGTAGAATGAACTGCCGGCCAATGAGTTTTGAGGCATTTGTTTGAACTTGAGCAGATAGGATGTGTCTATACACTTCAGAATTCATTATGCTCTACCATCAGCAGTTGTATCATCAATGCTTGGTAAGCCTACGTTTTTGGCTGATGTCTCTAACAGTTTTATTCGTGTTTCTCAGTCTCATAATGGCTTCATTGACTTTCATTGGCACAACTTTGGTCCTCATGTTGATAAACAGCAATAAACGTTTCCAAAGGTAATGGAAAGACTGGAGGAAAGACTAGGTGCTGAGAGCTCTCTTATACCTGCATTAAGGAGGCATTTGCCCTGAAATGGGGACACTATGTATAAACACTGCTGTAATTTCTACAAGGTGAAACCAAAATGTATAAAATTGGCCTTTATTAAAATCTGACAATGTGCACTATAACCACATGTGATTTTTTTCTATTACAAATCTCAAATTGTGGAGTACATAGGCAAATAAATAAATAATGATGGGTCTTAGTCCCAAACATTATGGAGGGCACTGTATATTTACCATCACAGTTGAAATCAGTTGAAAGTTTTATAATACAAGTCCTTTAGAATGTACCAGGGGAAAATATTAAGTAACCAAGATAAATACGCTTGAGCAAATTGAGTTGTACTTAAAAAGAGGTTCCCTGAGATCAGGTCAAAAGCAGAGAAGAAGAACATTTAAATTTCTGAAAATTTGTTTTAAATTGCCTCAGACACTAAAAAAAATGTACCACAATGACTGAAGCTAGAGTAATTTTGAAGATAGTTTTATTCACCTTCTTAAAATGTAAGTTGGAACCTAAATGGCCACTCGAACTTCATCTGAATGTAACTTCAACTTCATCCTGGACTTACTCATTGGCAGACACACATTACTCAGTGTGTATCATTAACAATATCTCCTCTGATCATCAACACAGGTGCACCACAAATCTGTATGCTTACACCCCTGCTCAACTCTCTTTCCACTCAAGACTGTGTGGTTAAGTATTGCTCTTTGTCATCAGTACCACCGTAGTTGGCCAAATTATGGTGGTGATGAGTCAGCGAACAGGAGAGAGATAGGAGACCTGGTTGAGTGGTGCCTTTTACTCAAGGTCAACAAGACTCAAGGAACTAATTGTTGACATCATTAAAGGGAAGTCAGGAGACCACACGCTAGTTTTCATTGGTGGTGAAGAGTTAGCAGCTTCAAATTCCTGGGCATTAATATCTTAGATGACTTGACCAGGACCCAGCACATAAATGTAATCATGAAGACGGCGTGCTGGTGTCTCTAATTTCTTATAAGTTTAAAGAGCTTTGGCATCACAATGATTATACGAACAGCCTTCTGCAGATAGCAGAAATATCCTGAATGGTTGTACCATGACTTGATACAACAATTCCAATGTAGAGGAACTAATGGGAGTTGGGGACTCAGCCTGATCCATCAAGGGCACAGTCCTCCCACCATCAAAAGCATATACTCAAGACGCTGCCTCAGGAAGACAGCATATTTTGTCATGGATCCCGTCCATCCAGGCCATGCCCTCTTCTTACTGCTGCCGTCGGTCAGGAGGAATAGAAGCTTGAACTCCTGCAACTATCATGTTCTTGAACCAACCTGCACAACCTTAAATAGACACAAAAAGCTGAATTAACTAAGCGGGACAGGCAGCATCTCTGGAGAGAAGGAATGGGTGACGTTTCGGGTCGAGACCCTTCTTCAGACCCTAATCCTCAACCCTATCCTCCCTCTACAACAAAACATGACTGGCTACGTCTTGTACTGCCAAGTCACCTTGTTTTTCTTTTCTAATTGAGTTTTGCACCAACGTCTTATCTTTTTTAAAGTTTTTTTTTCTTTTTACTGTCTTCCAGAATTTTACATGTAATTTTATGGATGATGTATAATTTATATTTTTATGTATTTGGCCGAGTCTAGATGCCTCTAATGCTGCTGTGAGCAACATTTTCACTGTACCTGTATTTTACTGCCCACTCCAAATAACTTTTCACCTCTTGCTGATCAAGAATCCATCTACTCATAACTTACAAATACTTTGAAGATTCTGCCAGTTCCAAAGACAAACACGCCTTCATTGAAAAAAAGGGCAACTCATCTATCTTAAATAGCAACGCTTTTCTTTTAAATAGTGGCCAACAAGACGAAACATCATCTCCATGTTTACATTGTCACGATCCCTCAGGATCATGTAAGCTCCAATAAACTCCAATAGAAACAAGCCTAGCCTGTCCAACCTTTCACATAGGACAACCCATCCTTTCCAGGTATGTAGACATAAA
The DNA here is from genome assembly GCA_038087875.1 of Malacoraja senta. Classification (NCBI taxonomy): domain Eukaryota; kingdom Metazoa; phylum Chordata; class Chondrichthyes; order Rajiformes; family Rajidae; genus Malacoraja; species Malacoraja senta. The sequence goes on along the minus strand of CM075985.1, from coordinate 8,599,806 downwards.
ATGCTGGAGGAACTCAGCAGGACAGGAATGGGTGACGTTTTGGGTCGAGACCCTTCTTTTTGTCTACCTTCAATTTAAGCCAGCATTTGCAGTTCTTTCCTTTCCAGGTATGTGTCCAGTAATCACTCTCTGAACTGCTTCCTTAACTGAGACCAATATACAGTGCTCCAGATGCACTATCGATCCTTATGTTTTAAAAACATTAGGCATGGAATGCCCAATCATACTGTTAAAGGTGGTCTCTTACTGGTAGAATTACAATTCAAGTTTACGTATCCCCGCCTGCACTCATGCAAACCAACGGCAAAGTGCCATTTGCCATTTTTGGGGAAATGGGATTATTTCTCGAAATGCATCGTTTGAATGCTTACTTGAAAACAAATTAATATTCAAAATTCAATACACGAAAGAGTAATTAGAACTTTCACAGCTCGCAGCTGTGCGGGTCATTACGCTAAGGAATGCTGTGCACCATCATCTTCATTTAGTCTACCTCTTTGCCTAATTAACTTCATTTAATTTTTAAACTTGTGGTTTTAACAGAATGTATGAAGGCGACATGTGGGATACTCCCAAGAGAAGGCCGAACCAATAACTAAAATGAGCTACATTCCCCACAGGTGTATTCTATTATTAACACCCTACCAAAGCCTATCTCCCATTAATTAAAAATCTTCTCTTGTCTCATATGTTTCATATTGTAAAGGTCGTTTTAATGCAATAGTCTGTTACATATTTACCAATTTGTTTTAATATACTGAAGTCCTATCTTCCTAGAGACAAAAAACTTGAGCAAAATTGTTACAAGTTTTGGAATCATAAAGGCTCTGTCTCACGGTGTTGCGGTCATTGGCGGTGAAGCGCGGCATCGCCGGAAGAGGGAACCGCATGTCAACCGCGAGAGCGCCGCACGGATGCTGCGCGGGGGCCGAGTGATCTCCGTACGGCCGGTTCCACGAGCTTGCGGCGTCGGGTGAATACGTCATCGCGCAACGCGATGCACTACGCAATGACGTCTTTCGGATCGCGGGGCTGTGGCGGCGGCCGTGCCGCACACCTGCCTCACTGGCGGCGGCTGTGGCGGTGGCCGTGCCGCACACGTGCCTCACTGGCGGTGGCTGTGGCGGTGAGCGTTCGACTCATGGCGCTCGTGCCTCACTAGCGGTGGCTGTGGCGGTGACCGTGCCGCACTCGTGCCTCACTGGCGGCGGCTGTGCGGTAAGAAATTATTTTTGGACAGTGCTGACTTTTTTTTAGCACCGTGCGGTGTTGGGACAAACGGCGCACGGCCCCGGCGGTGGTCGTTTGACCTAACCCGCGGTCTCTGGCGGTCCACGAGCGGTAGATACTTCCTGTATCACCAATGACTGCAAACTCGTGAGTCAGGCCTTTAAGCCTTGCTATTGTAACAAAAGAGACCAAGAAAGAATTTAAGGGAGGTGGGAGAAGGGGTTTATGGGTTAAAAAACTCCATGTTATGATTGTTGAGGCAGTGAACAATTTCAGGAGAAATTTATTTCCAAAAAAAATTGAAGAACAGAATCTGTTGCCACAGAGAATAGTTGCGGACGGGTACAGTTCATCATGATAAACATTTGAAGCAGAGTAAGAGACATATCAAAAAGGCGAAATTTTCTCTGCGATCATTGATCACATCTACCCAACTTTAACTGTTGTGCTTATTCTTCTGAGCATCTAATTGCGTCATTGGGATGCTTTATGTTTTGAACAATTTGTTGTTTTAAAGGAGACAAAGAATGTGCTTTTGTTTCTCCCTTGGCTTCCTTTCAGGTGCAAAAAATATTTACCTTTCCAGCCTAAAGAGTTATGTACAAACAGTAACATTTCTGGCTGATCTGATGCCTTCAGAAGATAATCATGGTTTGAAATAGCACCAAAAAAAAGAGATAATATTCTGAACATGAATGCTAATTGAGGGTTTGGTTTACAAGGTAGGCTGAACGCCTATTACAATCAAACTGGATGTTTGAATTTCAACTGGACCCCCTATATACATATCACAAAATCTAAATTCTTAAGAAATCTTTGACGAAATAAGAAACACAGGAGAAAAATGGACTGATTTAACTAATTGTGCTACAAACTAAAATGGTAATCAAATATTTTGTAATAGCTTGTTATCAAAAGAGCTCTCCATGCAAGAAATGGGAATAACTCACAAGCGTTAATGGTGAAGGGACAAGAAGGTAATTTCCAGTGGGTTTTTCCTGTATATGCCAACTCACAGTTCCAAGGGTAACACTCTACTACTTTACTCAAGGCTTAATAATAACATGCTCACTTAGTAAACATAAACAAGCTACTTCACCATGGAACACATACAATCCGACTCTCATTAATAAATTGCATGTCCTCTGTCCCTAAGTGGTCATAGCATGATCCACCAGTTAGCATTTCTATTCACCTACATATAGTTATCAAGGAGCTCAAACACTGAAAAATATTTTGGCAACAAAAATAAATCATTAATAAATAAAATAAAACTCACATTTCTCTTTTAACAAAATAATTAATATTTCAAAATATAGAAATAGTAGGCAATTTTGTTACTGCCAAATTTAAAAGCAAAGGATGATTTTTTTAAATTGCCAGAATTTTAAGAATTGTTTGATACTATTTATTGACATTGGGAGTTAAAAGAGGGTACCAGGGAAGATTTGGGTAGGAAGGAACTGTAGATGCTGGAGTAACTCAGTGGGACAGGCAGAAGAAATGCCTCATAAAAAACTCATTACATACAGTAATAGTTATAGGGAGAGGTTGGACAGACTTCGATTGTTTTCTCTGGAACGCCAGAGGTTCCAGAGAGACCTGATATCAGTATATAAAACTATGAGAAGCATAGACGGGGTAGACAGTCAGAACATTTTTCCCAGGATGGAAAAATAAAATATTGGAGAGCATAGCTTTATGAGAGGGGCCAGTGTGAGGGGCAAAGTTTAAAGGAGATGCGCAGTGCAGGTTTTTTTAAATAGGGAGGGTGGCCTGGAAGTGTTGCTTGGGATGGTGGTTGAGGCAGATATGATAGTGGCATTTAAGAAATTTTTGGATAGGCATATGCATTTGCAGGGAATGGAGGAATATGGATTATGTGCAGGCAGATGAGTTGGACTTGGCATCATGTTAGGCACAGACATTGTGGGCCGAAGGGCCTGTTCCTGTGCTGTACTGTTCTATGTTCTAAGACGTGCTAGAAGCACCAGATAAATTAGGAGTTAAAAATAATGTAGAAAATAAACATTAATTAAAGATGAAAAGGATCCTATGATTTAGGTGCCAATATTTTGAGAGTTGGTTACAGAGATAGTGAACACTGATCTTTTCGCCAAGGAATCGAGAACCAGGAGTCTCGGAATAAATGGCAAGCCTCAAGATTCAAGAGAGTTTATTGTCATGTTGTCCCAGATAGGACAATGAAATTCTTGCTTTGCTTCAGCACAACAGAATATGGTAGGCATGAATACAGCCTTTTAAGTCTATAAGGAGAAACATCTTCATGCAGAGGGCATCAAATTCGGAATTCTTAGGCTGCGGGAATTTCAGTTATTTGGTGCATTTAAAACAGAGATCAGTAGATATTTGCATATGAAGAGAATCGAGTTGAGTATGAAGAGAACAAAGAGATAGTGCAAGAAAATAGCATTGATGGATCACTCATAAAGCCAAATGGGGTACTCTTGCTCCTTTTATGGTCTGGGAATTGTGGTGATTTCTGCGCAATCTGATCACTTGGTTGTAAGTTGAATGTAGGATTTAAATAGATGGGGCCATTAACCATATGGTGCAATTTTAAAAGATGAATCTGCATGTAATGAGTTTAGATAAGGGATCTATGAACCATTTAAAAGGTTAGTTCCACTAAATTACACGACAACAGCCGAAGGCGGGTAACAGGTGTTTACAGCAAAGATATTACAACATAACGTAAATTATATATCATAACCAGGTGTTTCTAATATTTTCCAAATTAAAATGCAATGAAACAGTGTTCTCCCCAATTGGAGGCCATGCAACATAGTGGGATAACAATGAAACGCTAAATGTCCAGACGACTAACATTGTTTGACACAGAATAATCAGCCATTATAAAACTGGAGACACATTGAAGAATTCAGCACCCAATGCTACCTTCCCCAGAGTACAGTGTGCAAATGTCACTGTCCATTCTTTCACTGCCCCGTGGGTATCAAAATTACAGAATAGTTACAACATGCAAGTGGTCATATCACCATTGGGTCTGCTGCAACTCTTTGCAAGAAAAATCCAGCTGGCTGAACTTCTCTTCATCTTTTGCTTTTATCCTCTCTCTATCTATATCCTTTATGATTTTAATGTCTACTTTCAAATCTCTTTGCAACCACCCCTGTGCCAAGAAGAACATTCAACTTCTCTAAGGTATCCACAAGGTATCCTCATCCTTGAAAGCATTTGGTAAATCTCTTTTGCAACTTTCTAAAGCTTTCATATTTTTCCTAAAACATTGCACCTAGAACTGCGCCTAAACTAGTGATTCCTCACATAGAGTCATAGAGTGATACAGTGTGGAGACAGGCCATTTGGCCCAACTTGCCCACACCAGCCAAAAAAAACGATTTCCAAATTGTTGTAACTTATACCTGTGTTTATAAAAGGCCAGCAGCCCCTATGCTTTAATCACAACCTTCCATAAATTTCAGATGAACACCACCACCTCGGATCTGGTACCATTTTGGAATTGAACTCACAAATTTATATTCCCTCCTCTTATTCTTTCTACCAAAATTAAATGTTTCATATTTATCAGATTTAAATTGAATCTGCGATCTTGCTGCCCATTTCACTGGTATGCTGATATCTCTTATTATCAATAAAACCAAGCTTTCATATGTTAAACCAAACCTTCAGGTTTTCATCTTCATCATCTGCCCTTATATCTCATAGTGCCCACTTCTAATTGCATGTGAAGAATATCTTTTCAAATGAGGTATCCAAGAATTATACCACAAAGCAACAGTTTAAATTAACTTTTAAGAACTCCCTGACAAGACATTTTGGAATAGAATTTAAACAGCAGGAAGCAAAGAACTGGCAGATGGAATGAAGGGAGAGCATGAGGAGCAGAAGAAGGAAAACAATTTGAAAGATGTTTCAAAACTTAAACAAAGCCTTGGGAATGAGTGAGAAGATTCTGGAGAACAGTCCGGCAGCTGAAAGAGAACCAATGAATGATGGACAGGATCGAGAACGAAAATCAGATCTGTATCAGAGAGTGAGGGTGGTCACTGATAAGGTGGGCCAAGGAAACGGAGTTGGATGTGGATATGCTCAGAAGTCAGTGGAATCCAAATGTTTTGAACAGTAGGTGGGAGATTCATTCTTTGACAGAGGATAGAATATAAACTAAAAGAGTGCAAGAGGTAACGTACACAGTCCCTGCCTAAATAACTGTGTACAAGCAGCATATGGACAGCAGTGCCCAATGTTAAGAGAACACTGATTAATCACCTCTGTAACACTCTGTCTCATGTGTGAAAGCTTAAAGAAAAGGAAAGATGAAAACAACACTTGCCTTTCATTTCCTGGCAACAAGAATTCTATAAATCTAGGACACACACTAACAATTTGCATTACAGCTAGTCCAACAAACAGCAATGAAATTATTCTCCAGAAAACCTATTTTAATTATTGGACAATAGATTAATGTTTTCCATTTCATGGACGTCTTGCTTTAATGCCTCACCTGAAAGACAGCACCTCCAACAACACGACAATTTCTCAGTGCTGCACTGAAGTGTCAGCCGGGATTACATGCTCATACTTCAGGAGTCGGACAGCTTCTGACTAGAGATGTAAGGGCTAAGCAATGAGCTATGGCCTTTTCAGTGAGGAGGTTCAACAATGACCCAATTCTCCAACCGAAAAAAAATCAAAAAATACAGAAATCTTAGCCAAGGACAAAATATCTGCATGATAAAATATGTTTGTGTTATTGCATCAAATCGTTAAATCATATTAGTGCACAAGAAAAGCTCTAATCAAAACTCCCTGGATAAATAACAAAAAAAACTCTTCCCCTTCTACCTCCTAGCCCTGAGGTTATTGTTTGATGGTACTCCTTTTTGTTAGAAAAGCCTCCTTCAAATGTAAGCAAAAATAGATAAATACTAAAATGTTTTTAAAGAAAAGCAGGCAGCCAAAACCAGGATTACTAAATTTAAAACTGCAAGGTGAGATCACATTTCCACTGGCAGTCAGAGTAATAATTTGGCCAATGCACTCTTTTAAAGTAAGGACTATCTACAATAAATGCATGACATCTGGCCAGAGGATAATAAATTATGCACACCTTGTCACTAAACACACAAAACACAATTACTTGCGAAAACAATCTCTCATGTCTGTCATACAAAGTTCAGAAATACAGTGGCTTGCAAAAGTATTCATACCCCTTGAACTTTTCCACATTTTGTCACGTTACAACCACAAACGTAAATATATTTTATTGGGATTTTATGTGATAGACCAACACAAAGTGGCGCATAATTGTGAAGTGGAAGGAAAATGATACATGGTTTTCAATTTTTTTTACAAATAAAAAACTGAAGTGTCGCGTGCAAAAGTATTCAGCCCCCTTTACTCTGATACCCCTAAATAAAATCCAGTGCAACCAATTGCCTTCAGAAGTCACCTAATTAGTAAATAGAGTCCACTTGTGTGTAATTTAATCTCAGTATAAATACAGCTGTTCTGTGAAGGCCTCAGAGGTTTGTTAGAGAACATTAGTGAACAAACAGCATCATGAAGCCCAAGGAACACACCAGACAGGTCAGGGATAAAGTTGTGGAGAAGTTTAAAGCAGGGTTAGGTTATAAACAAATATCCCAAGCTTTGAACATCTCACGGAGCACTGTTCAATCCATCATCCGAAAATGGAAAGTGTATGGCACAACTGCAAACCTACCAAGACATGGCTGTCCACCTAAACTGACAGGCCGGGCAAGGAGAGCATTGATCAGAGAAGCAGCCAAGAGGCCCATGGTAACTCTGGAGGAGCTGCAGAGATCCACAGCTCAGGTGGGAGAATCTGTCCACAGGACAACTATTAGTCGTGCACTCCACAAATCGGGCCTTTATGGAAGAGTGGCAAGAAGAAAGCCATTGTTGAAAAAAAGCCATAAGAAGTCCCGTTTGCAGTTTGCCACAAGTCATGTGGGGAACACAGCAAACATGTGAAGGTGCTCTGGTCAGATGAGACCAAAATTGAAGTTTTTGGCCTAAATGCAAAACGCTATGTGTGGCGGAAAACCAACACTGCACATCACCCTGAACACACCATCCCCACTGTGAAACATGGTGGTGGCAGCATCATGCTGTGGGGATGCTTTTCTTCAGCAGGGACAGGGAAGCTGGTCAGAGTTGATGGGAAGATGGATGGAGCCAAATACAGGGCAATCTTGGAAGAAAACCTGTTAGAGTCTGCAAAAGACTTGAGACTGGGGCGGAGGTTCACCTTCCAACAGGGCAACGACCCTAAACATACAGCCAGAGCTACAATTGAATGGTTTAGATCAAAGCATATTCATGTGTTAGAATGGCCCAGTCAAAGTCCAGACCTAAATCCAATTGAGAATCTCTGGCAAGACTTGAAAATTGCTGTTCACAGACGCTCTCCATCCAATCTGACTGAGCTTGAGCTATTTTGCAAAGAAGAATGGGCAAAAATTTCAGTCTCCAGATGTGCAAAGCTGGTAGAGACATACCCCAAAAGACTTGCAGCTGTAATTGCAGCGAAAGGTGGTTCTACAAAGTATTGACTCAGGGGGGCTGAATACTTTTGCACGCCACACTTTTCAGTTTTTTATTTGTAAAAAAATTTGAAAACCATGTATCATTTTCCTTCCACTTCACAATTATGCACCACTTTGTGTTGGTCTATCACATAAAATCCCAATAAAATACATTTACGTTTGTGGTTGTAACGTGACAAAATGTGGGAAAAGTTCAAGGGGTATGAAAACTTTTGCAAGCCACTGTGCACCAACAAAGTGAAAGTAGCTTTGACAAACAAATCAGTCGATAAACCCCGAGCAAATAACTACCTCTCTAATGAATGAAGTTGTGACTCAAGGTTTGAGATAACAGATGTCCTGACTATTCTATGTTATCACAAGGAGTCTTTTATAACACTATGAATAATTAACACTGTTTATATATATTAAAAACACACTCACACCTTTAACAAATTCAGGAAGTCCCAAAGTAGTTCCACGACCAATAAATGCAACGATGACAACAATTTCAAATATTATGAAGGAAAAACAGTCAATTTTTACTCAGCAAGATCCAAACATACAAATCAGACAGTAACTCAGCATTGTGTTTTTGAGATGTTGGAGGAGGAATAAATATTAGTCTTGATAATAACTGCACTCTCCTCCATTGAACGTGTACAGCCAGTCAGAAGAACAAACAGGGCTGGCAAATGTTTAACCATTCATCCAAAAATAATGGCATGGTCATTAGAACCTATATTCTCGACAAGACCTGCACCGAGGTAGAAAATTGCTGCTGGAGTAACCACAAGCTGTAAATTGATGAACCCACACCACTTATTTTCAGAAAGCCACTTTGGTTCCTTCAGACAAAAGCGAGGGACTAAAACGAGATTGTTCAAAGGGGCAATGCAACATGCTTCTCAGGTTGTACAGTTTTTCATATTAAAAAAACTCCATTATATTCAGTGAAGTATATGCACTCTTGTTTAAAAACACACATAATCAACATCCTCTTCCTGATCTTTCTTCGCAGCAGTCACTCAGAATAGAGGATGACTTGTTTCCACACCGGTTTGTGAGTTCTGAGGTGACTGGTGAGGCCAAAGTGGCACGGTTCTTCCACAGATATACACAAAAAGCTGGAGTAACTAACTCAGCGGAACAGGCAGCATCTCTGGTGAGAAGGAATAGGTGACGTTTCAGATCTCGACCCGAAACGTCACGCATTCCCTCTCTCCAGGGATGCTGCCTGTCCCGCTGAGTTACTCCAAGTTTTTATGTCTATCTTCGGTGTAGACCAGCATCTGCAGTTCCTTCTTACACAAGGTTCTTGCACAGATGGAGCAGGGAGATGGTCAATGGAATGAATGGACAGTTGCCATTTTTTAATTGGTGTGATCCTTCAAATACCTACAAAGAGTTTCTGCGTGCACCTGATGCACAGCCTCGAGGTTCTCAAAATCATCTCAAATGCTCCTCCACTTCGTAACAGTCATAGGCCAGAGGTTCAGAGGTTGCCGCTTTGGTTTACTGAAAACACGACAGAGAAGCAGACCATTTGCCCTACCATGTCTGTGCTGGTTGAAAAAGTGCTAACCAAACTAATCGCATATTCCAGCATTTGCTCCAGTGTCTGCAGGTTATGGTTCTTCAAATACACATTCAACAACTATTTTAAATGTGACAAGGGCTGCTTGTAGTGGCCATTTCGTTGTTTTGCGTGTCATTAATTTTGGCATGTGTCTTTAAATTTTAGACTGCCCGTTATGTTGCGGGTGGGATTTATGACGTATTTTTGGGTGTGTTTGGAGCTATGTATCTTGCGCAGAAGCTTAGTTTTTAGTTTAGTTTTGAACCAGATTGGAGAAGGTTTACCCTTCGGCCATGCGAAGTGTAACGGCGACCCAAAGAGTTTTCTAATGTTTACAGCGATAAGCTGGAGTTCGATGAAGATTGTAGTAACGAGCCGGAAGAAGTTTGGATGAACCTTATTGTTTTCATCATCAATAAAGAATTTATTCATCAAAAGACTGTGTTTTTGAAGACTTATCTGTGAAGAAGCTCTGAAGGCCTCTGACGGTGAGCTTGCATGTGTACGAAGACATTCCCCTAAACCATGCTGTCCATTTAGTGGCTAGAGGGAGTAATCTCTTGAACGATATAAAAATCTGCCGCTACAGCTATCTCTACCACTCTTTCAAAGATTCATCCTCATTTCCCCTCTAATTATTTTACTAATCACTTTAATGATCGCCCCTGATTTTTGGACCACTGTGCTAAGGAAAATGAGTCCTTCCAATTTACTAAATCAAGCTCCCTTAAAATGTATACACTTCCAATACGACTCTACTCGGTATTTTGACCAAAGAAAACAACCCTTGCTTATCTAATAATTTATCATTGCAATAATTTTCATAAAACCCATCTGCAATGCAATCATATTATTCCAATAATGTGATGATTAGAACAGCACACAGTACTGCGTTGTATGGTTCTAGCATAACCTCCTGGCTTTTACATTCTCATCATCATCGGCGGTCACTTGAAACGAGTATGACTGTCCTCTCCTCTCCATAGGGTCGTCTACTTGTGGGTCTGCAGATGTCTGTAGAGGCCGATCCGTGATCCACACACCTTGGTGCAACGTGGGCAGTGGAGACTGGCGGTGGTTGGTAGTCGTCGAGCCCCCTTCTCTCTCTCCTTACGGTGCTGTCGCTTTGTCTCTGCAACACGGCGTAGTTCCATTTCGTGAAGTGCAGCTCCTTCCTGCATGGATTTCCTCCAGGAGCACCTGTCCAGTGCAATGTGCTCCCAGTTGCTTGATGTGATGTGGAATTTCTTCAGACTGTTCTTGATGTTGTCCTTGAAGCGTTTCTTTGGCCCGCCGGAGGCTCGCCGACCTTCCTTCAATTGAGAGTACAGGATCTGTTTAGGGACACGTGTGTTGGACATGCGGATGACATGGCCAGTCCATTGAAGCTGGTGCTGCATTATTGTGGTGGTGATGCTGGCTATGTTGGCTTCCTCCAAAACGCTGATGTTGGTGCGTTTGTCCTCCCAGCTGATCCTCAGAATCTTTCGTAAGGATCTTTGATGGTATTGTTCCAGGGCTCTCAGGTACCTGCTGTAGATGGTCCATGAATCGGCTCCATACAACAGGATGGGGAGGCAACGGCTCTGTAGACCAGCAGTTTTGTTTGAGCCGTTGGGTATCGATCTTCAAAGACTCTTCTATGCCTCAGCTAATGCAGGAAAGCGTCTCAAATCCTTTTTCAATCACCTAATTACCTTGTCCTGCTATCTTTGAGGATCTCTTGTTATACATGCCAAGATCCTCCCCAAGTACATCCATTTGCCAATTTTCAGGCCAACTGACCAAATCACCGGTAGACACAAAATGCTGGAGTAACTCAGCAGGACAGGCAGCATCTCTGGAGAGAAGGAATGGATGTGATTTTGGGTCGAGACCCTTCTTCAGACTCACCAAATCACCTATACCTTACAGCGTGAAAATAAAAAAACCTTAGCTGAATAAATAGGAAATGTAGGGAACACTCAGTAGGCCAGGCTGCACCTGTGAAAAAGGAAGCAGGTAACCTTTTAGGTTTGAGAATCTTCATCAGAATACATGCTGAACCATGGACTTCCATCTGAAATGTTAACCAACTTTTTATTTCATCTGCAGTTTAATACTTTCCACTTCGCTGTCAACCATCTGCTTAATTTGCAAACTTCATTATCAATTTTTTACTGACAGCTTTTTTATCTTCTGCTTAATTCTGTAGCAAGATCAGTATTTCTCTTTCTCTTTCTACAGATGCTGCCTGACGTGCTGAATATTTCTCACATTTTCTGTTTTTACATCAGCCAAATAACAGTCCATTAACACTTGCGTCAATTAACAGATTTGTTTTCCTGGTGCAAAGTTAAGTGTGAAGAAGTCTCTGTGAATGCTACGCATGGGAAAGAGACTCAAGGTTAACGTAGGCAACAACTATGATCTTTTAATAAATATTTAGCATGGAATAATCTCAAAGGACAGATTTACTTACTGTAAACTACAAGTTCTATCATGAGATACAATCTTCAATGCACTTTGTATTCAAGGAACAAAGTAAAAAGGATTTTGAATGTAAGAAACATTGCATTATTGCACCACTATTAGTCATTGCTAGTCACCCATTGCTAGTCACCCACATTTCACAGTCTGTGGGCACATAAACAGATCAAATCTGCAAATTTCATACAGTTAAAGGATTCAGATCTTGAATTCACCTTAAACTGCCCGACTTTTATAAACATCTATCAGGACTTCTCTGAGCTTCAAACGCTCCAGAGAAAGCAATCCAAGTTTGTCCTACCTTTCCTTATAGCTAATGCAGGCAGCTTCCTCCTCTGCATCCTCTCCAAAGCCTACACATTCTTCCTGTAACAGAACAACCAGAACAGCACACAATATTCCAAATACAGCCTAACCAAATGTTTCTAAAGCTACAACATGACTTCAATGCCCCTACCAATGAAAACAAGCATACTTTACACCACCTTTTTCTCTCTATCTACTTGTGTTGCTACTTTCAGAAAGCTATGGACTTGGATCCTAAAATCCACCTGTACATCAATGCTGCTAAGGGTCCTGCCATTGACAATAAAAAGGTCCAACACCAATTTTCCAGCAACTGGTGGTCCGGCTCCATCTTTAATCCAAAGAAAATTACAACTGAATACTTGAAATCCCCCCGCTGGAAGTGCCCCCGAAAATATGGAGCCTAGGTCGGGTGATGCGGCCAATCTCAACCAATCTGGCTGGTGCGGCAAAACAGATAATACAGTAAAGCTCTGGAACCAAGGTGCTAGAAAATCAGCGATGAGCCTGTACTTTCCCCTTCCAAATCTGCCATTTCTCCACCCATATCTGTAACTGATCTATATCCTGCTGCAGGTAGACACAAAATGCTGGAGTAATTCAGTGGGTGAGGCAGCATCTCTGGCGAGAAGGAATGTGCAACGTTTCAGGTCGAGACCCTTCTTCAGACTGATGTCAGGGAAGCGGGCGGGACAAAGATAGAACGTAGGCGGAGACTCACCCACACAACAGGCAGTCACCTGGCCGAGTACATTTCTCTTTCAACAATAAACAACCCCAGGAGCACAATACCCCAGACCCCACACCAACAGCAATGCAGTTTCAAATTGGTACAACTCCTGATCCAGAGCCTTACTGTATTATCCTTCTTCATAAACTGATGATATTCACAAAAGAAAAATACCTCCAACATCCTTGAATAATGACAAATTTCAACTAAATCAGAAGGACATTTTGAATGTGCATGAAAATCAAATGAATCTTCCATACTTTTACTTCAATTCTGTGCAGTCCATAAACAAAGTCTCCCCAAGAAGACAAGTTCTCATTGTTCATGCATAGTGTAAAAGAGATATTACTTTACAAAGTGTCATCTTAGATTGATTTGGAAATGTACTAGGGCAAGGAAGGATAAAAATCAGTTGAGCAAGGTGGATACACATCAACACTAGGCTTGCAACACATTTGCAAAGTGATTTGTAATGAGCAAAATTGCAGATGTACTTACACATTAGATCTCAGCAACTTTTGCCCAACAACGTATGCAAGCTTCAAGGTTACACCACAACAACATTTGTGAAAGAAAACACATTTCTAGAAGGAGATCCTCTTATAATGAAATACAACCCAGTCACACATCTGCAGTTCACCCTCATCCACAACATCATTGATCTTCCATGTACCTCACAGTCTTTCCCAATCTCCTTGATCTACGAGGGATATGGGGGGGAATCAATGGTCAATTTACATTATTTATTTACTTAGAGAAATGAGAACAGACACATTTGACGACTATTAAATGTTTTCTGCGCACTTAAGGGATGAGCTGAAACTTAAGCAATCCAACCAAATTGAAAATAAGAATGAAATATATTTTTTTTAACATATCTCAAAGTAAAACATTGACTGGAATGTTGACATTGCACCTTCATAAAAACATGGTATAGTTTTCTACCCACTCCTCCAAAAAAGACAGTTCTGGAGTAACTCAGCAGGTTAGGCAGCATCTCTAAAGAACATGGATACGTGATGTTTCGGGTTGAGATGCTTCTTCAGACTGATTGTTGTCTACAACCACTACAATCAATCTGAAGAAGGGCCTTGATCCACCTATCCTCACTTTCCCGAGATGCTGCCTGACCGGTTGAGTTACTCCAGCACTTTGGCTTTTTTTGTTGCAAACCTGCTTCTGCAGTTCCTTGAGTTCTAACTGAGTAACGTAGGAATAAACACAGATAAATCTAAAAAGTAGAATCTTTTCCCAAATCTAACAAAAGATCATTGATCCAACATTTTAATTCTGCTTCTCTCTCTGCTGATGTTGCCTGGCCTGCTGAGCACTTTTTGCTCTTTCTGGGTTTATTTCATGCAAATCTCCTTTGTGAACACTAATGAAAATGTGTCCAATTAAAATGTAGTTGTTGATAGGTTGCTTGGTGAGGGATTCTGATCAATATTATTGCCTCCCATACCTGCAACAAAGGATAGATTTTATTTAATTTCAGATGAAAAGAGTGGGCAATTTTGTAACAGGATAATTCTGTCACTGCACAAACAGGCCAGAGACCATGTCACAAGAGCAAACTGCTTCTCAAGTGGCAATGGCAAATGGTGCAAGTTAAATTTGGTTCTAAATACTTTTCTCCCTCATCTCAAACAGGGGAATAATGACAAATGGACTCTTATTTTAATCTCACCAAATAAATCCACTTCAGAACTCTGATGCTCTTATAGCCTTTTCAATTGGGTTAGGTTAAACCAATAGTTATTGCTCTGATTTATTACTCTGTTATAGTTATTGCTCTGATTTTAGTGACAGCTATCATTTTAGTCATGCTTGATGAATTAAGTTAGCAATGACAAAAGGTGACAATTGCACAGCCATTCCTTGCTTCAAATTTTCTCCAGCAATCCCCCTGACAGTACACTTTCTCAGTTTTCATATCCCTCAGGTTTCCTCAATTTCTCTGATTAGTTCGCTGCCTAAACAATGGTGCCGTTTCAAAAAAAATCTTTCACACTGCACAACCAATTATATGTCGCTTATATACACTTCTCCGTGGATTGTCGCCTTGTCGTGGTGGAGAAGCTTGTGTGGTCCTGAGATCCTGAAAACGATGCCGTCTGGAGCTATGTGCCTGGTAGGGCCACCCATGGCGGTAAGGTCGAGGGGGAGGTCCCTGACAAAAAGCAATCCAACCAAAACCTCAACAGTGGAACAGACGTTGGATGATGGCTGACTTTAGTGGAGCGTCACAACGGCTGGGAAGGCGGATGAAGGCTGCAGCAGAAAAGGGTCCCTGGTTGTCTTGGACTCCATGCCACTGGATCCTGACTCAGATCTGTCAAGGACCGTGTGGTGGCTGTCTGTGCACCAGTCTCTCCACATTAAACAGTCACGCACAGGCGTTCTCCCATAAGGACAGGCATACTGGTTTCGAGTGACCGCCAATGATGATATATGGACAGATCAAAGCTGCTGGCTGAATTATTGTTTTGTAGGCTGATGCTCAAGTACACATTCCTCCCCCCAATTGTCTGATTGCATAAAACCACAACTATTGAATCATTCTTGAGGTACATTAGATCAAAGTGAGCCTGAAAAAAAATAGCTAGAGGCCAGAAATTGAAATTAATGAAAGCAGATTTAAAACCAATGCGATTTTTTTCCTAAATCCAAGGATTGATGCCCATAATCTGCCTGCTAGGTAAAAAGTAACAAACACTGAAGTCATTCAAAATGCAGTTGAATAAATTGGGGAAAGACAAGCCTCTTATCCTTTGCTTGCTCGTGATATTTATATTAAATAAGGAATTAAAAAAAGAAAAAAAAGTGAAAAGGTATTACATTAGCTTGTATTCATATAGCATCATGTAGAATTTCGCCAAAGATATTTCTAGGGAAAACTAGACATAGTTATTGACAGCTGACTAAAAATATGGCCAAGAGAAGGCCTATAAAAGCAGTGAGTAAAAATGTATAAGGAGTAACTGCAGGCAATGTACTGACTCATTTGCACTTCAAAGTAAGCAAGGCAATATAATTAATAACAATGAGGATAATTATCCAAAGGAACAATTTATTGTTATGACTTATATAGCACAAGAAAGTCTGGGCTGAAAGTTATGGTTTCAATTGTAAAATCAATTACAAAAGGAACCAGAATTCAGCCTCATCTTGTCTTTATCCAAGTCACTTCAAAATTAGTTTCACTGATTTCCAATCATGAGCGGAACAACTAGCAATTTCTCTCTCCTGCTCTTGAACTGATTAGACCTTAAATTCACTTCAATGGAGTGGCGATCAGTGATGTAACATTTACCCCACTTGTCATTTGCCATGATGAACAAAATCACACAAAACCATCACAAAAGCAAACAATAGTCAACATCTGTGTGATAGTCACAAACCTACAGATCTGTTGTGAGGACCCATGAGACACAGCCAATGCTGGGAACATACAGTAGAAGTCCCTTGCCTCAATCTACTCCAAAGATGGTGAACACCAGAACAAACACATGCTACGGTAATGATTGATAACCCAAGATAAAATTGTAGTACAAGTTCTAAACCATGGAACAAATCACATCATCATGCCCTCTAAGACATGTTGTAGGAGGTACCACTGGCATCACATGGTTGACAAATTGGATATCTAGTTTGAGGATTTTCATGTCATACAATGGAACATATACCTTTTAAGTGCCTAGTCTAATCAATGAGGAAATTGATGCCTTGCCTGATAATATCGCAGTCTTGGATTAGAATTTTTTGGAAAAGCTTCAGCAAACAGAACACGCAATGACAGGGCGAAATATAGCAAACATTTGCAAATGCTGGAAACATTCTTTGGTTTATCAAACTCTCACACACAGGTCTGCTGCTTAACAAACTGCACCCACACCGTTGACCTGTGCTAATTGCATTCTTACATTCCATTTTTATGCAATAGTTTTGTTTAAAATCAGTTTTGTTTTTTTATCTAATTTAACATTTCCAAGCTTGTAATAGCCGTGATCTCATTACTGAGACCCATTGTAAGCTAACATTTAACAACTAAATGGACTAATTAGGATATATTTGTATCCATTTATTAACACAGTGAGTGTTAGTTTGGTATAATTCACTGAATTCCAGTCTGTGGCAGGATTTCTCAATGGCACAGCATATATTACAGCGTGCAACCATGCACTGCTGAGAACTCCATTGGGATCAGCTGTGCTGCATATCTGGTTATGCAGTTTTTTCACTCCTCATTTGTTACCAACACCTCCCCCCAAAAATTAATTCATTGCCAAGAGCCCTGTGAAACCGGGCAAATTAATCATTTCAAGCACAACAAACATCAACAGAATTGTAGATCTGAAATAAATCTCACATCTCGCTCATTCTCTCTACTCCCCGGGCCCATTGGGCAAAAGATGCAACGGTTTGAAAGTACGAACCACCAGATTTAAGGGCAGCTTCTTCCCCACTGTTATCAAACTTTTGAACGGACCTATTAAAGTTAAGGACATATTCTTCATCCCACAATCTATCTCCTTATGGTCCTTGCACTCTGTTTTTTGTCTGCACTTACACTGTAGCTGTAACAATATTCTGTATGATTTGATTGTAATCATGTATGGATAATTTACCTAAATTGCACACAAAACAAAAGTCTTTCACTAACAATAATAAACCCAAATAAATCTGTTTTCAGAAAAAGATAAGGAAACTAATTTGGATTTTGGCATATAACACTGGTCCTCCTCTTTCAGTGCTTAAAACAAAGCAACCTCCCATTCATACAGCTAATATTATATCTCTAAATTATGCTTCCTAAATAATGTCAATTCAATATTCATCAATTAAAGGCAGCTGCCAGGATGTGAGAGGGGAAATTCAACTTCACTGAATAGAAACATGAATTTAAAACAAATCTACTTCATGATAGACTTACTCCTCAAATATCCTTAGCTGACATCCAATGAGGATTTTAGATTTTAAATATCTATGGTATTTTGCTTTTTTCAGGTGCTTAATTCAACACCACCTTGAAGAACTGTCACAAATAAGTTTCGCATTTCAACTTTTTCCCCCCGATAAAAAGCACCACTCGCTGACGGCTTTCTGCTCTAATCAAATTTACTAACTGAAACATTAACTGTTTTTCTCTCCACAAATGTTACCACACCTGCTGTCCACTTTCCAGCAAATGTTCGTTTTAATTGAGGATTTAACTTTATTTTGTATATCAACTAAGGCCTTAGTAAAATAATTTGAAAAACCTGAAATGGCCTTGATGTCAAGTGTGAGGAATGGGTTAATAGGTATAGTTGATTTAGACAAGAACCCATTGTCTAGTAGAGAGTATAGTAGGGAGTATAGAACGGAGAATAAGGGGAGTAAAGGACAAGTACAAATGGTGACTTTTCAAGGATGAGAACAGAGAAGATAGCAACAGCCCAGCATAGAACTAGGGTAAAGGTCAGAAGAAACACTCAGTGCGCATGGGCAATGAACTTACATGAATATGTACACACACCCACTATGACAAGATGTCTCATTTAAATGCACATGCGATGCATGATATGGGAGGTGTCTTTGACGTCGGGTGGACGTTCCAGGACGTTCTCGTGGGAATGTGGGCTTTATGTTATGATTGGAAGAAGCACAATGGGGAGGGATGAGGGTGTGACAATGATACCCATTAAATGTATAAAGATGGAAGTCATCCCGATCCTCGGTGTGTCTTGACAGGGGAGACACCCAACTCTGCAGACTTGCTAATAAATAAACTTGTTTCTCTACATTCTCTACGCATCATGAGTGTTCTTTCACAACTTGCGCAAATATCCTTAGCTGACATCCAATGAGGATTTTAGATTTTAAATATCTATGGTATTTTGCTTTTTTCAGGTGCTTAATTCAACACCACCTTGAAGAACTGTCACAAATAAGTTTCGCATTTCAACTTTTTCCCCCCGATAAAAAGCACCACTCGCTGACGGCTTTCTGCTCTAATCAAATTTACTAACTGAAACATTAACTGTTTTTCTCTCCACAAATGTTACCACACCTGCTGTCCACTTTCCAGCAAATGTTCGTTTTAATTGAGGATTTAACTTTATTTTGTATATCAACTAAGGCCTTAGTAAAATAATTTGAAAAACCTGAAATGGCCTTGATGTCAAGTAAAACCATGATTGAAAATGAAAATAATAGCATAATTATCACTAAAAACTGCATTTAAACTACATCAATTTTGCCATTATTGTAGCTTCTTCTTCTTCCAGCACCAAGGGGATTCTGTCATTGTTTCCTCTCTTTGATATGACATTTAAACAGACTATTAATAAAACAGTCGCATTAACGAAGTAGGCTAAAATGGCAGATCAATAATTTAACAAAATATAATCCTACAACAGTTTGTTTTGTCAGGCACATATCACAAGATTCCCCAAAGTCATTATCTAAATGTGAACAAGATTGGTTTACACTCCTGAGATTCCATTTATCAAAAACAGCCAGTACTGCAAGCCTGGGACCTCTACCCTGCCATCATCCATATGAAAGGTTGGATACAACGGATCTGCCAATTAAATACCTTGCGGTTTTGCCTCCACCTTGCCATTTTTCTTGATGTCACTTTGATCAATAGAGAGAAAGGCAAGAAAGTATTAATTCAACAGCAAGCATCAGGAACAAAATGCTAAGCAAAATTACAAGCTGTCACAAACAAATTTGTCTAATTCACACAATGTTTTTATTTCCTGCACACACAGAACTTAAAAGTAACATTGTGACATTGATGCAGACCTTTGGAGGGCAAAAAGTCTGCTTGAAGCATTCAACAAGTATTCCACTAATGCCCCAGTCCCACTTAGGAAACCTGAACGGAAACCTCTGGAGACTTTGTGCCCCACCCAAGGTTTCCGTGCGGTTCCCGGAGGTTTTTGTCAGTCTCCCTAATGGTCGAAAGTGGTTTCCGCTTCTTCTATGTTCCGGCGATTATTTAAAAAAATTAAAAACCGGCCGCAACTAAAAATAGGTTGCCGTTTTAAAAATCGGTAATTTTTTAGTCGAAGCCGGTTGCGATGCTAGTTGAAGGTGGTTGCCGGAGGTTGCAGGTAGTGGAAGGTAAGACCTTTTTTTCACCCAGTTTTATTCCACCAGGGAGGTCTTACCTTCCACTACCTGCAACCTCCGGCAACCACCTTCAACTAGCATCGCAACTGGCTTCAACTAAAAAATCAACAATTTAAAAAACAGCAACCTATTTTTAGTCGCGGCCGGTTTTGAATTTTTTGAAATAATCACCGGAACATAGAAGAAGCGGAAACCACTTTCGACCATTAGGGAGACTGACAAAAACCTCCGGGAACGGCACGGAAACCTTGGATGGGGCGCAAAGTCTCCAGAGGTTTCCGTTCAGGTTTCCTAAGTGGGACAGAGGCATAAGAAGCCACTCAGTTGGACTAAATGGGGATAAAGGGGTGGTTTGAATTGCATGTACACAGCCAGATAACTTCAGGTGGTGCAGGCTAGAACATCAATGTCAGGAAATGGTCCTGGTTTTGTTGTGTTCAGCTGCTTCATTAATGGCTGTCCTTGTAATTGGCCACAAGTCAGCTGAACAGCGAATAAATCCACAAAATTCAAAACCTACAAGCAACATTCACACATCCCTCTGATAATGGAAATCTTGGGGGCAAAAGTGTACGTTTTCCTTGTCCCCAAAGGTATAATCACCAGAAAGTCCTATACAGATAACCAGAAGTGTAATTGGACCAGCAAAGCCAAAAAGCAAAAATATCATCAGATATCTGAAATCTGAAATAAAAACAATGCTGAGTTTATTCAATAGTTCGGACAATTATTGCGAGAAAAATCAGGAATGTTTCAGATTGGCAACCTTTCTTCAGAAATGGCCAGTTTTGAAATAAATTGTAAAGACTGGTTATTAGAAATTGTCGTATTGAATCTGAAGTCTTAAGGCTTAAGGCTTTAATGTGCCAAGTTAAATGGGCAAACTTAAATGAGCCAAACTGGCTCTACCATTCAACAAGATCGTGGGTGACGTTCTATCTCAAATACAATTTTCCTTGATGTCTTTAATATTCAGAACTCCATCAATTTTGTATACCTCAACTCTTTGGGTTACTGGGTTCTAAAGAATCATCACGCAAGCAAAAATGCTTCACTTCATTCCTGTCAAATACATCCTTCCCCTTATTTCAAGACAGTAACAACAAGTTCTATATTTCTCAGATAGAGGAAATGCCTTCCTCACATTTACCGTGTAAAGCCCTCAGAGGTTTGTACATTTTTCCTCAAAGAAGTTTATACATTTTTGATAAGGTCGCATCTCATTTCTTCTAATCTCCAGAAAAAAGCGGCAAAACCTACTCGCTTTCAGTCACACGGCATGGGAACATGCGGCCATCCATGTCCATTCAGACTAGTGGACACCCATCCGTATCAATTCCTGGCAATTCAAATGCTCTCTCCCTCACTTGACACAGCCGTCAGGAGTGAGTCTATTGACTGTGAGTGGTAGCTTTCAATGATTACGTGCAAGGACAATTCAGGTCCTCTAAATAGATAAATAAAAAGATAAATAAATTGGTCTATCTATCTTCTATCTATATATCTATATCATCATATACTTATTAAAACTCAGATCTTGTTAGTGTGTATATGTGTGTGTATATGTGGTTGTCTTTACATCTTTGCAAAAACGCTACGTGGTAACGATTACATTTTTACTTATTCCGGTTGACATTTTTCCCGTCGAGGCTGGGTTCATCTTATCTGAACATTTCATGCTTTATTTCTCGACCTATTCTCCACTCATTACTAAGTCAAAAGACTTTGAAATTAAAACCACCAGCTTCAAATGATGACGTCACAATGGATCACTTTCACTGAACATTTTATGCTTTATTTCTCGACTTATTACTGATTAATTACCTTGAATTTCAAATCGACCAGCTTCAAGTGATGACGTCTTTGAATTTCAAACCGACCAGCTTCAAAAGATGATGTCACAATGGAAGCTTGAACTGATGACATCACAATGGATAGACTAGAAGGGGGAGGGCTATTGCAACACGCAGGGCAAGTGAAATTTAAAACCATCATAAGACTTTGAAATTAAAACCACCAGCTTCAAATGATGACTTCACAATGGCTCAGCTAGCGGAGACCAGCCTGAATGAAGATTTCATCCTATATTTGACACGTTATTCGCGATTAAAGCTTTACAAATTTCACAAGATTTTTACATATTCTGATTCACATTCTTCCCCTTGAGGCCGAGATCACTTTCACTGAACGTTTTATGCTATATTTCTCGACTCACTACTGATTAAAGAAATAATGCTTTATTTCTCGACTTATTACTGATTATTACCTTGAATTCCAAACCAACCAGCTTCAAATGATGACGTCTTTGAATTTCAAACCGACCTGCTTCAAATGATGACGTCACAATGGCTCGACTAGAAGGGGGAGGGCGAATTGCAATTGCAACACGCAGGGCAAGTGCAATTGGAATTTTTTTTAAAGATCACTGCTGAGGAGGGCAAGGGGAGTGCTGGAATCTTACGTTCGGTAACGACTTGAAGGACCACGCCTCCCATGGGGGCTACGGGTAGGGAACAGACCCAAGTTGGTCTAGTATGTTATTAAAACTCTCATCTTGTCTGTGAGTGAGTGTGCGTGATTCTTTGTTTGCGTGCTTGTTTGCCATTCAGATTCATGACCTGAACTACGCCAAAATGATACACTTTTTGCACCACCTTACTCACTATTATGGTGTAGTGTATCAAGTTTCGTTCAGATTGATGTTATATTTTACAAGTTATCACATTTTTAAGTTTACAAAACCGCACTTTCAGAAAGATTTTTTCCAATCTGCACTGGCAATTACCAGCTATGATGCCACAATGGGATTGTAGCCCTGCCCACTAAAATGTTGTTAATCCAGTACACTGGGTCCTTTAGCAAGTGCAATTTCATTTTTTTTAAAGATTACGATGAGGGTGAATAAAGGGAAATGAGCCGGCCTGCACAATTGGGGGCTATGGCTGAGTGGTGGAATATTGCGTTGGGGGAACGGGTTGCGTTGGGGGAACGGGTGAGTGGTGGAATATTGCGTTGGGGAACGGGTTGTGTTGGGGGACTAGGCCTTCCCTTGAGGCTATGGGTGAGTGGTGGGATATTGCGTTGGGGGAATGGGTTGTGTTAGGGGACCAGGCCATGTGACAGGGACCCAACGGGTCCCACTTGGTCGTCTATCTATATATAACCGAGTGGTGCAATATTGCGTTGGGGAACAGGTTGCGTTGGGGGACCAGGCCTCCCCTGTGACAGGGACCCAATGGGTCCCACTTGGTCTAGTATATATATATATATACCTATGTTGTATGTATGTCTTGTATCTTCCTCAAAACGCTACGTGCTAGCGCTTAAATGTTTACATATTCTGACACATTTTTGCCTTCCACGCCGTAATCAGGTTCACTTAAGATTTCATCCTATATTTCATGTTATTGATGATTTAAGTTTTAAAAAAGCCAACTTTAACAAGATTTTTACTGTTAAAATCCTTCCGGCCAGCTTCCAACAAACTTCAACACAAAGTTGCAATACACGGACACTCTGTGCTTCCACCAACATTTCGCCTGAATGAGATATCACAGCCCTCCACCCGGCATTTGCAACAATGTTGCCATCATAGCTCCTGGCAGGACAGGAGGGGAAGGGTCAATTGGTATTGCAATTGGGGAAGTGCAATTGGAATTTTTTTTAAAGTCCAGTGCTGGGGGAGGCAGGGGAGTGCTGGAATCTTATGTTCGGCAATGGGTTGAGTTGGGGGACCACGCCTCCCGTGGGGGCTACGGATTAGTGGTGTAATATTGCATTGGGGAACGGGTTGCGTTGGGGGAAGCAGGCCTCCCATGTGACAGGGACCCAATGGGTCCCAGTTGGTCTGGTATATCTATCTATATACTTTTAAAACTCTCTGGCTGTCGTCCGTCTGTACGTCTGTACGCCGCCTTTGATACCGCCCCTGGCCCACACAGCGCGCGGAAAGGCCCATATTTTTTACCATTTCCAAAGAGATGACATTTATCTTTACGAATAGCCACTCCTGATTAAATTCGGTCCTGTTTATGTACACGTTTTTAAAAATAAAATCCATCCCCCCCCACCCCCATGTGATTGTCTCCGATTTTCTCCGAAAACGACGCCATCTTTTTTTCGCCGATTTTCTCCGAAAACGACGCCATCTTTTTTTCGCCGATTTTCTCCGATTTTTTCCCGAAAACGCCGCCATCTTTTTTCCCCACGATTTTCACCCCGGGGTCTCAAGCACGTTCGGGAACAACACCCCGGGGTGTCAAGCACTTTCGGGGACCAGACCCAACGGGTCTGCACCCCCGCCCCCATGTGATTTTCTCCGATTGTCTCCGATTTTCTCCGAAAACGACGCCATCTTTTTTTCGCCGATTTTCTCCGAAAACGGCGCCATCTTTTTTTTGCCGCTTTTCTCCGATTTTTTCCGAAAACAACGCCATCTTTTTTTTCCACGATTTTCACCCCGGGGTCTCAAGCACGTTCGGGAACAACACCCGGGGTGTCAAGCACTTTCGGGGACCAGACCCAACGGGTCTGCACTTGGTCTAGTATATTACTAAAACTCTCATCTTGTCTGTGAGTGAGCATGTTTGTTTGCCGGCTTTTCATGATCTGAACTACGCCAAAAGGTACACGATAGCGCTACAAATTTTGCACCACCTTACTCACAATTGTTCTGTGGTGTGCTGTATCAAGTTTCGTTCAGATTGATGGTATATTTTACAAGTTATTCATATTTAAAACTTTAAAATTTTAAACTTCTCAATGAAAATTCCAAATCTAATTGCTGGCCTGCCGGCTACAATGATGCAAATCCCAGGACACCGAGTCCTGGC
The DNA here is from genome assembly GCA_038087875.1 of Malacoraja senta. Taxonomy (NCBI): domain Eukaryota; kingdom Metazoa; phylum Chordata; class Chondrichthyes; order Rajiformes; family Rajidae; genus Malacoraja; species Malacoraja senta. The sequence continues at coordinate 8,574,981 of CM075985.1, read as the reverse complement.
AATTTACTTTTCACTTAACTTCTCACCAGCTACAATGTTGCTAATCACATCACACTGAGTTGTGGCAGCAAGCAAGTGCAATTTGGATTTTTTTTTAAAGTTTAATGAGGGAGAGTGAACAAGGAGAAATGAGCTGGGGGAACGGCTTGCATTGAGGGAACGGATAAGTGGTGGAATATTGTGCTGGGGAACAGGTTGCGTTGGGGGACCAGGCCTCCCGCAGGGGCTATGGGTGAGTGGTCGAATATTGCGTTGGGGGAACGGGTTGCGTTGGGGGACTAGGCCTCCCGTGTGACAGGGACCCAATGGGTCCCACTTGGTCTAGTTTTTTTAAAGTATCAGTATTACTGGGTTTTTTCTAGCTCACATTTCTCTATCTTCAATGTTAGTCTGTCTCTCTCTCTCACATAGTTTATCTACATCCATTTAAAGCCTCCTTACATCCTTGCCAGTACACAAATTTTCACTTAGTAAACGTGGGATGATTTAATCTTACTTTTAGTTTAGTTTAATTTAGTTTAGAGATACAGCGCGGAAACAGGCCCTTCAAGTTCATATCGACCAGCGATTCCTGCACAGTAACACAAGCCTAGGGACAATATATACTTATACCAAGTAGACAAACTCAAGCCAATTAACCTATAATCCTGTACGTCTTTGGAGTGTGGGAGGAAACCGAAGATATCGGAGAAAACCCACGTGGTCACGGGGAGAACGTACAAATAGCGGCCGTATTCGGGATCAAAGCAGGACCTCCGGCGTTGCAAGCGCTGTAAGGCAGCAACTCTACCGCTGCGCCACCGTGCTGCATTATTTTAGGTTTAACTGGAGCAGTCTGAGAGGCCAATGATAGAGGTCAGAATTGGAATGGGAAAGCTCTCCAGGATGGAGAACTTTCAGTTGCCTTAATTCACAAGTAAATCTCTTTTATATCTTCTCAAAGGCCTTCCACATCTTTAAAGAGTGAGGGCCAGATTTGGACACAATACTTCAGTAATCATATTTTCCTTGCGTTTTATGCCTCTGTATGTAAAGCACAAACACTTGTAGATTTTGTTACAGAACCAAATCACTTACATAATCTGCCTGCCATTTTGAATTAATTATGCACGCAATCTAAATCACTGATTGTGAATCCCTTTTAAAATCGTGTCTCTGGTTTCATTGCCATCTCTTGTTCATCCGACTGAAATATAACACGTTAACATTTTGCTGCATCAAATTTAATTTGTACCAACAATGCAACATTTGAAACAGTAGAATTGAGAGCATGGTGGAAGCTAGCTCATTACCCACAAAAGGAGTGAATAATTACATGGAAAGGAAGGGGAAAAGGACAATATGCAAAAAAAGCATATCTTGCTGATTAGTAACTCTTTGAAAGAGCCTGGTTAGACACAAGATAATTTTTTTCAGTACAGCTTTAGAGCAGAGACAACAAGCCGTGGGCTTATATCAAAAGAATGGGACATAAGCCAATAATGCCAAATTTATTCATGCAACGGAATACAATATTACACATCATTTTATAAAGTTTTCAGAATTTGCTCATGAAGTGTCCTCTAGCTATAAATAGTTATTATGTTTGGGGTGAGATCCTGCAGAATCTTTCGATTGAGATGCAATTTATTTAAAAGTGAACTGTAACTCCAACCTATCGTCCTGAACACGAGTGGTGAATCTGTGCAATTCATTGCCACAGATGGCTGTGGAGGCCAAGTCAATCAATATTTTTAAGGCGGAGATAGATAGACTCTTGATTAGTACAGGTGTCAGCGGTTATGGGGAGAAGGCAGGAGAATAGGGTTAGAAGGGAGAGACAGATCACCCATGATTGAAAGATGGAGTAGACTTGATGGGCCAAATGGCCTAATTCTGCTCCTATCACATGACCTTATGACCCTATGAAAATAAAAGCATTAAGTGATTGATTTGTCAGATCAACTGCTAAATCTAAGAAAGTACTTTCTGAATGTGTTTAGAAACATAGAAACATATAAAATAGGTGCAGGAGGAGGCCATTCGGCCCTTCGAGCCAACACCACCATTCATTGTGATCATGGCTGATCATCCCTAATCAATAACCCGTGCCTGCCTTCTCCCCATATCCCTTGATTCCACTAGCCCGAGAGCTCTATCTAACTCTTTCTGGTTACCCAATTGATCAATTGAACAATGGTTTATTCTATACTAGATAAAGACAAAAACATTTATCGGCACTCTGTTAAACTTCACTAAGCAGTTTGAATTTTTTTTTTACTGGTTTGAAGTCCAACTGGATGTGGGCCCGATCTGTAATCACACTTCGGACTGAAAAATGATTAAAAAACAACTTGATTTGGTTGCAAACCCATGCAAAATAAAATGATCTCCCTTCTGAATTACTGCCGTATGTATGAAATACACCCCAAGACCTTTTTTAATTTCTTTGCTCTTTTTCCCTTACGATGCATCCCTCCATGATGCATTTGTCTTTTTCTCTATGCTATTGGAGAGGGTACGTGAAAAGGTAAGATTAATGATGTTTCTTTTTACTTATACAACCTGACATACATCTTCTGAGCAGCTTACCTACGATCGAACATTATAACATTTTCCTCAATTCAAACCAAACTTATTTGCCTGCATGAGTTATAGAGTGCTCCGAGTACTGAGTTTATGAAATGCTCCATGGGAATGAAGGTTGCTTCTTGGTCCCTCATGTCATTACTTTTAGTTACCTGTAATAATCTGACAATCTCAACCTGTGTTACTTGGCCATTTAACATTTTTGTGAAGACATTTTATAATGTTGGTGACAATCTCCATGTCATTAATGGATGAAAGGCGGTAAAATTTCTCATCGTGGGAATGTTCTTTATTCAATATTAACAAGAGAATCTGTTCTAGATATCTGTGAGGCACAGAGGTTGAGTTGCTACCTAACAAGGCCAGAGACCCAGGTTTGATCCTGACTATGGGTGTTGTCTGTACGGAGTTTGTATGTTTTCCCTGTAACCGCTAGGTTTTCTCCGGGTGCTCTTGTTTTCTCCCACATTCCAATGACTTGAAGGTTACTTCCGTCAACCGTCCCTAGCGTGTAGGATAGAACTAGTGTGTGCAGGTGATTGCTGGTCGACGATCATATACTGCACATCGTCTCCAGCCCCACCCCAGTCAGTCTTGACCCAATGGAATTCACCTACCACCACAACAGATCCACGCCAGATGCCATCCCACTTGCCTTACGCACATCCCTGCAATATCTGGATAACAAGCACACTTACTCCAGACTCCTATTTATTGACAATAGATCTACCTTCAACAACATTATTCCAACTTAACGCAATTCAAAATTCCTCGACCAAGTACTCCAGCACCCAGCACCCACCCCTCTGCAATTGAATTCTTCACCTCCTGACCCATAGACTATAATAAGCAAGTAGAGGCGACAAAGTATTCTCCAAAATATTCTTAACAATATTAACAATGCCGTGCCCTCAGTCCCGTACTATTCTTACAGCTCGTCTAGTTGAGTTTCCTGCCAACTACAACCTCCACAATGTTAATGCTGATGCCACTGAAAGCAAAGAGTTGGTTAGGCTCTTTTTTGCCCAATACGTCATAGCCTTGCAATTTTGCTACTTGAATATTCCTTGCAGGATACGAGCCTGTGTCTGAATGTCAATTAGCTCTTGCTGAATAAAGTCAAGGGATGCTATATTTGCTGAGGAATTGCAAAATGAATTGAACATGTGTCCTCATCAGCAAAACATCCCCACTTCTGACCTTATGATGGAAAGATGTGCATTGGTGATGAGCCAAAGATAATTAGGTCCCTAAGAATCCCTAAGAAAATCAAACATATAATAATAATAATAATAGATTTTATTTATATAGCGCTTTTCAGGACTCAAAGTCGCTTTACAATTGAGAGTCAGGAATAAACAAAACAAAATAGAGCAGTAAGACAGAGGGGAGGGGAACATGGGACTAAGGGTATGTAGAGGTGAAGAGATGGGTCTTGAGGCGGGACTGGAAGATGGTGAGGGACTCAGAATTTCGGACCGGTTGTGGGAGGGAATTCCAGAGCCTGGGAGCTGCCCTGGAGAAGGTTCTGCCTCCAAAAGTGCAGAGGTTTGATTTCGGAGTGGAGAGGAGACCAGCTGATGTGGATCTGAGGGACCAGAAGTGGCGGCGCTGTTGCACGGCTGCGGCTCGCCTGCAGTTCGTCTGTTTTTACTTTTTTTGTTGGTTTCTTTTGTCTTGTTTTAGTCAAATTTTGGTTTATTGGGTTGTGTACGTGTGGGGTGGGGTGGGGTGGGGTGGGGTGAAACATGACTTTTGTCTCTTCCTTCGGGGGAATGCGACTTTTTCTTGTCGTATCCCCCTTCTCTGCCTCCGTCTGCGCTGAGGCCAAAATGGCGGAGCTGCCGGCCTCCAACTCCAACTGCGACCGACCAACCTCGAGGCTCCGGAGGCAGAGCCAGGACTTACCAACGCGAGGCTGGCCAACTTCGGGGCTGCGGTGGCGTTCCAGCGGTGGCGACCAAAGACACTGGTGGCGACCTGAGTCCGGAGGCTTGGCCGCGGGCCCAGTGGACGACATCGTCGGGAGCTCGCAGGTCACGGGTGGGTGGCCTGTTTTTCTGGTGCTCCCGCAACTACAGCTGCGTCCGCTGGACTGGAGGGCGGCAGCTTCGACCACCCCGGGCCGCGGAGTTTGAACCGGCCCGTCGCGGACGGAGCACGGATTCAGCTGCGGGACTGACTTACCATCACCCGGCGGGGCCACAACATCAGAAGCCTGGATCGCCTCAGCGCAGAGGGAGAACAAAGAGGGAAGAGACAGAGACTTTAAGACTTTTGCCTCCATCACAGTGAGGAGGTGCCTGGTGAACTCACTGTGGTGGATGTTAATTTGTGTTTATTGTGTGTTTTGTTATTTATTATATGTATGACTGCAGGCAACGAAATGACAATAAAGGAATCAAAGTCAAATCAAAGTCAAAGTGAGGGTTGGTAGGGGAGAGGAGGTCAATGAGATAAGGGGGGGCCAGGTTGTTGAGGGCTTTGTAGGTGAGGACCAGGATTTTGTAGGTGATCCGGTGGGAAATGGGAAGCCAGTGAAGTTCTTTGAGAACTGGGGTGATGTGGTGCCAGGATTTGGTGTGGGTAATGAGTCGAGCGGCTGCATTTTGGACCAGTTGGAGTCGGTTGATGCTGCTGGAATTGATTCCGAAAAGAAGAGAGTTAAAGGCCTGTCTCACGAGTCTGCGGTCATTGGCGGCGAAAAGGGAAGAATCTGCCGCCATAGACCGCGCACTCGTGAGAACGTACAATTCCGGGGCCGTGCGGCGGTGTTCCCAACACCGCACGGTGCTAAAATAAAACCGACAATGTTGAAAACAATAATCTTACCGCACAACCTCCACCAGTGATGCACGAGTGCGGCACGGCCGCCCGCACGGGCCGCCGCCAGTGTGGCTCGAGCGCCGTGCGTCAAACCTCCACTGCCACAGCCTCCGCCAGTGAGGCACGTGCCTCCGCCAGTGAGGCACGTGTGCGGCACGGCCGCAGGCACAGCCACCGCTACAGCGCCGCGATCAGGACGGCCGCCGCCACAGCCGCCGCTTGTGAGTCACGTGCGGCGGGCCGACGTCATCGCAGTCGGCCCGCCCTTTTTTTTACTTACCGCAAGCACGTGGGACCCGCCGTGTTTGAATTACTCGGCCCCCGCGCAGCATCCGTGCGGCGTTCCAGTGGATAGGCTCGGCGCTCTCGCCGTTGCCGTGCGGTCCCCGCTACCGGCGACGCCGCGCTTCACCGCCGATGACCGCAAACAGGTAAGACAGAGCCTTTACAGTAGTCCAGTCGGGAGGAGATGAAGGCATGGAGGATCTGATTTTTGCAATGTTGCGGAGGCGAAAAAATGATGTTTTGACAACATGGCGGATGTGAGGCTCAAGGGAGAGGGTTGAGTCAAGGATCACGCCAAGGTTGCGTGCCTGAGGAGATGGGGAGACAGTGGTGCCGTCGATAGTGAGAGTGGGGTTGTTAATTTTAGTGAGTGTTGATTTGGAGCCAATGAGGAGAAATTCTGTTTTGCATATCATGGCATTCAGAGCTAATATTGCACAGAGCAAAAATATTTAAGCAATGCTGAATGTTAATATCCAATTCATTCATCCCTCTCATCCTCCCCCCCCCCCCCTCCCCTCCCCTCCCCCCTCCTTCTCTTTCCTTTCCCCGTTGTGGCAGTTACTGTGAGAGGGGCATGGAAGAATTATCTCGATTGTCTAACATTACTTTCAAATCTAAAAATAATTCTGTGGAAAGGAGGAAAAAAAACAGACTTATTGAGAATCTCTTGATGCAATTGCAGGGAAAGGACTTTACTTTCTGTAGGATCAACGGATCAAAATGGAGCAGTCAGTGTGAAGTTAATTAACAACATGCACTACCCTAAAATGGTGATTGGAGCTTTTTGAGTTGCACAAAGGAATCATTTTATGTGAGAACAACTGAAATAAATCTTTGAGCGTTCACACATAGGGGAAGTAAATGTATCCAAGTTGAACTTAACTGAACTTAAACATATACTGCAGAGCTGCCAAGTTTTGTCAGAGCATTTCAATATTCTAGTACCTGAAAACCAGTATTTTGCTGAGGAATTCAGTATTTTTACGTGGTGTCATTTTGCTGAAAAAAGTGTTATTTTTTATGTGCGGTCATACCCATGTAAGAGTACAAGAATGCATAACTTTGCTACCAATTGACATGTCTTCTACGCACCTATGCATTCATTACCATCTCTTTGTATACTACTGTTTGAATGGCTGCTTCCTGCTTTTAGCACCAGATGATGATGTAGAAGCCATTTTGGAAGCCTCCCTCTCCCTCGCTCTCTCTCCCTCCTTCCTCTTTCCCTCCCTCTCCCTCCCACCCTCCCTCTCTCTCTCCCTCCATCCCTCCCTCCCTCTCTCTCTTCCTCCCCCTTTCCATCCCCCTCCCTCTTTCCCTTCCCCTCCCTCTTACCCTCCCTCTCTCTTCCTCCCTCCTTTTTTTCTCCTTCCCTCTCTTATTCCCTCCCTCCCTCCCACTCCCTCACTCCTTCTTCCTCTCTCCCTCCTCTAACAGTCTGTGACCCATAGTGCTGTGGCTATAGCGCTATGTGTAAAGCCCATAGTGCTATGTGTAAAGGCAATAGCGCTGGCAGCGCTATTTTTAGAACCCATAGCGTTTAAAATTCCCATGTTAAACTGACAGCGCTGTTTAAACCTGGAGCGGGACAGGCAGATCAAAGCTTACAAAAATAATTATCCAATCTTGAAATTTAAAATACTAATAGATTTAATCTGCTATAATTTTTAAAGTTACAGTATGACTTTTTATATCCATGCATTTTTTAAGCAGCAAGATGAATCAGGAAGTCGGGCTTATTTAAGAAAAATCAGTATTTTACAAAGCAAATCCGTACATCCGTATTCTAATCGCATTTCCGTACAAAATACGGAAAATCCGTACTACTTGGCAGCTCTGATACTGGCATAGCAACAACTACTGATAAATTCAGCTTCCCCATAAACTACTATCCATTGGTGACATATGTTTTAATTTTCTTTACCCTCACCGAAGATGAATTTTGTTATGTCCAGGGTAATACAACAGGCTTCTATCGATGTGATTGACAATAAGCCAGCTCGGTATTCCGAAAAACGCAAGAAATCATGGGATTTGTCGAGGGTCATTAGAGAATTAAAAAAGCGAACGGGGTGGGTGCCTGGCAGCGGGGGAGAGTGGGGTGTAACAGCGAGAGAGAGAGGGGCAGATGCGAGTGGGAGACAGGGAGAGACAGTGAGAGGTGGGGGAGAGAGGTTTCAGTTAGACAGACAACCACTGGTAAAGCCATGGCTCGTTGCTTCTAGGAGAGTCGAGAAAATGTCCTCAATCGAGAGAATGCAACTTCAGAACCTCCTCGTCTCGACCGCGCTGGAGATTTCCATGGGCGCAAGGAACAAATGACCTAAAGTTTGCATTGAGTGAACTGAGTGTTCTTACCGTCCTCGTCATTTTGTGAGAGTGGTTGGATCCCGGGATCGAGGAGTCAGCATATGACAGGTGAGCGGCCCGCGGTAGCTGGTGCCTCTCCGCTCGCCGCAGGAAGAACTGGTACCTCTACTCCCGGGTCAGGCGCTGCTTCCTTGAACCCGCTGCTCGGCGGCGGCCGACTAGGATTCCAGAGCATCGCCAATGCCTCACATCAGCTCCTGATCCCCCGCCGCCTGTCCGGATAACGTGACTGACGTTGGTTGAGCTGAAGCTGGGATCCAACCACTCTCACAAAACGGCGGTGTACGGCGAGGACGTTGAAAACACTCAGTTCACTCAACGCAAACTTTAGGTCATTTGTTCCTTGCGCCCGTGCAAATCCCCACTCCCATCCATCCCAAATACGGCGCAAAAATCTAATGTGTGGGAAGTCTGAAGGAGGCTCATTTATCCAGAGGTCCGGGGGCGGACGTTTCGGCCCAGGCCCGCAGCCAGGAGGAGGGGAGGCGCCGGCCCCAGCTCGACTCTGCTTGTCCCGCCGGTGGGACGGGAGCGGTTGAGCTGGAGTTGGTGCTTCTTTTCCGCGCCGCCACTCCGCTGGAACAGGCAGTGCCGAGCTGGAGCCGACACCCCAAACCCCCCCCCCCCTCCCGTCCGCCACTCCCGTCCGGCTCCTGCCGGTCCGGGGCCGCCCCGGATGTCCCTAGCCGTCCCCAGACGGGACACTCGGGAGGGGACGGGGACAGCCCAGCGGCGGGTGGTTAGGGACGAGACGCAGGTCTGGATCCATGCAGCGGCACGGCCCCCATAAGTGTTTATACCGAGCGACCCATGACCTGTGCATGCGCAGTCGGAATACCGAACTGGCTTATTGTGTTATACAGCTGTTAATATAGTATAAATATTCAATTAATTACAAACGCGCTCAGAAACACCATTGTTTTGCATGTGGACTGATCATAAAACATTATATAAAGCCACAGGTAGAAGTAAGTATTTCTGTGGTTGGGGGTGATGGGTCATCATTAAAAATGCAGTATCGATGAACTTATTTTTGTTTTATTGCAAGTATTGAATTGGAGTTTCAGTGCATTTATTATGTGTTATTGACATGAATTTGTAAACTTGAAAAGCTATGAATGATTTCAGCACATATATGTCAGAGAAAGGGAAAGGGCACGGCAGAAACAAGCTGTGTGCAGGGTACAAGTAAACAGGAAGGTGAAGTGGAGAAAGGACAGATAGGATTGAAGAGTTGAATGAAGGGGATATTAACAGTCTGCAACACTACCAAATTAAGAATTCAACCAGCATGAAATTAAACAATCAATTGGTAGATGAAATCCTTAGACATTGAATCAAAATCTAATTCCTTTAAATTCAATCTTAAAAAAACAAGGTTCAAGCTGTATGCAAAAATTTCTGGTGCTCAATGAATTTGAAGTAGCCACCATGGACAATGAGTCAATTTATCAGACTGCCTTTGTCAGCAACTGAAACCACATGATGACTTCCACCTTTATTTTAGTGCTCAGACTCTTCAGTTGCCATTGCTCAATGCTCATTGACACTTCAGAATAATTCTACCATATACTGCAGCTGCATATGTTTCTTTTCTTCTTTTACCTTAAGGAGTGCAGAAAATCCATTTAAGCTTTCAAATGGTAAAAATAACTCAATATGTACAAACACTGCCTTCATTAATAACATGCACCAATTTTGACAGCATGATTCTTATTTTTCTGTTTGTTCTGACCTGAAGTCCACTGTTTTAAATCCCTGTGTTGCTGCTGCTTCATCAATCAATAAGCAACAGGCGATCTGTTCCAATATTTCTCAAATCACCCTTTGATTCAGCTTGTGGCAAACATATCACATTATCTTTCTCTCGCTCTACCCTTTGGCTTGTTTCATCATGCAACAACTTTCCTAGAAAGAATATTCACTGGATAAATTGTCCAAGATTGAACATTCACTCAGAAGATTGCCCAATCAGTCAACCCAAAAGCACGCATTATTAGAGAATAATTTTAAAGACAAATATGTCTTGGTCCATCTCCAGAGAGAATTTGTTTCTGCACTTCAGGCATATAACCTTGAACAACCAAGTATTTTAGCAAGTGGGAGAAACATGTGAGCATTCAGCAACAAAGTACAAGTGAAATAAAGACTTGAAGTTTGATTCACCTTCGGACTGTCAGAGTCAAATTTTATTAAGGGTGTGTGCATCACCTAAATACAAAAGTCTAACTTTCAATCCCCCTTACCAGATGGTTCCTCACAACACCTAAAACAATCACGGTAGGGGTCAACATCACACAGTGGGCAGCACTTAAACTCACCGTGGATCCAAAGCTATGAGTTTACAAATCTACGCTGAGACACCAGTATAACTGTGAGAGACTCCTACACTGCTGAAGGTGCTATCTTTTGGCTGAAGCTTGTCCTCCTATATGGCATTAGTTTGAATAAACAGAAAATATCCAAGAGATCTGCTAGAAAATTATGTGTCAGTCAAAATCTCCAGAAAATATTTGCTCATCATCTTATTTGATAATGTAGAAATTGATGTTGTGTTTCTTCCTTTTTTCAAAAGAAGTTACAATTCAGAGTCGTAATGAGGCGGGGTGGAAGAGGAGGAGGGGTGGAAGAGGGGCCGGGGTGGTGGCTGAAAGGGACAGAATACAGTTTTTAATCTTTTAGATAGAACCTCACCTGAAATCTTTTACGGGTAAAGTGATAAAGCTGCATTAAATTGGTTTGAACGAGAGAAACCAATGGTTTCACACTTGCAGCTCTTAAAATTTGCAAATGGCTTTACCTTTAATGAGTGTATACAATGAACTATTAAGAGAGAATTAATTAAATCAGCACTGCAAAACCATTAGAAGCTTCCCTTAAAGTATATTTATATTATAAACCCGTTAAGGTGGCTTGAGATCCCGTGGAACTTTTATTCTAATAAATAGTGGAGTTAAATCATAATGCAGCACATTAAAGTTAACCAATTTCTCCTCAAGGCAATGTAGAAAACTCCTTGTTGCAAGATCATGTTGAAATACAAAAGACTGTCAAGGATTTAATAGATTCTACAATTCATTAACCTGCTTACAGATTTCTCAACTCTCTATTGAGTATCATCGCCCCCTGTCTCACTTTGTAGCCACCTCCATGATTAAAAACACAGCTGCGCAATGTTATATTGAACTTCTATCCCATGCATATCCAATTCATTTTTGAACTGTTACAAATATGCTGAGCAGACACTTTGTTCAGACAGATGAGACAGGTGCATCCTTTGTCAATGAGAAATTTTACTCTTAAGTATATCTCAGTGGTTTACAGGCACCAGATTCAATTATTTCCCTCTCCTGAAAATTATTTATCCACTTCCCCTCTTCTCAAAGCATCAAGTACCTTGATAAATTAAATTATAAATAGGGAATCAATAATAAAGACACATATGACAGCAGATGTGAGGGAACGCAGCAAATCAGACCGCATCTATGGAGGCACAGGGGAGTCGTGTTTTGGATAGAGACCCTGCATCAGGGCTCCCTATAAAAAGTAATGACTATGATTTCTATGACCCTAAATTTGGAGTTGGTGATAGGAGAGCTTGAGGCAGGAGCACCGAGGTGAAAATGGGGAGATGGTGAAGGTTGCTGAGGTGAGGCAACGGGTTGGGCTGAGGGGGGGATATGGTGTGGGAGACAGAAATGCTAAGTGGGAAAAAAAGTATCAAGCCCATCTCTTTCCACAAATAATGTCTTCTCATGCATTTCCCAGGGAGTCATGAGGGAAAGATCAGGTTTGAAAATCTTAGTTGCGTAGTAGACACAGCTACTACGTCATGACTACAGTTACCCAGGGTTGACTGTGGCCTAGGGATACAAATGAACAGCAGATACAGAAAACTAAAGGGGGGGAAATAAACTGCTGGTGGGTCGAGCAGCATCTATGGAGAAAAAGGTTGACGTTTTGGGTGGAGACCCTGCATCACGACTGTAGTTGAACAGTGTAGCTTTTTTCAAATAAATGAAAAGATTGTTCCTGATACCTTAAATAATACTTGCACTGATGCCTGCATCTATTTTCATAAATCCCAAGCTTTAGCAGTCCCACAAATGTTCTCATTTAAACAGCATTCAAGCCAAAGTAATGAGAATATATTCAACCAATTCGGTATGTGATGTGGTTCAGTTGTCTTAGAAAGGAAATAAATGGGTTAGTCCACATTTTCATGCATTTTTGAACCAAATCCATCCTATTCTCTTTTCAAATCAAGATAAAACAGACTTCAAGTCTTGCTTCAATACCTTCAAGCCCTGCAATAAGTCTGCACCATTTTAAACGTCAATGAGTAATGCTTCCAAAGGCAAGAATCACAGCCAATTATTGTGATTACAATATCCATTTTTTTTCCGTTCAAATTGCATGGCCAAAATCTGCACTGATGGTTAATTGGTCAGGTTGTTAATTAATAAGGCTGTGTAAAAAGATATAACGCCCATAGACCTGCATTTCCCAAATCTACATGAGGGCAAAATAGGTAGTTAAGATTGGAATGATGAACTGCAATTGAAATTGCAGCTCTTTTCACTGAGGTTAAGAGATCAGATATGAGGCCATAATCAAAAAGGAATTTCAACAAGTGAAATGGAAAAAACCTCAGTGGTTTGAGAATGAGGCAGTTAAAGCAACGGGACAGTAGTGCAGTGGTAGAGTTGCTGCCTTACAGCACCAGAGTTTGATCCCGACTAGGGATGCTGGCTGTACGGACTTTGTACCTTATCTTCGTGACCGCGTGGGTTTTCTCCAGGTGCTCCGATTTCCTCTCCCCTTCCAAAGATGTGCAGGTTTGTAGGTTAATTGGCTTCTGTAAATTGACCCTAGTGAGTAGGATAGAACTAGTGCATGGGTGATCATTGGTCAGAGAGGACTTGGTGAGCCAAATGGCCCGTTTCCACGCTGTATCTCTAAACTAAAAACTCAACGGAAGGTCACCCAAAACTGTAAGGCTGGCTAGCAGAATATCTTTTCTTTGGGTTTAGAGTTTATAAAAGATAAAACCCTCAGGTGCGCTAGTGCCCAGTATATTTCAAATAGACCAAGATCCTTCCATAAGCAATTTCTGCAGTGAGAATAGTGGATGTTACTGGTGGCCATTGACAATGGCACACTGTAGCAATCAAATTATGTTGGTAAGGAAAAGAAAGAAGCTGGGTTATTGTACATCCATTCAACTCAACTCTCAAAAATATTCTAAAGAAGAAAACTTTAGATTCAAGGTTGAAAACTCCACGAGAGTTCATACAATGATGCAATTATCCAAGAATCGTTTCAATCAATATCTGAAGGGACACTATCACATCATTGTAAGCAAACCCTGCATGTGAAATTGGCAGACTATCAAATGGTAACATATCACAATCAAATAAGTATCACTACCCATGGAGACTTCAGCAGAAACAGAAATTTCAAGCTAACTACAAGATCACAATGTGAGAAGACCACTGGCATAACCCATGTCAATACGTGTGTGTACTTTCCAAATATCCTGCAACTCTTCACAACATTTCAAAGTCCAACCGATGCAGGATACAAGTTGACTCGCCATTCTCTCACTGCTCACACCTCCAGTCGCCAAAAACAGAGAATGTATTGTAACATTATTGAACTATGACCCTACAACTATGGGCAGTGCTAGTGTGCAATTCACAAGTGCTTGATATCCCTTATAAAGCCTGCATAAAACAGTCCTGTATTTTTCACAACATTGATTGCATTTATAAAGCAAACATGGCAAATTGGAATGAGAGAGGGCATTTTAAAATGACATTTTTCAGCACAGCAGACAAATGTAGGATCGGGGATACCCAAGACACATAAAATGTGTGTGCAGGGTTAATGGGGGTAGAGCTGCAAACTTATAGCTTTTTCTTGTGAAAAGAGGCAGGGAAGGGGGCTTTTGCTATGACATTGAAATAAAAGAGCAGTTGTAATGTTCTCAAACAACATGAATCGGTTCAGCACGTCCAACACCAAGGCTGTGCAGCACAGGAAAACAAAGTCTCACAACTGAACGCAACCAGATACAACTGTGAAATTCAATTATCAAGCAAACAAAAACCATTTCAATACAAATCTTTTATCTCCAGTACCATTACAAGTGAGAGATTTGGAGAAAAACACTGCAGACTTATGTAAGTCATTCACGTACCTCACGCTGCAGAACCAGCTCTTTGGTGAATTGTGTAGCATCTTCACTAAATGGTTCTCCTTCCTGGATTCCTGCAGGTGTGTTCCGGGACCCACGAGGGCACTCGATACCTGAAACAATAAATAAAGAAATTGAGATTTAAAAAAAAAATTCTGCCAATGTTTGAAAATAATTATTTATTCAACAGGTCCAGATATCATGTTATAATGAAGGCCAAATGACAGACCAGTGGTATTAAACAGGATGTTTCAATACCTCAAACTGTCCAAGGCAGCAAATGCCAAAAAGTACTATTAAATAACAATATTCAGAATCAATTAGACATGAGAAGTGAGCATTGAGTAAGTTCACGTTAGAAGTCTGTCGGCTTGAACCAACAATACAGCATCAAATACCAAAAATCTTTACAGGGGCCAATTTTCTTTCTCCAATACATTGGGAACTAATGACTCAAAATGTATAGGATCCAATAGATCCAGCTGTGGATAACCTTCTTCACCGTTCACCAGTTTTAGTGTCATCTGCAAACATATTAACCATGCTAACAATGTTCACATTCAAATCATTCAAACAGTAGTAGATCTAGTACCGACCCCTGTAGTACACCACTTGTAACAGGCCTCCTGTCTGAAAAACAATCCTCTACCACCACTCTAACAATGTTGTCCTGGTGAGTTCCATTGTCTAACTCGTTTTCACCTGGCCCACAGCTAACAATGGCCAGTTTCATTTACCATCGTTAATATTTTGCATAATTCATTTTTTTGTTCTGTGTTTCTCTATATCACCATCTATAACTCTCATTTCCCTTTCCCCTCACGCTCAGTTTGAATGGTCTAGACATGAAACATCACCTATTCCTTTTCTCCAGAGATGAGTTACACCATCTTTTTGCGTCTATCTTCGGTTTAAACCAGCTCCTTCCTACACATTTCATCTACCACCACCCTCTTTCTCACCTCTCAGCCAATTTTGTATACAAGTTGGTAGCTCGCTCTGGTTGCCATGTGATCCAACCTCCCGGACTAGCCTACCATACGGTACCTCCTCATAAGCTTTGCAAAAGTACATGTACTGCACTACCCTCATCATCTTCTTGGTCAACTTCATAAATTCAAACAAATTGGCGAGACACAATTTCCCACAAGATAAGTACCCGAGAGGTAAAATTTCCACACCGGTGGGTATGTGGAACGAACTGCCAGAGGAGGTAGTTGTGGCAGGTATTATAACAATATTTAAAAGTCATTTTGACAGGTTCATGGATAGGAAATTTTTAGAGAGATATGGGCCTAACGCAGGCAGATGGGACTAATGCAGATGGGGCATCTTGGGCAAGTTGGGGGGAAGGGCATACTTCTGAGCTATATGGCTCTATGACTTTAAATCCATGATGACTATCCCTAAACAATCGCCTTTCCAAATGTATATCAATCCTATCTCTCCGAATCCCCTCCAATAACTTGATGCAAACACTGATGCAAGTCTGGTTTCCCCAGATTTATGTCTTGCAGCCTTTCTTAATATGAGCCATCTTTCAGTCTGCTGGCACCTACTGTGACTATAGTTGATGCAAGTATTTCTACTCCAGCTTTCCACAGTGCTCTAGCAAATACTTGATCAGGTCTTGGGGATTTATCTTCCTTAATGCATTTTAAGTTTTTATAGATATGTGAAGAGAAAGAGATTAGTTAAAACAAATGTAGGTCCCTTGCAGTCAGAAACAGGTGAATTGATCATGGGGAACAAGGATATGGCGGACCAATTGAATAACTACTTTGGTTCCGTCTTCACTAAGGAAGACATAAATAATCTGCCGGAAATAGCAGGGGGCCGCGGGTCAAAGGAGATGGAGGAACTGAGTGAAATCCAGGTTACTCGGGAAGTGGTGTTGGGTAAATTGAATGGATTAAAGGCCGATAAATCACCAGGGCCAGATAGGCTGCATCCCAGAGTACTTAAGTAGCTCCAGAAATAGTGGATGCATTAGTGATAATTTTTCAAAACTTTAGATTCTGGAGTAGTTCCTGAGGATTGGAGGGTAGCAAACGTAACCCCACTTTTTAAGAAGGGAGGGAGAGAGAAAACAGGGAATTACAGACCAGTTAGTCTAACATCAGTAGTGGGGAAACTGCTAGAGTCAGTTATTAAAGATGGGATAGCAGCACATTTGGAAAGTGGTGAAATCGTTGGACAAAGTCAGCATGGATTTACGAAAGGTAAATCGTGTCTGACGAATCTTATAGAATTTTTTGAGGATGTAACTAGTAGAGTGGATAGGGGAGAACCAGTGGATGTGTTGTATCTGGACTTTCAGAAGGCTTTCGACAAGGTACCACATAAGAGATTAGGATACAAACTTAAATCACACGGTATTGGGGGTTCAGTATTGATGTGGATAGAGAACTGGCTGGCAAACAGGAAGCAAAGATTAGGAGTAAACGGGTCCTTTTCACAATGGCAGGCAGTGACTAGTGGGGTACCGCAAGGCTCAGTGCTGGGACCCCAGCTATTTACAATTTATATTAATGACCTGGATGAGGGAATTGAAAGCAACATCTCCAAGTTTGCGGATGACACTAAGCTGGGGGGCAGTGTTAGCTGTGAGGAGGATGCTAGGAGACTGCAAGGTGACTTGGATAGGCTGGGTGAGTGGGCAAATGTTTGGCAGATGCAGTATAATGTGAATAAATGTGAGGTTATCCACTTTGGTGGCAAAAACGGGAAGGCAGACTATTATCTAAATGGTGGCCGATTAGGAAATGGGGAGATGCAGCGAGACCTGGGTGTCATGGTACACCAGTCGTTGAAAGTAGGCATGCAGGTGCAGCAGGCAGTGAAGAAAGCGAATGGTATGTTGGCCTTCATAGCAAGAGGATTTGAGTATAGGAGCAGTGAAGTTCTACTGCAGTTGTACAGGGTCTTGGTGAGACCACACCTGGAGTTTTGCGTACAGTTTTGGTCTCCAAATCTGAGGAAGGACATTATAGTCATAGAGGGAGTGCAGAGAAGGTTCACCAGACTGATTCCTGGGATGTCAGGACTTTCATATGAAGAAAGACTGGATAGACTTGGCTTATACTCGCTAGAATTTAGGAGATTGAGAGGGGATCTTATAGAAACGTACAAAATTCTTATGGGGTTGGACAGGCTAGATGCAGGAAGATTGTTCCCGATGTTGGGGAAGTCCAGGACAAGGGGTCACAGCTTAAGGATAAGGGGGAAATCCTTTAAGACCGAGATGAGGAAAAACTTTTTCACACAGAGAGTGGTGAATCTCTGGAACTCTCTGCCACAGAGGGTAGTTGAGGCCAGTTCATTGGCTATATTTAAGAGGGAGTTAGATGTGGCCCTTGTGGCTAAGGGGATCAGGGGATATGGAGAGAAGGCAGGTACAGGATACTGAGTTGGATGATCAGCCATGATCATATTGAATGGCGGTGCAGGCTCGAAGGGCCGAATGGCCTACTCCTGCACCTATTTTCTATGTTTCTATGTAAGACCTCCAACACCTCCTCTGCTGTAATGTGGACTCTGCAAGATATCGTTCTGACCTTCTCCAAGTTCACTATCTTTCCCCACAGTTGACGATGTTGAGGGAGTAGTAATTTTAAAATAAGATGTCCCCTGTCAGATAAAATTTAAAACCAAGGCTCTTCCTGCCCCCTCAGATGAACATAAAACACCCTATGGTGCTTTGCAGTCCCAATGAGTAGCCCTGAATTTCTATTTGCCTGTCACTTCAATCTTCAATCCCAATTTAGCCTCCCTGCTTTTGACTCCTATACTGCTCCAATATAAGCTCAAGAAACAACACTTATGGCTCGCCACATTGGAATCTTCTAGATTTCAAACATTAATTCCAACAATTTTACACAACCACCCATTCTAAGCTTTGAATCTCACATTTCCAACATTCATTCTTTTCCTCCCTCTGCTTGTAATTTTACACTTAATTTGTCTCCACCAAAGAGCATCACTCTCTCTCTTCTGGTCTCCCATATCACAAATCTTCCCATAACCATTCCAGAATGTATCCCCACATTACCCCTTTGCCTTCCTCAGTGACACAATCCCAGGTACTGATGTTTATTCTCGTGCCACAGCCCCTTCTCCTTCCCAACCTCCAAACCAGTCTCAATCCCATTGCTCTCAGTAGAAGCCGAGGCAATTGTTGGAATGAAAGTTGAAACTGGGAGGGAAGGAATACCACAATATAAATTGTTAATAACACCCCAGTCTAGCATTAGTCAATGAATTCTATGGAAGCACCAGGATTTCTAAGCCAACATGTCATTGGATTCCATCTGTAATAAGGGTGTCAGGAATTCTATCCAACAAATGTCTGAGACGTATAAGTGGGCAGGTGAATATTCAGCAGCAAAGCCTATCAAATGTTGTAAATAACAGTATTTACCAAGGAGCAGCAGACGACTGTGCGATCGGCACTAACATATAAAATAAGAATACAAGGAACCAATAATAAACACAGCAATGATATCTAGTGCTGTAACTTCACTACTGTACAGCTCTGTAAAATTCAATATGAAAAACAATCTGTTATTGGTTACAATTGGTGGTGGGAGCAGATTAATGGGAACATATGTAAGAGAAACAAAGCTGGGTCTAATGATGTCAGTTATACAACACATAAACAGACTGTTGGATCCAACTCGTTCATACTGACAAAGGTTCCTACCTGAGGGAACCCCACTTGCCTGCATTTCGCCTACATCTCACTGAACCTTTCCTATCGATGTACTCGGCCAACTGTCTTTTAAACATCGTAATTTTACCCGCATCTACCACTTCCTCTGGTAACATGACATCTAATGATGTCATAGAGTTATACAACACAGAAGCAGACCATTTAACCCAACTCATCCATACCTACCTGAGTGAATCCCATTCGTCCACATTTGGCCTACATCTAACTAAACCTTTCTTATCCATGTACCTGCCAAAATGTATTTTATACATTGTAATAACATCTACTACTTCCTCTGGTAATTCATACACCCCTCAGGGCAAAATTCTATTGGGAATACACCCTGCTACACTGTATTCTTCAATGCAGGAAAGCCTTAAGGAAGGAATGTTGATAGTTGGATCTTCCTGGCCTAGCTGTACAAATGAAAACCAAAGAAAACGCGTCCATGTATTAAACTTTGCTTATTTGAAATAATAAATTGAGGAGGCTGAACAGTCCTTACCACTGGATATTTCATATTTCTGAATAAAGACACAAAACAAATTGAACAAAAACAGGTATTACCCTTGCCAGTAATTGATTCACTGACAGTCTAAATAATATAATTAATATGATAGTCAACCGTGTGTTGCTCACTCGTGCTGTCCTTACAATTTACAATGTACTGCATCAGGTTACGCTCTGTGTGTTCATTTCCGCATGCATGTGTACGAGATGGATGGGGATTAGAAACCGAGATGGATATATGTAGGTGACACAGTTGTGCAGCTAGTAGAGGTGCTGCCTCACAGGGCTAGAGACTCAGATTGAATCTTGAGTTCAGGTGCTGTGTGTGTGGAGTTTGCATGTACCTGCCAAAATGTATTTTATACATTGTATTGGGGGGGGAGGGGGGAGAGGGAGAGAGGGAGAGAGGGAGAGAGGGAGGGGGAAAGGGAGAGAGGGGGAAAGGGAGAGAGGGAGAGAGGGAGAGAGGGAGAGAGAGAGAGAGAGAGAGAGAGAGAGAGAGAGAGAGAGCGAGAGAGAGATCTATCTATCTATCTATCTATCTATCTATCTATCTATCTATCTATCTATCTATCTATCTATCTATCTATCTATCTATCTATCTATCTATCTATCTATCTATCTATCTATCTATCTACCTACCTACCTACCTACCTACCTACCTATCTATCTATCTATCTACCTACCTACCTACCTACCTACCTACCTACCTATCTATCTATCTATCTATCTATCTATCTATCTATCTATCTATATATCTATATATATATATACCACCAACCCCGGCAGTGCATTCGAGGCACTCGCTCCCCTCCGTTTTACAAATAAAGTTGCCCTGCACTACTCCTTTAAACTTTGCATCTCACACCTTAAAGCTCTGCTCTCTAGTATTTGTCCTAAGAAAATATAAAATAAATAGAAATGTTAAATGTATTCCTGCATATATATATATGTGCGGGGCAACTTTTTTTGTAAAACGGAGGGGAGCGAGTGCCTGGAACGCACTGCCGGGGTTGGTGGTTGCGACAGATACAATAGTGGCATTTAAGAGACTTTTGGATAGGCATATGGATTAGCAGGGAATGGAGGGATGTGGATTATGTACAGGTAGATAAAAGAAGATCTGGGCATCATGTTTGGCACAGACATTGTGAGCCGAAGGGCCTATTCTTATGCTTCATTGTTGCACGAGAGTGAAGGTGCCGAGTCACCCCCTCAACTCCATCCTCGTTTTCATTCACAATATATATTCAAATATCCTATTCTCTTACACATATCCATCAACCTCACTCTGATTGACCAATTCTCAGCTACATTAGGACCCCACTTCACTTACCAACTCAAGTTTTTGAGAAGCGGGAGGAAACCAAAGCACCCAGGGAAAACCATAGTTGCAGGGTGATTGTGCAAACTTCACACAGATGACACCAAATCTCAGGATCAAACCCATGTTGTTGGAGGTGCGAGAGTGCACTGCCATCATGTCTGAATGGATCAGTTAATAATGAACGCACTCTTAATTCAGGAATGAGTTATTTTTTTTACTTAAAAACTGCTAGGGTCTGCATGTTTGAAAGCAAGTCAGACCATATCAATGACTTTCAGTGTACCAGCAGAAAATAATTCAAATGGCAAGGATTCTGTTCTGTTCCATTTTCAAAATGTATTTGATTAAAAGCTAGGAGGCAAATTTGATTACAGCTAACAGACATATTTTAAAATGCTTTGTGAGAATCTGTACCAATGATGTGCTTGTTGCAACTTGAAATATTTAAATTTCAGAACATACAATGAAAGTCCTAAGAGGATGCATGCCGGTTTCTCAGGATAGGTTGAATGAGCAAGAGACAGAGGGTGGGCCTAAGGCAAGGATGGGTGAGAGATGTATAAGTGCAGCTAGGGTTGTCAACTTTCTCACTCCCAAATAAGGAACGAAAGGTCAAAATAAGGGACAAATTCCCGACGGCAATTCGTTGACCGACACGGCCATGGCTGGGTGAGTGATGAGTTGGCCCGGGTGCTGGACTGCACACAAAGCCCAGCTGGAGGGCCAGCTGAGGAGTTTTGGCCCGGCCGCCGGACTTTGCGCCTCCTTAAAACTCCTCAGCTGGCCTGCCGGCTGGGCTTTGTGCTCTGCTGCACGCAAAGTCCAGGATCCCATCTAACTCATGAACCGATGATCAGCCATGGGAAGGAGGGGTGGTGGCATCGGCGGTAAGCGAAGTTCGGACAGCTGGGACTGGTGAGGCGGGGCCGGACGCGGCGCTCCGACCCGACAGTCCCCTCAACCCGACTAGTAGCAGTCAAATACAGGTCAAGGGCAGTCCCGTATGGGACAAACTAATTTAGCCCAATATACGGGATGACCCGGTTAATACGGGACAGTTGGCAACCCTATGTGTAGCATAAGAGTAGATGGTGCATAGATGGGGGTTCAAGAGGGCTTTGAATAAGAAGCAAAGATGGAGGATGAGACAAAATACTGCAAGATGCCAGATAAATCACAATCCTAAGGTTAAGTATGCAACAGAGATAAACGTTTACCTTTTGGTAAATGAGCGCTTTAAACAAAACCTATATCTCCCAGCACTGTCAGTGTTTCTCACGTTCATGTTCAGTTATTTTCCCACCAGTAATTAGTTATCACAGACTGCCTGCAGCTAAGTTAATATTCTACAATGACATCCATTGTACGCCTCCTCATCTATATCTCCCAATTTCAGCAATTAGCTCCTAACCTCTTTATCTATATATAAAACAGTGGCATTTTCATTATATACGTCTTTGTAAGGTGGTTCATGACAAATCATATTTTACCAATTACCAAGAAAACGGTATAAAAGCAGGAAAACCCCAGAGTTATTCCAAATTCAAAACAATGATTTATGTTGAGTCTGAAGAAGGGACCCGACCACAAATAGCCTTGGTCCAATGCCGCCTGACCCACTGAGTTCCACCAGCACTTTGCTTTTTGCACAAGATTCCAGCATCCGCAATTTCTTGCATCTCTGATTTATGTTCAATCCCCTCAGTCCATCAAGAGCAACATTAATATTAATTCAATTGTTTACTTCACATTCTCCCTATTCCTCTTCACAGTTGGTTTTATTAGTGAACAAATAATTTATTTTGTGTTATTGTTGCACATGGGTTTTGCACTGAAGAAATAGTTTGATTACTTTTGATAGTGCCACAGTACACAGTGGGTCCATTCAGCCCCAACACTGCTTATATCCTGCCTGGTCTCTTCTATATTATTTGTAGATTTATCAACAACGCAGGGAATCTCCAGAATGGTTCCAATTCATTAAAGGAGCAGCCAGTGATGACATGAGGTAAGGCGCATGGAGATTAAGGTAGAGGCTGAAAAACCAAGGAAGAACTCAATTCCTCTCAATATATGCCTGCTCCCTCCCATCCACACAACATTGGGCTTAAATCCCTCCCAATGGCTGAACCAAGACCATGGACTTGCTGGAGGCTGGAAATCCGGCCTCATTGGTTCACTTGACAAGGGGGCCATTATCAGAAGGATAAGAGAGGCAGGAATTGTGTCCAGACCCTGGTTCATAGCCAGATCTACACTCAGGTGAACTGTACCGGTGGGCACATGATTAGCAGGTTGGAAAAGGGCACCAGAAATAATTAAGAATATAGCAGCAGATGAGACAGAGAAGCAAGACAGAAAAAAATGAAACAGGAAGAGTTATGAGTTCACCTTTGAGCATGTGAAAATATCAATCAATATGGTTATTATAAAATGTGTTTCTTGTGACAAGAATATGCTTGTGAACAACTGTTAAGGTGTTTCTGAAGAAAATAATTTTCCTTTCAGCATATACTTATCAGACAGCTGTGGAATTATAATTATGACTTTCAAAAATATTTTTAAAAACTCAGATTTACAATTCAAATTCTAACAGATATTATGGATGCTGGGATCCAATTATTGCCCTGTGTTAGGTTTTTAGCAAATAAAACAGTGAAGCAAAATGCTCAGTCATTGAGACAGTCAAAATTTACAAAGTGCAACACTAATTTTATATCTTGCAACAATAATCAATACATAATAAAAGCTAAATACAATCTAGACATTTCCAAGTAAGTAAATCACTGATGTTTAATTTTATTCATATTTAACTCCTCAGAAATTGAATCAGTCCACATCTGCATGGAGCATGTCCTAAACAATATCCAGGTATGAGCTGATTAGTGGCTGGTAACATTTGTGCCTCAGAGAATGCAAGCAATGACCGTTTCCAATGAGACGAAAGCCTAACCAACTACCCCACTTTAAACACAAAATCTACTCCAGAAATGCAACTGGACAGGACATAGAAACATAGAAACATAGAAAATAGGTGCAGGAGTAGGCCATTCGGCCCTTCGAGCCTGTTTTTCTCATCTCGGTCCTAAAGGATTTCCCCTTTATCCTTAAACTGTGATCCCTTGTCCTGGACTTCCCCAACATCGGGAACAATCTTCCTGCATCTAGCCTGTCCAACCCCTTAAGAATTTTGTACGTTTCTATAAGATCCCCCCTTAATCTTCTAAATTCTAGCGAGTACAAGCCGAGTCTATCCAGTCTTTCTTCATATGAAAGTCCTGACATCCCAGGAATCAGTCTGGTGAACCTTCTCTGTACTCCCTCTATGGCAAGAATGTCTTTCCTCAGATTTGGAGACCAAAACTGTACGCAATACTCCAGGTGTGGTCTCACCAAGACCCTGTACAACTGCAGTAGAACCTCCCTGCTCCTATACTCAAATCCTTTTGCTATGAATGCTAACATACCATTCGCTTTCTTCACTGCCTGCTGCACCTGCATGCCTACTTTCAATGACTGGTGTACCATGACACCCAGGTCTCGTTGCATCTCCCCTTTTCCTAATCGGCCACCATTTAGATAATAGTCTACTTTCCTGTTTTTGCCACCAAAGTGGATAACCTCACATTTATCCACATTATACTGCATCTGCCATGCATTTGCCCACTCACCCAGCCTATCCAAGTCACCTTGCAGCCTCCTAGCATCCTCCTCACAGCTAACACTGCCCCCCAGCTTCGTGTCATCCGCAAACTTGGAGATGTTGCATTCAATTCCCTCGTCCAAATCAAACTACCATTACTCAAATAACAGCCCAAAAACAGAGCATCAGGTAGTAAACAGCTCACATCCAAATGACCATTACCAACATGTGTAATGCACACAATTTGCTTGGATACAGTTCCAACATTCAAGAATACTAGTCCAGGCTTCTGTAACTCTCAAACCCTGCACCAGTCAAGGGCGCAGCAATTCCACCCGCTACAGGTTCCCCTGCAAGTCACACAGCATCAAATATACTGCCGCTGCTTAATTGTCACTGTTTATGAGTCCTGGAACTTCTATCTCACAGCTCTTGAAGTTCCTTTACCAAAAACACTGCAATAATTCTACAGCATGCCTCGCACCATCTAAAGAGCAATGAGCGAGATACAATAAATATAAACTTTGTCAGTGACACTCATTGCACAAAGTAATAACAATAATATATGAAAATGAATGAGAATCAGGGGCTGCACCCAACTAGGCTTGGTTCGCAATAACGTAAAGTGCCTGTCCCACTCAGGCGATTTTTTTGGCGACTGTCACAGTCATAGCAGGTCACCGAAAAAGCGGCAACTGGACCCCCCCCCATGACAATGTCTACGACAAGCTACGACAACCTACTACTTAGTCGATGTCAAGCTACGGCAAGCTACTGACAACCGACGACCCATTAGGACTTCCACCTACGACAACACAGGCGACAACCTATGACAACCAAAGTCAACTTATGTCCACTCGCGACAAACTACGACAAGCAACGACCCTGTTGGTGACAACTGAAGACAACTGAAGACAATTCAGTCGCCGGTACCTGTCACTGGTTGACGTAGGTAGTTGCTAATGGAATTCATCGCAGTCAGCACCAACCAACGACAACCAACGTCGCTTGGCGACAACCTGCGTCATCCTGGCGACAACCTACAACAGCACCTACAACAGTAGAAGACAAACTACATCAAGCCCACAGTCGCTGAAAAGTTTTGAACATTTCAAAATCCAGCGGCGACCAGAAAAACGTTACGACTCTTTAAGCTACTTGAGGAGACTACTCACGACAGGCGTCGCCCTGCGACCATGTGGCGACAGCGTAATCGCTTAAGTGGGACGGGGCTTAAGACACAGAACTCATTTTGCAGGAGGGAGGGAGGCATCGCACAGAATAGCAGCAAGGGAGAATTTGGGGAGGGGGAGAGCAGGAGAGGGAGAACAAGAGAGAGAGGGCAATTACAGGGAGGCAATTAAATTCTGACCAAAATTGTTACAGAAACATATTAGTCAGGTTAGATCAGTTTTGGATTCCTATGTTCATTTCTGATCAAAAAGCAAGCAATTGCCTGGATTATAATGACACAACAAATGAAAAAGGCTAGGAAGATATCAAGAATCTTATTTGGGATTTAAAATATTAACTGGCATCAATTAAATTATAGCCAGATTATGCTAAAGGCAGAAAAAAGTTGAAGAGCCAAGACAAGAACAACATATTTATTGAAAACACTGCTTCAGCTGTGGTGGAGTGGAATAGAACATAGAATAGTACAGCACAGGAATGTGGCCTTCACCCCACAATGTTTATGCCGAACATGATGCCGTTAAACAGATCTCATCTGCCTGTATATGATCCATATACCTCGATTCCTTGTACTTCCATGTGGCTATTTCAAAAGCCTCTTAAACGCCACTATCATATCTGCCTCCACCACCACACCTGGCAATCGATGAACAGTATGACTCCAAAAGTCACTTTATGCAGAAAAATAGACTATTTAAAGAGCAGAAGCAACAGGAAATACGGATATGTCTCCAAATAAAAGCAGGCTAATTTTTTCAGAAAAATCCAACGAGCGAAGGACTGCTAGATTTAAGGTTGTGACCATCAAACTTGATAGACAGGGCTATTACCCAATTAACTTCACACTGTCTGGTTACCGCATTATCATTTCATGCACCAAAGAGGACAGATTCCACGCAGAATGCATCATTTAGTGCGGATAAATACATGATAATTTGGACATCAATGTGGTAAAAGAAAAGCATTGGACTGTAACATATAGTAATGACAGGAAGGTGAATTAATTGGCATAAAACCCTTCTCTGATCCAACTTTATGTGATCAGCAAAGATTTGCACTGACATAGCAATTCAGCAAGTTTCTTGAACGTAGCATACTTAATCAAAGATTTCGATGTGTTGCTGTACACTGATAGGGAAAAAAATCAGCCATCATTGTGCATAAAAGAAACAAATTGCCATTTGTTACCAAATCCGGAACATGGATTACAATGTTGTTGAATGCAAGACCTTCTATATCCAATTTGTGTGATAGGCACATAGAATAAATTCACACTGCTAGACAACAACAATACCTTAAAATAAGGGACATGTACCTTCCCCATAACAATACCATTATCATTGTCCTCCAACTTCAAGCATTGTACCCTCATCACTAGTCCTGTGCCTAAAGCTGAGATTGAGCCATACCACAAAAACAGATTGGCCCATTTGGCCCAAGCAGAGCTTCTAGCCCCATTTTCTTTTGAAATGTAAAGAACATCCCTTTTCTTTATCTCAAAATCACATCATAATACTGCTTTAAATTCTATTTGCCATTTGTTCCCACTTTCAAAATTGATCAATATCCTGTCGTATTCGTTGATAACCTTTCTATCTGTCCACAACATTACGAATTTTAGTGTCATCCGCAAAGTTACAGATCATGCCATCTATCTATATTATTATCCATGTAATTAATATATATGATAAACAGAGGGACCAACATCAATTCCTATGGTACACCACTGGTCACAAGCCACCAAATATTTAAGCCAGATATATTTAAGGTGGATATATTTAAGGCAGAGATAGATAGATTCGTAATTAAAATGTGTGTCAGGGATTATGGGGAGACAGCAGGAGAATGGGGTTAGGATGGAGAGATAGATCAGCCATGATTGAATGGCAGAGTAGACTTCAGGGGCTGAATGGCCTAATTCTGCTCCTATCACTTATGATCTTATGAACCTTCCACTATCACCAATAATATTTTACATCCAATTAGCCAGCAAACTTTGGATCCCACTTGTTCAAACATTCTGGAGTTTGAATATTCTGAATATTCAAGGACTATATCCTCAGCCTCACTCATGTTGGTTGCCACTTCAAAACTTGTGAGCTATGATTTGCCAGGCACAAAGTGATCCTGGCTATCCATCATCTGGCTCTGCTTTTCTAAATGAAAATAAACCCTGTCTCTCAGAATATTTTCCAATAAATTTCCCACCACAGATGCAAGGCTCACCAGCCTTTAGTTCCTTAGTTTAGCGCTCTCCTTCTGAAATAAAGGCACATTAACTCAACCCTACACCATTACTGGATGGAATTAAACAAATGTGAAAACTAAAATCAACATTTTCATTAGGTTAATTCAAAGAACTATAAGCAAACAAAAGACTGGGAACTGAAATAATTATTCAGACCAATGTATCTGTACCTTTCAGAAAGAATTTTGATAGTGATATTTTTCTACATCTTTTCTAATCACTAAGTGGTAAACAATAACCAAGATAGAGATTCCCAGTCCAAAGATAATAAAAGTATAATTTAATGCCCCGGAACTGTAGCATTATAAAGACCCACCCAATTAAATTCCCCAAATCACTGTTGGGCTCGAAACATCACAACCTATTGCCACCTGCCATACCTACCTGCATTTGGAAAATTAGGCAGAATATGAATTATTGAGAATGAAATCATGTGACAAGACAAAGTATATTCATTTATTACATGGCTTCTAAAGCGTGATAAAATAATGGGGAAGTTGCATAATTCAGGATTTCCAGTTATCGTGGGAAGGTCATTCGCTCTTCTTTCACCCTAATGATTTGCAATCACCAATTCACTCCCATCAATAATTTTGTGGTATGAAAGGAAGCATTTCTGCTGGATTCTGTGCATTAAGCTAGGGCTGGCAGACAAGAAGCAAATTAAACATCCTCTATCTCAGCAACATCTGCAAATCACAATTTTTGCTAAGCACCTCGACTGCATCAATGTCAATTTAATTTTAGACCAATTTATTTTGGTAAAATTAGTCAGAACTATCACATAAGAACCTTAAAATGAATAGCGAAATATTTTAGAACAAATATTGTTCTTAATTATTTGGTGTGGATTTAGTTTCATTAACAAAAGACCCTCTGCCAATGCACTGTATCATCAACTCTCAATTATGATTATGATTCTCTGTAGGTCAATGATTTAATTCCAAGCACCTGGACATTAGAATGATATTTCAGTATTTGGTCTGTGCTTAACAAAGCGGGAACACATCATCACGTCTCAGGGTTACGATCAAGATGTCAAGGCCCTTGTTCCTGGTTACCAACCAGTCATCCTTGTTGAAAGTGCATGTGAATACAATGTTCCCAGTGGACACTCAGCCAAGTGTTCTGTGCAAATATTGGACAGAATCAGCGCCATGTTTTGGATGATTAAGCTAAGACCCTGTCTGGTTTCGGGTGGCTACAATACATCCGAAAGCACTATTCATACAAAACATGGGGTTTGGCCTAGTGACATGGCCATTTCCTTTTCAACATCAGTAATCAGACCTGTCAAATAAGAATACTCACATTTAGTGCAGCAACACAAAGAGTTTTATTTCTTTAAGCTTTCTACAATAGAAACACATGTGCTTTTTAATAGCACGTCATTTGCTGTAGTTTGCTATGTCCTAAGTGTGAGGCAGGCACTGAATAAATGCAAATCTGTCTTTAATTTGTTCTTTAAAAAGCTCTTGCTGACATTTATCCAGATGTAATTTAAAAACAAAGCAGTGAAAATAAAACTTCTATTATTGTCCTCCACATAATTTTAAGTGCAGAAGCATCAAATTTACATCTTAAAACAATGCCTGTTATGGTATAATTAGGTTTCCTAATAAAGATACTTCTTTTAAAGTAACATCGACTGTACAGATAGACACTGTAATTAATTTACAAATTATATGCAAGAAGTTGTTAAGGACAGGAAGCAACAGTGCACTGTCCAAATCATTCCTGATTAGATTATATGGCTGTAGCCCATAGATAAATAGTTGAAATAGCCATAATAGTAATAATAAAACTAAATGGCAACACCTGGCTTTGAGTAGCATGTATTGCAGCTGAATATCGTACTTTCCTTTTCTAGCATTGACCAAATTAAACATCCAGTCAGATCAATGACCTGACATGGCATTGGGCCCAACTTAATGCCAAGATATATTTTAAGAGGTGCAAGTGAACCTATGCATAATATACATTGTTACCATTAAAAGAACTTACCACATATCTTAAATGACACGTTCTTTTGAAAGTGCAATATCTGCAGTTAATTAGCACGAAATTCTCAAACATCACAACGTCTTCCCAGATTACAAAAGTTTCCATTCCTGTGAACGGAAGCCTTTGAAATTGAGATTTAATACAGAAAATATTGGTCCTTTGTGTCTACTTCACCATTCAATAAAATCAGGCCATCGTATAGGTCACTCCGCTTACCCTTGTACAGTTTTTGCATCAAGACTTTTGTCAATCTACTTCTTAAATATATTCAGCAACATGGCCTCAGTAGCCTTAGGGGTAGAAAAAATCTATAAATTCACAATTTTGTGAGTGGAGGAATATCACGGTTCTAAATATCTTTTTTTATAAACCCACCAACCCCACCCCCCCCCAATTCTTGACACCTCAGTCAAGGGAATCATCCTCCAGGCATCCAGTCTGACTAGCTCTGTCAAAATGTTTAATGTTTCACTTAGATCACCTCACATTCTTCAAAACTCCGATGAATATGAACCTCGTAAAACTAATCAATCCTTATACTGCATTCCCACGTTCCCCCTATAGCAAATATATCGTTTTTAAATAGTACACTCTTTCTGGATTTTCTACCAACATGGATAACTCTACATCTATCCACATTAGCCTGCATCTCCATGGTTCGATCCACTTGCTCAATATTTTAGTCATTTAAAGTCAATTGTAGCCTCGATATATTCTCCCTACAATTCACAATCTTTCCCAGTTTAGTGTTGCTGACAAACTTGGAAATATCACATTTCAGTTCTACATCTAAATTATTTATATGTATTATTAGTAGCTGAACCACAAGGGCTGCAAGCAGTGGTAGCTCACCAGCCTGCTACTTGAAAATGATCTATTTACTCCTACCCTCTTATTTTCAATGTTTCTATGTAACAAAGCTGACTAGTGAGCTAACAAAGAGTAGCAGCTGGAGATCTGACACACAGCAATGAGCTGAAGGATAGTTTTAAGAAAGAAACTTAAAGGTATTTATTATATTCTACAGAAAAAATATTACTGATATTTTTGCAATGACATGATTAATTTTATATGTCAGAAGAATTATAATTGAAGTTGGTTCATCAAAACTATAATAAAGAAAATGACTTAGGAAATTAAGACAGTGCGTGGGATTATGAATGTTTAGAGGAAACTTCTAAAATCAAAAAAGCAAATCACATGCAAATATAGCCATTAAAAAGATGAATGTTTATAACAACATTTCCATTTATATTCTTTCATTCTCATACATTTCAGAAAATGCTAATTAACTTGATAATCTATTTTTCATAGTTTATATGGACAGCGCAATAGCACAGCGGTAGAGTTGCTGTCTCAAGGGCCTGTCCCACTTTCCCGAGTTATTCACGAATTCTCCTGAGTTATTCACGAATTCTCCCAAGTTTTCAAACTCGCAGAATGTTCGTAACGTGTCCGTAGGAGTCCATGGATATATCGTAGCGGCTCGTAGGTACTCGGGGCTATTTTGTTACTCGTGGACATTTTTCATCAGGCTGAAAAAACGTCCCGACTTACCTGATGCCCCGAGTACCTACGGCTGGCATAACAAGCCGCTATGATATATCCACGGACTCCTACGGACTCATTACGAACATTCTGCGAGTTTGAAAACTCGGGAGAATTTGTGAATAACTCGGGAAAGTGGGACAGACCCTTTACAGTGCCAGAGATCTGGGTTCAATCTTGACTACGGGTGCTGTCTCTGTGGAGTTTTATGTTCTCCCTGTGACTACGTGGGTTTTCTCCGGGTGTTCCGGTTTCCTCCCACATTCTAAAGACGTACAGGTTTGTCGGTTAATTGGCTTCTGTAAATTGTCCCTAGATAGAACTAATGTATGGGTGTTCGTTGGTCAGCGCGGACTCAGTGGGCCACTATATCTCTGAACTAATATTTCAAAGTGCAGCCATGATTGTAATGTAGAGACTCTGAAGTCAATTTGTGCATGGCAAGCTCCCACAAAAAAAAAAATTATGGCGATCAACAAGTGTGTTTTGGAAATACTGATAAGGAATAAACACTGGTCAGGGTAAAAATTGGCTAAAAGTGAGGCAACATTCTTTGGAGGACTATCAGTTTGACCTCACATAAGCACCTTGTCATAAGCACCTGCAAGAAAAAGTTGAAAGTTGTGCATAGGTGATCATTGCCTATCATTGTGTTTTGAGACTAGGTCCACAAGACCCCAGCTAAAAATACAAGAACTTTCTGTCATTTGTCAGGTGCGATATTGGGAAAACTGCCAGATTGCACCCGAAACAGATAGTGTCTCCATGGGCTGGCTGCGTCTTCATCAAACTCAGTTAGTACCAGACTCACATGGACCAGCTACAAGTTTATGAGCACCTAATGACAGATTCCAGAGCATCTGGCATTGTTGTTTCTTCTCTGGACTTGTAAGGATCCCAATTGGGCAGAGACTCCCCAACTTTACCTCAGTGAATATGCTTCTGCCATCCCATACTAGTCAAACTGTGGACTAGTTATCATAATGACTTGAAAAGGGATTCCTAGCCATATAAATTATATATAAAAATATATATTTGAAATAATTTTACGAAAATGGAATTAACAGTTTGTTTTCTAGTATTTTAAATTTTAAAAGTGAACTTTTAACATTAACTTAAAAAGTTGTTTAATGTTATCAATAAAGCATTCAAGTTGTTTGATAGCTGGTTTAATCTGGCAATTGAAGTCAGGCAAAGGGGATAAACGTCAAGCTGACTTATTTGAAGAGGTGTAGAATGGAACTGCAGATGCTGATATATACCGAAAATAGACAAAGTGCTGGAGTAACTCAGTCAGTCAGGCAGCATCTCTGGAGGAAAAAATGGGTGACATTTCGGGTTGGGACCCTTCTTCTTATAGAATTTTTCGAGGATGTAACTAGTAGAGTGGATAAGCGAGAACCAGTGGATGTGTTATATCTGGACTTTCAGAAGGCTTTCGACAAGGTCCCACATAAGAGATTAGTATACAAACTTAAAGCACACGGTATTGAGGGTTCAGTATTGATGTGGATAGAGAACTGGCTGGCAGACAGGAAGCAAAGAGTAGGAGTAAACGGGTCCTTTTCAGAATGGCAGGCAGTAACTAATGGGGTACCGCAAGACTCAGTGCTGGGACCCCAGCTATTTACAATATATATTAATGATTTGGACGAGGGAATTGAATGCAACATATCCAAGTTTGAGGATTACACAAAGCTGGGGGGCAGTGTTAGCTGTGAGGAGGATGCTAGGAGGCTGCAAGGTGACTTGGATAGGCTGGGTGAGTAGGCAAATGCATGGCAGATGCAGTATAATGTGGATAAATGTGAGGTTATCCACTTTGGTGGCAAAAACAGGAAAGTAGACTATTATCTGAATGATGGCCGATTATTAAAAGGGGAGATGTAACGAGACCTGTGTGTCATGGTACACCAGTCATTGAAAGTAGGCAAGCAGGTGCAGCAGGCAGTGAAGAAAGCGAATGGTATGTTAGCATTCATAGCAAAAGGATTTGAGTATAGGAGCAGGGAGGTTCTACTGCAGTTGTACAGGGTCTTGGTGAGACCACACCTGGAGTATTGCGTACAGTTTTGGTCTCCAAATCTGAGGAAAGACATTCTTGCCATAGAGGGAGTACAGAGAAGGTTCACCAGACTGATTCCTGGGATGTCAGGACTTTCATATGAAGAAAGACTGGATAGACTCGGCTTGTACTCGCTAGAATTTAGAAGATTGAGGGGGGATCCTATAGAAACTTACAAAATTCTTAAGGGGTTGGACAGGCTAGATGCAGGAAGATTGTTCCCGATGTTAGGGAAGTCCAGAACAAGGGGTCACAGTTTAAGGATAAGGGGGAAATCTTTTAGGACCGAGATGAGAAAAACATTTTTCACACAGAGTGGTGAATCTCTGGAATTCTCTGCCACAGAAGGTAGTTGAGGCCAGTTCAATGGCTATATTTAAGAGGGAGTTAGATGTGGCCCTTGTGGCTAAAGGGATCAGGGGGTATGGAGAGAAGGCAGGTACAGGATACT
Organism: Malacoraja senta; assembly: GCA_038087875.1. NCBI lineage: Eukaryota > Metazoa > Chordata > Chondrichthyes > Rajiformes > Rajidae > Malacoraja > Malacoraja senta. The sequence continues at coordinate 8,541,029 of CM075985.1, read as the reverse complement.
GAGTTGGATGATCAGCCATGATCATATTGAATGGCGGTGCAGACTCGAAGGGCCGAATGGCCTACTCCTGCACCTATTTTCTATGTTTCTATGTTTCAGATTTATACTTGTTCAGACTGTGTTCTTGCCGGAAGATTCACTAAAGTAAAACCAGATTAAATAATTAGGTTGAGATTACTGACTAGCTCTCCAAATATTACCAATAAAATGGCATAAAAGTTTAGCCTGAATTTTTACTTGTGGAAAGGATAGTCAAGAAAAGGCTCTGGGTGAGTGTTAAAACTTCTTGAATGATGAATTAAATACATTTTTTACACAAATTCGGTTCAAGTTTGGTGTAACCAAAGGATGGTGTAGGATATACTGGGCTCCATATAGTGCCAACTTTATGTGGGGTATCCAACCCAGTGGCAACATGGACAACATTATTTGAGGAATACTTCCATTGGTGATTGGCAAGTTGATGAAATTCTGTCAGGAGAGGCTATTTTCAGTCATTTACACAGTAATCAAGTACATGAGGGATTCAAGTTCAACAAATGTATTGCATGGCAACATTCTGAACACTGTATGGAATTAAAACTATGAGGATTGAGTCAATAGAATTGAGGTGTTCAACTTGAACGAAAGACTTACTTACAGAATCACAGAATCAAAGGCTGCAGGAGGTGGCACCATGACAATACCAGCTCTCTGAAATAGCTAACTACTTAGTTCAAAGCTCATCATATTTAATAAAAATATCTAATGCAGTATCCAAACTGTACACTGCAAGGCCTGACAAATGAGATGAATTTGTTATTTTCTTAATATACTGCTTAACTGAAAAAATCTGTGATTGGACACACAGATAGTTGGTGTTTACTGAAACGACAAACCTCAGAACAAGTACTTTCTTAACTATAACATTTCCTCTGACATTAACTGCTGGAAAAAGCAGACTGCCTTGATTATATTGGACTGAGAGATTACCAGGTTATGTTGTCAAAGACTGAAGTGAAACTATGACTCAAAAAGCAAGTTAATTAAGCTGATAATCCTGATTTATAATCAATAGACATGATTTTTGTGCAATAAATGGTTTAAGCTTCAGATTAGTGCTCAGTAGCACTAAATTTCTACATGTCTAGTGGACTCAATTATGACCCAGAACCATGACATTTAAAGCTACTGCTACAATTACATTTAGGACAAGAAAATGTAATCATTAAAGGATGATTATAGGGAATTGTGTATGGCTGGAGACATACAGAAATAAAATCTAATTTAAAATAAAATCTAGATTACTTAAAATACAAAGCCAATACTCTGGCTGCCTCAATCTAGTGCATGTAATAGGACGTAGCTTTAAACTGATGAAAGCCTTCTAATCATAAGCAAAGTTCCATTGCTGCATCCAGGGAACTCTATAATTCGGTATAAAGTGCACAAAAGGAAAGAAAACTAATGCAAAGTCCAACTTTAAATGCAACTTCAAAATATCCCCAAACCATATGTTTGATTTTAGAATATTCCTTTCCCAATAATGCATTGAATAGTATCTATGTTCATCTTTAACCAAACTTCAAATTCAAGGTTCACAAAAATCTAAAATCACCCCTACAACATGTGTGAAATTTATTTTGTACAATAAACCTATAAAGATTCTCTTTTCAAATAGACAATTAATATCTTACAGCTATTTTCTCCAAAGCAATAATCAGTAAGATTGAAGCTGAAGATATTCAGAATGTGAAAATTTCAGTCGAGATTATATCAGACTACCATTCCTTATCTAACGTTAAATCTCACAATCAAATATGCAAATTTAATCATTAACATAGTTATAGGTTTTCTTCAGCTATGTGATGATTATATTTAGAAATCTTATAATGATGCTCTTCCCGTCTAATTTCTTGGGGAAATCACTTTTTCCTAATTAACCGGATTTGCCACAAACTGTCAGATCTAATCATCATAGCTCATTATAGGTGTCCCTATTAACATTAAGGACCCTTAAATTTGAACCAAGTTTAGTTGCAGCACAAGTTTAGAGCAATGCTACTTTGTTAGTTTACCACAAATTATCATCCAAGTCCAGAAGAGGATGCTAAAGTGTTAGTCATGCATGTTGCAACCATCACATTGATTGCAATTGGCAGTCTTGCCACTCTATACAACTCCACTTGTGGCCTACTTAATTAGAACTGGGTGTAACGTGGTTCCTTTCCCCTTCCAACAAAGGTGGGACTATTCAGCAAACATAAATCGATCTCTCACTGCCCAACATGGAATTTATTTATTTAATTTATGGCCCAGCACGATATAGCATTTCCTGAATCAATTCTCAGGTAATCTCTTACTTAAATAGACAGCACCCAATACTGACGATTCGTATCTTCTTCTAAAGGTCTAAATGCAGGGCTGCCAACTCTCATGCTTTCAGCGTGAGAATCACGCCTTGGAGCAAATTCTCACGCCCTCACGCTCATGACCGAGTTCTCACGCTGAGTTCAGTCCCTGCAGTTTGTCCCTTTGCGCCGCGTGCCAGCGATCTGCACGGTCTGGCGAAGCGCGTCGGTTGACGGCTGTGAGTGACGTCGCGTCTCTTCTCTCTTGGTTGGATGTGCAGCCGCCGGGTGTCAGCAGCTCTATGTGCCGGCTGTGAGCGCTGCGCTGCCGGACGCCGCTGCAGCCTCGCTCCCTCCCTCCCTCCTGCCCTTCAACTCACACGGCAGCGCCAGCGCCGCCAATCCACGCTGCACCGTGCCCGCCAGACTCTCCATTGGGGGGCCGGGAAGAGAGAGGGAGGGGGGGAAAGAGAGAGAGAGAGAGAGAGAGAGAGAGAGAGAGAGAGAGAGAGAGAGAGAGAGAGAGAGAGAGAGAGAGAGAGAGAGAGAGAGAGAGAGAGAGAGAGAGAGAGAGAGAGAGAGAGTGAGAGTGAGAGAGAGAGAGTGAGAGAGAGAGAGAAAGGGAAAGAAAAAAGGGAGGGATGGAGGCAAAGAGAGACAGGGGAGGGAATGTAGAAAGGGGATGAAGGAAGGAAAGGAGAAAGTGGAGAAAGATGGAGGGGAGGAAAGAGGGAAGGATGGGGGCAGGAGGGAGGAAGGGGAGGATGGAGGGAGGGGGAAGGAAAGGTGTGTGTGTGTGTGTGTGTGCTTGTGTGTCTGTCTCCCTGTGTGCGTCTCCTTGTGTGTGTATGTGTGCCTCCCTGTGTGTGTCTCCTTGTGTGTGTGTTTCCCTGTGTGTGTTTGTCTCCCTGTGTGTGTGTGTGTCTCCCTGTGTGTGTGTCTCCCCGTGTTTGTTCTTGTCTCCCTGTGTGTGTGTGTCTCCCTGTGTGTGTGTGTCTCCCTGTGTGTGTGCGCGTGTCTGTGTGTCTCCCTGTGTGTGTCTCCCTGTGTGTGTGTGTCTCCCTGTGTGTGTGTCTCCCTGTGTGTGTCTCCCTGTGTGTGTGTGTCTCCCTGTGTGTGTGTCTCCCTGTGTGTGTGTCTCCCTGTGTGTGTGTGTCTCCCTGTGTGTGTGTCTCCCCGTGTTTGTTGTTGTCTCCCTGTGTGTGTGTGTGTCTCCCTGTGTGTGTGTGTCTCCCTGTGTGTGTGTGCGTGTCTGTGTGTCTCCCTGTGTGTGTGTCTCCCTGTGTGTGTGTGTCTCCCTGTGTGTGTGTCTCCCCGTGTTTGTTGTTGTCTCCCTGTGTGTGTGTGTCTCCCTGTGTGTGTGTGTCTCCCTGTGTGTGTGCGCGTGTCTGTGTGTCTCCCTGTGTGTGTGTCTGTGTGTGTCTCCCCGTGTGTGTGTCTGTGTGTCTCCCCATGTGTGTGTCTGTCTGTCTCCCTGTGTGTGTGTGTCTGTCTCCCTGTGTGTGTGTGTGTCTTCCTTTGTGTATGTGTCTCCCTGTGTGTCTGTTGTCAAATCCTGGCCTTAGACAGGGCTGCGAACTCTCACGCTCAAAGCGTGAGAGTCACGCATTTCAGCCAATGCTCACGCTGATGACAGAATTCTCACGCTGTCTTCAGTCCCTGCACAGTTTGTCTCTTTTGCGCCACATCACAGCGATCTGTGCAGTCTGGGGAAGCGCGTCAGTTGGCGGCTGTGAGTGACGTCGCATCTCTTCTCTTCTCTTCTTTCTTGGTTGGATGTGCAGCCGCCGACAACATGAAGCAGCCGGAGATAGAACTAACCAGGTGAATTGGTTGTAAAACATGGGGGGACCACAATGAGGCCAATCATCTAGGACAGGGTTTGGCAACCTACGGCTCACGGGCCGAATCCGGCCTGTAACCCGAAAAACCTCGTTGTTTTTTTCAATTCGTTTTCACGGGGTCGGGGCAGGCGAGCCAACCTGAGAACTACAGCCAGTCCCTGGGATGAGAGCTGATCTGGGAACGGCAGCCAGTCCCTGGGCACGCAGAATGCCAACTTGATCATTATGGACAAATTGGGCCAGCCATGTACATGTTGTATGACTATGACTCTATGCAGATCTGAATGGGCTTAGAATGACCATTTAAGCAAAATTGCCCTCACTTTCCCCATTTTGATTCTTGAGATTAATATCCCTTTGCTCTGTTAACAGCATTAAAGTACTTATGAGGTAGTCAGGAAAGGGAACATGTTACTTTTTTTAGTTGGCTTTAATTTGTTAGTTGATTTTTTGTTGACTGCCATAATTTCTGAAATGGTCTTAATGTAACTTAACTGTTATAAAGCAGTAATAAGTGATTTTTGTCCAAACAATTGGAACTTGCATAAAATGTTTGCATTATTAGCAGGGCTGCCAACTCTCACGCATTGAGCGTGAGACTCACGCATTTCACAAAATTCTCATGCTCTCACGCTGATCACAAAATTATATAATGAGAATAGGACCTGTTTTGCTTATCAAATAGTGTAGGAAGGAATTGCAGATGCTGGTTTAAACTGAAGATAGACACTAAAAACTAGAAAAACTCAGCAGGACAGGCAGTATCTATGGAGAGAAAGAATGGGTGATGTTTCGAGTCAAGACCTTCAGCCTGAAGAGGTTGAAAACCAGCCATAAAACACAATGACTGGACATGTGTGTTATCCAACTAAGGGCAGAAATCAGAATCATGTGTTCATCTTTATTCACGTGACACCATGATAAATATATTACAGAAATTTAATGGGGTGGCATGGTGGCGCAGTGGTAGAGTTGCTGCCTTACTACCACGTGGGTTTTCTCTGGATATTCTGGTTTCTCCCATATCCGAAAGAAGTGCAGGTTTGTAGGTTAATTGGCTTCTGTAAATTGTCCCTGGCGTGATGGATTGAATTGGTGTATGATAGATTACTGGTCGGTGTGGACTTTGTGGGCGGAAGGGTCTGTTTCCATATATATTTTTACACATATATCTTAATTTCATTGAACCATATATGATTGAATATGTGGCATTATTTTCGTCTTGTTTCTATATTCAAAGGGTAAGGTTGAAACCGTCTGAAGAAGGGTTTCGGCCCGAAACGTTGCCTATTTCCTTCGCCCCATAGATGCTGCCGCACCCGCTAAGTTTCTCCAGCAATTTTGTCTACCTTCGATTCTCCAGCATTTGTAGTTCCTTCTTGAACAAGGTTGATTGATTTATTTGTGCGGAACAGTGATGGAAGTCCGACTTTTGCTTTGTTTCTCTGAGTTTTGCTCTATATATACATAACAGCATGAATATAATCTGATTTC